>OX463759.1:16540954-17740954 GCA_949824845.1 Rhingia rostrata
AAAAGTAGATGAAGGATTTGTAAACGTTCGGAGTGATAACCTCTTCAAATTTGTAGAACCTGCAAGAAATCTCTTTGACCTGAGGCATCTGCAAGATGACACATCTAAGAAAAGTTTATAAAAAAATAGCGCATTGGGCCAATTCGGTCTTAATCTCACTATCAACGACATATAACACCACCTGCAAAAACTTGTACGGAGTTAAGTTTAAAATGGCATCGGCTTCAAAGCTGCGGTCATTCCCTTACGATTGAATTCGGTTTTAATCTCACTATCAACGACATAACGGGTGATCCAAGTAGGGATACTTTTTTCAATAGTCTTTTTTGACAGATCACGTGTGAGTCGTGTCCTGCTGTCATGTTATTTTTGTTTAGTATTGTTTGGCATCTCATAATGGAAAGACTTACGCGTGAACAACGTTTACAAATTGTTCAACTTTATTATGAAAATTCACGTTCTGTGAGGAATGTGTTTCGTGCACTTCGCTCAACTTATGGTCAACATAATCGGCCTACTGAGCGTACTATTCGCAACACCATCACCCATTTTGAGACCCAGAATTCATTATTGGATAATATTCGACCGAATAGACCACGTCCAGCACGCTGTGAAGAAAATATAGCGGCCGTAGCTGAGAGTGTACACGAAGACCTTAGAGAGTCGATTCGGCGCCGTTCGCAGCAACTCGGACTGACGTATGGAACGACTTGGCGCATTTTACGTCAAGATCTTAAATTGAAAGCGTACAAAATACAGCTTGTGCAACAACTGAAGCCGCTCGACCTTCCCAAGCGACATCGCTTCGCTCTATGGGCTCTTGAAAAGTTCCAAGAAGATCCGACGTTTTCGAGGCAAATTTTGTTTAGCGATGAGGCCCATTTCTGGCTCAATGGGTATGTAAACAAACAAAATTGCTGCATTTGGAACGAAGAGCAACCTGAAGAGATTGAAGAACTGCCACTTCATCCAGAAAAAACAACGGTTTGTTGTGGTTTGTGGGCCGGTGGAATCATCGGTCCATATTTCTTTAAAAATTATGCCGGTGCGAACGTAACCGTCAATGGCGATCATTATCGTGCCATGATAACCGACTATTTGATGCCTGAAATTGATGCTCGTGATCTCGGCGACATTTGGTTTCAGCAAGACGGCGCCACTTCCCACACATGGCATCAATCAATGGACTTATTGAGAGAACATTTCGGTGAGCACATAATTTCACGTTTTGGGCCGGTCGATTGGCCACCAAGATCGTGTGATATCACACCGTTAGACTTTTTCCTGTGGGGATATGTAAAGTCAAAAGCTTATGCCGACAAACCCGCTTCGATTCAGGCCTTGGAGGAAAACATCACGCGTGTCATTCGCCAGTTACCAGTCGAAATGCTCGAACGAGTGATCGAAAATTGGACTCAACGGTTGGACCATCTGCGACGTAGCAACGGCCAATATTTGATAGACATAATCTTCAAAAAATAAATGCCAAAGAATGTTCTTTCAAATGATAATAAACATTCTCCATTAAATTTGAATTTTCTGTGTTTTTTGCTTTAAAAAAGTAGGGAACCTCGAAATGGATCACCCTTTATAACACCACCTGCAAAAACTTGTACGGAGTTAAGTTTAAAATGGCATCGGCTTCAAAGCTGCGGTCATTCCCTTCGTGGTCAGAAATTTATGTCCCACCCGTAAGATTCCACAGAGATGAAATTAACCAAGAAGTTATAAAATGTTTGTAATGGGGGTGCTGTTGAAGACCAGGATCAGGGAAATCCAGCAGGGAAATCCAGCAGTCAAACAAAAGCTTTTCTCTACACATTCCATTGAAAACGATTTAACCTGGGTTCCAGTAGATATACATACGAAAAAGTAAAAAAATGTGTAAGCCCTTTAGAATGAAATCTTTGTTAAATGGATTTCATATTTCATATTGTCTTTCGAACATGGGTAGCACAATTTTTCCCTATAAGGCAATAAAATTTAATTTCCACAAGCAATTATTTCTGTAGACCTTGTATAGTACTCGTTCGTGAAGGTTGAGCATTTTTGCAGTCGAAGGTTAAGGTAGAACCAAAGATTATAAAGCCATACAGACGACACATTGAGAACAAAAAAGCATAAAATTGTGCTCACCAGCTTCATGGTACGGGTGGGCGGTGTGCACGTGCACACATGAGAAACGAGATCCACATATATGGCGGGCTGTGCCAGTATGACCCGCCATAGAATAACTTTTCTTGTGTGCAGTGTGTCATCTGTATGACTTTATAATCTTTGGTAGAAGCTTGTTTAAGAAATTATGCAGGAAATTTCAAAAGCATAGCCGAAGTTATGATTGTATAAATTCGTTAAGGTTGTTTCTTAAGCTTCCAGAGGTGTGTATCCATTGCAAATGTACCATACGTTTAGATGTTTCATAATCCGAAACATAAATGGTATAGAGCTAACGAATGAAGGCTTAAAAGCTATGACTTCTGTGTATCTTGGGCGATAAACTACCTCGCAAAAGTTCCACGTTCGATTCCAGTCGACGCATCACAAACATTTTTGTTTACAGTTGAATTATCGAAGTTACAACAACAACATGTGTGCTGAGAACACTATTTTGGTTAGAATTATAGCTACTTCGGGCATTACAAAGTGTCCCCCACAGATACCTTCCAATAGTGACGCTATTTGAACGTTTAGTACTCTGTATGATCGTTTGAAACCATTTTTATTCCCCAACCGGGGGATATGACTTTTTTTTTATTCCAAAAATGTTAAATGATTCGATTCTCACCAAATATAACATGACATGGTTTTCACCATCAACAATCAAATATACGTTTAACATGCTTCTGTAAATCTATTTATATGCAAACAAAGTACTTTCTGTAGGGCTTATTGAAAGCATTCAAAGAAGTCTTATAAAAGTAAATAACTTCCTAAAAGTGCTTCAAATATGTTTCCATAACACTTCAAACAGGTAACACTGCTGAAAGCGAAATAGCTTCGATAGTGCTTCATTGCAGCAAACTCGTAAGTTGGGCCAGCGACCCAAATATTTCTGAACTTAATGTGCAAAAGGCTGAAGAATTTAAATATTTGGGAATGAAAGGACTACAGAAAGAGCTATAGCTGCTCCCCAAAGTCGCGATTGCACAAAATGAATAATCGTTGCAATGAACTCGAAATTTGGTCATTTATGCTTATCACTTTCCGATAAAAAAAGCGGCGTCATAGAAGAAACAAGCTAAGCAGTTGGAGATGTATAGCTGCTTAAACTGCTTGAATGATTTATATACGACATATTTGTGTTATCAAACCCAATGAGTTTGCATCAAACTCGAGAAATGTTTTTTTTTACTGAAAACGCCCTTAAAAATTGGGCGTGACAAAAAACCTTATATAAAAAAATAGAGACACTGGAATTGACTATATTTGTTGTTGAGTCACTATTTCAAAATTCCCTTCGGCTAAAAGTAACGTTTTTCTTAAAAGTGGGCGTGGCAGTGGGCGGATTTTGAAAATGTTTACACTTGTTCGAAGAGCACGAACAAGGATCACATACATCAAATTTCATTATACTTAATCACTTAAGTGGCGCTACAACGCGGAATGAATCTGGACCTCAGCCAACATAACTCTCCACATAACTAACCAATAAGCTTGGTCCTAAGCTCACTGCCTGTGAAGTCGTTTCCGACCCTGATGGAGCAGCGAGAATTCTCCATCGTCATCGTACACAAACGGACGAGTTTGGCCTGTATACCAAAACTGGAAATGGCTCTGTACAGCTCAGCTATATAAATGCTGTCGTGCGGGAGTTTGAAATTGATGAATGGGTGGTGGACATCGACTTGGACTTCTTGGATTTTTTCCAGGATATGCCGAAGTGTGAAGATTCGTGGACTTTCCTGGCCTAAAACCGCACTGATAACGACCGATCAGGTTGTTGGTAAACGGTTTCAGCCGTTCACATATTAAGGCAGATAGGATTTTGTAGGCGACGTTGAGGAGACTTATGCCTCTGTAGTTGACGCAATTAAGAGGGTCGCCTTTTTGTGGATCGGGCAAACGATGATGAGGTTCTATTCTTCCGACCAGATTCGGCTTATGGGTTGGTTGATGTTACTTACCAAGTCATCTCCGCTGCCTTCATAAAGCTCGGCGGGAAGGCCGTCATTTTCGGCAGCCTTGTTATGCATCAGTTAAGATATTGCTATCCTAACTTAACTCAGGTCGGGTGGTTGGTAGTTTTCGCTGTCGCTGCCAATATTGAATGGTTCGTCCTGCCTGACAGCGGAATGTTTTCAAAAAAAAAAAGCAAAATGAGCAAGAAAAGCGCGCGTTCGTGGATATAGAGAGGTGCCACTCCAGGAACGATGTTCGCAAGTTTTGCAAAGTGTAAAACGTCAAAGCCAAGGATACACGGCTCGAACATAACCGTCTAGATGACTGTTGAAAAGTCTGCAGAAGTGGTTCTTCCATATCCTCAAAATCAAATGTGTCTCAACTGCGATATATCCTTGTTCATCTAGACGGTTATGTTCGAGCCTTGTATCCTTGGCTTTGACGTTTTACACTTTGCAAAACTTGCGAACATCGTTCCTGGAGTGGCACATCTCTATATCCTCGAACGCGCGCTTTTCTTGCTCATTTTGCTTTTTTTTTTCTGAATAGCCGATGTTCTTCCCTTCTCCTCTGCCTATAGAGCTCTACTGCAGCTCTCGTCCTAACCTGCAGCTTAGCCTTGTAGGTCTCGTTCTTGGCTGCGAGCATCTGTCGGTATTCCTCATGCAACCAGGGGCTTTTTGCTGGTAGGCGCGAGAAACCTATCAAATCAGTTCCGGCTGATCTAATGGCATGTCACCATCGCTGCCATTTTTCTTCGACATTGGATTATATTGGTATGGTGTCAATAGAGTGGTTAAGGGATACGAGTTGCGCGAAGATCTTGGCGATCTTTTGGTTTTGCAGTCTTTCGACATCAATTTCCTTCACAGTATTTCTGGATTGTTGTGACGTGTTGGAAATCCGCATTGTTTTCTTGGCTGCATCAAGTTAGTGGTCCGCGTCGATGTTAGCTCCACAGAATGTTCGGACATCCACAATACTGGATGCGTACCTCTTGTCCATCTCAATGTGATCAATTTGGTTGACCATTCGTTGATCTGGAGACAGCTATGTCCCCTTATGGATCTCGAGGTGAAGAGACCGTGTGCTGGCTATAGTGGCATTTCGTTCTTTAGCAAAGTTAATTAGAGTAGGTCCGTTACAAGACGTTTTGTCGTTAAGGCTACGTTTTTCGACAATACTGCTAAAGAAGTCTTCTTATCCCACCTTTGCGGTAACATCTCCCAGAACGATTTTAATATCGTACTTCGGTAGTCGATCATAGGTTTTGTCAAGGAGCTCATAGAAGCAATCGTTAGCTTTATCGTCTTTTTCCTCCGTTGGGGCGTGATCGCATATATGGCTTATGTTGACGAATTTGGCCTTGATACGGATTGTTACAATGCGTTCGCTAATGCCTTGGAAACATAAGACATCTTGCCTAAGTCTGGCACTTATAACAAATCCACATCCGAATAGTCGCTGTTTCTGCTCACTATAACACGGTTCGTAGTAGATGTCACAGTTTTCCATCCTCTTTTTTGCCCGGCCCATCCCATCGTATTTCCTGGATGGCAGTAATGTCTGCTTTGTAGTAGTTTAGGGCTTCCGCTAGTTGTTCGCTTGCACCTCTCCTGTTTAACGTTCTCACATTCCTGGTGCAGATACGAACGTCGTTGTCCTTTTTTCGTTTAGCCGTGTCGTCAACAATAAAATCAGTCCTTTCCGAGGCTATTGGTTGCTTCGTAACATAATTTTTTTTTCCATGGTTGGGTAGTTAACCCGAGGTACAACCCCAAACCTGGAGGGCCAGTTCCAATTTATTAGATACTCCTAGGATACGGGGCCATCAGTATCCACTACGGGCTTGAGCGCTGCCGTTGGCCTCACGGGTCATCCGCTACCATCTCTGTTCAAGGGGCTTGATTAAAGCTGGAAATTCCGAGAATACATGTTGTCCGAATATGTCGAAGCAGAGTGTGTAGGTTCGCCTGGAACAGCTGGCCTGGTACTCCTTCCGTGCCATTCTGACCTGGCTGTTTATAGTGGTGCTGTTTTTCGTCATGCTATCAACACTCGCGCTTATCGTTTAGCAAGTCAAATCCGGTTGGATGAGACCAGTACCCGGTTTTCATAAAGAATCATTTGCGATGGATATTGCGTGCGAATGTGCTAAGTTGAAGCCGAAATGGAAAAGTTGCAATATTGCAGGGAAAACCAAATCCAGATGATCATGAAACAAAATATGAAAAGCGCCTTTAAATGACGACAACTAAATTTGGCACTACTTCGATACTAAAGCAGCTTCCACATCGAACTCATCTGTATTCGCCAGTATCATCTCCATAAAGCAATACAAAGAAGAAAAATCAGTGAAGAAACTCCACTTAAATGGTTGTGTAAACGAAAAGCCATGTATCCGTAGCTTACTTATTTGGCAGCAAAATATTTATCCGTGATGGCTACATCCGTTCGATCAGAAAGAACCTTTTCGAAGTCAGGGCAGTTATTGCCTGATAAAAGAGCTTCAATAAACCTAAGCGCATACTAAATATTGTAATATTGCAATATTTATTCACTTTTCTCAGTTAAAAATCAAATCGAACCACCCTCTATTGCCTCCGGCCGCCTCTAGGCAGGGTATACCTTATGCGTCATAACTCGTGTAGATACATTCAATTTTTTTCAAAATGCACAGCCTACTTATAGCTGTTAAAAATTATACCTAATCTTGTAAAAGGGACTAATAAATATCCTCGATTATTAATTTGACGTGCTTAGTTTTTTTTATTTGTAATCGGGTTTTCAACATTTGGTGCCGAAACCAGGGAAAATTAAGCCTTGTTAATAATGGAAGTTGTTACTCGTGGTGCGTTTAGGACACAACTTACTAAGGTTGTTAAGGCTGCGACTGAGTATTTAAAATCGGAAGACTCTCAAGTTAAAGACAGCAATTCTGAACATTTTGATGATATGGAGGAAGAGTTGAGTTCGCTTATTGACCGCTTGACCGCTATTCACGTAAGTGTTAAAACGGCAGATCAACAAATCATCAAAAATGAACTTATAGAGGAATGAGAATTACCAGGAGTTTCGAATGACCAGAGTGACATTCGGCGTAAACTGCAGTCCCTTTCTTCTTACAGCGACTATTCGGCATCATTTAGCAAATGAAATTCATAGGTATGCTGAAACTTGCCGGATCCTTGCGGATAGCCTCTATATGGATGACTTAGTTTTAAGCATTGATTCGGATGCTGAAGGTGCGCAAATTTATCAAGAAGCCATGGAGATAATGAGAGCCGCCTCAATGCGACTTAGGAAGTGGCATTCTAATAGCAGAGCAGTCCGTGATGTCATCAACGAAGACGTTTTCTCAGCATCTCAAAAGGTGCTTGGCTTAACCTGGCTAGTTTTCAGCGATGAGCTTGCGGTACAATTGGAGTCTGTCCAACATTTTTTGGAGTCAAATTTGTCGAGAGAAAGCAAACGAACTGTCCTCTCTGCTATAGCGCGCATCTACGACCCCTTAGGAATAGTCAGTCCGACTATTTTCAAACTGAAAATACTATTTCAAACAACATGGAGAAGGAAGTTGGCCTGGGATGAGAGCTTGCCGCCAGACTTATTACTTGAGTGGAACGACTGCATTAAAAACATCCTGGAGTTAAAAGATATGTCAATCCCGAGAGCAGCTCTGTCGTCATCGACCTGCCGCATACAGTGCCACATTTTCGCAGATGCCAGTTTAAAAGCATATGGCGCAGTAGCTTACATTAAGGCTATTAACTCGTCGGGAAATGTCGTAGTTTCCATTTTGTGTGCTAAAAACCGAATTGCACCATTGAGAGAGGACGATTCAGAAGAGCTCACTCTTCCAAAGTTGGAGCTGACAGCAGCTTTAATTGCGGCCAGATTATGTTCGTACTTAAAGCGGTCGCTTAAAATCTCCCCTGAAAAGTACCTGCTGTGGACAGACTCCAAGATAACTTTAAGTTGGATCTATGGACATATGCAACGTTGGAAACCGTATGTTCAGAGTGGAGTAGTGGAAATTCGTCGGCATACGTTAGTCAGCGATTGGGACCACTGTTCTGGTAAGGACAATCCGGCAGATCTCATCACTAGGGGGATACCTGGAGATAAACTAAAGTCGTCATTGCTGTGGGCGCATGGGCCAAAGTGGCTTCATGATGCTATTTCCGATGGTCGAAATATGAATCCAGTTTTGCAGTTGCAAACAACACTGTTGGTGGAGGTTAGTGACATACCACCCCAGGCGGACGCTCCGGTTCTGGATTGTGAGGTCTTTAGCAGCTGGTCCAGATTGTTACGGGTGACTAGTTGGATACTGAGATTTACTAAGAATTGCAGAACAAAGCAGACGTCCTCCCAAGGTTCTTTAACTGCAACAGAACTCCAGGAAGCTGAACATTATTGGATCAGGTATGTTCAGTCGATTTATTTTTCTAATGATATTCGATGCTTGCAGAAAAAGACATCATTGTTGTCGTCATCTAAGATCATTGAGTTCTACCTCTTTTTGGATGAAGGATTGCTACGAATTGGTGGAAGGCTTCAGTTGCTAGATGATACATTTGCGGTCGTACATCCAATTATATTGCCTTAAAGTCATCACCTTGTCAACCTTATCATCGATGACTATCACCTTAAAACCATTCACGGTGGGGAGAATATCGTTCTTTCAAAGGCAAGAGAACGCTTCTGGATTATAAAAGGCCGTCAACTTGTCAAACGCAGGGTCAAGAACTGCATTACCTGCAGGAAGTTTTTTGGACAGCCTGCCTCTCAACCATTTGCTCCGTTACCGCTTCAGCGAATTACATTCGACAAACCATTCGATAATGTTGGTATCGATTTTCATTTAGAGTTGACGACAAGCGTGTCAACTGAAAGCTGCATAATGGCACTTAGACAGTTTATGGCTAGACGTGGAGTTCCCTCTGTTATCTTTTCTGACGATGCCAAAACATTTCGACGAGCTGCTTTGGAACTCAATGGGGCTGAAGGGGGTCTTTGAAGGAGAGGCGCTGCAAGGGTTTCTTTCGCAGAGGAGAATAAAGTGGAGATTCATCGTCGAACGAGCACCCTGGTGGGGTGGCTTCTGGGAAAGGTTAATTAGGACAGTCAAAAACACACTGAAGACAGTTATTGGTAAAGCAAAACTCAACTTCGACTAGCTTCGTACTATTTTGATTGAGGCAGAAGCTATAGCTAACGATAGACCTCTAACATATTTCTCCAGTGACCCGATGGACTTGACGCCACTCACACCTGCAACATTTTTGTATGGAGGTCCTCAATCTGCGCGTAAAGCTGAGATGAATGAACGTGACGACTCTGATCTAAGAGAACTTTGGAAGCATCGTATGAAGTACTCTGAGAAGTTGGCAAGACGGTGGCGTTGTGAGTATTTACAACTTTTAAGATCTTTTCATTGTTCCAAAGGTAAAACATCGAACCAACTCAAACGGGTGATATAGTTCTTCTATTTGATCACGCAACACCCCGGGTGCATTGGGAAATGGTTGTCATTGAAGAAGTTTACGAAGGCAGAGATGGCAAAGTGCGTTCCTGTGAAGTACGATGTGCAGATGGGCGATTATTTCGAAGACCAGTTCAACTCCTGTACCCACTGGAGCTGTCGATACAATCCCGGGCGGGAGGATGTTAAAAATTATACCAATACACTTTGCACATCTCCTACTTTTTCTATAGCTCCCTCTCGCATTAATGTTTACATACATGAATTTACATACATGAATTTACATACATGAATTCACATACTTGAACTTACATACTTGAATTGTTAAATCAGTTAGTCCTATTTAGATCGTAAACGAAACAAGTCATGTCAGCCTAATCTTGTAAAAGGGAATAATAAATATCCTCGATTATTAATTTGACGTGCTTAGATTTTTTTATTTGCAATCGGGTTTTCAACAATAGCCAATATGCCGTTCTATGAATTTGTATGTCTCCCGTCTATTTCATGTTTTCCGTTTGCAAATTATGTTCGAATGCAAAGTTGACCACTTAAGCACGCAAATAAATATTTTTTTTTTCAAATACGACCATCAGTAATACAAAATATATAAAAATTTTAATCAGAGAGAGTTGAAAAAAATATCAGTGAGTAGGTAAGTGTTTACTACATTATAATAAAAAAAGGTTTAGGGTCTTCATTTATTTGCATTTCTAAAATATGTCGGTTTGCTTGCGCCCGTCTAGAGGCGGGCAAAGGCAGTTAGCAATATATTTTTTTTTTGTACATATTCGCGTCTTACTGATTCAAGTGTTTTTGGTCAGATATTTCCACGATGTCGCGGCGTAGAACTATGAACAACTTGTCGAAAATGACAGATGACGAAATTGCTGATTTTATGGACTCAGTTTCCATCGCGGAAGATACTGACGGTGAAGTTGATTTCGACGAAGATGACGATGTTTGCGATCCAGGTTTCACTTGCGTAGAAGACGATTTGCTGAATAGTAATAATTCTTTGGTGAGTTCAAGTGACGTCATTTCTGCAGTCAATGCAAGTAGCGATCTAAATGTAGCGTCAGCCGAAATACCATCGACGTTTTCAGTTTCCGATATTTCTGAGCCTAAAATTGTACCACGGTTTAGAAAACGAAAGCACGACTCGAATGAATTGGAAGAAGAAGAAGAAGAAGGCCTAAAAACTTCGACCACAGGCGAATTTGTAGGTGTGGTAAATGAATTGAAAAATAATTCACATGAATTTAAATCGATGTTGTGGCGAAAAAGAAATCTGCAGCTGTACATAAATGAAGTCGTTTTCCGTGGCGAGAAAGTGCTGCCAGATGAAGTTAAGGAATTGAAAACACCATTTGATTGCTTCAATTACTTTGTGACGGATGAATTTATGGAGTCACTGGCTAATCAAATGAATTTGTATTTATGGGAATATTGTTTTTCATGTCCGTATATCGCTACCCCAACGTTCGTTCTTACTGGGGAAGAAATTCATTCGTAGCAGTGCGAACAACAATGACTCGAATGCGATTTGAACAAATGCGTCAGTTCTTGCACTTCAATGACAATTTTTTGGCGATTCCAAACGGCCAGCCTGGAAACGAAAAACTTGCATAGAGTGCGACCACTAGTGACTCACTTCAACAATCGCTTTGGGTCCATTCCGATGCTTCATCGTCTCTGTGTAGACGAACAGATGTGCGCTACGAAAATGGGTGAAAACCCAACTCGTCAATATATGCCAGCCATACCGCATAAATGGGGAACCAAGCTCTTTGTGCTGTGCGATCACACAGGCTATTCATATTCATTTGAAATTTATTCTGGCGCCGGGGATAATGTGATTCCTGAAAATGCACCCGATCTTGGAGCTTCGTCGAACGTTGTTATTAGGCTGTCTGCCAAAATCCCAGATAACGTAAATCACATTGTAGATTTCGACAATTTCTACACCTCTTTGGGCCTGCTGACATATCTCAAAAGACGTGGAATATTCAGCTTGAGAACAGTACGCGCGAATCGGGTTCCAAACATAAAACTATCAAGAGATGCTGAATTGACAGAACAGAGAGTTTATCGGGGTTATTCTGAAGAATACGTCGCTAACGCTTACGGAATCGATATAAGTAGCGTTTTTTGGGTAGTTAACATGTACGTTCGATTGCTTTCGACTTACGTTGGTGTGAAACCATTTCTTTCACGAAAACTTGAACCCCCACCATCGAAATCCACTCGTTGGGATCGAATGAATCAAGAACAAATTGAAGTCGACTGCCCATTTATCATCAAGGAATAAAATCGACACATGGGCGGGGTTGATCTTATGGATGGTGTTCTTGGTCGATATCATATACGTATGAAAACTCGAAAGTGGACAAACCGTAACTTTTTCCATCTATTGGATGTGGCCATGGTAAATGAATATATTTATTATCATCGCCCAAATAAAGGAGTTAAGATCGAACTGCTCAGAAGTTGCAGAAGCACTTTGTATGATTTCCACCGAGACTAAAAAATCAAAAGTTCGTCCAGCTCAAACGCTCCCGAAACCGAAGAAAACATACATTCCAATAGATGATGTTCGTTACGATAACGTTAGTCACTGGTGCATGTTTCACGACCGAACCGGCAAAAAGACTTGTAAGTTGCCGGGATGTGGGTCAGAAACACAAGCATATTGTACTAAATGTAAAGTAAATCTCTGCAATTCAACCACCAAATCGTGTTTCCTGAAGTTTCACCAACGTGAATAATAAAATAATCACACTAAATAAGCCTTTCTTTAATTTTTTGTATTCATTTTTCATTATTATCTATAAATAAATTATTAATTTTGTATACCTCCCTGTCCGAACTTTATTGCTCTAACGACCTAAGCCCGCCTCAAGGCTGTATGGTGAATTTTGCATGTACAGGGTGTAAACTTCAACATATTAAAAATTGGACTTTTAATTCGTTCTTCTCGTGTGAATATTAATCAATACTGATTTATTCACTCAAATCAAAAAATTAGGCATTAGAGGGTTTACCACTCTTCCCGAAATGCGCTCTAACAACAACCCGAGTACTTTGAAACGTAAGTGATATGATTTGTAACATATGTTTGAAAGTAACGAAAGTAACGAAAGTAACGATACCTTTTTAACGGGGTGTCACTTAAAAAGCACCGAACACATACGGGTACTCATTTTATCATTACTTTTACAGTTCGTTACTTTTACTGCGTAGGGGAGAGGGGGGCACCTTTGAACACTTTTTGCTTCGAAGTCTCATAAAAACCAATGTTTCTGAGTTATTGGTCTGTAACTTATTTTAACTTTTAGAAATAGAATTAGGCTTTAGTTTAAACACATAATTATACTCGTATCATGAAGAATAGGATTTATTATTATTTTTTGAATGAAGCAGGTTCTTATGTTCAAAGGTGCCCCCCGTGTGGGGCAGCTTTGGTTTACGCTCTCAAATGTTTGTTTAATAAGATTTTATTAGTGCTGTTCAAAGGTGCCCCACGTTCAAAGGTGCCCCCCTCTCCCCTACATGAGCGCAACTATAGGTTTCATCACTTGACAATGTTTAATAGACAGACCCGCAGAAAGGCTTAGCCTGCACTCAAATTACTTCTATAGGATGCAACAACGAAGAGGTAGAAGAAACAATACTTCATCACTTCTGTAATTGCCTGGCACTATCAAGCAAAAAAATAACCTCCATCTTGAAGCTGACTACACTTTCAAAATCTCAGCGGAAGTGAAAATTCTCCTCCATTTCATTAAAAGTTCAGAATGGTTCTCTCACGGATAGTTATAAGAATGCACACGATCCACGTGGTATCACAATGGACCAAACAATGGTCTAAGTGTACTATCGAACTCGCTGGCAGCCACTCTTACCTGACCAAACCTAACAGGATTTGTAATTTATTTGAGTTTATGAACTCACAAAAATTTAACAAAAAAAAAAAACACTCTGGAAGTATGTCTCATCAGCTGCGAATGACAGCAAACACTTGACACATCGAACGTATCAAATTGACAGTTGCAAAAATTGCTGGATTCTGTCGTGTTGGAACGTAAAAAAAAAAAAACCCCTTCTCTATCCAGGATTATACCAGTTTACAAGCACAGAATTCACATCTTATCACAATAACTGTTGCATTAACCAACGTCACCGATTCTGTCAACTCTTACACCAGTCATGCAGTGTGACCTTTAAACGTCACCAGACCGCAAGTGTCGCAAAGCCTTTACTTTATGCAACTGACTTTTACCAATACACCAAAACCAAGTTAATCATCTTATTTAACGGTTTCTTCGAAAGTGAGTCTTACAAAATATTAAGCAGTCTCTTTGTCTGCCTCCGGCTATAAGTTCGTATTGTTTGACATTTACTGTGGGGAATTGGAATGTTGTTTCATTTGTATACGATAAAAAAAAAAAAAAAAAACAACAAAATGTACGCCTGATGCAACAACAAATCGAAACCGGTAAGTTCAGCATACACTCGCAAACAAGTTGCACTGGACGACGACGACACGGTGTATGATCCGCACAAGAGTCGTTTCTTTCTTTCGACTATCGATTGGAATGCGACAGATGCAGTTCCAATTTATAGTCGTCGAACATAAATTCTGTTGTGATGCCATCTAGTTGATATGCGGAAGAGTATTCCCTGCTTCTTCAGCAGCAAGCGGTTAGCGGTGCATTGTGCATAATCAATTTTTATAAAACCCAATAGGTGGGTGCTGCAAGTCAACCAGCCAAGTCAAGCCAAGCCAGACAACTCATCTTGAATAACAATTTCAGTGAATATCTGTTGGGCAATTAGGTTTTTCTTTTCTTCTCTGTTGATGGCATTTGAGGTGTGATTTAATACAGGATCTACCTACTCACTTAAATGGCTCTGAGATAGGTATTGCCATATGCGAATTTCAAGGAATGTGTTTAAGAAATTAAAAAAAAAAAAACTCAGCTAGTTGCAGCTTGCACGCTGTGACTGTATATAGTTTGTATGCAAAGCGAGTTGGTTTCAATTTATAAATCTCTTTTTTTTAATTTTAAAAATATTTGTGGGCAGTGAAAATGATATTGACAGCACTTAATGTTAATTTCAATGCGGCTCCTCTTACGACAGTCTGACTTAAGAAAGTTTTAACTATGAAAGTCTGACTTAAGAAAGTTTGAACTACGAAAGTCTGATTTAAGAAAGTTTGAACTATGAAAATCTGACTTGCGATGGTCTGACTTATAAAAGTCTGACTTAAGAAATTCTGACAATTATCCAGGAGTATACGTCTGTCATGAGTATGTTCTCAATTTCGGCGTTCAGAGTCGTGGTTAAGGAGGTCCCTTTCTTTTTATCAAAAACACAACATCTGACACAGAAATGAATGGAGGATCCAAATTTGAGGCTCTGTATGAAGCCCCTTGTGACAGAAATTTCATTTATGAGCCGCTTTGATGCAATTCTGGGGTAGTAAACACGTACAAGTTAGGATGGACAAAGTAAACATTCTATGCGAGCTGGTCCGATATATTTGAAAAACAGTTTGTTAAAGAATCTCAAGGGTTAGTCGGGACCCTTGAACAGAGGTGGTGGCAAAAGAGCTAGGAGGCTAAGGGCAGTGCTCGTTACCTCAATTGCGCCGTGTCCCTGGGGTTTCTAATAAATTAGAGCTTTCTGTCCAGGCCGGCAGTTGTGTTGAATCACTGGAAAAAAATGTTGTTGCTAAGCAGTCAAGATTCTCCGAAAAGACTGATTTTATGTTGACGGCCATATTAAATGAAAAACCGACAACGACGTTCGTTTCTGAATCTAAAATATCAGAATATATGAGGTGCGTAAAGTAACTATAGCGGAAGCTGCTTAAAAGCGGACAATCCTGCCGTCGAGGAAATGCGATGTAATGGGCCGGAAAAAAAGAGGATGAAACTGTGTGACATCCACTACCGACCGGATTTGGTATAAGTGTCACACTTAGACAAGAAGTCTTATGTTTCCAAGACATTAGCGAACGTATTGTAACAATCCCCATCAAAGCCTAATACGCCAATAAAAGTCTTATATCCGCTCACACTACGAAGGGGGAAACAGATGATATTGCGAATGACTGCTTCTATGAACTCCTTGACAAAACTTATGAGCGACTGCAGAAGTACGATGTCAAAAACGTGCAGCGAGATTTTAACTTAAAGCTAGCAAGAGAAGATATCTTTAGGAGTATTGTCGGAAAACATAGCCTACACGACGACACGTCTGGCAACGGAATTAGGCTAATTGACATCGGCGCGGAATGAAATAAAATTTAGCCAGCACAAGGTCTACTACCCTCCCATATATTATGAATATAAGGGAACATGGCGGTCTCCAGATCAACGAACGTTGAACCAAATTGATCACGTTGTGATAGATGAGAGGCACGCATCCAGTATTTGGGGTGTCCGAACGTTTCGAGGAGTTAAAATCGACTCTTTCAACAAAGGTAAGAATGCGGATATCCACCGCGACAATCCAGAAATACTGTAAAAAATTTAATGTCGAAATACTGCAATCGAAAGAAACCACACAGACCTTCGCACAACGCGTATCCCTTAACCTCTCGATTCACACCATACCACCAGCATCGAATGTCGAAGATCAATGGCAACGATGCCCACTAGCAAGAAATCCCTTGTTTGATGCGGAATGCAGACAGATGCTCGCAAGGCTAAGCTGCAGGTGAAGACGAGAGGGCTCTATATAATTAGGGAAGAGCAACGGCTTTTCAGAAAGAAAAAAAAGACAAGAAAAGCGCGCGATCGAAATTATAGAGAAACTGCAGGATCAATGTTCGTAAGCTTTACAAAAGTATAAAACGTCAAAACCAGCGGTTTAAGGATCGACCTGTCGACAGTACTAAAGAAATATCGTAGTTGAGACACACTAAATCACTAAATGCTGACGACATGACAGAAGAGTTCCTGCAAATCGCCTTAACTAGAATCCGACCTCAAGAAATTTAAAGTTCGCAACTGCAGGCAGTTAGCTAAGGTTAATTGGAGAGGCATATTGGTTGAGGCCCAGGTTCATTCCGGACTGTAGCGCCACTGAAGTAAGTAAGTAAGTCTGACTAACACTCCAAATTTATATTTGACCTCTTGTCCAAAAAGTTCGGAGTAGCTGATAGAGGTAGAGTTTAAACAGCTTACCCGTAAGTCGATTAAAGTTATACATGGTAAGTGTCCCTAAGCCTGTTTGCATTTGCTATTATGTGCTGAAGATTTTTGTAGGTGATGTCGACACTTGGTCTTATATCACGTGTTGCAGAACAGGCAAAGCTTAAACGAAAAAATAAGTTAAATCAACATGCTCCCAATAATGTTAAGCAACACTTTGAACTTGGCTAAGACGCTCGTCTAATCTGTTTGCAATTACATACATTGAACGCCGTTTATTGCTTAATCCAAGACTAGTAGCATATCGTAGATATCACTTTCAATTTCATTTTAAAACCCCAAACCAGTTCGAATAAAATCTTGATGACCTTTCCAATATAGTGTCTCGCCACCTATAGCAGCTAGTTAGATGCAAAATATCTTAAGTGGCCTAGCGACATGTCATAAAACGAAATTCTTCATCCGGGAGATTGTATAGACTTTCTTTTGGAACTTTTTTGTTGGCCTTACGTCCTTCAACTTTTGAGAATCCATTAAAAGTTATTATTACCGTATCCCCCATCCCCTTATAAATAGCATCCGATGCATACAAGACTGGGCAGAAAAACGTTTGACCATGAAGATATGTCTCTGTGTGCGTTCTCCTCCACTCTCCGGATTGCCATGTCTAGATACACTGAAACTGAAGACATGTGTCAGCGACATGAACTGGTTTTTAAAGGCGAACATGCTTTCTATGCAATCCAAGCAATTTATACACTTGCGCTTGCAATATAATTACAATTCCACACCAAACAATGCCTTGTCGCACATCCTTGCCCTAAAAGGAAGAACAATTTCCAAACGAAATTCCAATACACTTGACCGCGATTAAAAGAACGAATTGGAACATATCAGAGTCGCTTTAAGAATGTCCCCCCCCCCCAATCCATGAGATTCATTAGCCGGCCAATTATACTGTCAGGACTCTGACCTACCTCACTATTCACTTTCGATTTCAAATTCGACATCGAGTTGCTTGGTCGGGTTAACTTTCTGTGTTTGCATGTAATCTTTGGAAGTGGTGAAAAGTACACATAGAAACACCTACCTACCTACAAAAAAAAAAAAAAAAAACTGGGGAACAACCAGCAAACGCGTTCCACCAGCTTATAACCTGATCAAATCGATTTGGTGGTTAGCGATAACGCAAACATCTCACATAGGTATATCTCGGGTATCTGTGGGCCCCTTCAGAAGGCCTTCGCCATTAAAACTCCGCAACAGAGGTGTGCTAGTTAAAGAAAGATATAACCATGCCAACATGAGTTAGTGTTTGTTTGTTTGTTTTTGTTTTTTTTTATTATTTTCGTCTAACTGGTGTTTATCTCGCGCCTTCATGAGAGTGCTCTTGCATAATCTTTGAATTCATTTTCGGTTTTGTTTTGTCGGTCACAAAAATGTGCTTATGACATAAGGAAATAGTTTTGCTGTAAGTGTGTGTGTGCGTTCTCCCTTTTTGGACGGGTTAACAGTTTTTTTTTTTTAGTTTATTCTTCATCACCTCAAGATTAGCCTTCACCGAGTATTCCTACGCTAATTAGTGTTAGAGTTATGGTAGAACCTGCAAAGCATGATTAGTTTAGCCACGTCATGTTGGGGTGGGTGAGGGTGAGGCAGGGGTTAAATAATTGTGTTGTATGGGTGGATAGGTGTGTGGTTACTAAAATACTGGTTTCACAATATTCTCGTTAAGGAATGTGGTCTAGCACGTGGTTGGCACCGCTTTTGGGAATGTTCTAAGACGGTGATGGGAAACCTTTGCGACGAAAAGGTTGCTTTACTTTCAAAGCACTTTCACATGTAGACTTGCAGAGTGGGTGTCAGTACTGTATGTTGGTCAATGAAAATTTAGTTGGCCTCTGGACGCCTGCCTGACACGTTTCTAGTGCAACTTCCGACCAACTTTGTGGTGATAATAAATGCGCGCGATTTTTTGCTTTCACCGGGAATTATTTCATTTGGAAAGGCTCCATTACTCTAAAATAATGGTGCGATCGCCACCTAAGGCGAGGTCAATCTATAAGACGTCCGACATCTGGCTGGGAATCTAAGACTATGAGAGCCGGAGAATTGTAGTTTTACCCATCTGAAACGTCCAATAAGGAGTTTTCCTTTCACAAGGTGTATGTAAGTATACAGTTTGTATAGGTTGTAGTTGAATATAAGCCTCCATTCGTTCGACATGTTCTAGCCATCTTGAACTTCCAATGCGGAGTCGCAGTCGCTGTATAGCTCGTATAATTCTTGGTTGAATCTTTGTCTCCAAAGTCTGTCAACGCAAACGGGACTGAAGATTTTTCGAAGAATTTTTCTCTCTAATCGACCAAGGACTTATTTATCCACTTAGGATATGGTCCATGATTAAGCGCCGAAGAGCAGGATTTGGATGAGCAAGGTCTTATATAAAGGGTATTGCTGACTTGTTGGCATAGACCGTAGACTTGACGTAGCCCCACAGGAAATAGTCTAACGGCGTCAAATCGCACTACCGAGGGGGCCAAGCGACTGGACCATTTCGTGAGATAACACGTTCTCCAAACTTGGTTTCCAATCAATTGATTGTGGCATTCGCTGTGTGGCTTGTGGCGTCGTCCTGTTGGAACCACATGTCCTCCAAGTCCATATCATCCAATTGGAGCCAAAAATATTCGGTTATCATTGAGCGGTAGCGATTCCCATTCACAGTAACGTGCAGGTCTTGATCACGACGGAAGAAGAACGGCCCAATGACGCCGCCGGCCCATAAACCACATCAAACCGTAATTTTTTCGGGATGCAATTATGGCTCATGGAGTACGTGTGTATTGCTGCCTGACCAATGCCGCATATTTTGTTTATTGACGAAGCCATTCAGCCAGAAATGAGCCTCATCGCTGAAGAGTTGTTGCTCAGCCCAATTCACGAACAAACGACGCTGCTGGTGGTCAAGCGGCTTCAGTTCTTGCGTCAATTTAATCTAGTAAAGATGTAGGCCAAGATCTTTTCGCAAAATTCGCCACAACGACGTCACAGAGATGCCCAACGCTTGAGAACGACGTGTGAGAGACACATTTGGGCTTTCTTCAACTGAAGCCTCAGCGGCAGCAATATTCTCGACACTACGGGCACTTCTTTGTCTCACTGGCACGGGAACATTTTGTACTGTGCCTGTTAATTCAAATTTTTCCACTAGACGCTCAACTGTTGATCTGCTAGGACGATTATGACGACCATAAATTGGACGTAGCACTCTTAACGTTGAGGCCACTGACTCCGGATTTCGGTTGTAAATTTTGATAATTTTGAATCGTTGTTGGATCGTATATCTTTCCACCATAAAATGGCTAACCTTACTGAAGAGAAATTTCAAAAGAGCGACAGGAAATATGGCGTCGTTTGCTGTCCCTGTCGCTCAACTTTTGAAGCGTCCTGTTGAAAAACCCGATACAGGATCTCCTTCGTTCGAGTGAGGGCTTTACTATTGAATTGACTTCTTAGCCCGAGGAAACATCGGGAGACAAGAGTAATTTTTCGTTTAATGTCTGACGAGATGGTGTCAGAGTTAATAGCGGAGCTGAGGTAGACAAAGCCCCTTACTGCCTTCATATATCTGTAAATGGTGACGTTCTATCCAATTCGTCGATGTTGTGTGTCCTTTCATGTTGACAGCATATAATTGGTCAAACCCTCATTTAGCTGCTTGATTTTGCAGCTTCCTTCTCCGCACCAACAAACGTCGCAATGACATCACCTTGAGCCCGAACCATGATGTCAATATCGTCGGCACCTATTTATGAAAGATTGTGACCCTGATGTTGGCGTGGGTGCTTTGCACAATCTGCTGATGTCAAAGAACTCACATGACAGTGCTTTGCCACGCAATAATACTTTTTTTGTATCGAATGTGTTGGTGTGGTCATTTCCGACACTTATGGAGCACTGAGAGTTCTCCAAACAGAGTTATCCTTCACGTGATGAGTTTGGGCGGTGGACCAAAATTAAACCTAGCTCTGTATGGTTCATCTCTATGAATGCTTTGAAATGGACGATTAGTAGCTGGGTATCGATTTGCATTTCTCGGCAATTCTGCTGAGGTTGCGGACTTTCCTGGTATAAAGTTACATACAGATGAGAGCCGATCAAGTTGTTGGTAAACTGTATCAAGCGTTCACATAATATGAAAAAAAAAAAAAAAAAAGGGATCTTGTAGGCGGGATCAGCAGCGCGATGGTTAGTGGGATGAAACCTGAAATTCAGGGTTGGATTATCATCTAAATGATTGTTCACGGGCTCTCCTCTCGTGATGATCTGATAAATCATCCAAGTAGTATCAAATGTCAAGAAAGGCTTATCGCGAATTCGCCGTTGGGATTCGGAATAAATCAGGAGGTCCTGTCATCGTGCAAGAAGTACACACGCACACACGCTCGTCGCTGGGTACTAACGAGCCTGTTGCGCCAAATTTTTGAATAATTTTTGTTAGGACCTTGTAGGCGATGTTGAAGGGATTTATGCCTCTGTAATTGGCGCAGCTCAGAGGGTCTCGTTTTGTGTGGATACGGCAAACGATGCTGAGGTTCCATTCTTCGGCCGTACTTAAATTCGAACAGATTTGGCTTATGAGTTGGTGGATTTTACTTACCAAGTAAAATCCGCTGGATTTATAAAGCTCACTGGAAAGGTCTTTGGCTGGTTTGTTGGCAGTTTTAGTTGTGTTCTGCCTGACAGATGGAAGTGGTTATTCCATATGCTCAGCATCGTCTATGTCTTAACTACGATATTCCTTGTTCATCTCGACCGGATTCTTTTCAGGCCGTGTAGACCCTCTCATTTTTCCCTTTGGTGATAGCGCGCTCTGCTTGCTCTTTTTTTTTTCTCTTAAGCTCAATGGCAGCTCTTGTTTTGACCTGCAGCTTGTAAGCCTCGTTCTTCGCTGCGAGAATCTGTTGGCTTTTTGCATCAAACCACGGGTTTCTCGCTGTTGCGCGCGAGAAACTTAGCACATCAGTTGCGGCTGATCTAATGGCTTGTTGGCAACGTTGCCATTGTTCTTCGACATCCGATGCTGGTGGTATGGGGTTAATCGAGAGGTTAAGGGATGTGCATGGCGCGAAGGCCCTGGTGGTATAGTGTTAATGGCGTTGGTAAGGGATACCCGTTCCGCGAAGGTCTTGGCGGTATAATGTTGATGGAGATGTTAAGAAATTCGTGTTGCACGAAGGACTTGGTGGTCTCTTGAAATTGCAGTTTTCGACATAAAATTTGTTCACTGCATTTCAGGATTGTTGTTGCGTGGAGGATATCCGCATTCGTATCTTTGGCTGCAACAAGTTACTAGTCTGAGTCGATGGAATTCAAAATACTGGATGTGTACCTCTTGGCTATCGCAATGTGTTCAATTTGATTGTCCTTTCCTTGGTTTGGCGATATGCCTTCCTGGATATCGAGGTGATGAAACCGTGTGCTGGCTATAGTAGATTTTCCTTCCGCAGCAGAGTCAATATACTTAACCCTATGACGACCAAAGGCTTATTTGGTTACCCATATAATTTTCCACGTACTAAGAGTTAGCGCAAATCTGTGCAAATTTGTGCAAAACTGACTTGTATCGGAGAGTTGGGGCTACAGAAATGTGGTAGGAGGTAAGCTAGGTGACAAAGGGCCGAGCATCATAAGGCCAAAGTTGTTCACAAAGTTGGTCAAAAATGGTCTTATTTCAATGGGCTGCTGTTGGGAGAGCTTTGGTTATGTCTAGCTAATTCTCGGGGCTATTTTAGGGGCACTGTTTGCATTTAAAGAAATATGTGGGAGAATTTCGTGTAGGTCTTAACCTGCTCACAGTTACCCCAAAATATAAAAACCCACCTAAAAAATCAAAATATTCTTTGATTTGCATATTGTTTTCGTTAATTTTTCCCTTGCATGTTTGCTTTTTACTGTTATTAATGACTTTCAAAGTGGAAATACTTTTTGCCGTTTAGTCCCACCTAGATGTCATGCAAAAAGGACGCATTTTCACTCTGATCGTGGGAGAGTACAAGGTTTATATGGATCTAAATACGAATCAGCCTAGTAAGACTAACCATCATCAGTCCACGGATCAAGCTCAAATCGCAGATATCATGCCACGGATTCGATTTGCATAAATAACTTCTAATCTCGACTAGGATCAGCGATCTTGCACATAAAATCAGAAAAAATCAAATAAATAAATCTATGCCAGACGCATACACTTATTCAAAAAAGCTATCAATTGACGAGCATATGATCAAGTTCAAGGGCCATAATGCCATTATGCAGTATATGACGAAAAAGCCCTTGTCATTGAGCTTCAAGCTTTGGAGTTTGAGTGAGTCGGACACCAGATACTTGCATAACGTGACATATACCCCGAAAAAGTTATGTGAATCACTAGCTAAAAAGTTAACTTCGACAGCTTTTTTACTAGCGTTAACTTGCTTGAAATTCAACGGAAAAATGACATCATTGGGAGCGGAACAATTCGATGTAATAGAAAAAACCGTCCAACGTATGTTCAGGCTGATAAAAAACAGGAAGCCGGTGGATATTAGCTATCTTACATCCGATATCATATCCAAAAAATTTCACACTTCGGCAGATCTTGGAAAAAATCAAGAAATCCAAATCGGTACCCACCACCTACTCATCGATTTCAGAGACGCATACGACAGCATTTATAGAAACCAAATATAGAGAGACCTGTCTAGGATGACGATGGAGAATACTAGCTGCTCCATCAGGGTCAGAAACGACCTCACCGACACATTCGATAACAAAAAAGGATTTAGGCAATGCGATGCGCCGTCATGTGACTCCATCAATATGATTCTTGAGAGGATTTTGCAAAACTCCTAAGCCAATACCAGAGGCACACTTTTTCAAAAATCGGTGCAACTACAAGCATATGCCGACGATTTTGACATCATTGGTAGGACTCAACGTGATGTCATAGCCACGGTTGCTAGTATAGAGGAGGAAGCGGAAAAAATGGATTTTAGGGCAAGACTAAGTGTACGCTGTCAACACTAAAGGACACACAACATCGACGAATTAGACAGAACATCACCATGGATAGATTTAAAATTGAGGTAGTACGGGAGTTTGTCTATTTCGACTCCGCTATTAACTCTGACAACAACATCTCGTCAGAGATCAAACGAAGAATTACTCTTGCCAACCGCTGTTTCTTCGGGCTAAGAAGGCAATTCAGTAGTAAAGCCCTCACTCGAACTACAAAAGGTGATCCTGTATAAGATCATCCAAGTCGTGCTCTACGCCACTGAATCATGGATCGTATCAAAAGTGATTGAAGAAAACGTTGGTGTACTCAGGCTGTGTCTTTAGGCTTAGAAGTAGTAAGGGACTCCAACGAAATGCCAAGGACCCTCATCATTCCAGTCTTGCTCCCAGACGTCGGACGCAGTAGAGGAATACCTCGCCTTAAGTGGCGCGTACAAGTAGAAACCGACCTCAACCAACTTCGAGTGCGCAACTCCAGGCAGTAGGCTAAGGACGGGGCTAATTGGGGAGGCATGTTGGTTGAGGCCCAAGATCATTTCGGACTGTAGCGCGGCCGGCGTGTAGCTGGACGAGTTCCTAAAGTTGATATTTATTGCCCGTTGGCTGTCCACCATTACATGTGGACATGATGTGTCGATCTGATGGACCAAAAAAACGATTTACCATGACTATGGTTGCAAAACCAAATGGCGGTACTATATTCGTTTGTTCTTCGTTATCTCCGAAATATGTGACTATGATAGCTACGTGATCTACAGCATACTCATGTCGGCCAACAGCATTGCGAAGCAAATGATTTCGATTAATTTTCGGGAAGCTTTAGCAAAGGACTTGACTTTTGTTCAAGAACGCGCACATTCCCAGAATCAACCACAACTGGAAGTTCAGAAATAGCAGATATAACCGCACAAATATATGTTGCACTCTGATCAATGTGTCCTTTGCTTCACAACATCACATGACTGCAAATACCACGTTTAGGCCTCATTCTGTTTAATTTGTAATTCAGCCTACAGGCAACTATCGGGTTTTTCAACAGGGACGCTACAAAAGTTGAGCGACAGGGACAGCAAACGACGCCATATTTCTTGCCGCTCTTTTGCAATTTCTCTTCAGTAAGGTTTGCCATTTCATGATGGAAAGATATACGATCCAACAATGAGTCGAGATTATTAAAATTTACAACCAAAATTCGGAGTCAGTGGCCTCAACGTTAAGAACGCTACGTCCAATTTATGGTCGTCATAATCGTCCTAGGAGATCAACAATTGAGTGTCTAGTGGAAAAATTTGAATCCACAGGCACAGTACAAAATGTTCCCGTGCCAGTGAGATAAAGAAGTGCCCGTAGTGTCGAGAATATTGCTGCCGCTGAGGCTTCAGTTGAAGAAAGCCGAAATGTGTCTCTCACACGTCGTTCTCAAGCGTTGGGCATCTCTGTGACGTCGTTGTGGTGAATTTTGCGAAAAGATCTTGGTCTACATCCTTACAGGATTAAATTGACGCAAGGACTGAAGCCGCTTGACCACCAGATGCGTCGTATGTTCGTGAATCGGGCTGAGCAACAACTTCAAAATGATTCGGATTTTCATCGAAAAACCATCCTCAGCGATGAGGCTCATTTCTGGCTGAATGGCTTCGTCAATAAAGAAAATATGCGGTATTGGCCAGGCAGCAATCCACACGTACTCCATTAGTCATCATTGCATCCCGAAAAAATTGCGGTTTGGTGTGGTTTATGGGCCGGCGGCGTCATTGGGCCGCCGGCACGTTACTTTGAATGGGAATCGCTACCGTCCAATGATAACCGAATATTTTTGGCCCCAATTGGATGATATGGACTTGGAGGACATGTGGTTCAAACAGGACGGCGCCACAAGCCACACAGCGAATGCCACAATCAATTTATTGGAAACGAAGTTGAGAGAACGTGTTATCTCACGAAATGGTCCAGTCGCTTGGCCGCCTGGGTCGTGCGATTTGACGGCGTTAGACTATTTCCTGTGGGGCTACGTCAAGTCTATGGTCTATGCCAACAAGCCAACGACGATTGATGAACTTCGTACGAATATCGAACGTGAAATTACAGCAGTATCGGCCGATTTATGCTCGAAAACCGTCGAAAATTGGGTTCAGCGTCTGGACTTCTGCAAGCGTGCCCGTGGTGGCCATGCAAAAGAAATCGAGTTCCATACAAAATGGCATCGAACGTACTTTCAAAGAAATTCATTGATATCCAAAACCGTTTTTGTTTTATTTGAAAAAAATATTTTGTAGCGCTCTTATTGAAAAACCATTTATGTTTGCCAAGTCAAATTGGGAGCAAGGACAGGACTTGGGGGCCAATTTTTGTGCGTAACTTCTATTGTATATTATGAAAATAAGAAAAATTAAACTATTTCGCCAGGTAATGTATGGTCCCCAGAGTGCTTAGGCTGTATTTTCTGCCAAAGCTGTTAAAGATGTCTTCTGTACCTATCTTTGCGTTAGCAGCTCGTAGAAGCAGTCCTTCGTAATATCACCTCTTTTCTCCAACGATTAAGAGTATGTGAGGCTTATTTTTACATAATTGGCCTTGATGCGGATTGTTACGAACTTCGTTGTACGTTTTTCGTTTAGCTTGGTTGTCAACAATAAAATCTGGCCAAAGCTCAGTTCCGTACAATATTAACAATGAATCGCTTTACAGCGGAACATACAACTTCCTGTCGGAATTTCCATCATTATTTCGGCAATGACTTGTTGTGAAGTTTTTCTTTTTCAAAAATTCTGTCATCAGCGGATGCTCAATAGAACTTCATGAGAACCGTGTGAAGTTGAACAGACCCACACACAATGGACACTCCAGAACTTCCGGAAGAAAACATCGCCTTAATATGCGCCAAAAAGTGGAAAAGTTTTTGAATTGCGCATCTGAAGGTAGTAAGCTAGTTAATCATTGAGCTAATTAAAGTGAAATATTGGTAAATATCCTAGTTCACCACGGACTTTAACACCACTTACGTAAATAAGACAAAGACAGGCACATAGACAGACCGACAGACCATAAAAACGTGACGAACAACGCAAGACTAAAATTAAACGAACCAAGACGTATTTTTCCACCAACATACAATCTCCGAAAATCGAATACTAAAACATCTACAGGCATCACGGAATTCAGTTTCAATGCTATAGGTTCGTCTCAGCTGAGAGATGTGCATAAACAAAAATAAATCCATGATCTTTCACCTACGACCTCATAAAGTGGAACACGGTATCTAATGTGTACCCCTCTGAAAAGATCCATTCAAATATAAAGGTTTTGATAAATACACCTTTCAACACATGGTCTACTTATCCCATTTGTCAATTTTGACAAGTAGTTGCGAACTTTACAGCAATCATATCTAATAGACAATAGAAAATTAATTTTGCAATTCCAAAAGAAAAAAAACAAAAAACCATGCCTGACAGCTAATATTTCACGCAAACAAAATGTCATCATCATCCGCACTTATGCAACATTTGCTACTTCATCTTCATCAGCTTCTTGCGAGGTGTGGTATTTGGCTTCAGGTTTTTTGTTTTTTTTTTTTGCAAATCCGTGGGATAGGAAAATTAACGTGACATATCGTTTTACATAAATAATTGGAGTACAGTTCATGGCTACATATTGCCCACATGTAGACGCGAATCTCTACCTTACTAATTTGAATTAATTTTTTTTTTAATTGAAGATGTTGTATCCACAGCTCATGTAAGACTAGTAAATGTTTCGCAAAAAATTGACTTGATGGCTTAATCACGTTTCTGAGAATTTCGAAAGCTTGATGATACAACTGGGGACTAAGGAGCTGGAACAACTTACTTTAAGCTCGTTAAGAGAATTTAGAATAATATGTGTCATCCGAGAGTCATCTATGTGCCATTTGGTGTACAGATGACGTGTGCATTTGAGAGATAGATGACAGTCGATTTCACAGGATGACCATTGTGGTGGTTGATTGTAATCGGATTAAAAGCCGAGATAGGATATAGGACATATGATATATAACACATCACCCATTTTGAAACTACAACATCATGCTGATGAATCTCGACGTCATACTTGTAGTCGATTGTCATCTGGACAGCAAATGGCACATAGATGACTCTCGGATGAAAAGAAAAGGCGCTGAAACAGCACTATACAGCATACCCAGGGCAATATTGAAATCTTTCGAGGACAGAGAATAAACCCTAGCTGATTTTATAAGCTTTGATACTACGACATTCTTCATGTATTTGAACACCTTGCCATATGTAGATCAATCATCAAATAGATCCCACAGAGCAAGGAAGCCCTCCTTTGAAGTTAATTGCATTTCGAGAACGGATTCTCTTACCATACACAGATAAATATCTATCCACACTCAACAGACTTGCAGTTATACTGATAACATTCGAGCAATGAAATCCCTGCTTGGAGTGAAACTAATCATCATCCTTAAAATACAGCAATCAAAGCTGGAAAAGGGAAACAACGAAGACAGCCATGATTGTCGTCGACCTGGTGTCCTAAGCCCGTCAGTTGGAAAACCAATGGTAGGTAGATAGAAAGAACTGACGGTTCACAATAGACTTGCAGTTATACTGATAAAATTCGAGCAATGAAATCCCTCCTTGGAGTGAAACTAATCATCATCCTTAAAATACAGCAATCAAAGCTGGAAAAGGGAAATAACGAAGACAGCCATGATTGTCGTCGACCTGGTGTCCTAAGCCCGTCAGTTGGAAAACCAATGGTAGGTAGATAGAAAGAACTGACGGTTCACAATAGACTTGCAGTTATACTGATAAAATTCGAGCAATGAAATCCCTCCTTGGAGTGAAACTAATCATCATCCTTAAAATACAGCAATCAAAGCTGGAAAAGGGAAACAACGAAGACAGCCATGGTTGTCGTCGACCTGGTGTCCTAAGCCCGTCAGTTGGAAAACCAATGGTAGGTAGATAGAAAGAACTGACGGTTCACAACAGACTTGCAGTTATACTGATAAAATTCGAGCAATGAAATCCCTCCTTGGAGTGAAACTAATCATCATCCTTAAAATACAGCAATCAAAGCTGGAAAAGGGAAATAACGAAGACAGCCATGATTGTCGTCGACCTGGTGTCCTAAGCCCGTCAGTTGGAAAACCAATGATAGGTAGATAGAAAGAACTGACGGTTCACAATAGACTTGCAGTTATACTGATAAAATTCGAGCAATGAAATCCTGGAGTGAAACTAATCATCATCCTTAAAATACAGCAATCAAAGCTGGAAAAGGGAAACAACGAAGACAGCCATGATTGTCTTCGACCAGGTGTCCTAAGCCCGTCAGTTGGAAAACCAATGGTAGGTAGATAGAAAGAACTGACGGTTCAGCATAAACCCAAGAACGACTAATGTGGCTTTTTGTTGACACGACTCATGTGACCGTCATTATGATGATTGTTATGGATGTCATTATGATGATTGTTATGGATGTCATACAGGCGGTTTCTAAATCCTGCTTGTGAGTTTTACCAATACTTCCATCATCTATGTGTCAATCGAACTTTCACACTTCAGCAGATCGTGGAAAAACCCCAAGAAGTCCAAATCGATACCCACCATCTATTCATTTATTTCAAAGCCTCATCCGATAGTATTTATAGAGACGAACTATACAGAGCCATGTCTAGTCTTGGTATACTGCCCAAACTCGTTCGTTTGTGTAGGATGAAGATGAAGATGTTAGCTTATAGTTTGGTGACACAACCCTCAAGATATACAATGTGAAGATATAGTCTAAGATAGAACAACAAACATACATTGGCGCGACGGTAAAGAGCACTCACCCTGCGGGGCGTTAACTATAACCGCGTGTTCCTCTAAGTATTGTCGTACAACCAGTGTCCTTTGACTTAATGACCATAAATTTAGCACTAAATTTCGCACAAATATCCTCCTCGGGTGGAGGATAGAGAAATGCGGGGTGAGAAATAATATAGCAACGACTCACCTAGTTTTGGTAATGTAAGGTCAGGTATCAATAAGCCCCGTAGTGATTGGTAGAAGAATTCCCAAGATGAAGTCAGCAGGGGCGTCTACAATCACAGTTAGGATGAAAGAAGTAAAAGACCTAGTAAAACTACTCCAACATATTCAGACAACAGGTCATCTAGGAATGTCATTGGTTGGCCTGAAAGTCCAACTGAAGCGTTTGTAGTTGATACTGATGGCCCCTGTGAAGAGCAATAACCTCCGCGCAATCAAGCCCAATGGCACTTAGTCCAGTCTTTTAAATTATCGAAGGGGCAAATGCCGACTTGGACCATTACCTTGTAACAGCCAAGGTAAGAATGTGAATATCCACGACGACACCAACAATCCGAAATACTGCGAAGAAATTTTAAGTCGAAACAATGTAATCCAGAAAGAGTGCGAAGGCTTTCGTAGAACGTATATCCTTTAACGTCTAGATTATCACCATACGGCCAGCATCTAGACTAGCCAAAACTGATGTGAGAGGTTTCTCGCGCCGAAACTCTTGATTTTATAACGAATGCCGTCAGATGATCGTAGCCTACAAGGCAAAGCTCCAGATGAAGACAAGAATTTCCATTCAGGTTTATACAAGACACAGCAGGAGCGAAAAACACCGGCTCTTCAGGAAGAAGAAAAAATAAATAAATAGCCCTCCATCGTGGATATAGGGAGGTTCGCAAGTTTTGCCAAAGTGTAAAACATCAAAACCAGGAATGCAAGGCGCGACCAGAATCCTGTCAAGATGAACAAGGAAATATCGCTGAAGATATGGAAGAACCACTTCCACAAAATATTACACGGCGATGGCAAACAACATTCCACTGTCAGGAACCATTCGATATTGGTAATGATAGCGAAAACTGCCAACCACACGAGCTGAGTGAAGCTAGGATAGCAATATCTAAACTCAAGCTTAATAAGGCTTCCGGAAATTAACGACATTCCAGCCGAGCTATATAAAGCCGGCGAAGATGACTGGGTAAGCAACATCCACTAACACATAAGCCAAACCTGGTCGGATGAAAGTATGCCTGACAAATGGAGACCGTCTACACAGAAAAAGGAGACCCTCTACACAGCGTTAACTACAGAGGCATAGGTTTCCTCAACTACAAGATCCTATCTGTCTTAATATGTGAACGTTTGAAACAGTTTACCAAAAACCTGATCTATAATTATTTGTGTCGTTTTGGGCCAGGAAAGTCCACAACTCATCAAATTTTTACACTTCTGCAGATCCTGGAAAAAAAACAAGAAGTCCAAACCGATACCCACCACCTATTTGTCGATTTCAAAGCCGTATACGGCAGCATTTATAGAGACGAACTATACAGAGCCATGAATAGTTTTGGTATACCGCCCAAAATTGTCCGTTTGTGTAGGATGACGATGGAGAATGCTCGTTGCTCCATCAGGATTAGAAACGACCTCACCGCCACATTCGATACCAAAAAAGGAATTAGGCAAGGGGTTGCATTGTCATGTGACTTCTTCAATTTGATTCTTGGGAGGATTGTGTAAAACTCCCGAACCAACACCAGAGGCACAATTTTTCAATAATCGGTGCAACTACTTGTATACGCCGACGATATTAAAACCATTGGTAGGACTAAACGCGATATCATAGCCACGTTTGCTGGTATAGCGAAGGAAGCGGCAAAAATGGGTTTGAGGGCAAGACTAAGTATATGCTGTCAACATTAAAGGTCACAAAACATCGACGAATTGGAATTGGACGTCACCATTGACAGATATAACTTGCATCGTTTTGGAGCCATGATTACTGACTTTTTCGTTCATCAATTGAACCGTGATGTGCAGGAGCAAAAACAACAAAACGGCGGAATATGTCAGACAGCTCCTGAAACAATTGATTTACTAAAGGAAACGTTCGGTGAGCGCATAATTTCTCGTTTTGATTCTGTGAATTTGCCTCCAAGATCGTGCAATTTAACGCCGCTTGACTATTTTCTGTGGTGACATGCGAAGTCGGTAGTCTACGCCGATAATCCCGAAACGATTGACCACTTGGAGGACAACATTTTGGTCCTGTGAATTTGCCTCCAAGATCGTGCAATTTAACGCCGCTTGACTATTTGCTGTAGTGACATGTGAAGTCGGTAGTCTACGCCGATAGTCCCGAAACGATTGACCACTTGGAGGACAACATTTTGGTCCTGTGAATTTGCCTCCAAGATCGTGCAATTTAACGCCGCTTGACTATTTTCTGTGGTGACATGTGAAGTCGGTAGTCTACGCCAATAAGCTCAAAACGACTGTCCACTTGGAGGACAACATTTTGGTCCTGCGAATTTGCCTCCAAGATCGTGCAATTTAACGCCGCTTGACTATTTTCTGTGGCGACATGTGAAGTCGGTAGTCTACGCCAATAAGCTCAAAACGATTGACCACTTGGAGGACAACATTTTGGTCCTGTGAATTTGCATCCAAGATCGTGCAATTTAACGCCGTTTGACTATTTGCTGTAGTGACATGTGAAGTCGGTAGTCTACGCCGATAGTCCCGAAACGATTGACCACTTGGAGGACAACATTTTGGTCCTGTGAATTTGCCTCCAAGATCGTGCAATTTAACGCCGCTTGACTATTTTCTTTGGTGACATGTGAAGTCGGTAGTCTACGCCAATAAGCTCAAAACGATTGACCACTTGGAGGACAACATTTTGGACCTGTGAATTTGCCTCCAAGATCGTGCAATTTAACGCCGCTTGACTATTTTCTGTGATGACATATGAAGTCGGTAGTCTACGCCAGTAAGCTCAAAACGACTGTCCACTTGGAGTACAACATTTTGGTCCTGCGAATTTACCTCCAAGATCGTGCAATTTAACGCCGCTTGACTATTTTCTGTGGTGACATGTGAAGTCGGTAGTCTACGCCAATAAGCTCAAAACGATTGACCACTTGGAGTACAACATTTTGGTCCTTTGAATTTGCCTCCAAGATCGCGCAATTTAACGCCGCTTGACTATATTCTGTGGTGACATATGAAGTCGGTAGTCGACGCCGATAATCCCAAAACGATTGGCCACATATATTGGAAAAACCCATCGAAAATTAGACCTCAAGATTAGATTAGGCCCGAGCCAGCCGTGGCGGTCATATGCCAGAAATCATATTTGAATTATAATGCCAGAAGATTATCTTTTGAAAAAAGCAAATTTCATTTCAATTAAAAAAAAGAAAAGCTGAGCCTCTTCTCAAACGACTTGTGTAGGAACTGCATGGACGAAAAGGAAGATGAAACAATGCTTCATCTCCTTGTAACTGGCCGGCCATATTAAACAAAAGGATGCTCCATCTTGGAGTTTACTATTTTCATAATCTCACTGTTTTGACGAAAATGAAAATTAATAAACCAAAAATCAAACACTAAATGCCGAAAAGGAAGTGCTGCCAAATCACCTATAAGCGTTTTTTTTTCCTTTATTTTAATTTAAGCCTAGACAAGGGAAAAAAACCACGCGTGTTGTAAAATTGAGCATCGGTATCATACATATGAGTTGACCGGCTATTGGCATATTTTTGTGGCTCATAAAAGTTAAAATAAAAGCGGTCCTAGAATATAACTATGTGGAATCCCCTTACGAAACGGAGTAAAGACCCATAAATTGTTGTTACATACGACTGCCTGTATTCCACCATGTAACCAAGGTAACTACTTACTGTAGACACATACAAGACCAACTTACAGACAGGATTTACTTAAAAAAAAAATTAAAAACTTATCCACTAAGAACCAACTTCGAGTCAATCACTCAAGGAGCTAGTGATCCTGTACCCCATCCACTTATTATACTGATAATAATTAATTTTGCAATTTTATAAACAATTTCTCAAACAAATACCTATGCACAGGAATGCAAAGTGTTTGTGAAATTTCTCTCACTCGATGACCACTCATGACCCACTCCCATTTTTGATTTTTTTTTTGTTTTTTACAATAGATACAGATACATAAAAAAAAATCACCATTGCGGCGTGTACTTACATTTTAAAAAGAAGCATCTTTACTTTTTACTTTCACTTTCCTTCACAAACTTGCTGCCAACCTAGTGAGCGATGCAGATACTTTTGTTGCTTTTTTTTCTGTTCGTTGTTGTTATTGCAATTAAAGATAATGGTCAATGTACGTAGAGGAGTCGGTATATATGTGGAGTATCTTTGCTGTACTGCAGTCTTTCGCAGATGTTAGTCACTGCCTGTAAAGCCGGTACACAAAATATTTCAATTATACAAGTTATTATCGAGATACTATACGTAAGTGCATTTGGATTTATCGCGAAACCGGGTTCCGGAATAGAATATCAAGAAAACCAGAAAGAAAGAGACCCCAAGGAGGATAATAAGCGATTTTTAGAAAATGTGTTTTTTTTTTTTATTTTTTTTTTTAAGTGACCAACGTGAGTCTTACTGCTGCTGTCCGACTAAGCTACGCGACGGTGATTGCTACTCGATCGGTTACGGGATGACGATATATTATCTCTTCGCAACAATGGTTCAGAAACAAGTCTTACTTTCAACTTGAAGGTGAGCTTGAAAAAATGAAAGAAAAAAAAAAAATACTGAAACCCGTTGTTGCGTCATAGTTTTGTTTACCAAGTTAATATTCACTTTGGATTATTACTGTTTTGCTTAGTCGGTATTTGCTTATGGCAGCTCTGCGGTTAGCATTTTGACGTGGTAGTAGGTTACTTTAGCTCTTTCTTAACTTGTTTAAGGAAGGATCTGACTAAATGTATGCGTTCTACGCGTTATGTAATGTCGTGACAAGTATTGTGTATTATGTGCCACATGAATTGGTGAGTGAAGATCACTGGAAAGAAATAAAATAAAAAAAAGTTCTTTAGTACAATTACAAGATACAGTTACATGGTTTTGAAATATAAGTAGGGGTTAAACATATAAGGTGTATGAAAAGAAAGTTTTTTATCTGTAGATCGATTTGATCGATCGAATAATTTGGGAATTTATTTCGAAAAAAAAAAATCGTTGAAAATTAAATCCTAGGTATTCATCAAGTCGAACGGCTCTTTCAAATGAGCTAGGGAAGTTGGTTTATTAAAAAAAAAAACTTTAGATTTGAGATAACCCCATAGGGAAAAGTAGATAGGACCGCATTGAAGCCAATTTCATTAGAAATTTCATAAAATCGTGGCAGAGTCGTATTTTTCGTCTGAGAATTTTGTGTTACTAGGACTTAGGTTAGGTTAGGTTGTAGTGGCGGCACGCGATGCGCGTGCACACTTAAAGCATACAGGTCCATTGTGGTACCACGTGGATCTGTCGACTTTCCTATATTCGTTCGCCTAATTGAACCATTCAGAGCTAGCTATGTAGGAATGAAGGTTTCGGACACTGATACTAGTCAGAACACCAAGATTATAGAAGAAGTTGAAGTTTCCTTTTTTATGGGAGAGCTGCACAAGAGTATAGAACGTGAGTAATAATCTTCTTCTCTTCCTCATCCAAGCAGTTTTTACAGATGACATTGCTGAAAGGGCCTAGTCTTTTTGCGTGTAGGCCAGTAGGATAGTGTCCCTTAAGGGCCAGAGTTATCTAGATATTTGCCACGTTGCGCCGTTTATCCATTTGCGGTTCGCTTTCTTGAGCGCATCCAGTTTAATCTGTAATTAACTTGTAGCGATCATATCTATTAGCGGTAGAATATCGACGGTTGTGCCCAGCCTGGCAAGCTCATCTGACTTGCAATTCCCTGGTATATCTCTGTGGTCCGGCATCCAAAAGAGGTGAATGGTAATATGTTTCATCATCTCATTAAGAGACAGTCAACATTCATGGGCTGATTGATTGATTGATTTCCGCTGTCACCGAAGATACAAATATGCATCGTGGATATAACAGTCCTTTTCAGCCAGGACAAGGTTTCCTTGATGCCATGATTTCCGCTGCGAAAACGCTGTGTTCCGGGTTTTAGATTTCCCAAGTTAACTTAGCCTGCTCTGTTCTCGTTTGTCAATCAACCATGTCACGTGTCTTAAAATGCTCGATTAATTATTGAGAAAAGCGCATCGGCAAAGTTAGCTTCATAAAACTAAAAGCTGGAACATGGTCAATAATCGGAAAGGCGAAAGGATATGCTAAGGTTAAGCATCTCGGAGAAAATACCTCCATTGACTCCAGATTCTCTTTTAGACCAAACCGTCTAGATGTGAATTGATTGATTGGTTTCGATCGAATTCGTCTCCCATTCAAGGCGAATGGGAATGGTTGTCCTGAAGTAATGCTCACAACTGTGTTGAGTAGTGGTGTGGTCGGTAATGCTATGGTGGTTCAGAAAATTTGTGTATTCACCCTGATTTGGTGTCAATTGTGATGAGGCTCTCAGTCTCATAGCTTCACAAAATAAAACAATCCGTACCAAACTGTCACTGACTATGAATGTATCGGCTTCTTAACAATACCGTGCGGGTTTTCCGAGTGGCAATTTTGTTTGATAACGTATCCGCCGATATGAAAATTCGCCTCATCGGAAAAGATAATTTTTTGCTCAAAATCTTTGTCCATTTCAAGCTGCTCTAAGGCCCCAAATGCGAAGCGAATCGTAGTGCTCCTTCAATTCCTGACTCGATTAGACGTTGTCAAAGAATTATCCGAGGCATTTGTGCAGAATTCTACTCAGTATAAGACTCTTGGCTGCATCAGTGCGCACTGATGTCCAATAGGATACCAGTCTCATGAACTTTTTGCACAAACTTGCGTACAGCCGGCGCGGTGCGTGCTTCGTTTCGGGACATTTTTTTTTTTTTTCAAATAACGTACTGTTTGGGCTACACAGCACTAATTTTGGAAATAATTTTTTAATATTTCCCAACGTTGTTCAAGCGTAAAGCGATTTACTTCGTTCTGTGAATTTCTCTCAAAATTTTGAGGGAAAAAAACGATATCAGTGTCAAAATAACGTATGACCTTAAAAGAAACCACTAGATGGCCCTGATTAAAAAAAATTAACCTACCGACGCTCATTCACAATAAAATTCCAACTGTCAGCTTTTTGGACTAAGCTTATCTGTGTGCTGCGTATTTCGCAGCTCGTTCCACGTTGCCAGATAGTGTGCAGTCTCTCCTTAAAATTGAGATTGTAGATCTTCCTTAGAAAAAAATCATCTTACAAGGCTGCTGAGAGTGCGGAAGAAAGCATGACGAGGAACACCATATCACAACCCCAACCTAAGTCAGAGGTTCAAAATAAATGAAACGCTTAGAACGCTTTTTTTTGTAATTTGGCGGCACATACTATTTTGCATATCCTGTCTTTACTATAAAAAAAATATTTGGAACAAAAAAACGCTACAACCGTGAGGGAATGAAGATCTCTCCAATCTAAGACAGATGACCAGATTGATATTCAATACCTGCCACTAACAAAAGTTAGTCAGAAGTTTTGTCTGTTTAAGTCTGTTTGAGAAAGTCATACAAACACCCAAAAGGGGAGGCCTGGATAGATTATTGCCATTCCATTCAAACGGTCAAGGACTCCACCAGGCTAAGCAAAATGCTGGCTAAGGAACACCCCAACCCTTCTTTTCTGATAAAGTCAGATGGAGGGTGGACAGAATCCTGCCCAGAGACCCTGGAACTCCTGATAAACACACACTTTCCCGGGTGCAGTGAAATGAGTACGGAACCAGGGACTTTGAACTTGGCAAGTACAAATTGCACCACACAGCAATTCAATAATTTCCGAGGAAAAGATTTCCTGGGCTATTAACAGCCTTTCTCGAAACCAGGGAGATCTTGGTAAGTACAAACTGCACCACACAGCAATTCAATAATTTCCGAGGAAAAGATTTCCTGGTTTCAACAGTTTCTCTCCGTTGAAATCTCCAGAACCTGACGGCATACTGCCAGTTATGCTACAAAGAACGAGAGACCTAACAGTGCCATGGCTAGCTACAATTTTTATGAGCTGCCTAATACTAAGCAACGTACCTTACGTAACTGACGAGACGCGCTCGAGTGGTGTTAATACCGAAGGTAGGTAAAGCGCGGCCACAAGAAAGCAAAGGACTTCAAACCACTCAGTCTAACCTAGTTTGTACTAAAAACTTAGGAGCGTTTTCTAGACATCCACAAGCAAAGTTGTTTAAACATCTTCGCTATCCAAATCACAGCACGCCTATCTCAAGGGCAGATTCACGTAAATAGCTCTCCACGAGGTAGTGCGGAAAATCGATCGCGAAGGACTTCAGACCAATCAATAAAACCGCCGCTGTACTAAAAACCCTGGAACGTGTTTTAGACATCCACATGATTAGTTTTCTCGAAGAAATTTCGCTATCCAAATCACAACGCGCTTACCTGAAGGCCAGATCCACGAAAACTGCTCTCCACGAGGTAGTACGGAGAATCCATAGCGATGGTCTTCAGACCAGTTAGTGTAACCTCGTTTGTACTAAAAACCCTGCCGATCTAGACATCAACATGCAAATTTTCCTCGAAGAATTTTCGTTATCCGATTCACAACACGCTTACATGAAGGCCAGATCCACGAAAGCAGCTCTCCACGAGGTAGAGCGGACAGTCGAGAATAAGAAGAAGAATACACTCTAGCCTCCTTCTTAGATATAGATGGAACTTTCAGCAATGTCCTCCCTGGAAATATTTTTGAACCTCTGATCGAGCTAGGTATAGAAGAATCTATTAGGCAATGGATAATCTCTATGCTAGGAACAAGAATTCTCCAGGCAACACTTGGAAATAGACTACTTAATCAAATCTGCCATAGAGGAACGCCACAGGGCGGCGTCATCTCTCCTCTACTCTTGCTTATTGTTATGAATAAAATTCTAGTTAAACTAGAACGAGGAACAGGTCAAAGTTGTAGCGAATGCCAATGACTAGTGTCAGGAAAATTCTATTCCGTGATAAGTGAAATCAAGGGGACTGCTCTAGACAAGGATAGCACTTGGGCTGCACGTTGTTGCTTCGGTGTAAACCCGAGCAAAACGGAATTGGTGTTATTCAAAACCAGCAAAACCAAAATACCCGATTTCACGCCGTCTTAATGACCAACCACTCACACTATCTTCCAGCGCTAGATATTTTGGTATCATGCTTCACCCAAAACTTAATGGAAACACAACATCGAACATAGAATATGGAAGGCGTGTGTTTTTTTCCATGCCTGCTGCAAAAATTTCGGAAAGAAGCTGCAAAGAACTTCCAGTATAGGCGCCACTGTCGCACTGAGGTCGCCGCCAACGGATGCCCTAACTGTGCTATTGCTTCTCATGTCTCTTGACCAACACATTAAATAGATCGCTTTGTGCAGCTCAGTAAGGCTCAAGGAGTCAGGATGCTGGACTGGAAAACCGTATAGCCAAAGTATAGCCACAGCACTCATTACCAAAAGGGCATGGTCACGTTTCCAACAGACTATGTAACACCTACACTAAGCTTCAGGAAAGATTTCCACTTAAGCTTTCCTATCAGAGATCAGTGGAAGAGGAACGAAATAGTAAGAGATTTCAACACGGTCGTCTACACCGGTGGATCTAAGATGAACTGCAGTGTGGGGTCTGGAGTCTACTCGGAACCACTTGACAATATCAGTATCATACCGCCTACCAGATTTTGCCAGCGTATTCCAGGCAGAACTACCGGCAATCCGAAGGGCTTGCACTCAACTGGGGATTGACAATACAAAAAGGCTAATTATTGATATCCCCGTAGATAGTCAAGCGGACATTAAGGCCATTAACTCGGCTACCATATCCGCCAAACTGGAACAAGAATACCGGAATGAACTTGCCCACCTCTGCGAATGCTTCAGGGTCACACTTGTCTATGTTCCAGGTTCCGTACAGTGACATTGAAGGAAACGACCGTGATGACAAGCTGGCCAGACAAGTCTCAGCTCTACACGGCTCACGGATCCATATCCCGGTAGGTGCGGTTTAACGAGAAATCCACTCATACTTCCTGACGAAGGCGGACTCAAAATGGAGAAGGTTAAAGAATTGCGTCATATCGAAGAACATGTGGTCTTCCTATGACAAGAACAGAACAAATGACCTTATATATAGAACCTGCCCAGATATCTCAAGAGTTATGGCGATGGTCACGGGGCACTGGCCAGTGGAGACCATGCGGCCAAACTAGGGATGCCGCAGTTGCTGGAAATCAAATGAGAGAGAAACCCTTTCCCATTTCAGCTGCAAATGTCCAGCACTAGCAAGAGCCAGATTGCGTGCAACCATTCTTCGGCAACCCTGGCGATATCTCGAATAAAATGACAAAATATCTTATCCGTTTTCTAAACCCCAAAGGTTGGATCTAGAGGCCGACTTTATCACTTTCACAACAATCATAATGAATTTCATACGAGTCGTGGTAACAAAAATACACAAAAGTGCTACCCACCAACCATACCTAACCTAACGTTGCTAAAAGTGAGCTCTCTCTCTACCAAATTTTTCTTAAAGACTGACTCAGACCCATCCGGCTGGAAGTTCATCAACCAAAGTCATCAATAAGCAGAACTGCACATTCTAAGAAGTATTAAAACGAGATATATTCCTCCTCCAACTTAATATGCAAAAACATAATCTTATGATTGCGCAACCGCGCCTCAAAGTATCTGTACCCGCAACATTGAACTCATTTCAGATCTAACTGATTTTCGACTTAAAAATCGTGCCAATTTTTTTAAAATACTTCCTCTTTGTATACCGGCAATACATGCAGCTAATACCAATGTCATGATGATGACATTATCTTAGCTTATAAAAAGCTTTGCGGCACGGACCTGTGAACACTTATAAAAAACATTCATGTACCATTGGCTGACAATGATCACAACAAAGACTTATGGATTGTGATGATTTCACTTTTTTTTCAATAAGTCATGACAAAAAAAAAAAAAAAACTGGTGAATTTTGAAAAAGTCTTGGAAATGGTGTTGCAGGTACCGATCACGGCTGACAGACTGAGAAAGAGTTGTGGCCAATTAGTGACCATGAAATTTTTAATTTACTGTCATGTTAATTGGTAATCCAGCATGCGGTGCACGCGTATGTATGTGTGACTTTTGTTAATGCATTGTCAAAAGGATTTTCCCCAATTTGTGCGTTTTCCATTGACAGATCCGATATGTACCAAGGTCAACGAGATTTCCGTTTTATTTTGTTTTTAATTTCGCATTCATTTGCTGTCTCATGTGATGCGAGATGTTTGCAAATGTTGGTTTAGTGTTTTTTTTTTTAATTTTATTTAATTTTATTTATTTATTTAAGCTTATTCCAAGCTGAACTTAAGACTAAATTAACTTAGCTTTGTTTATTTATTAGAAAAAGGGATGACATCATAAAGTCGGCGTAGGTTTAAAATGTTATAAGGACGAAATGTATTTTACATTATTTTTGAAGTTTTTGCTTCAATAGTTTTTTTGATTTCTATTTTAAACTTCTGCCAAAAATCGTAAAACGCTCACAAAAAGTGATTGATAAAATAAAGGTATTGAGATTGTCTTAATATCTTGTTCGGATAGTTTTTCAAAATTCGTTACCGATTGGCCAAAAATAACGTTTTACTGAAAAGTGGGCCATTTCTGTTTCGTCGGGTTGAAAAGTTTTTAGGCGTTTTAGCCAGAGGGTAACATGCGTCGTGTTTATGGGATGACATAGTTAACGATCGCATAAATAGACAATTTAAAGTGTTTGATGCCTTTGACATTGTCAAGCGAGACAAACATCAAAAAGAGGATGAATAACATGTTATGACATATGAGAAGGCTACAGTCCGCTGTGCGGATCGTGTAATACCCTATCCCATCTCATCCTTCAAATGAATAACCACGAAATGTGGGCTTTATGGCGATGAAATATCGAAAATTAAGTTTCGTCACAACATATTTATCAAAATCTTGTATGGTTCGGAAAAAAAAACACGTTATTCTCCGGCATATGGTATCGCGTAGTGTTGTATACGTGCGTGCGTTAAAATGGTATACAGACGAAATGCTGATATTATCATAACCGAATTTGACCGACAAATTTTCCTTACTGCAAACGTCCCAAGAAAGTGGGCGTGTAAAAAAACTGAGTGTAGACGACATATACGTTATAACAAATGGTTTTTGTAGAAAAACACCTCCAAAAAATGGGCGTGCGTTAAAATGGTATATAGACGAAATGTTGATATTATCATAACCGAATTTGACCGACAAATTATCCTTACTGCAAACGTCCCAAGAAAGTGGGCGTGTAAAAAAACTGAGTGTAGACAAAATATACGTTATAACAAATGGTTTTTGTAGAAAAACACCTCCAAAAAATGGGCGTGCGTTAAAATGGTATATAGACGAAATGTTGATATTATCATAACCGAATTTGACCGACAAATTTTCCTTACTGCAAACGCCCCAAGAAAGTGGGCGTGTAAAAAAACTGAGTGTAGACGAAATATACGTTATAACAAATGGTTTTTGTAGAAAAACACCTCCAAAAAATGGGCGTGCGTTAAACTGGTATATAGACGAAATGTTGATATTATCATAACCGAATTTGACCGACAAATTTTCCTTACTGCAAACGCCCCAAGAAAGTGGGCGTGTAAAAAAACTGTGTGTCGACGAAATATAGATATTAGGATTGTCTAACATCCTTTTCACAAACTATTTCAAAATTCCTTACCATTTTCCCAAAAATAACGTTTTTCTTAAAAGTGGGCATGACAGTGTGCGGATAGAGAATATTTATTCCAAATTTCAAAACTAAAGGCCCAAAAATCGTTGACACACAGAGGGACAGACGGACGGACGGACGGACAGCCAGGCATGGCTAGATCCTTTTAGCTAGCGATTCTGAGTCGATCCATATTTTCGTACCTCAGTACAAATGCTGCCAAGGATGTAATCATTCGCAATCCTATTGTCAGAGAGAGCCGCGTTGTGTAAAAGCCATATTTTCGTACCTCAGTACAAGCGCTGCCAAGGATGTAATCATACGCAGTCCTATTGTCAGAGAGAGCCGCGTTGTGCAAAATGTGTCACCTAACGGTAGAATATACGTTAAAAAAGAAAACTTCTGCTTTTTGCATTCATTTTTATTTTCATCCCGCAAATTATCGCGGCTGCGAAGAAGATAACGAGTTGCAAAAAGGACGAACGAAATTTATGAGTATTAATTCTACTTAGTAACTTATGAGTATCAATTCACAGAAATTAAATTTGACTTAGCAAAAGCTTAATATTCCGGCTAAGCTTATCTCAGAGCCAAAGCAGGCAACAATAAAAAAACAAAATTTTAACAAATACCGCTGGCGTTAGAAATGCGACCGGATTTCACCTAACTCCGTTTTTAACCTTTTTTCGATCATCTGAAACTTGAGGAACAAAGTGAAACTGATAAACTTTTTTTCAACAGGCTTGTTTATCAAATAGTATTCGACACAGTATTCAACCTTTGATGTCAATAGATTTCTTAAAATTCTTCCATACAATGCCAATGGCCTTTGGCAGAAACTTGGAGAATTTTAATTGTTTATGCAGGAAAAAGATATCGACGTTGTTTTATATCAAAAACTCATGCTAAGATTAATTCAAACTTAAATATTAAAGGTTACCTCGAATATCATGCCCTACATCCATCAAACAAGTAGGTGGAGCCTACTTACTTACTTAAGTAGCGCTACAGTCCGGAAAGAACCTGGGCCTCAACCAACATGGCTCTCCAATTAGCCGCGTCCTTAGCTAACTGCCTCCAGTTGCGCACTCCAAGTTGGTTGAGGTCGGTTTCTAGTTGTGAGCGCCACTTAAGACGAGGTCTTCCTCTATTGCGTCCGACGTCTGGCTGGGAATCGAAGACTCTTCGAGCCGGAGTATTGGTGTCCATTCGTTCTACATGTCCTAGTCATCGTAAGCTGCCAATGGGGAATTTTTTGACCATGGGCATGTCGCTGTACAGCCCGTATATTTCGCTCGTCAACGCAAACGGGACCGAAGATTTTTCGAAGAATTTTCCTCTCAAATCGACCAAGACGGTATATACTTCAGCGCCGTAGAGCAGGACTGGGATGATCAGGGTCTTATATAAGATCTCCTTAGTAGTTCGAGTGAGGGCCTAACTACTGAATTGCCTTCTTAGCCCGAACAAAGAGAGGTTGGAAAGAGTAATTCTTCCTTTAATTTCTGACGAGACATTGTTGTCAGAGTTAATAGCGGAGCCGAGATAGATAAAGTCCAGTACTACCCCAAAATTATATTTGTCGATGGTGAACTTCTGTCCGATTCGTCGATGTTGTGTGTCGTTCCGTGACAGCATATACTTCGTCTTTCCATCATTTACTGCTAAACCCATTTTTGCCGCTTCCTTCTCTATACTAGCAAACGTGGCTATGACATCACGTTGGGTACTACCAATGATGTCAATATCGTCGGCGAATGCTATTAGTTGCACCGTTCATGTGAAGATTGTACATCTTGGTTGGCTTCGTAGTTTTGCACAATCCTCTCAAGAATTAACTCACAGAATTCACATGACAGCGCACCGTCTTGCCTAAATCCTTTATGTGGTATCGAATGTTTCGGTGAGGTCGTTTCCGACCCTGATGGAGCAGCGAGAATTCTCCATCGTCATCCTACACAAACGGACGAGTTTGGGCGGTATACCAAAACGAGACATGGCTCTGTATAGTTCGTCTCTATAAATGCTGTCGTATGCGGCTTTGAATTCGATGAATAGGTGGTGGGTATCGATTTGGACTTCTTGGGTTTTTTTCCAGGATCTGCCAAAGTGTAAAGATTTGATCGGTTGTGGACTTTCCTGGCCTAAAACCACACTGGTAAGGGCCGATCAGGTTGTTGGTAAACGATTTCAGGCGATCACATATTACGGCAGATAGGATTTTGCAGGCGATGTTGAAGATACTTATGCCTTTGTAGTTGGCGCATATTAGAGGGTCTCCTTTTTTGTGGATCGGGCAAACGATGCTGAGGTTCCATTCAATAGGCACACTTTCTTCCGACCAGATTCGGCTTATGAGTTGGTGGATGTTACTTACCAAGTCATCTCCGCGGGCTTTATAAAGCTCGGCGGGAAGGCCGTCATTTTCGGCAGCCTCACTTCACTCAGGTCGGGTGGTTGGCAGTTTTCGCTGTCCTTGCCAATATTGAATGGTTCGTCCTGCCTGATGTTAAGATCATTCGTCAATGCGCTGTCGTATATAAGGAACGACGATCTACTCAGAGATCTGGGAATACCCGCGGTTAAGGACGAAACCATATGTTTTGCCGAAAACATAAAAAAAAACTTTTATTAGGACACGTTTACACAACGGTCCTCCAAATTCTTGACGAAACAAATTTGTTGGGGCGTCTTCAAAGAACTTAACCCTTGGACTTGGCCCGGTAATCACAAACCGCGGCTAAAGCAGGAGCAGAAAAGTTACTTGGCAAACATTTATATGCACTCATGGTAAAAAAAAGTCGCAGACTTAGTTGCAATACAAATACAAAATGGGTGGTGCGTTAAGTGAGTAGAAAGCTCACACTACGAAAAATATATATATGATCAAGGCGTGCTTGCTCTTGTCAAGGAAGTACTAGCCTATGACGCAGAAAGAGTATGTGGCCAAGTATTGGAGAGATGCAGCATCAGACTTGGTAGCAGACACAATGAGGGAGTAGCCCATGGCGCTGGAATCAGGCAAACGCTTCACAATCTGGACGACGCTTCTGACCGATGGCGACGTAGATGCAGTACAAATTTTTGCTCTCATCCTGACCGTCATAAAAACGCTTCTGGTTGATGATTAAGTCGATAGCCAAAGCATATTTTCAAGTCGCCTGTCACAAATGATCAACTCACGCTGTCCGCAACCGATGCTCACCAAAGAGTCGACAGCCTTGATACCAGTCTGCATAGGTTCGCGCACAGATACACGTTGAAAAATTTCCCCACGTAAGTGATCCTCGATGTTGATAGCACTCTTACCATCAATTGCTTTACCCGAGGAATCGACAATACGACCCAAGAGTTCATCGCCGACTGGATTGTCGACTATAGCACCGGTACACTTGACATTATTTACGTTCTTGATCAGCTTGTCATTACCGAAGACGACAACACCAACGTTTTAGGGTTCAAAATTTATCAATGGCGTTACTCAAGGCATCGAAACCACCAACGTTGTCAGCTTATAGTTACCGAAGACGACAACACCAACGTTATCGAGTTCCAAATTCAAGAACATACTCTTCAATCCGGCAGAGAATTCCACCATCTCATCGGCTTGGATGTTGGTCAAGCCATATACACGAGCGATTCCATCACCACTGCTCAACACATGGCCAGTTTCATCTAAATCGGCCTTGGGGGCGACACTCAAGTATCTTCTTCCAAAACAGAAAACATAGAAGGCATGCGACTTACGGCCAACTAGATAGAAGGCTGGGTAGACGGCAACACCAACGTTATCGAGTTCCAAATTCAAGAACATATTCTTCAATCCGGCAGAGAATTCCACCGTCTCATCGGCTTGGATGTTATTCAAGCCATATGTACGAGCGATACCATTACCAATGCTCACCACATGGCCAGTTTCTTCTAAATCGGCCTCGGTGGCGACACCCAAGACAAAAATAAATAAATTTATGGCGCAACAGGCTCGTTAGTAACCAGGGCCTAGCTTTTTTCTCACAACCATTCATGTGTGCGTGTGTACTTCTTAGCACGAAGGCAGGACCTCCTCCTTTATGCCGAATCCGACCGGCTAAGTTGAGATAAGCTTTTCATGACAATCGATACTACTCGGACGATTTTTCAGATCATCACGAGAGGAGGGCCAGTGAAAAATCATTAAGGTGTTGCTACGGCTGGGAATCGACACCCAAGAAACGTTCTTCCAAAATAGAAGACATGGGAGGCATGCATCTTACGGGCAGCTAGAGAAGCGGCTGTATAGGCAGCTTTGCAGGCAATCTGTGAAGATAGCTTGGCTTGAATAGGTTTGAATAGGTTACGCACTTTTGGCCGAGGAGGCCAAAAGTGCGGATAACATCGAAATTTTTCCTAAATTGATGAAAAATCCGACTGCACACTTCTCTAGTAGTTTTCAAAGAACATTTTCGGTAGAATTTCAGGAACCCAATCACTCCTTAATTGGTAGTTTCCTAAGTTTCAATAAAAAGTAAACATGACTGATGTCAAATTGAACGGAACCTATAATATCCACACTTTACTACTCGAATGTAATTGCAATATCTAGACCAGACCTACTTAAATGGCACTCAACTAGCCAACACATTCTAAATGAAACAAACTTAACGATCGTTTTTGTTTTTTTTTTTACTTTTTTTTTTATGTGCAATTTAGTGAAAACGTTATGCTCAGGTAACAAAAGCCGTTACTTTCGAAATTATAGTCTTATTGGTTGCGGTACCGTAGACTTGAACTTTTGTATTTACGCTAAGGTCAGACAAATACTGGTACACGGTATAATACCTTCGAACAGATGTATTGCCTTGCCAGTGGTCCATCTACAACAAATCAACAAAATTAACTTTCCATATGCACACTTTGCAGGCCTTTCGGTCTCGAGACGTTAGTCAATGAAAGTTCATCTATCCATTCATTCACCCTCTCACTTGTTGTATTGCCTTTGGATTGTCGAGTATCGAATCGTCTGACGACGACGCGATGGTAGGATTGCTAAACGCTACCGATAACAATCAGATGTACCAGTCATCGAAATTGCCCCACGGTGGTGGAGACTTCTTACCACCAAGATGCCAAAAATTATGTATCTTATCTATGACTATGGTACTAGATACATATACATACGATTATATGGCTTTAAGAAAAAAAAAATTGTTGTTTGGAACTTTCACATGAAGCGCGAGAAAATGAAAGAGAAACACAAAACAAAATGCGACAACAAGTCAAAAAAGACAAAACAAACTTTTTCAACGTACACCGACACCGATATATCGATTTTCTGCATTACTGACTTCCATTTGCAAATTAAAAGCATTTAGCGAAAAAAAAAACCAGCGATTTCGATATACAATTTGTGAGCGGGTGTAGAAACTTTATTCGATGGTATTCCCAACACAAAACATTTTCACATCAAACACTTTGTTACCAGGTGGGCATGTACTCGGACATGTCTGTTGTGTTGAGTGTGATGAACCTCGCAACGAACCTGATTAAAATTCGATAACAGGCTGAGTTGAAACTAATGACTTGATGAGAGTTGTGCATCCTCACACTGACACTACGCCAGGGACAGGTTCTCCCATGTAGCTAGATGGGTTTTTTTTTTTTTTGAAATGTAGATACCACAAATCACAGGCCAGAGATGTATTAAGATGTTTTCCATTGAAAAATTCAGTGAAAAAAAGTCCCACCAACAAAAAGGATTTAACCCCCACGTGACTTATTTCCGTTTCGAAATGGATATAAGCCCTGCATATCATAAAGCATTAGCACCCACGGTTGTTATTGCCATTTGAAATTGGGATCCTTTCAAGTTTGGTTTATGTAAAGTTCGATGGTGAGTCGGCCCCTGCTTAGACTCACTGTTGGAATTCTGGATGTGTGTGAGTTTGGATGCATCCGAACGAAATAAATCCCACCAGCAAAAGGAATTTACAGCGGCGGGGCTTATTTCTAATTGCAAAAATATATGAGCCCCAAGGGGGCCATTTTAATTTTTTGGGAATTAAGCCATATTTCCTTAAGGGTTATTAACACTGCACCGGTAAAGTCATATGTTATCAGGAGGATCAAGGATGTGTCCATACTTTTGTTCTGACTAAGTCTGTACCTGTTTGCTTAAGTAGAACTATAATCTGGAATGAACCTGGGCTTCAACAAACATGCCTCTCCCATTAGCACGATCCTAAGCTAACTGGCTATAGTTGCGCACTTCAACCAACTTGTAGTTCGGTTTCTACATGAGTGCGCCACTTAAGATGATGTCTTCCTCAACGTCCAGCGCGACATATGCCTGGAAATTTGAGATTCTGCGATTCTAGCCATCTTAAACGTCAAATGCGGAGTTTTTTGACTAGGGGTATGACGCTCGTATAGATCGTAGTTGAATCTTCGTCTCTAAAGCCCGTCACCGTAAACGGAACCGAAGATATTTCGAAGCATTTTTCTCCCAAAACCACCAAGCACTTCTGCATCAGCTTTTGAGACGATCCATGCTTTAGCGCCTTAAAGCAAGACTTGGATGATCACGGTCTTATATAGGATCTCCTAAGTAGTTCGAGTGATGGTCTTACTACTAAATTGCTTTCTTAGCCTGAAGAAACAGCGGTTGGCAAGAGTAATTATTCGTTCTATATCCGACGAGATGTTTTTGTCTCGGGCTTACTATCGGTGCCGAGGTATAAAAAGTTACGTACAAACTCAAAGTTATATCTGTCAGTGGTAATGTTCTTTACAATTCGCCGATGTTGTATGTTCTATCACATTGAAACGCAATAAAATGGACAAAATTAATTTTTTCTCATGTACCTTTATTAGTAAGAGCATACATTCTCATTAATTATGAAACCAAATTGGCTGCCTCGGTTGGATCCGCAGTAGCCCATTTTTCACTCCAATTTTCCAAGGTCTTGTTGATGATTTCGGGCGGCAGCTCACTGATCGCTTAGATGATATTGCCCTCATGTGCTTCAATCTTTTCCCGATTGTTGGCATAACATCAGTCCCCACAAAAAAAAAAAAAAAAGTCTAAAGAGGGTCAAATCGCAGCTCCGAATAAACCCTCCAAGACGGCTGATAACATGACTAGGGAATTTGGTGAGCAAAAAATTGATTGTGGAATGGGCTGTGTGCTATAACGCGTCCATCACCATGAACCAGAGGTTGTCCAAATTCATGTCTTCAATTTCAGTAAAAAAAAAAGCATATGATTGTTCGAACAGCACGCACAAGGATCACGTGTACCAAATTTCATTATCCTAGCTCAAAATTTAAGGCCCTAAAACCGATTAATTACAGACGGACGGACGTACAGACAGACAAGGCTTATTCGACTCAGCTAGCGATTCTTAGTCGATCCATATACTTTGAGGTATATCTAGCGAAATTATTTCTCTATTTTACAAACAAATAAACCCCTGTAGGATAGGGTATACAAAAGTCGGTTGACATGGCTCTGTAACGCCCACCGTTGACCGAAATATGTTCTCCAGGGGCATTTACGAAGCAAAGTGATCTAATGATCACAATCCATACCAAACTGTCACCCTCTGTGGATGCATCGGCTTGTCGACAATAACGGCGAAGGGCTTTCCGAGCGGAAACTTTTTTTGTTAACGTAGCCGCCTAGATGAAAATGCGCCTCGTCGGAAAAGATGATTTTTCGCCAAAAAACTTTATCCAATTCAACTGATCTAAGGGCCAAACAGCAAGGCGAACGGTAGTGCGCTTTCAATCGCTGAGTCAATTAGACCTTATGAAAGACTTATCCGAGATATTTCTGCAGAAAATTTTCCGCAGTTTCACACTCTCTGGTACATTAGCCACATTCTCTACGACGGTGATTTGGAGTGTTGTCCACTAGCATACCAGTCTCACGATTTTTTTTGCACAAACTTGCGTTCAGCTGGTGCGGTTTTTCAAAACTTATTTTCAAATTATGCATTGTTTGGGCTATACAGCACTAATTTCAGGAATAATTTTTCAATATTTCCCAACGTTTTTCAAGCGTAAGTCGCCACATTTTGTTCCGCGGAGGTATGATACTGCGCAGGTATGGTACTGACTTTCTGTCAAGATTTCGAGAGGGAAGCAGCAAAACGTGGCTATGACATAACGTTGATGCGTTGATATGATGGAATGGGCCGGGCAAAAAGAGGACGAAAAACTGTGACATCTACTACAAATACAAACAAAATACAAATTTTTGGCACATCTGGCTCGTTAGAACCAAAGCCTAGCTACAAATACAAACAAAATACAAATTTTTGGCACATCTGGCTCGTCAGAACCAAAGCCTAGCTTTTTCACAACAAATCATGTGTGCGTGTGTATTTCTTGCACGATAGCGGAACCTCCTTTTTATGCCGACCCCGAACGGCGAAGTGGAGATAAGCTATTCTTGACATATGATACTACTCGGATGATTTGCAAATCTTCACGAGAGGAGGGCGTGGGAAAAATCACTAAGGTGTTGCTACGGCTGGGAATCGAACCCTGATCTTCTTAGCGGCAGTTACTCGCACTAACCACCGCGCCACTGAGCATCTACTACAAACCGTGTTATAGTGAGCAGAAACAGCAACTATTCGGATGCGGATTTGTTATAAGAACCACACTTAGACGAGAAGTCTTATGTTTCCAAGACATAAGCGAACGCATTGTAACGATCCGCATCAAGACGAAATTCGCCAAAATAAGCCTTATATGCGCTCACGCCTCGACGGAAGGCGACGACTTTATAGCTATGGTTTGCTTCTTCGAGCTTCTTCACAAAACCTATGAGCGACTACCGAAGTACGATGTTAAAATTGTTCTTGGAGATTTAAATGCAAAGCTACGAAGAGAAGACATCTTAGGCAGTATTGTCGAAAAACATAGCCTACATGACAACACGACAACAAATTGATCACATTGCGATAGCCAAGAGGAACGTATCCAGTATTTTGGATGTCCGAAGATTCCAAGGAGCAAACATCGACTCGGAAAACTAACTTGCTGCAGCCAAGTTTTGAATGCGGATATCAACCACTCCACAAAAATTCAGAAATACTGTGAAAAAAAATTTGACGCCGCAAGAATGAAGTCACAAGAAACTTCCAAGGACTTCGCGCAACGCATATCCCCTAACCTTTTGATTATCGCCATGCCACCAGCATCGAATGTCGAAGAACAATGGCAACGATGCCAACTAGCCATTAGATCAGCCGAAACTGATGTACTAGATTTCTAGTGCCCACCAGCATATAACCCCTGGTTTGATGAGGAATGCCGACAGATGCTCGTAGGAAAAAACGAGGCTTTCAAGTCTAATTTGCAGGTGAAGAAAAATAGCAGCCATAGAGCTCTATAGGCAGAATAGAAGGGAAGGACACCGCCTTTTTAGAAAGAAGAAAAGAAAGCAATAAAAGCGTTCGATCGAGGGTATAGAGAGGTGCATCTCCATTAACGATGTTCGCGAGTTTTACCAAAGGTGAAATTGCCAGAGGGTGCACGGCCTGAACTGAATCTTGTCGAGATGAACAATTAAATATAGTAGTTGAGACACAGTCCTCCTCTACGGCGCTGAAGCATGTCCCGTATTAAAAGCGGAAGAAGAGATCCTTGGTCCCGTTTGCGTTGACCAAGAACTATGCGAGTTGTACAGCGACATGCCCCTGGTAAAAATCTTCGCGTTGGCTAGTAAATGTAGAACGAATGGACACCAATACTCCGGCCCGCAGAGACTTCGATTCCCAGCCAGACGTTGGACGCAGTAGAGGGAGAAATCGCCTCAAGTGTCGGGCACAAGAAGAAACCGACCACCATCAACTTGAGATGTTGAACTGGAGGCAGTTGGCTTAGGACCGCGCTAATTGGAAAGGCCTGTTGGTAGTGGCCCATGTTCATTCTGGACTGCAATGTCATTTCAGTAAAGTTGAAAAGTTTAATCAATGGAGAATTTAATATTTTTTAGTACCGTTTTTTAATGGGTGCCGTGACATGAAGCCAAGCGTCATAAGGCCAAATTTATAAATTATGCTTTATGTCGCTTTGAAAAAACTTAGAATTTGACCTTATGTCACTTTCACAAAAGGTCATAAGACCAAATTTAGAGATTTGGCCTTATGACGCTTGGCCTTAAGTCATGGCACCACACAAATTTTATAGTGGATCAATGTTGAAATTTCCTTAGGGGTGCCAATAATTGTAGTCTTTACTCTATCATCCCCTACATAGCCCCTCAAACGTTGATCCTTTAGTAATTTATGTGCATTTCGTTGTAATGTTGTATTTTTTACGTTAACTAGCTTTCTTCGGCTTTCTAATAAGTGGTCGACTATCAAAATCAGGCCAAGCACTAGCTGGGAAGGTCCCAATACTTTTGCACAAGGAATGAAACCATCTGTTTGACGCCGATCCAGAACGTCATATTTGACAAGCAACTCATGCAATTCCGATACTATTGCACATGTGTCGGACTTTAGCAAAAAGTGGTTGAGGGGACAGTGAACACCCCATAGTGCTGTCTATGTGTTTATTAAAACTTGCCATCGAGTCGCGTCTTATATCCCTCTTCCCATATAAATTGATATGTGTACAAGCAAAATTAATAGACTTGGTTGGATATTCAAGATACTCGAGTTCCATGTGCATTCCAACCGACACTTTGTATGGATTTGAGATTATCCCCCTGATTTTGCGGCACACAACCTTTTTTTTTTAATTTTCCTTAAACTGTTAAAGTCGAAAGTTAAATCACCGCATCGTTTATTTTCCAAGTTCTTGTAAGGTTGCAATAAGTTAAGAAAAACCTATTGAAAGTGAGACCCAATAATGCAAGACCCAGTCAAAGATTTTATTTTAAATAATTTCAATACATTCATGAACCTCATGAATTACGTATCAACCCGCATCGTTAATGTTTGGATGTTCGTCGAACAAGACTATAAGGAAACGTATTTTAACACACATGTATGTATCCGTCTATAGAACGCTTCCCAAACAGCTATTACCGTACCATTATTCAATGGAGTATTACATCAGTCGATCAGAGGCTATCATCCCTATCTTGTATGTGTGTCACGTTTACAACCGACATACATGGGCGAAAAAAAGAAGAATTAAACAGTAAAAGCCACAGACAGTGTAACCTTAGGATATTTAGTTAAAGGCATTCTTGGTATCTTGATAAAGCTCCATGAAATACAAGGGTGTGGCCCCTGTCTTGCTCAGTCGGCCGTGGCAAGACTTTAAAAAGGAATTTTGTGTCTCTCAAGAAAAACTGTCGAATCAGTGCGTCTTTAATCATATTTTTGTCAAGGCACGTTATTTTGTGTATACGAAGAATCTGATGGTATGATACTTTCGAATGTCATTAACCTCTGGTCATGTGTAATGTACGCTTACTCATAACAGTCGTAATATTGTTGTTGTAGAATTGTTGTTGTCTTGATTGACTGCGCCTCTTTCTGGTTGGTAAAGTTTGTGGAGAGATTACATAGTCGAAGGAAGAGGCTTTTTTCAAGAAGGCGTTACCTACATCCTTTGGGTGGATGGATGGAGGTATATTTATTGATTGATTTGTCGCATGCATGGATGAAATCAATAATGGATACAACTTTAAGGCTTTTAAACATTTTTTAGGCACGTAAGCTACGTACACACGAGCAAAAAAAAATCGCAGCAAATGTTTGTCTGCAATCAAATTTGCATGTGTTAACAGTAGAAAAAAAAACATTTGTTTGCAATCAAAAATGAACTGTTTGCGTGTTTGCAGATGATGTTTGCCACTTTCTGTAATCAGTCGCGAGATCCAATTTAATATTTGGTGAGCCGGTACCTAATTTGCCTTTCTTGTGTGATCTGGATGTTATCTGTGACAGAGAACTTAACTTTCGCTCTCATATTGATAACAGCATCAGCAGAGACAATTCCGCACTTGGGGTTGTAAAACCCAGGTCTCGAACCCCTATGTCGCAAATTATCTTTTTTTCACTTTTGTTAGACCTATCCTTGAAAATGCCAGCCAGGTATGGTCGCCTTATCACAATAACAATTCCCTCCACGTTGAGAGTGGCCCAACGCAGATTTATCCGTTTTGCTCTACGCGGTCTTCCCAGGGTAGACAGTTTTAATTTAACCCCCCCTATGAAGATCGTTTAAAACTAATAAAACTTCAATCACTACAAAAGCGCCGTGAAAAAGTCGAAATTCTTTTTGTAATATTGATTGCGCCGCTTCGCTATAATTGATTTCCCGCAACGCCAACTCAAGAAATCTAAGATCTGTTCCACCGAACCAACCTTCTCATATGTTTGGCATCTGTTTTCGACAGCCACACGTCAATTTCTCTCCGATGGTCTACGACATCTGTTCGTCGCAAAATGTCAGCAAAATGTAAGTAAAAAATAATTTTATTTAAGTTTTTGTTGAAAACTGGTGTTTTGGGCAAAATTCAAAATGAAAAAAAAAACAAGCACGAAACAATATTAGCGTTTAGTTGAGCTGATGCATGAGAAATAGCACGCAGCTTGAAATTTCACTAAGAGGAAACCAAAAATGCTGATGCCAATTGAATGCGTTGAATGTATCTTCGGGAAACGGATACTAGGAACGTAATTTCAGGCTCCGACTAGATTTGCGTCGCGTAGAAAATTACTCTCCCAATGGATACCACGATAGAGCCAATTATTTCGTTTTTGTCGATTTTAATCACAAATTTCCAAACAAAGACAAGTAGAACTGTCGTATAATGGAAGTGTTTGAAGTTGCGCTATCCAATATTTGTGGGCTAAGAAGTAATTTCTTCTCTGTAGCTGCCTATTTGTACCAACACAAACCAGCGGTAATGGCATTAAGTGAAACCCAGCTGCGAAAAGACACTGATCCCAGTGAATACGCCATAAGCGGGTACACTTGTGCCATTATTTGTAGCACATAGAGGTATCGCGCTCTATATGTTAAATACGAAGAGTCATTCCAGGTCCAGCGCCAACTTGGTTGCTCGGATGACCCTTTTTTCCAACATCTCTGGGTCAAATTCACACTTGGTTAACATCTTATACACTTCTGCCTGCTATATCGAAGCCCCAATTCAGAAAAAGAATTGACATTTAACCAACTTGATAATATTTCTGAATCGAAAACTAGTATTCTTTCCCGCGTTCCCACCAGCGAAATCATCGTTGCGGGTGATTTTAATGTCCACAATACTAGTTGGCTGCACCATTCTGGACCAACAACACCTGAAGGTTATTATGCAGAGATCTTTGCCCAGCTGAACAACCTAACTCAGCTTGTAGACAAACCAACACGCATTCCTGATATTGACAGTCACAACCAACACACTCTAGACCTGCTCCTTACTTCACATCCGGATAAGTATTCAGTCGCGATTTTATCTCAATTGGGAACGTCGGATCATTGTCTGGTGTTAGCTAAATTCTCGTACTCAAAACAACCCTAGAAGAACAATATGGCAATACGAGAGTGCTAATTGGAGCGTTTTTTGGGGTTTTTAACTGGTCTCAATGTTTCCTCAATAGAGACGTTAACATCGCTGCTGACATGATAACAGACTTAATCCTGCTTGGGATGAAAAACTTTATTCCAAGCAAATCCATTAGCATCAAACCAAAAGAAGAACATTGGTTCAATCCGTCTTGTGTGACTGCTCTCCGGAAGAAAGAAGAGACTTTTGCCCTTTGGCGTCAAACACCTTCGGGGGAAAATCGGAGTCTTTACAGGCGGGATAGAAACGACTGTAAGGTTATATTAAGACGTGCTAAATTATTACGTGACCAAAAAGTGAGGCAAAAAATACTGCAATGTCCTAAAGGCAGCAAAACTTTTTGGTCTTTCGTCAAACGTATTAAAGGTTGTACATCATCAACAATCCCAGCGCTTGTCTACAACGACAGAAATATCACGGAGAAAAAGCAAATCTGCTAGCTTCCATATTCGCAGCCAATTCCGACTTACCAGACAGCTCTTCTTCACCACCATCGCTGAGTCCGGTTCAATATTCTTTAGGACCGTTGTTTTTCCGAACCCGTTCAGTGGCTTGAGTTCTAAAAGACCTCAAACAAAATAAAGCCTCTGGTCCAGATGGAATTCCTCCCCTTGTTCTGAAGAGGTGTTCTTCCACTCTGGCCAAACCTCTACGCAAACTTTTTCACTTGTCTTACACTGCAGGAATATCTCCAGATAGGTGGAAACTTGCGCATGTTCAGCCAATCCAAAAAAAGGGCGAAAAAACCCATATTTTTAACGTTAGTACTCTCTAAGGTCATGGAGAGTACAGTCAATTACCACCTCATGAGCTATCTAGAAAAAAACCATCTCCTTAGTGACCGTCAGTATGGTTTTCGTCAGCAACGTTCTACAGGTGATCTTATGGTCTATCTAAGCGAAAAATGGAATCGTTGCATTCACCAATTCGGTGAATGTAGAATTGTTGCTGTGGATATCTCAAAAGCCTTTGATAGAGTGTGGCACAGCGCTCTTATTAATAAACTAAGGTCTTTTGGTGTCGGTAATAATTTTTTAATTTGGATTACGAGTTTTTTAAGTAACCGATCAATACAAGTTGTATTAGATGGGTCAACTTCCACCCCCTTTTCAACAAACGCTGGAGTACCCCAAGGTTTCTAATTTTTATTAACGACCTTCTGTCTCTGACTTCTAATCCTATCCATTCATTCGCGGATGACAGCACTCTTGACTTCGTTTACTCCTTAAAGACTCCGCGACAAGATCCCCAAATTGTGGAGTCTCAACGCCAGCGAATGTCAACTGAACTCAACTCTGATCTTGATTCAATTATCAATTGAGGTACCAACAACCGGGTTGAATTCAATGCGTCAAAAACCCAGTGCTGTCTCCTATCTCTGAAGCGGGATACAAATGTAGCTAAACTTAACATGGAAGGAGTTGAAGTTGAGGAATCTAATGGCCTGTCTATGCTTGGCATGCATATTAGCCCAGACCTTCGATGGAACCAGCAATGCCTAGGATTTCTCAAACGATGCAAACGGTTTTTCACTCCATCAGATTTAGCTAATATCTATAAAGCTTACATTCGTCCAAGACTTGAATATAGCTCGCACATCTGGGCGGGTGCCCCTGCAACATGCTTGAGCCTACTTGACAGAGTCCAGCATCATGCTATCAAACTTATTGACAACCAATCAGTTTGTAGCGAAATTCATTCTCTCGAAAACCGGCGGAATGTTGGATGCCTTGCGCTTCTTTACCGTTACTTTCATCATAAATGTTCCGACAAAATATATAGTTGTATCCCGCCTGTCCGTCTGTTTAATAGAAATACTCGTGCGACCCACATTGCATAGAGCCTGTTTTCGGGCGCACAGTAAAATTTAGAAGATCATTTCTTAACCACACTTCACGATTATGGAATAGCTTGCCTTCTCCAATATTTCCAGATGACTACAACCTGCAAAGATTCAAAATTAACGCGCATCGTCACCTCACTCTTTTCCCACCTACTCCCAATCTCTAACTATCCTACAAACCTTTTTCCTTCTTTCCATTACTGGGTTTCATAACCTTCAGGGACTGAGTCCTAAGTGTTGAAAAATATTTTAAAGCTAATAACTAGGGTAACCGGAAGTATGCTCTGAAAAGCCGTTTAAAGCGCTTGAAATATGCACTAAAAAAAGATGTTATATGCTCCAAAAAGTATTGAAAAGTCGAAAAATAACGGAAAAATAAACAAAAAACAACTGAATAAGAAAAAATTCAGTTAAACAATTTAAATTTTTGTTGCAGTAAGCAGAAATAATTTTATTTAAATTGTCAAACAGAAAACGTTGCCTATTTGCGCTAAAGACTTTTTTGTAATCATATAAAAAATAAAATCTTTCTACCTCAAGAGATGTAATAGGCGCAAATTCAAATGCCAATTTTATCTCAGAAACTTTGTATTCATTCACTTTTGAATTTTGTCCAGACAGACAGCTCAATAAATATATGCGACCAGTTTTAGACCATTTGTTTCTAATTTTAGTGATTGATGTAGGAAAAAGCCGTAGTTTGATGCCAAAAATACCAAGCCGGTTTCTTAATTACCTCGTTCAAGTAATTTATTGGCAGTTTTGATACCAGCAGAATCTTCTTCATCGAGTGAATGAAAAAAATTTCCAACTTTTTAAAATTGTCTGCATATTATGAAAGTTTTTCTATCCAGGTTCCTTAACGAGTTTCAACTGGTTGCGGAAAAAGTGATAGACCCGGTTCAATTTCCTTAAAAGTTCTTACTATTGAAGGAGCATTCAAAAATCCTTTTTTACTACTTTTAATAAGAAGAACGACTAGAGGAAATTGACCTCATCTGATGAGGTACTAGACACGTAACATAAGTTAAATACTTGAATTAAAATTATAAATCTTGTCATATGCAGATGGTAAAATGATTTACTCGCATAATTGTGTATATATGCAGCCAAATATTTAACAAATTGTAACGGGTGATCCAAGTAGAGATACTTTTTTCAATAGCCTTTTTTGACAGATCACGTGTGAGTCGTGTCATGCTGTCATGTTATTTTTGCTTAGTATTGTTTGGCATTTCATAATGGAAAGACTTACGCGTGAACAACGTTTACAAATTGTTCAACTTTATTATGAAAATTCACGTTCTGCGAGGAATGTGTTTCGTGCACTTCGCTCAACTTATGGTCAACATAATCGGCCTACTGAGCGTACTATTCGCAACACCATCACCCATTTCGAGACCCAGCATTCATTATTGGATAATATTCGACCGAGTAGACCACGTCCAGCGAGCTGTGAAGAAAATATAGCGGCCGTAGCTGAGAGTGTACACGAAGACCATAGAGAGTCGATTCGGTGCCGTTCGCAGCAACTCGGACTGACGTATGGAACGACTTGGCGCTATTTACGTCAAGATCTTAAATTTAAAGCGTACAAAATACAGCTTGTGCAGCAACTGAAGACGCTTGACCTTCCCAAGCGACATCGCTTCGCTCTATGGGCTCTTGAAAAGTTCCAAGAAGATCCGACGTTTTCGAGGCAAATTTTGTTTAGCGATGAGGCCCATTTCTGGCTCAATGGGTATGTAAACAAACAAAATTGCCGCATTTGGGACGAAGAGCAACCTGAAGAGATTGAAGAACTGCCACTTCATCTAGAAAAAACAACGGTTTCGTGTGGTTTGTGAGCCGGTGGAATCATCGGTCCATATTTCTTTAAAAATTATGCCGGTGCGAACGTAACCGTCAATGGCGACCGTTATCGTGCCATGATAACCGACTATTTGATGCCTGAAATTGAAGCTCGTGATCTCAGCGACATTTGGTTTCAGCAAGACGGCGCCACTTCCCACACATCGCATCAATCAATGGACTTATTGAGAGAACATTTCGGTGAGCACATAATTTCACGTTTTGGGCCGGTCGATTGGCCACCAAGATCGTGTGATATCACACAGTTAGAATTTTTCCTGTTGGGATACGCAAAGTCAAAAGCTTATGCCGATAAGCCCGCTTCGATTCAGGCCTTGGAGGAAAACATCAAGCGTGTCATTCGCCAGTTACCAGTCGAAATGCTCGAACGAGTGATCGAAAATTGGACTCAACGGTTGGACCATCTGCGACGTAGCAACGGCCAACATTTGATCGACATAATCTTCAAAAAATAAATGCCAAAGAATGTTCTTTCAAATGATAATAAACATTCTCCATTAAATTTGAATTTTCTGTGTTTTTTTCTTTAAAAAAGTAGGGAACCTCGAAATGGATCACCCTTTACCTGCTGGTGTGCAACTGTTCCATGCACTTCCGGAATTATCCAATTTTTTCTTCACACAAATAGTTGATGAACTGTTTTAAAAAATTATGATAAAAAAATTCACAAATATGTTCAAATATGGCATCAAAATGCAAAAATATACTCATAAAAGTGAAATATGCAAAAATATGTATTTATACTCAAAATATGCCCAAATATGTCCAGCACATTATGGTTGAACGAAAAGTCAGTAATTATGACCCTATAGCTGTCACCATTGACAGTTACGTTCTGGCCAGCATCGTTTTTAAGGACGTACGGATCAATTATTTCACCAACCCATAGAGCACACCAAACAGCCAGTTTTAATGGATTTAACGGTGTCTCAACTCTCACTTGAAGATTATCATCACTCCAAAAATGGCAGCTTTGTTTGACGTATCCATTCAAACAAAAGCGACCTCTATCGCCTAACAAAATTCGATTATGAAAATTGGTATCAACCGCCATCTTGCTTTTAGCCCACTCAACGAATCTACGCCTTGCTTGGTGATCCTGTGGCCTTAATTCTTGCAACTCTACTGCAGCAATGACGTCTCTGTGGATGCGTATTATCATTTCGAGTAAATTGGTCATTTGTCAAAAATATAAGGAATTCGGTGTCATCATTAGTTCCGACGCTCATCCACAATGACGTTCCAGCTGTCAGCTCTTTAGACAATGCCAATCTGCTTGCTGCGCATGTCGCAGTCAGCTCTACATTGGCAGATTGTGCCCAGTCCACTCCTGTACTTGAGAACGTTAATCATTCTATAAGAAAACTTCACTTTCGTACTCGTACAGTTGCAAGAGTTTTATTTGATCTTGATATTCACAAGTATGGTATTTCCCCAATTATTCTGAAGAAGTGTTCTTCTACGCTTGCAGGACCACTGCGTAAGCTTTTCTATCTATCCTACTCATCAGGTCTCTTTCTGAGTAGATTGAAGACTGCATTTGCCCAGCATGTACCAAAAAAAGGCGAATCTTCTTCGCTCTTTAACTACCGACCAATTGTAGTGGCGGGCGACACCGAGCCGAGCAACACAGCTGTAGCAAGCCGACCGTCGAAACCGGGCTTCACTAGTGGTATCAGCTAGGATGGCGGGATCAGATGATCGGCAAATACACGACAAATCGGCAAATACACGACTGCACCGCAAGGTGCAGTCAAGCGCAGTCGGCTTTATATCACTTACACCATTGTTTGGTCCATTGTGATACTACGTGGATCTTGTCCATTTTCTTTACTATCCGTGAGGGAACCATTTTGAAAAGTTTCGCTTCCATTTTTGTCAAATCGCTGTGATGTTGAAAGTATTAAGTTTCAAGATGGATCTTCATTTTTTTTATTGATAGTGCCGGGCAGTTACAAAGGAGATGAAGTATTGTTTCTTCTTCCTCTTCGTTCATGCAGCTCCTAGAGAAGTCATCCTGTTGGAAGCCTATCCTCTGTGCGTGTCTGCCTATTAAACAGTGTCCCGTGATGACAAATCCCTTTGATCTTATAAAATCTGATAATCGGTGCACAAATTGCTTGCGTCTTAGATACCACACTTCAAGAGGTAGAGCAATAAATCATACCACAGCCAATAGGTTCGAAAGCATGCTCCAATGATACAAATTGCTTAATTCTGGCTTTTAAATGAGCAAGCAAGCTATATAGTTGTATCTCATTTTAATTTCTTGAAGTCTACCGAAAAAAACTTCTAATTATAAGTAAAAGCGTATTTTCTCGCTTAAATCATGGTTTTAGGCTTGATAAAAACTTTCCATTCGATTCACCGATCCCCGCTGGCACGAGATGGCCTATTGGATACATTTCATGTCTCCCGAATTACAGTCTGTAGGCCAAACAAAAATAAGTGATGTTAGCCTTAGGCTACCAAAAACCTTACTCGGCTGAAAAAAAAATCTAATTTCACCTATTGTCACGCCTACTTTATAAAAACGGGTTAAATACTTAGCTGAGCAATGTATTTTGACATTTTAATCTCCTGACAAGTTATCTATAGGTTAAGGCCGTGCTGATATTTCATTATTTCTCGATACAAATCGGATTGAGATCGTGAACCTGTCACGTAAGTTGGCCAAAATTTAATGAATATGCAAACGACCTTGATTTAAGCGGAAATAATTTTTAAATTGTGGAATTAGGCTAATTTATGCAATTCAGTCGATAAATTAGTAAGCAGCAAGCTTTGGGTTAGCTACCTATCATCGTGCAAAATCGATAGAGGAGAAGGAGTCTCGCAAAAAAAAAAACTCCTACTGACGCCTATTGAAATTTATAACAATGAGAGTGATTTTCGCATTTAAATTTGATGTGTACAGACCCTTAATAGAGTGCGTGCACCAAAGTAATTAGCTAAAGACCTAAGTTGCTACAAAGTAGACTATTCGCAACTAGAACGAATGTGTTGAGTTGACAAGCCTTTGGTTAATAATGTCTTTGTGCGTTGGACTTTGGATCAAATCTCAAAATTCTATGAAAGGCAGTTTAAACATCGAAAATTATAAAGCTGTCTGAAAGGCTTTTCAATTTTAAACTTCAGAACTGGCGTTAAACTGCGCCGTCCCATGCTGCGCCGAACGGTTTGTCGCCTTGCCATGGCGATGTGGCTCAGTAGCCTTGAGAGAGTATAGGTTAACATCAATCATTCCGGTTATCTAAAGGGTAAGTGAAGTACAACCGAACCCCAAGTCCCATGTCCAATAACCCTCCCCTATCCATTACTACCACCCACTCAACCTAAGCGCTAAGTCGGGCGAACCGTACGCGAAGAATGGAATGTTAGGCGTTTCCACGGTGTCGCCCAGAGCATAAAGGCTTTGAGGGAGTGAAATTATACTCTTGAACGTCAAACTCTGTGGAACCCACCATGACCTGCGCGGAGGTTAAGCTAATGTCATCTGCCAACGTGAGGTTCCGATTCCCAGCCGTAGCACAACCTAAATGACTTTCACTAGCCCTCCTCTCGTGATGAGGTAGTATCACTTGTCAAGAAAAGCTTATCTCAAATTCGCTGTTCGGAGGTTCCACCATCGGGCAAGAAGTACACACGCACACATGAATGGTTGTGAGAAAGCTCGTTCCTGGGTACTAACGATCCTGTTGCGCCAAAAAGTTTTATTCGTAATCCGAGGGAGCAATCTCTTGCGGATAAGATGGCAGAAATGACGGCCTGTGGAATGAAAAAAAGTTTGGCCAACTCTAGTGACTCCGTTGAGACGCCATTGGTCGCCGCTGGACTTAGGCTATTGCCGCCTGGCAAGCCGAGGGAGCAATCCCTTCTGGGTGAGTCGATGGTAGCATTGACCTAAGCGATGGAACTGGATCTGGATGACTCGTACGCCACCGCAGAATCCGCAGACACCACCAACGAAAACTATTACGACACATACGGGAAGACGCAAATACAATATCAGTAGGCTCTGGGAAAGCGGTAATAGCAGGCGAAATGCAAAATGTGCTGTAGAAGATCAACAACATCGCGCCACAAAACCATAGCAAGCAACATCGTCGCGAGCGTGCAAGAGCGATCACCACCCTAGGACTGCATCCCTCTGGGTTATTTGCGTGGCAGTAGCTTCCAACAAATAAGGTAGGTAAGACCGGCCACCCTAGTAGGCGCCACTGTAACTCTGTCGGGACTACACACAGTTGTTGCAGATAGTTCAACCAGAGTGTCGGTTTCCAACAAGTTGATTAATGGACGTCGACAAAATGGTAAGACCGGCCGCGACCCAAAGGAGGGCGACCCAAAAGCATCCTACGACCGATAAAGGTTGTATAGCTGTAGTGGCGAGCGACAACGAGCCGAGCAACACAACTATAGTAAGCCGACCGTCGAAACCGGCCACACTAGTGGTTTCAGCTAGGATGGCGGGATCAGATGATCGGCAAATACATGACAATATACAGACCACTGCAGTACCACCGCAAGGTGCAGTCATGCGAAGTCGGCTTGATATCAGAGATTACCCCCAATATTTTGCACCCACCACTCACATTGTTATTCCCGCTAGCCGGGAACACTTACGTGTTGCGGTGATCGACGCATCGAAACCAGAATTACTTCTAAACCAGGTGCCATGGTAGCTGCTGCACAACAATTTATTCCTGTGCCTCAGCCCTTCTCTGGCAACAGATACACATAATGCCCCAACCATTGGTAAGATGGTGCAATATAAGGTATTCCGGGTTATGTCTTGTGACAATAATTGGCTCCTCCACTGGCCAAAAACCCAGGTCGAGAATATGACCAACGTTTGGCCAGGTGCCGACCTTACTTTGCTGGAGCATAAAGATCTACCATCAGCTCTTAGGAGTAGGCCGTTCATTCCGGGTGCTGCCATACCAAAGGAGAGACTACTAAAACTGCTCAGACGTTAAAACCCTGACTTTCCGTCTGATGATTTGGTGAAAGCCGAGATGTTTGAACCTACTTACGAGCCTGTTGAGGCAACAATTTTTTCCCCCTGTGAAATATATTGTTTCGTGAGAATTACAAAGAAGGAACATGAAAAGCGCGTTATCAAAGATAGAGAGAGATGCCACTTCATGGAATAATTTTTGGGACATTTTACCAAAATTGATAATACAGCGCAGAATCCTGTCGATCCACCCTGGACTAGAAGTAAGCAACGCATCAAGGATAGCAACGTATTAATGGAGAGATGCCACTTCAGAAATAATGTTGGGACATTTTACATTTTCGTTCAATTTTAGGACTTGAATTGAGGGTGAGTATTGGAAGGTAAAACTTTCGTAGACATTACCTTGGGGATGGAAATTAAAAGGGGGGTAGCGACAAACCTTGAATGCTGCCAGACGCTGGGATCAAGTTAAGTATGTGTATGGTGAAGTTTTATTTTACTATTTGTAAAGAGATATAGCCTTAGCTTATTTTTTATTTGAAACAAGTAATTCGGTTCGAAGTTATTCATCAGTCTTTTACATTAGTATTAGCATAGGCAATTTAATTTCTTACCTTTATCTTCTTCTCTAACCTTTTCATTGTCAGGGTGCTTTTAGTCTGATAGCAAAAGTTTCATTTTCTTTTCACATTTTTTTATAACTTTCTGCTACGAGGCAAAAATATTTCATTTCGCTAGAATGTCGCTACAACTTCGAAACCTTACAGTGGCTTACATTTGCAGACACAGAACAGTGGAAAACTCCAAAATGAAGAACCCTATCCTTTTCACTTTCAGGGTATTTTGAGTCTGACAACATTAGCTTTATTATCTCTCCAACATCGAAACCGCCAATGTAACCAAAATCAGACTCAGAACAGGGGAAAACCCAAAACTAAAGAATCCAAAAATAAGCTCCAAAATTTGTATATTATTTGTACGTCACCTAGGCTTTCGAAGAAGTCGTCTACAGGCTAAAGATTCATTTAGTTGGAGAGTCGTCCTTGTCCTCCATATCCTCTTCAACCTGAGAACTTCAACAGTAGACATTTGCTGATGAATGTTTTTGTTTTCGCATGAAGGCCCTTGTTAAAGTCATACAAAACATGCAGTAACACCTAGAAATTTAGTGATCTTACAACGACACGAACAATGCAATTCCAAAACTCTTTTTTTTTAAAGAACAAGCAATCAGTGGCAGAACGTTCAGTAGATCTAACATATTTCTGGCTGCATACATGCTACAATAATTGAAAGCAGCAATAGAACAAGCAAACAATGGCGGAACTTTCAGTAGTACAGTAAACATATTTTCGGCAGCATACATTCTAAAACAATTCAATAGCAGACTCTTATAGAACAAGAAAACAATTTCAGTACTTTCAGTTCATAAAAAATATTTTCCGCGGCATATATTCCACAACAATTCAAAAGCAAACTCTACAAAACTACGCACCATCTCGGGGCCCCTTTGGAGCGTTCTAGTGTCGCCTTACCTTAGGGAAATGTTCAAAATAAAACGTGGATCTATCGTTATTCCTCAATACTTCAACATAAACCTGCGAATTTAACGAGCACAAAAAACGGTGACTCATCAAAGTTAGTTCGGGCACCACCCATGGAGTAAGTCTCCAACTACATCAAAATTGTTCATATCACTCTCTTACTCTAATGCTCGTACTGTGGTAAAACATTGAGAGGGTATTCACAACCCGTTGAGTGCGTGCAAATTATGGAAAAAAAAATTGGATCAAAATTCAGGGAAAGATCGTAACCAGATTCGGTTTCCCAAAAGATGGCAGACGCAGTAGAGAAACTCATGACCTTAAGTGGCGCCCAAAAGTAGGAACCGACCTCAAAATCAATTGTCAACTTGCTCCTAATAGATAAAAATTGCTTTCGTGAAAAAAAATCAATTTCAAGATTTTAATCAAAGATGATGGCAAGATGGTCCGGTAATTCTGTCTGTCTGGTGTTTGAGCACAGCGTGGTCATTATCGAAATCGAGTAGAAGAAAAAAGGATATACCGATGTGCGTTCGTTTTAAATGTCTGTAAATAGTAAATGTGTGGGAAAAACTGAGTTTGGTAGAGCACAACACAATCATATTGTTTTAAGAATGAATCACCATACTTCATAGTAGTCCGAAGGTAGGCTTCCGGGTAAATTGATTAGCATTCATGGCACGGTAAGTATTACTAGTGTTTATTTGAAGGGGCGGAATGTGAATGGTTATTTCGTTTGAGCAATTGCTGTAATAATAGCGGTAAATGAGTGTTAGGCAAGAGAAATTCCTACGATGTGCAAGCGGTATTTTAGAGTTCACTGCGATTGAGCCTCCCATCAGATTTATCTTACGCTTTGTATCCCATCCAGTAGGTGCAATTAAAAAATAAGAAAGAGTATCGGAGGTAAAGAGGAGCCTTGGGGAACACCAGCATTAATTTGATAAGTGTCTGACTTGAAACCACCCAGATGAACTTGAATTGATTATTTCGAGAGGTAATTTCGAATCCATATAAGAGGAGTTTCATCGATTCGCAAAGCACAGATTTTCGACAAAATCGCTTGACGGCAATCCCTGTCAAATGCGTTTGAATTATCTAACGAAACGATCTTATTTTCGCCACCAACGTGGATAGGTTAGATTAGATTGTAGTGGCTCTACGCGCGCACACTTGGGCCACAAAGGTTCGTTGTTAAACCACGTCGATCTCTCGGCTTTTCTTTATTCGTTCGCCTAATGGAACTATTCAGAGCTAACTATGTAGCATAGGACGTTATTGACACTGATACTTGTCAGTTCACCAAGATTATGGAAGAAGTAGTCTCCCACATGAAGTTTCCAATTTTCTGCGAGAGCTGGACAAGAGCATAGAAGGTGAGTAATACTTTCCCCCTATTCCTCGTCCAAGCAGCTTCTACAGAAGTCCTTGCTGAAAAGGCGTAGTCTTTTTGGGTGTAAGCCTGTAAGACAGTGTCCTGTGAGGATACCGCTTATGGCCATATGTTGCTTTATAAAAGTGACATAAGATCATATTCTAGCATTCGGCATTACGAAGCTTCGATATCGCGTCATTAGGCCAAATGAGGAAAGTGACATAAGGCCAAAAGGAGCTCAAATCAAATTGTATATACACGTATCAGGGAAGCGAATATAATATGCTACAATCCACGGTGTACGTTTTAAACCCTATCCCATCCCATCCTTTAGATTAATAGCCCTTAACTGTAGCAACATGACTGATGTGATAGGTTTCTCGCGCCCACCAGCAAGAAACCCCTGGTTTGATGAGGAATGCCGACAGATGCTCGCAGCCAAGAACGAGGTCTACAAGACTAAGCTGCAGGTGAAGACGAGAGCTGCCGTTGTGCTCCACAGGCAGAGAAGAAGGGAAGAACATCGACTTTTCAGAGAGGAGGAAAAAGAGCAAGAAAAGCTCGCTATCGAGGACATACAGAGTTGCCACTCCAGGAACGATGTTCGCAATTTTTACGAAAGTGTATAAAAGCAAAGCCAAGGCTACAGGGCTTGAACAGAATCCTGTCGAGATGAACAAGGAAATATCGTAGTTGAGACACAGTCTATGCTGAGGATATGGAAGAACCACTTCTGCAGACTGTTAAACGGCGATGACGAACAAAATTCCGCCGTCAGGCAGGACGAACCATTCAATATTGGCAACGACAGCGAGAACTGCAAACCACCCGACCAGGGTGAAGTTAGGATAGCAATATTTAAGCTGAAGCTTAAAATGGCTGCCGGAAATGAAGGCCTTCCCGCCGAGCTTTATAAAACTGGCGGAGATGACTTGCCAAGAAACATCCATCTACTCATGAGCCAAATCTGGTCGGAAGAAAATATGCCTGAAAAATGGAACCTCAGCATCGTTTTTCCGATCCACAAAAAAGGAGACGCTCTTAACTCCGCCATGTACAGAGGCATAAGTCTCCTCAACATCGCCTACAAGATCATATCAGCCGTAATATGTGAACGCCTGAAACCGTTCACCAACAACCTGATCGGCCCTTATCAGCTTGCTTTTAGGCCAGGAAACCCCAGAACCGATCAAATCTGCACACTTCGCAGATCCTGGAAAAAAAACACAAGAAGTCCATATCGATACCCACCACCTATTCACCGATTTCAAAGCCACATACGACAGCATTTATAGAGACGAACTATACCGAGCCATGTCTAGTTTTGGTATACCGCCCAAACTCGTCCCGTTGTGTAGGATGACGATGGAGAATTCTCGCTGCTCCATCAGGTTCGGAAACGACCTAACCGACACATTAGGTATCAAAAAAGGATTTAGGCAAGGCGATGCGCTGTCATGTGATTTCTTCATTCTGATTCTTGAGAGGTTTGTGCAAAACTCCTGCGCCAATGCCAGAGGCACACTTTTCCAAAAATCGGTTCAACTACTGGCATACGCCGACGATATTGACATCATTGGAAGGACCCAACGTGATGTCATAGCCACGTTTGTTAGTATAGAGAAGGAAGCGGCAAAAATGGGTTTAGCAGTAAATGAGGGCAAGACGAAGTATACGCTGTCAACACTAAAGTACACACAACACCGACGAATTGGACAGAACGTCACCATTGACAGATATAACCTTGAGGTAGTTCGGGACTTTATCTATCTCGGCTCCGCTATTAAATCTGACGACAACATCTTGTCAGAAATTAAACGAAGAATTACTCTTGCCAACCGCTGTTTCTTCGGGCTAAGAAGACAATTCAGTAGTAAAGCCGTCACTCGAACTACTAAGGAGATCTTATGTAAGACCCTGATCATCCCAGTCCTGGTCTACGGCGCTGAAGCATGGACCGTCTCAAAAGCGGATGAAGAAATCCTTGGTCGATTTGAAAGGAAAATTCTTCGAAAAATCTTCGGTTTCTTTTGCGTTGACGGGCTATGGAGACGAAGATTCAACCAAGGACTATGCGAGCTGTACAGCGACATACCCCTGGTCAAAAAACTCCGCATTGCACGTATCACCAATACACCGGCTCGCAGAGTCTTCGATTCCCAGTCAGACGTCGGACGCAGTAGGGGAAGACCTCGCCTTAAGTGGCGCGCTCAAGTAGAAACCGACCTCAACCAACTTGGAGTGCGCAACTGGAGGCAGTAAGCAAAGGACCGGGCTAATTGGAGAGGCATGTTGGTTGAAGCCCAGGTTCATTCCGGACTGTAGCGCGTCTTAATTTTAATTATAATTGTAGCAACATATTGTTCAGACAGTTTATCAAAAACTTGTATGGTTCGACCAAAAACAACGTTTTTCTCCTGCATATGGGATGACGTAGGGTATAAAAATGGTTTTTGTATGAAAAAGTCTATATAAAGTAGGCGTGGGTAAAAATGATATATGGAAGAAATATTTACATCACCAATACCAAATATTTTGCATCAATTTTTTTCTCAAAACTCTTACAATTTTACCGAAATACGTTTTTGTACTAAAAACGCCCCCAAAAAGTGGACGTGGCAAAAAACTTTGTGTAGAAAAAATATTGACATAAGGATTGTCTAGATATCTTGTTCAGACACTTTTCAAAATTATAAACGGTTTGGCCTAAAATTAGGTTTTACTTAAAACAGGGCGTGTAGGTGGGCGGAATTAAAATATGTTTACACTCGTTCGAACAGCACGTATCACATGCACAATGATCACATGTACCGAATTTCATTATCCTAGCTCAATATGTAAGGCCCAAAAACCGATTACATACAGACGGACGGACGGACAGACGGACATGGCTTAATCGACTCAGCTAGCGATTCTGAGTCGATCCATATACTTTAAGGTATACCTAGCTAAATTATTTCACTAGGTTACAAACTATGTATCAAAACTAATATACCCCCATGGGATAATGTATAATAAGTCTTCTGCAGATAAGCCCTTCTGGTTTAGTAGTTACAAAACGTGTATTTATAAATAAAAATTTGAAGGAAAAAAGAAAAAAATAATTAAATTAAGAAAAAAATAAGCAAGCAATTAAATACGAACTTCATTACGACTGTAGTCAGTAAAATGGATCCATTTAGCTCCTTAGGCCGTGTGGGTGGCCGCGGTTCGTCTCTTGAGTGGAAGGTTGCGCGTTCAATCCCAACCAAAATCCATTTCACTTTTATTTAAAAGAAATAAAAAGGTCGGTGTAATACCTAAAAGTATGCACACCATCTTGAATTTCTTCAAATTTAACGAACACAAGAAAAAGTGACTCCCCGGAGCTAGTTCGGACACCACCCATGGAGTTTAAGTCTCCACTACATCCAAAATCTTTCCTATCCTCTCTTTCTTCCCCTTCTCTAAACGCTACCAATTGCCAGCTTATCTGAGGCCACCTGTGCGATAATATGAGACAATATAAATCTATGTCTCCTCCTCTGTGCCACTTAGGTTTATGTTATATGTCTTTCCTTCTATGTGTCTATCTGTCTCGCTCTGTTGTATTCATGTCTTGATCTGTCCCAGCCGATGGCCTCAGTAGCCAGTGCTGTTATGTGTCTGTAGTTCGATGCATTCATGTGCGAATCACTGTGATGTCAATGTCAATGTCAATGTCGTACTATGGTAACATATAAAGGGTATTCATAACCCCTTGAGTACGTGTAAATTAAAAAAAATCAATTGCATTAAAATGTTGGTTAAACTTTATCCACTGGTTAATTTTTGACATTTCTGCAGAGGTAAAAAAATTTCCCTTTTTGCTCTTTCAATTGAATTAAATGGGATATTATTTTAATACTATTTTCATTAATTTCCCCAAAGAATTAGAACAAAATTCCTTTCCTTACGATTTCTCGTAATAAAAAAATACCGAATATATTTTCAGAAAGATCATCAAAAATCCCTTTATTATCAATTACTGTTTGTAACAGAAATATTTTTGTATAATTTGTGCTTATGATTAAAGATATCCGCCCTACTTTCATCATGTTAATCATATTTCACATATAGCGAAACAAATATAATCACAATATTTTTGAAACCATCTTTTTTAAAAATTCGATTTCAGTTTATTTTGCAATTTGCATTATATTTTCTGCTTACAATATGTTCGTCACTTTTTATTTAATAATCTGGACATTGTACTATTTTGCCGCCACATTTGAACACTGATAACGAGGAATAATCCATGAGCATGCTTTCCATCTCTGTCATCCCTCAGCAGGTATACCAAATGTCAAAAATTACCCACTGGATACATTTTAGCGAGCTGTTGTTAAAATTTTGAAGTCTCTATTCACCATACTAATGCCAAAATGTATCCACCGGATAAAATTTCAACTCAATCGACACACGGCCTTAGTAGTAAGTCGGTAGGTAAGAGGTTCTACAGGTTGCCTAATCTTTTATGTAGGTACATAAACATTAAATAACTTTGACATTGAATAAAGGATTGAATTGCATAGAAATGTTTTTGAAAAGTTTTAACCATGAATCGCTTCATCTGAAACAAAACCCCAAAATCCTTCAGTTGTGTTAACTCATCGTGTATATCTTCGAAAAAATAGTGGCCAGCAAGCACTGTCTACGAACACTGTTTGTGTCTTTGGATGTGCGAATTTTGTTGATCATGGGACAGAGGGAGATCGTCGACGCCCAAGAAGTTCCAAAAAAATCTTGTCGAAGCGGTAAGAGTGAGTGTTGCCGAGGAACTCAGTGGCACATTGTCAGTATGCTGGCGTCAGTGAAATCAACTTACATTTTCAAGGATGATTTGCATCGAATAATATTTCCGACAGACTGTCCACGCCGCTTGGAATACGGTCAAACAAACTGTCGATTTGTAGACACGGAACCTGTTTTTTGCAATCAAATGTTGAAGACCAACGAGGGCCTTTTGAAACTCTGTGTTGACACAAGCAAAGCATTTGAGAAACTGAGAATTCAAAGTTACAAAAAGTAGCTGTTTTTTACGGCATTCGCGCCAAAACCTTTGTTTAGCTACAAATGTGTGAAAAGGCTATAGACGGTTACTGGTTTTAAGTTATGCCAAGCTGTAATTTAAAAAAAATGCAGTTTCTCCTGAATTTACCAGTCTGGATTCCTTTTTGTTGGGTTATTTGAAAGACAAAGAGTCCTCCAGTAAGCATCAGGTCGTGCTCAAGGCAAACATTCATTCCGAAATCATCGATAAACCGCCCAAGATGCTGTAAAAGCTGATGGATTTCTTTTTGTAGAGTTATATGTTATGGACGGTTACTGGTTTTAAGAAGACGGTAATCCATGCCACGCTGCAAATCAAAAAATACAGTTTCACCAGATTTTGACCATCTGGATTTCTTTTTGTAGGGTTATTTGAAAATCCAAAGAACACTCCAACAAACATCAGATCAATGACGGGCTCAAGGCAAACATTCATTCTGAAATCATCGCTATACCACCCAGAATGCTTGAAAAGTTATGGAAAACGCAGCAAGAAGGCCACATTAAGCTTGTTCAATGGAGTTGGACACCAGGTTGATATTGTATTTAAAAACTGGCCCAAATGAACTGCCCAGATATATGAGAATCAGTTTTTTTTTGTTGAAGTTATTTAATATACACATACCGACAAAGAAGACGGCGCACAAAATATTTACCCCCTGAGTTGCTAGAAGTAAAATGGATCTATTCAGGGCCACAATGGAAATAAGTGGTAAGTCGCAAGCAAATAATATCCATATTGATCCAGCTTAACCTTTAAACCTAACCCCAGGTCACTTCGTCACCATGGCCATTCAAAATACCTAAGTGATAAAGACCTTTCAGTCTTTTATGTGATTTCCGTCTTCAGTATAAAAGCAAGATGTTATATCCGGGCCTATATCGGTGGCATAAATTTGAAAAAAAAAATGGGAAAAACTTTTTTAAGTTCAAAACACGTAAGTGTCCCTATCATTAATGATGATCGCTTAGATCTTGATGAATGTGCACGTAATTGTTAAATTGTAAACCAAATTCACCACAAGCAGGTGACACATTTGCCCAAGAGAACGGCTATGTATGATAAGTCTGCCTAACCTTGGTTAAATTTCGATACAATAACAAGTTTAAGGCACTGCCTTTGCTATGCAGTGAGTGTACGCCCCTTGGAATCAGGAAATACCTATCATCGACTATCCGTAACCGGATGTTATTGACTCTACTCATGGGCACGTCCTTGGGACATAGCAGTAGCAGTAACTGAGTAGCCCTTGTAAAGAACTCAACCATAGTGATTACTACGTCTGAAAAAAACTTGTTTACTAGTCGAAGAGGATCTTGCAGAAAATTGCATGTCTGCAAATTAATAAAAAAAAAAAAAAAGAACACTGAACGAGTTGACGACGCACAGACCCTGAATTCCATTTTGTCTATCACAAAGCCGCTGACTCGATGTTCGAGGTCAGTGTGATACTTTATATGTGATGTCTGATGTCTCCAAATGAGTGATATGATGTTTTTTTGAATTATTATGAGATGACATCGACGTGACAGAGTCAGTACTATTGAATTTTAAAAATTTCTGATTCTGTTTTCGGTTTAGTTAATTTAAGTTAATAAATGTGATAATCACCTCTAAATGTCGGCACATCTCCAGCACAATGTTATTCCAAATGTTTTGGTATCCTTTAAAAAAGTCACAATTTCAACACATAATACTCAATACTTGTTGCAAAATGACCAACACACACAAAATGCACATTTATAAAAAAAAAATTTCCTTAATTTTTTTATCTATCCCTCTTTCTGGTTTTCTTGTACTTAAAAGTAAAAGTATTCGATAAAAAAATAAACAAAAAAAATTTATTTCAAGTAAATTTCGTTTTTGTAGACATTAAAACAATTTTTTATTTTTTATTTTGTTACAGAAGCAACACACACTTTTTTTGTTAGCAAGACTGTAATCCATAAAATTGTTATTGAACAAGAGATCACGGCAAGGATTCAAAGGCAAATGGTAAAAAATAAATAAAAACAAACAAAAAAAAACTTTTAACGACGTTCGTGTTCCGTTGTAAGACAGCCTCAGTCAGTGCTGTGGCTCCTTTCACTTTAAACTCTTGAATGAAGTATAAAAACAAAGTGGGGCTTTAAGTATGCAGTGCCCCCACCTTAACTACAAGAAGAAACAAATAAAATGAAGATAAAATCGACAAAAAAAATGCAACGACACCATCAACAACAAAAACAGCAAACAGAAGAAAAAAAAAAAAAAAAGTATCCACGACCCATTGAATACTCTGCGTGCCTGGCTTAATGTATAGCATTTACACTCAATCGCCATCCCCAGTTGAGTAATTCGAACGCTACTTGTATTCGTATCTCGTAGTCGTGTAGTTGTATGTTGGCAAGAGAGAATGCGCGTAGATGAAAAAAAATTATTGTGTCGCATTCGGATTCGCATTCGGATGGCTATTGGTTATATGGTATTCGAATTCGAATCCGGTAAGCGCTATAAACTGGTCCACTACACTTAATGATGAGTGAGATACTCGTGAGTGAAAATCACGAGGTTTGAGTTTGACGGCGATCTAATGCATTTGTGGTGCGTGCCTCCTCTCAGCAGCAGCGTAAAACCATTGTATAGGTTTTGTGTATTGTTATAGCTTAGCAAACCTTTTCATGAGTCTATCCACTTTGAAAGTGTGGCTTTTGGACTCTTATATGTCAGACTAGTCGTAGGCCAAATTGGATGTTAGATGCTCATATCTGGTGGGCTATGAATAACAATGAAATTGGGTATTGATGAGTCGGGTTAAGTATGCATAAGCGATGACAATTGTTAAAAAGGCAAGAAGGCCGACTTGATGACTTCCACGGGGATCTCAGAAAGGTACTCTTCCGAGTATAAAACTTTTTAATTTATTTTACAAAGATGTTCTTATATTGAAATTCCTATTTAATAGAAAAACATAAAACAGCAAAAATTATGGCATACGTTTTGGTATGAAAACAAAAAAAATTTCAAACCTATCAATTTAGATACCGCGCCAATTTTTGATAATTCACGGTATAAAATGGCGTTGGCTCATAGACTCTGCCTGATGTTTTTTTAGTTTTCGTTAATTCAAATTAAAAATAAAATTTTTTTTTTAAATAAAATAAAAATAGAAATTTTTGCCGCAACTGGCTTGTTAGTATCCAGGGCAGAGCTTTCTCACAACCATTCATGAGTGCGTGTGTACTTCTTGCACGATGGCGGGAACTTCTGTTTTATGCCGACTCCGAACGGCGAATTTGAGATAAGCTTTTCTTGAAAATCGATCCTACTCGGATGATTTTTCAGATCATTACGAGAGGAGGGCCAGTGAAAATCGAACCCATACCTTCTGCGCAGCAGCTCATCGCACTAACCATCGCGCCACTGAGCCCGTCTGTTTCCTTAATTATTTAAGAGTTGCCGATTGAATAAAAAGTTAGGGTGAATAATTAAAAGGCGTTAACAGTAATTGTTCAGTAGGAATGCGAAGTCTTGTTGGATTTTCGGTTTTTCAGTTTCTACTTAGGATGCGAATAACCGAACTTTGATGTAGGAGTGATCCGTGTAAAGTTGTTAGCCTACAATACGGTGGTATCAGATATTCGGAGAAGGTGGGATATAAAATACCACTCGTGGACCAAAAGTAGCTAGTGGTAAAGTCTCCTATGGAAAATAAGCTTCCCCCGACGGCAGCGAAAGCATTCCCAAGATATAGTCAACTGTAGAGTCTACGGTCGCAGTTAGGATGTGCATTCCCAAGATAGAGTCAACTGTAGAGTCTACGGTCGCAGTTAGGATATGCATGTACAATGTAAACAATCTGTTTGAGATGTCATGACATATTCGGACAATAGTTCGTCTAGGGATCTCAAGAGTTAGTCAGGCGCCTTGAACAGCAATGGTGTCGGAAGAGCTGAGAGGCCATGAGCACCACTTGATTCCGTAATGGATACTGATTTTCGGTGTCCTACAGATATCTAATACATTGGAGCAGACCCTTCAAGATGGGGCTGTACTTTGTTAACCACCCCCCGTTAAAAAATGTAACGAAGCTACTAAGAGCCTTGGAAATGCTTGATATTATTATTTACAACCATATGATAAATAACAAAAGGACAACGACGTACGTTCGTATCTGAACCGTGATTCACTAGCCAAAGCCTGCTACTGCTACTAATCAGACAGGGACTATTCGGATATGTTTTCGTTATATGTGCCAGACTAAGACAAGACTTCTTATGTTTCAAAGACATAAGCTTACGCATTGAAGCAATCCCCCTCAATGATAAATTTGCCAACATAAGTTTTATATGCCCTCACGCACCGACGGAGGAAAAAAGTGATATAGCGAAAGACTGCATCTACGAGCTCCTGGCGAAAACTTATGAATGACCACCAAAGTACGATTATAGAATTGGGCTTGGGGATTTTAACGTAAAGGTAGGAAGAGAAGAAATCTTGGGCAGTATTGTCGGAAGACATAGCCTACACGAAAACACGTCTGGTAACGGACTTAGGCTAATTGACTTCGCTACAGAATGAAATGCCACTATAGCTAGCACACGTTTTCCTCACCTCGATATCCATAAGGGGACATGGCGGTCTCCAGATCAACGAACGGTCAATCAAATTGATAACATAGCAATGGACAAGGGGCACGCATCCAGTATTTTGGATGTCCGAACATTCCGAGGAGCTAACATCGTCTCGGACCACTACCTTGTTGCAGCCAAAGATACGAATGCGGATATGCTCCACGCAACAACAATCCTGAAATGCTGTGAACAAATTTTATGTCGAAAGACCGCAATTTCAAGAGCCCACCAAGTCCTTCGTGCAACGGGAATCTCTTAACATCTCCATCAACACTATACCGCCAAGACCTTCGCGGAACGGGTATCCCTTACCCACGCCACTAACACTATACCACCAAGGCCTTTGCGCAATGCACATCCCTTAACCTCTCGATTAATACCATACCACCAGCATCGAATGTCGAAGAACTATGGCAAAGTTGCCAACAAGCCATTAGATCAGCCTCAACTGATGTGCTAGGTTTCTCACCCCCACCAGCGAGAAACCCTTGGTTTTATGAGGAATGCCGACCGATGCTCGCAGCCAAGAACGAGGCCTACAAGGCTTGGCTGCAGGTGAAGATGAGAGTTGCCGTTGAGCTCTATAGGCAGAGAAGAAGGGAAGAACACCAGCTTTTCAGAATGAAGAAAAAAGAGTAAGAAAAGCGTGCGATCGGGGATATAGAAAGGTTCCACTCCGGGAACGACGTTCGCAAGTTTTACCAAAGTGTAAAACGTCAAAGTCAAGGATACAAGGCTCGAACAGAATCCTGTCGAGATGAACAAGGAAATATCGTAGTTGAGACACAGTCGATACTGAGGATATTGAAGAACCATTCCTGCATACTGTTAAACGGCGATGACGAACAACATTCCGGTGTCAGGCAGATCAAACCTTTCAATATTGGTAACGACAGCGAAAACTACCAAACACTCGACCTGAGTGAAGTGAGGATAGCAATATCTTAACTTAAGCTTAATAATGCTGCCGGAAAACACGGACTACTCTCCGAGCTTTATAAAGCCAGTGGATACGACTTGTTACGTAACATCCACCAACTTTTAAGCCAAATCTGGTCGGAAGAAAGTATGCCTGAAGAATGGAACCTCAGCATCTTTTGGCCGATCCACGCCTGAAACCGTTTGACAACAACCTGATCGGCCCTTATCAGTGTGGGTATAGGCCAGGATAGTCTACAACCGATTTCGTTTATAGAGACGAACTATACAGATCCATGCCTAGTTTTGGTATACTGCCCTAACTCGTCCGTTGGTGTACCGACCCCGACACATTCGATACCAAAAAAAAAAGGATTAAGGCAAGGCGATGCGCTATCATTTGATTTCTTCAATTTCTTTCTTGAGATGATTGTGCAAAACTCACGAGCCAACACCTGAGGCACAAGTTTCCAAAAATCGGTTCAACTACTGGCATACACCGACGATATTGACATCATTGGTCGGACCCAACGTGATGTCATAGCCACGTTTGCTAGTATAGAGAAGGAAGCGGCAGAAATGGGTTTAGCAGTAAATGAGGGCAACACGAAGTATATGCTGTCAACACTAAAGTACACACAACACCGACGAATTGGACAGAACGTCACCATTGACAGATATAACTTTGAGGTAGTACGGGACTTTATCTGACTCGGCTCCGCTATTAGCTCTGACAACAACATCTCGTCAGAAATTAAGCGTAGAATTACTCTTGCCAACCGCTGTTTCTTCGGGCTAAGAAGGCAATTTAGTCGTAAAGCCCTCACTCGAACTACTAGGGAGATCTTATATAAGACCCTGATCATCCCAGTCCTGCTCTACGACGCTGAAACATGGACCGTCCCAAAAGCGGATGAAGAAATCCCTGGTCGATTTGAGAGGAAAATTCTTCGAAAAATCTTCGGCCTCCTATGGAGACGAAGATTCATCCAAGAACTATACGAGCTGTACAGCGACATGCCCCTGCAAAAGCGGATAAAGAAATCATTGAAAGGAAAATTTTGGAAAATCTTCAGTCACATTTACTTTGATGGGCTATGCAGGAGAAGATGTAGATACTCGTAGTCAAAAAAAAAACTCAGTATTGGGTGCTTAAGACGGCTAGACATGTGGACCGAAAAGATTCCGGCTAGCAGAGTCTTTGAATCCCTGCTATACCTCAGACGCAGTTAGGGAAGACCTCGCCTTAAGTGGCGTGCACAATTAGAAACCTTCCACAGCCAACTTGGAGTGCGCAATTGGAGGCAATTAGCTAAGGACAGGGATAGTTGGAGATTCATTTTGTTTCAGGTCCACTATCGAGTCGCCACTTTAAAAGAAGAAGACCACATAAAATTAATTTTGGTATGCTCTAGCCTGTTAGTCGTACGAGTAGGCCTTAGAAAAAGAACGAATTCTATGTCACTAAAATCCTTAAGTATAGAACCATAGTCACCCAAACGTTTTTGTTTTTTCTATTGTTTAAGACTTTATTGATATTTTTTCAACTTTGATTGCGATATATAAGTTTTTTTTTTCTTGTGTCCCACTAACACTTGGGATACGAATATTAATGCTGTAATGCTGATCTGAAAAAGGGTGCCGTGGTTCAAATCTTTCTACATTTTGAACAACTAGAGCGATTCTGATTCGTTTCATAAACTATTCGTTATGCTCAATCTGTTTATATCTTAATGTTTCGAAGGCGGTGTATCAACACGAATATACTCAGCAAAATGCAAAGCTCAACCAAATTAAAAAAAAAAAAGACTCAATCGCTTCCGAAATACCATTCAAATTCAAAATTCCGACTCAACTGAAATCAAGTTGCTTCCGAAATACCATTCCACTCGGGAAACATTACTGCAGATACCTTATATTATATGACAAACCAATAATATAAATCCATAAGATACGAAAACAAATCTAACAAGTAGTTAACGCACTTTAAATGCTATTTATCTCTATCTTTCAAAATACATGCATATCAATCTATCTACCTGTCTATCTATCGTATTATTCAACCTCACTCATTCAAATGCCATTAGTCAAACCAGTCTCTTAGTATTGACGACATAACAGAACTGCACACTACCTAATTTAATTCGCATTATACTGGTGCTCCTCCAGCAGATTGCAGTCTACGTCATAGGAAGACAAAGCTATTCGAACCTAAATGCAAAAGTTGAAGATGGAAATCTGCTTCGAGATCGACACGACGCGACGACACTGAACCAGACGACTACGAATTGAGTAGCCTTTGATCTTTTGTCTGACAGATGACAAGTCTAAATCGTGTTCGATTATTATTTTTTTTTTTTGTTTTTGTAACTATCTGTGCGAGTGCAAGTGGAAGCCGAAAACTTTGACGAATATGCCAGGTGATTATGCGCACACAAGCGAGCACAACGCTACATAACTCGATTGTAGAGTTTTCTAAAGCTTATCTAGATTAGTTAAACTTTTTGGCGGGAAAAAAGTAAAATTTTGGTAGGGCGATTGCACAATCGATCGATAAACTTAAGTTCATAACAATTAAATTGATATCCGGCCTACTTAGGGCCTAAAATCTAGCTTCTGTAGTTAACTGTGTGTGCGATGTCATATTTTTTTTTACAATACCACACGGAGTTTCTTAACACTGATTCCGGTAGGTAAGCATGAAAAGGTTTTCATGGTAGTGGTATATAATTTAATTTCTGACGAGATGTTGTTGTCAGAGTTAATAGCGGAGCCGAGATAGACAAAGTCCCGTACTACCTCTAAGTTGTATCTGTCTATGGTGACGTTTTGTCCGATTTGTCGATGTTGTGCGTCCTTTTGTGTTGACAGCATATACTTAGTCTTGCCCTCTTTAGCGGTTTAACCCTTTTTGCCGCTTCGTTCTATGTACTAGCAAACGTGGCTATGACATCACGTTGAGTCCTACCAATGATGTCAATATCGTCGGAGTATGCTATTAGTTGCACCGCTCATGTAAAGATTGTACATCTTGGTTGGTTCCCGTGTTTTGCACAATCATAGAATTCACATGACAGCGCATCGCCTTGCCTAAATCCTTTTTTTGGTATCCACCGACACATTCGGTGAGGTCGTTTCCGACCCTGAGGGAGCAGCGAGAAACCTCCATCGTCATCATAACTAGACATGGCTATGTATAGTTCGTCTCTATAAATGCTGTATTATGCGGCTTTGAAATCGATGAATAGGTGGTAGGTATCGACTTGGACTTCTGGGGTTTTTCTTTCAAGATCTGCCGAATTGTGAAAATTGTATCGATTGTAGACTTTCCTGGCCTTAAACCACACTGATAAGGGCCGATCAGGTTGTTGGTAAACGGTTTCAGGAGATCACATATTACGGCAGGTAGGATCTTGCAGGCGATAATAGGGAGACTATGCCTCTGTAGTTTGCGCAGTTTATAGGGTCTCCTTCTTTGTGGATCGGGCGAACGATGCTGAGGTTCCATTCTTCAGGCATACTTTCTTCCGACCAGATTCGGCTTATGAGTTGGTGGATGTTACTTAACAAGTCATGTCGCCCGGCTTTATAAAGCTCGGCGGAAAGGCCGTCATTTCCGGCAGCCTGGTTAAGATTCAGTTTAGATATCGTTATCCTCACTATACTCAGGTAGGGTAATCGTCGCCGACATTGAAAGATTCGTTCTGCCTGACAGCGGAATTTTGTTCATCATCGCCGTTTAGCAGTCTGCAGAAGTGGTTCTTCCATATCCTCAGCATCGACTGTGTCTCAACTACGATATTTCCTTGTTCATCCCAACAGGATTCTAGACCTATATCTTTGGCTTTGACGTTTTACACTTTGGTAAGACTAGCGAACATCTTTCCTGGAGTGGCACCTCTCTATCTCCTCGATCGCACGCTTTTCTTGCTCTTTTTTCCTCTTTCTGAAAAGCCGGTAGAGCTCAATGGCAGCTCTCGTATTCACTTGCAGCTGAACCTTGTAGGCGTCATTCTTGTCTACTAGCAACTGTCAGCATTCCTGATCAAACCACGGGTTTCTTGCTGGTGGGCGCCTTGCCATCGTTCTTCGACAATCGATGCTGTGGTATGGTGTTAAACGAGAGGTTAAAGGAGTCGCGTTGCGCGAAGGTCTTGGCGGTCTCTTTCGATTGCAGTCTTTCGACATTAATTTACAGTATTTCTGGATAGTTGTGGCGTGGTGGATATCCGCATTCTAACCTTGGCTGCAACAAGGTAGTGGTCCGAGTCGATGTTAGCTCCTCGGAATCTTCGGACATCCAAAATGCTTGATGGGTGCCGCTTGTCTATCGCTATGTGATCAATTTGATTGACCGTTCGTTGATCTGGAGACCGCCATGTCCCCTTATGGATATCAAGGTGAGGAAACCGTGTACTGGCTATATTGGCATTTCGTTCCGTAGCGAAGTCAATAAGCCTAAGTCCGTTACCAGACGTGTTGTCGTGTAGGCTATGTTTTCCGACAATACTGCTAAAGATGTCTTCTCTTCCTACCTTTGCGTTTAAATCTCCAGCACGATTTTAACATCGTACTTCGGTAGTCGCTCACAGGTTTTGTCAAGGAGCTCATAGAAGCAGTCCTTAGCTGTATCATCTTTTTCCTCCGTTGGAGCGTGAGCGCATATAAGGCTAATGTTGGCGAATTTGGCCTTGATGCGGATCGTTACAATGCGTTCGCTAATGTCTTGGAAACATAAGACTTCTTGCCTAAGTCTGGCACTTGTAACAAATCCGCATCCGAATTGTCGCTGCTTCTGCTCACTATAACACGGTCCGTAGTATATGTCACAGTTTTTCATCCTCTTTTTGCCCGGCCCATCCCATCGTATTTCCTGCATGCCAGTAATGTCTGCTTTGTAGCAGTTTAGGGCTTCCTCTAGTTGTTCTCTTGCACCTCAAATTCAAATTCGGTTGGATGAGACCAGTACCCGATGGTTACCACTTGGAGGTAAAAAATAAGCACTTGATGTGTAGTCAGAGTTACAACACTGGGCATTGCCAAGTTAAAGCCAATCAGAGTCTACCTTCGTTCTACAACACCCAACCATCAAGTTGTCAATATTGAATAGTATGTTGTACGTAATATAGGAAGATTGCTCATCATCACCGTTGAAAAGGTTGCAGAAATGTCTCTTCCGTATCCTCAACATCGAATATGATTCAACTACGATATTTCTTGGTTTATCTCTACAGGATTCTGTTTGCACCTTGTGTGCCTGACGTTTGATGTTTTACTCTTCGCTTAGACTTGGAAGATCTTTCCTGGACGTTTGATGTTTTACTCTTCGCTTAGACTTGGAAGATCTTTCCTGGAGTGGAAAGATCTTCAATCGCAAGATCCCTTTTCTTCTTTCTGAACAGCCGGTGTTCTTCACTCCTTCTTTATCTTTAGCGTTCAATGGTAGCTTTCGTCTTCACCTGCAGCATAGCATTCCTCATCAAACCAAACATCAGTTGCGGCCTATCTAATAGCTAGTTGGCTATTGTTCCTCGACATTATATGTTCTGGGAGGGACTTGTTGTTTTTCGGCTTGTTATCAAGTTTAGCAAGTCAAATCCGATTAAATGAGAAGTTCATCGGTTGGAGCTAAAATAATCAAAATTGCTTTTAGCTGACTGGGCATCTCCAAGTTAAAGCCTATCAGAGTTTGGCTTCGTTCAACAACATCCAACCATCATGATGGTTGACTGCTTGTTCTAGTAGTACTGATGTCTACTTAACACAACTCATTTCAAAATTATTCGCATCTTATGCATGCTGAGATATTTATGTCGATCTGTGACTCTGCAATGTCTAAATATAGAAACAAAATAAAATACAAGGGCCTAGCAACCCTTAATGTGAGCGTGTGTAATTCTTGCACGATGGCGGGACCTCCTGTTCAATGCCGACCCAGAATGGTGAATTTGAAATAGGTTTTCCCTGACAATTGTTACTACTCGAATGAGTCAGGAAGAGTGGCAATGAATCATCATATTAAATGTTACTACGGCTGGGAATCGAAACCTTCTGCACAACAGTTCATCGTACTAACTATCGCGCTACTGGACCCATGTCATGTCTTAATCTAATTTTGCTATAAAACATGGGGGAGTTACAAAGTATCTTGAATTTCGTTTAACCATCCGCTCTGTTGTAAGTACTGTAGCCAAATTCCTAATCGCCTCACAATGCAGCTCCTCTTCATATATCCGTCATCCTCAAAGTTGACACTCAAATTCAAACTCGAACATTTGAATGCAATTCACTGAGTAAGATGTATCTATGGAGTTGAGCGCATTGTGCGCTCGATAGTTCGAGTGCAATTCAATTTGTTTTTCCTTTGTAGTTGGCCAAGACCTATCCACGTTCGTTTTCACATTGTCTGTGCCTAGCTTCAGCGCAGATGTTCAAAGCATTCATACGACTGCCTTTTGTTTTTCTCTGTCTCAGGAGAGGGGTCGCTTCGCATGCCGTATGACTAAGAAATTCAATTTGGACTTTCATAATTTTACTAATTCCTCTCGTATCTACGTAGTCAAATGCGCAAGCGCGACGCACACCTTCGGGTGCTGCTGGACAGTGTTTCCAATTGCCATTGTCTCTTTCACCGCGAATCAACACTTGGCGATTACTTTATACGGCTTATACCCTCCCAATATTTTCTCATATTGAAACACAAATTTGAAATTCCTAGCAGTTGGCAACCATCGTCATCGTTACACCACGCTGCACGATTTCGTAATTCTTGGGAGAAAAAATGCGAGTAAACAGTAACATCGGCAGTCTTCGTCTGAAGTTTATGAGTGTAAGCGGGTATGTCCAAATTCGGAGAGGAAGTGTCTGAACGTATGAGCTTGCGCTTGGTAATGGAATGAGAACCTTACTTATGCAGATGACTTTATCCAAAAGAATACGAATTTTTGGGTTGCTATACGGAGCCAAGGTTAGATATATGTATGGGTACGGGTTTACGTACCTTCATATGCAAGAGGGGCTTGCATCTTGCATGGAGTAATTTGCATTATCCGGTACTTTTTGACGATTCTTTTATGCAGTCTTTCGGTTTGAGCAAGTTTTTTATTTTTTTTTAATACTCCCACGGGGCAGGTATTGGTTTCGTGGAATACATCGAAGTTGATGTTTTAATCTTCATTCAGACGGATTTTCTGGTCTAAGGATTTGTATGGAACAAATTCTGAATAACCAGATTTATGGGTGGAATAAAGCTCAAACCAATTGAAATACAGGGTTTTTCAAAACTAACTTACATAAGTGGAGCTACCGTCCGGAATGAACCTGGGCCTCAACCACTATGCCTCTTCTATTAGCCCGTTACTTAGCTAACTGCTTCCATTTGCGCACTCCAAGTAGGTTGAGGTTGGTTTCTACTTGTGAGCGCCAACTTAGCCGAACTCAAAGCCTCTGCGAGCCGGGGTATTTGTGTCCCTTAGTTCTACATGCCCTAGCCATCTTAAACGTCCAATGCGGAGTTTGTTTTTTTACCAGGGGCAAGGCGCTGTACAGCCCGTATAATCCTTGGTGCAATTTTCATATAAATAGCCCGTCAACACATCCGGGACCGAAGATTGTGCGAACAATTTTCCTCTCGAATCGAATAACGATTTCTTCATTCGCTTTCGAGACGGTCCATGCTTTAGCGTCGTGGAGCAGGAATGAGATTATCAGGGTCTTATATAGGATCTCCTTAGTAGTTCGAGTGAAGGCTTTACTACTGAATTGCTTTCTTGTTCTGATTAGACGTTGTTGTCAGAGTTAATAGCGGAATCGAGGCAGACAAAGTCACTTTCTACCTCAAAGTTATATCTGTCAATGGTGACGTTCTGTCCAATTCGTCGATGTTGTGTGCCCTTTCGTGTTGACAGCATATGCTTCGTCTTGCCCTCATTTACTGCTAAAACCATTTTTGCGGGTTCTTTCTTTAAACTAACAAACGTGACTATGATATCACGTTGGGTCATACAAATGCAGTCACTCGGCGTATGCTAGTAAAGGGTTTTTCAATAAGAGCGCTACAAAAGTTTTTTTTTAATAAAACAAAAACGGTTTTGGATATCAATGAAATTCTTTATTCCTGTGAAAGGACGTTCGATGCCATTATGTATGAAACTCGATTTCTTTTGCATGGCCACCACGGGCACGCTTGTAGAAGTCCAGACGCTGAACCCAATTTTCGACGGTTTTCAAGCATAAATCGGCCTATACTGCTGCAATTTCAACTTCGATATTCGTACGAAGTTCATCAATCGTCGCTGGATTGTTGGCATAGACCATAGACTTAACGTAGCCCCAGAGGGAATAGTCTAACGGCGTCAAATCGCACGACCGAGACGGCCTAGCGACTGGACCATTTCGTGAGATAACACGTTCTCCACACTTGGTTTCCAATAAATTGATTGTGGCATTCGCTGTGTGGCTTGTGGCGCCGTCCTGTTGGAACCACATGTCCTCCAAGTCGATATCATCCAATTGGGGCCAAAAATATTCGGTTATCATTGAACGGTAGCGATTCCCATTCACAGTAACGTGCCGGTCTTGATGATCACGGCCCAATGACGCCGCCGGCCCATAAACCACACCAAACCGTAATTATTACGGGATGCAATGATGACTCATGGAGTACGTGTGGATTGCTGCCTGACCAATACCGCATATTTTGTTTATTGACGAAGCCATTCAGCCAGAAATGAGCCTCATCGCTGAAGATGATTTTTCGATGAAAATCCGAATCATTTTCAAGTTGTTGCTCAGCCCATTTCACAAACATACGACGCTTCTGGTGATCAAGAGGCCTCAGTTCTTGCGTAAGTTTAATCTTGTAAGGATGTAGGCCAAGATTTTTTCGCAAAATTCGCCACAGCGACGTCACAGAGATGCCCAACGCTTGAGAACGACGTGTGAGAGACACATTTGGGCTTTCTTCAACTGAAGCCTCAGCGGCAGCAATATTCTCGACACTACGGGCACTTCTTTGTCTCACTGGCACGGGAGATTTTGTACTGTGCCTGTGGATTCAAATTTTTCCACTAGACGCTCAATTGTTGATCTGATAGGACGATTATAACAACCATAAATTGGACTAGCGTTCTAAACGTTGAGGCCACTGACTCCGAATTTCGGTTGTAAATTTTAATAATTTCGACTCGCTGTTGGATCGTATATCTTTCCATCATGAAATGGCAAACCTTACTGAAGTGAAATTTTAAAAGAGCGGCAAGAAATATAGCGTCGTTTGCTGTCCCTGTTGCTCAACTTTTGTAGCGTCCCTGTTGAAAAACCCGATATTGCAACGATTTTTGGAAGATTGTACCTGAATCAAAATCTTCTCTTTACTTGGTGCAGTTCCGATGGTCTCCTTTTGGTGGATTAAGCAAACGATGTTGAAATTCCATTCTTCAGGCATACTTTCTTCCGACCAGATTTGGCTTATGAGGTGGTGGATGTTACTTTCCAAGTCATCTCCGCCGGCTTTATAAAGCTTGGCGGGAAGGCCGTCATTTCCGGCAGCATTATTCAGCTTCAGTTTAGATATTGCTATCCTCACTTCAATTAGGTCAGGTAGTTGGCAGTTTTCGCTGGTGTTGCCAAAATTGATTGGTTCGTTCTGCCCGACAGCGGATTGTTGTTCGTCATCGCCGTTTGACTGTCTGCATAAGTCGTTCTTTCATATCCTCATATCGGCTGTGTCTCAACTACGATATTTCCTTGTTTATCTCTTCTGGATTCTGTTCGAGCCTTGTAACCTTAGCCTTGAAGTTTTACACTTTGGTAAGAATTGCGAACATCGTTCCTGGAGTGGCACCTCTCTATATCCTCGATCACACGCTTTTCTTGCTCTTTTTTCTTCTTTCTGAAAAGCCGTTCTTCTTTACCTATAGAACTCAATGGCTGCTCTCGGCTGCCCCTGTAGCTTAGCATCGTGGGTATCATTCTTGGCTGCGAGCAGATGTCGGCAATCCTCATCATACCAGGGGTTTCTTGCTGGTGGGCGTGAGAAAGCTAGCACATCAAAGCTAGGAGTACGCGTTGTTCAAAGGCCTTGGCGGTCTCTTGCGATTGCCGTCTTGCGATATTAAATTTTTTCACAGTATTTCTGGACTCTTGTGGCGTGGTGGATATCCGCATTATTACCTTGGCTGCAACAAGGTAGTAGTCCTAGTCAATGTTAGCTCCTCGGATATCTAAAATACTGGATGCGTGGCGCTTGTCTATCGCTATGTGATCAATTTGATTGACCGATCGTTGATCTGGAGGCCACCATGTCCCCTTATGGATATCGAGGTGAGGAAACCGTGTGCTGGCTATAGTGGCATTTCGTTCCGTAGCGAAGTCAATTAGCCTAAGTCCGTTACCAGACGTGTTGTGGTGTAGGCTATGTTCACCGACAATACTACTAAAGATCTCTTCTCTTCCTACCTTTGCGTTAAAATCTCCCAGCACGATTTTAACATGGTACTTCGGTATTTGCTCATAGGTTTTGCCAAGGACCTCGTTATAGCAATCCTTACCTATATCATCTTTTTCCTCCGTCGAGCCGTGAGCGCATATAAGGCTTATGTGGGTGAATTATGTCTTGGCGTGGATTGTTGCAACGCGTTCGCTAATGTCTTGGAAATATAAGAGTTCTTGCCTAAGCCTGACACTTATAACATATCCGCATCCGCTGTTTCTGCTCACTATAACACGGTCCGCAGTAGATGTCACAGTTGCTCATCCTCATTATACCCGGCCCATTCTATCGCATTTCCTGGATGGCGGTAATGTCTGCTTTGTGGCAATTTAGGGCTTCCGCTAGTTGTTCTCTTGCACCTCTTCTGTTTAGTGTTCTCACGTTCCACGTGCAGATACGAACGTCGTTGTCCATTTTTCGTTTAGCGGGGTCGTCAAAAATAAAACGGTCCTTTCCGAGGCTATTGGTTGCTTCATAAAAATGTTTTTTTTTTCAAAGTGTGGCTAAGTAATCCAAAGCGCAGCTCCCAACCTGGAGGGCCAGTTCCAATTTATTATATACTCCTAGGGCACGGGGTCATCAGTATCCATTGTGGGGTTGAGCGCTTCCGTTGGCCTTTCGGTTTATCCGACACTATCTCTGTTCGATGGGCCTGAATAACCATTAAAATTCCTAGCAAACCTGATGTCCGAATATTTTGAAGCAGCTTTTCTAGGTTCGCCTGGAACAGCAGGCTGGAAATTCACTCCATGCCATTCGTACCTGACTGTTTATAGTTTTGCTGTTGTTCGTCTTGTTATCAACATAAGCACTTATAGTTTACTAAAGCAAATCCGGTTGGATGAGACCAGTACCCGATGGTTACCACTTGAAGATAAAAGTGTGCAAATTTGATGTTTAGTCAGAGTTACAACCACTGGGCATTGCCAAATTAAAGCCAATCAGAGTCAATCCTCGTTCTACAACACCCTAAAACATATTCAGTCAAATTTAATAATTTTCGAATCAACTTTTGATGCAAAATCATTGGTAATATTAATATGAATATTTCGTCCATCCATCGTTTTAGGCCACGCCCACTTTTTAGGGCCGTTTTCTTTATAAGACGATTTCTATGCCCTACCCCATAACATATGCAATCAAACTGTGTTAATAGATTTCGTGACAACGCCATTTTCTAATTTCATTGCCATAAATCTTTTATCCTCGCCTACTACATGGGGATATAAGTTTTAAAGCTTGGATGGGATGACATAGGCCTTCTCATATGTTTTTCTTTAAATTCCGGAACCCTTGAATATATAAACAAATTCCACCATTCCAAGAGCAACTACGTACGACCTAGGCGTGCACCTGTCCCTCTCGTTTAAATTATCGCATACACTCCTCGGTCATAAGAAGAAAACAACATGCGGCAGCGATAAACAGAAGACGGACCGCGACGCGCCTTGGAACGTGCAAACAATTCTTAATGAGTGTGTGGCTTTTGGTAATGCAGCTTATTGCCTCGAATGCAATTCCTGGGGGAGAAGTAGGTAATTGAACTGAACTTGTAGATGATCACGTACAGATAAACTAATTTTAGAAATTATCAGACGTACGTCCGTTCGTTTCGTCCAAATAACGTTTTGAGGTGAGCTGTTGAAATGTGGTTTACGAACTCTTTTGTGAACTCATCAGTGAAAAAATGTTAAAAAAAAATATTCCAAGAAAACATCCTTGTTTCTGAACAATGTTTGCAAATGTCCACAAAAAAAAGGGTATGTATCTGAGCAAAGCACAAAAGAACTGCATAACGATTTTTTTTTTCCTGTGAGGCATGCATATAAATATTAGCGATAGTTCAAACTATCAATAAAGTTATTCCCAAGGTTTGCTATCGCCAATGGAAATGGTTGACATATGGTTGACATATGGGACTTGTTTAGGGAGCTTCCCTAAACGTACGTAAACGAACGTATTTTCGGAATAATTTAAATTACAATTCCGGACCACAATATGGTCCAGGAGCAGAGAAAGCCACCCAATCCAATTCCTAAAAATGCAGACAGCGGATGCCTAAACTCTACATACCCATAGCATGACTATATACTGCAACTACTTTCAAAGTTAATGAACGAAAAACTAGAACCGATAAAGGATTAGATAAATAATCGATTGGTAATAAAGTTTTCAACAGAAATCCTCTACTGGAGACCTGCTTTAGTATAACACACATTATGGATATATGCAATGAAAAACCATGGAGAATCTCAAGGAGTTGGCTGGGTATTTCCAAAGCTTTAGATCGATTTGGACACAAACTAGCTTATAGACTGCCCCAGATAATGCGAGGATGGATTTTCTTACAGTTAAATCTTTAATAGTAGTCTTCATCCTGGCAATACAAGTTGGGGGTTGTGCTTTGGGTTAGCTACCCACTCAAATGGAGCTACCTCGGGAAGGACTGATTTTATTTATAATTAACGATCATACTAAACGAAAAATGGACAACGACTTTCATATCTGCACCTAGAATGTGAGAGAATACAACAGACGACCTGCAAGCGACCAACTTGCGGATACCATAAGCTACCTAAAAGCAGATACTACTGCCATCCAAGAAATAAAATGGGGTGGGTCGGCCAAAAAGAGGATGAAAAACTGTGACAACTACTACGAACCGTATATCGTCTGCTACTAGAGATCAGAAACAGCTATTATTTGGATGTAGATTTGTTACAATTGCTAGACCTAGGTTGAAAGCCCTACATTTTCAAGACATTATCCAAATTCGCCATAAATTTCCTCATGTTCATACGGAGGAAAAAGGTGGTATACGAGCATCTGGCAGAAAAAAATTGTGATCGACTACCGGAATACCATCCTGAAATGGTGCTTGGAGATTTTAATGCAAAGGTAGGACGAGAAGACGTCTTTAGCAGTTTAGTTCTAAAAGATAACCTACACGACAACACGTATGGTGACGAACTTAGGCTAATTGACTTCGCTACTTCGTTCCGTAGCCGTATGCCACTACAGCGAGTATACGCTTTCCGCACCTCGATTTCAACAAGGGGACATGGTGGTCTCCAGATCAACAAACTTTCAACCAAATTGACAACATTGCGATAGATAGCCAGTATTTTAGATGTCCGGACATTTGATGGAACTACGACCACACCTCGTTGCAGCCAAGGTAGCATGTCGTACCTTGGCTGCAACAACAATCCAGAAATACTGTGAAAAAAATTGATGTCGACAGACTGCAATGGCAAGAGACCGAAAAGACCTTCGCGCAACGCGTTTCCCTAAACCTCTCGATTAACACCACACCACCAGCATCGAATGTCGAATAACAATGGCAACGATGCCAACAAGCAACAATTAGATCAGCTGCAACTGATGTGATAGGTTATTCGCGCCCTCAAGGGGGAAACCCCTGGTTTGATGAAGAATTCCGACAGATGCTCGCAGCCCAGAACGAGGCCCACAAGGCTAAGCTGCAGGTGAAGACTAGAACTGCCATTGAGTTCTATAGACAAAAAAGAAGGAAAGAACACCGGCTTTTCAGAAAGAAGAAAAAAAAGCAAGAAAAGCACTCAATCGAGGATATAGAGAAGTGTCACTCCAGAAACAAATTTCGCAAGTTTTATCAAAGTGTAAAACATCAAGGCCAAGGATATAAGGCTCAAAAAGAATCCTGTCAAGATGAACAAGGAAATATCGTAGTTGAGACACAGTCGATGCTAAGGATATTGAAGAACCACTTTTGCAGACAGTTAAACGGCAATTACGAACAACATTCCGCTGTCAGGCAGAACGAACCATTGGCAACGACAGCGAAAACTGCCAACCCCCCCAACCTGAGTGAACTTAGGTTAGCGATATCCAAACTCAAGCGTTATAAGGCTGCCAGAAATAACGGCCCTCCCGCAGAGCTTTATAAAGCCGACGGAGGTGACTTGGTATGTAACATCCACCAAGTCATAAGCCAAATCTGGTCGGATGAATGTATACCTGAAGAATAGAACCTCAGCACAAAAAGGGAGATCCTCTGAACTGCTCCAACTACAGAAGCATAAGTCTCCTTAACATGGCATACAAGATTCTTTCTGCCGTGATATGTGAACGCCTGAAACCGTTTATCCACAAACTGATCGGCACTTATCAGTGGGGTTCTAGGCCAGGAAAGTCCAAAACCGATCAAACTTTCATTCGTCGGCAGATCCTGGAATAAACCCAACAAGTCCAAATCGATAGCCACCACCTAATCGTCGCTTTCAAAGCCGCATGCGACAGCAGATATAGAGAGGAACTTCACAGAGGCATGTGGAGTTTTGGTATACCGCCCATACTCGTCCGTTTGTGTAGGATGACGATGATAAGTTCTCACGTGATGTCATAGCCACGTTTGCTAGTATAGGGACAAAAGCGGCGAAATCGTGTTAAGCAGTGAATAAGGGTAAGACTAAGTATATGCTGTCAACACGACAGGACACACAACATCCACGAATTGGACAGAACTTCACCATTGACAGATATAATTTGAGGAGTACAGGAATTTGTCTATCTCGCCTTCGCTATTAACTCTGACAACAATATCTCGTCGGAAATTCAACGAAGAATTACTCTTGCCAACCGCTGTTACTTAGGGCGAAGAAGGTTAAGGAACGAAGAACTACTATGGAGATCATAAGACCCTGATCATTCCAGTTCTGCTATACGACACTGAAGCATGGACCGTCTCAAAAACTGATAAAGAATTCCATGGTCTAATGGAGAGAAAAATTCTTCGAAAAATCTGGAGTCCCTTTTGCGTTGACCGGCTTTGGGGACGAAGATTCAGCCAAGAACTATACGTGCAGTACAGCGACATACCCCTATTCCGCATTGGACGCTTAAGATGACTAGGACATGTAGAACGAAGATAGGCCAATACTCCAGCTCGCGGAGTCTTCGATTCCCAACCAGACAACGGACGCAGTAGAGGAAGACATCGCCTTAAGGGCGCAAGCAGAAATCGACCAACTTGCAGTGTGGAACTGGAAGCAGTTAACTAAGGAACGGATAATTGGAGAGGCATATTTGGTAAGGCACAGTTTCATTCGGGACAGCGCCACTTAAGTAGGTAAGTAACCAATGTTTCCTCGGGCTAAGAATGCGATACAGTAGTGTTATTTCAGACGAAGCGTTGTTGTCAATAAGTCAGAGCCAAGCTAAGCAAAGTCCGTTAATAACTGGAACATTATAGACTTCTTCCTATATACACAAACAAATGGTATAACCTCTCAGTGACCGAGGCAATGCTGGCCGAGTTCTAACCAAAAGCGTTATCTGCCTTGGATTCACCTAACATCCGTTGCATCATCGGTGTCCTTACAAGATACTGCCCCGTAGACCCTGATGCAAGAAGAGGCTTAAAGTTGGCGATCAGACTTACCAATGATCACTGTAGAACCTGCCCGGAATGACCAGGCGTAGAAGAAAAATCTGTTTTGACAAAACTCATGACTAGGACATTTGAAAAAAAAAATAAACATGATCGGTAAAAGTGAAAAAAAAAACAATCGTACCGACAAGAGTCTATCAAACAACTTTATTTCGATCATGCGCAACAACTGCTAAATAGCTCTCTTCTCTGTATATGTGTACCTGTATCTATATACAAAAAAAAATTTAAATCCAGTTAAAGTAAAAACCCCACGCCAACAAGTAGCAATGACTGTGACTGGGGTTGATGATGAAGATCGGTTACTCAATCGCTCCATAACATTACCGATCGGAATAATCAACATCTTCGTCATCATCACTCAAGGAAAAGCCCGCAAGAAGTCGTAGCTACCGAAGCAATCGTCAAAGAAGAGAATACGATGGAAGCGGTGAAGGTGTAGAAGACGCACGCCACCGCCGCGAAAGTGCTGCACCACACCGCCTCTTGACATAAAGAAGATGCGCGATGCAGAGACCGTTTCGTTCGTGATCAATTTCACCTTAGTGAACCGCCTCCACCATGCTCCCCACCGCCCCGCACCATATCCCACTTTTATTGGTATGCCCTATACCTGTACGCATCTATCTGTTTAGCATTCCAACACTAATCGTTGTTACTTCTTTGGAAGATCGTGATTATCACGGTTTTACATAATGCGCCTTCGGTTACCGTACCGCTCACGGCAGGCGACATTTGACAACAACGAACGATCAAAATAGAAGACGATGACACACACACACACGGGCCATTTCAGCTTGCCTCTGGTTACCTAGAAGGTGATAAAAAAAAAAAGAACCGGAACTCCAAATTATGTAATTTTAATGGAACCCAAACACTGGGCTTTTATGGGGTTATTTACGGCCATGACATCCCGTTAACATTCCATGATTATTAATATTAAAAAAAAAAAATTTTTTTTGTTTTTTTTTTTATTTACTTGACCGTGACAACGATGAGCGACCGCATTTCGAATTCATATGCAAGATATATCGAGCGGAAATAGCGCATCGTTGTCATATAGCATCTGAGGTTATGGGGTATTGTGAGGTAATCCTCAGGTTTAACGTGTTGTTGGGTAGAAATCAAATACCCAAAGTCTTCAGACCGCCCAAGAGATAAAGTCACACATTTTGAAGGGCGTCTACTTTGTTGAAGTGAATGTGAAAACCGCAAATGACTGTGAAAAGATGGGATTTCTAAGTGACTCCAGTCCTCCAGTCGCTGGTACTGATTCTAGTTTCATGAAAACGAATTTTAAACGAAAACTAATTCAGCGTCTGCGGTTGGAGTGCAACGTTATTCGGAGCAGGCGTTATGTTACGTTTTGCGCACACACTGGTCTAGAACATCCCGTTTACAGGAAAGGCGATCGCATGTCTTGCTCGTTTATAAGATCATATCCAAGGTGTTGTCTGAAGGTATGAAGCCTTTCAAGGTACCAGTGTGACTTCCGGGGCGACCAAACATTCCCATTTGGGTAGGTCCTGGGAATGACCTCTTTGGATTATCGACTTGTCAACATTTCTCCAAGGGCACATATGATAGTATCCATCAGCTGAGGTTCGGTTCTATCACCAGATTCTGTAGCCTGAATAAATTGATGTGGGAGCATCACTGACTACTGAAAGACACACTATATGCAGCGTAGAGCTTGAAAGCAGAGCTCATCCGATTTCTTTGATGTTGTGCTGCTTTCCTTAAACAATCTGTCCAGCTATAGACAGATTTATGCTACGTATACTTGAAATGTGACGGGCACGATGGTTAGTGCGATGGACTACCGCGCAGAAGGTATGTGTTCGATTCCCAGCCGTACCAACACCTTAATGATTTTTCACTGGTCTTCCTCTCGTGATGATCTGAAAAATCAGCCAAGTACTATCAATGGCCAAGGAAAGCTTTTCTCGAATTCGCCGTTCGGAATCGGCATAAAAAAGGATGTCCCACTATCGTGCAAGAAGTACACATGAATGGTTGTGAGTAAGCTTGGCCCTGGGTATTAACGAGCCTGTTGGGCCATTTATTTTTTATATTTAAAATGTGTGGCGCCATGGATGGGGTGTTGAATGGATGAGACGTTTGACAGCCGATTACAGCGCCACATTAAATGAGCTAAGTGCGTTCAAAATATGCACCTCAGTCGCAGTAGGATCGAAGTACATTGTTAGTCGCAAGTATCCAATTAGCCGAACTGTCAAATAGTAGGCAATGCAATTATAAGACGCCGTCAGTTTTCACCCAGCTAATGCCTACCAACTCCGACTATCAACCTTCCCGTGGCTACCGCTGAGTACCTAGTACCAAAGAGTACAGAACAACATAGATCGCGCATCTCATAAAAAGAAAATTTTCTATGTGGGGTACTGATATTGATACCCCAGTGTTCGCATTTTTACACCAGTGTTCACATTGCTACCCCAGCATCAAACAACACCATAGCTGACGACAAAATTTCCCATTCGCACTTAACGCCCGCGTCTGAATCGGCTTCTGGTTTGATGAGGAATGCCGACAGGTCCTCGCAGCGAAAACTAGGCCTACAAGGCTAAGCTGCAGGTAAGCTACCATTGAGCCCTATAGGCAGAGTAGAAGGGAAAAACACCGGTTCTTCAGATGGAATAAAAAAGAGCAAGAAAAGCGCGCGATCAAGGCTATAGAGAGATGTGAGTCCAGGAACGATGTTCGCAAGTTGTACCAAAATATTAAACTTCAAAGCCAAGGATAAATGGCTCGAACAAAATCCTGTCGAGATGAACAAGGAAATATCGTAGTTGAGACACAGTTCATACTGAGGATACGAAAGGACCACTTCTGCAGACTGTTAAACGACGGTTAAAGGATACAAGGCTCGAAGAGAATCCTGTCGAGATGTACTAAGAAATATCGTAGATGAGACTTAGTCGATGATGAAGATATGGAAGAACCACTTCTGCAGACAATTCAATGGCGATGATGTACAACATTCCGCTATCAGGCCGAATGAACGATTCAATATTGGCAACGACAGCGAAAACAGCCAACCACCTGACCTGTGTGAAGTCAAGCTTAATAAGTCTGCTGGAAATGACGACCTCCCCACTGAGCTTTATAAAGTCGGCGGAGATGACTTCCTAAGTAACATCCACCAACTCAAAAGCCAAATCTGGTCGGATGAAAGTATGCCTGAAGAAAAGAACCCCGATGCATCAAAAAGGAGACCTCTGAACGACGTCAAGCACAAAATCATAGGTCTCCTCAATCAGTCCTATCGCGAATTAATTTCCCCGGGAAACTGTTTCCATTCTGCAATCTGAGTTATGTTGCTGACAAGGTAAAAACTCCCGGTATTGCCGAGGCCTGAATGTGTGAACGCCTGAAACGTATACCAACAACCTGATCGGCCCTTATCAGTGTGGTCTTAGATCAGGAAAATCCCCAATCGATCTAATTATCACACTTCAGCAGATCCTGGAAAAACCCAAAAAGTCCTAACCGGTACCCACCACCCATTCATAGATTTCAAAGCTGCATACAGCACTTATAGAGACGAACTATACAGAGCTATGTCTAGTTTATGTAGGATGACGATGGAGAATTCTCGCTGCTCCATCAGGGTCGGAAACGACCTATTTGACACATTCGATACCAAAAAATCATTTAGGCAAAGCGATGCGCTGCCATTTGATTTCTTCAAACTGATTCTTGAGAGGATTGTGCAAAACTCACGAGCCAACACCAGAGGTACAATTTTCCAAATATCGATGCAACTGCTAGCATACTCCGACAATATTGACGTCATTGCCACGTTTGCTGGTATAGAGAAGGACTCGCTAAAAAGGGTTTAGCAGTAAATGAGGGTAAGACTAAGTTTATGCTGTCAACACGACAGGACACTCAACATCGACGAATTGGACATAACGTCACCATTGACAGATTTAACTTTGAGGTAGTACGGGACTTTGTCTACCTAGGCTCAGCTATATCTGACAACAACACCTCGACAGAAATTAAACGAAGAATTGCCCTTGTCAACCGCTGTTGCTTCGGGCTAACAAATCGATTGAGTAGCAAAGTCCTCACTCGAACTACTCTACGGCGATAAAACATGGACTGAATCAAAAGCTCATGAAGAAATCGTGCTCGGTTCTAGAGGAAATTTCATCGAAAATTTCCCGTTTGCGTTCACAGGCTATGGAGACGAATATTCAACCAATAACTATACGAGCTGTACAGCGACATGCCCCTAGTCGAAAAACTCCTCATTAGAGAAAAACAATCCAGAAATATTGTGAAAAACTTAATGTGGAAAGACTGCAATCGCAAGAGATCGCCAAGACCTTCGCGCAACGAGTATCCCTAAACCTCTCCATTAACAGCATACCACCAGCATCGAATGTCGAAGAACAATGGCAACGATGCCAACAAGCCATTAGATCAGCCGCAACTGATGTGCTAGGTTTCTCGCGCCCACCAGCAAGAAACGCCTGGTTTGATGAGGAACGCCGACAGATGCTCGCAGGCAAGAACGAGGCTTACAAGGCTAAGCTGCAGGTGAAGATGAGAGCTGCCGTTGAGCTCTATAGGCAGAGAAGAAGGGAAGAACGAACGGCTTTTTAGAAAGAAGAAAAAAGAAAAAAGAGGAAGAAAAGCGCGCGATCGAGAATATAGATAGGTGCCACTCCAGGAAGTTTTACCAAAGTGTAAAACGTCAAAGCCAAGGATACAAGACTCAAACAGAATCCTGTCGAGATGAACAAGGAAATGTCTGGCTGGCATAGCCTTCGACTCCCAGGCAGACGTCAGACGCAGTAATGGACGACCATAGAGACCCCACTTGTGGCCAGTTAAATAATCATAAGTACGCTAGTTTTTAACGAAATTTCGTTTTCCTGAAGTATAAATTTGTTTGTTGCTGGGCTGTGCCATGAACTGCGTGCAGAAGGTATGTTTTCGATTCCCAGCAGTAGCAACACCTACATGCGTTTTCACTGGCCCACCTTTCGTGATAATCTAACAAATCATCCGAGTAGTATCAATTGTGAAGAACAGCGTATCTCAAATTTGCCGTTCGGAGTCGGCATAAAAGAGTAGGACCCGCCATTGTTTAAGAAGTACACACGCACACATGAATGGTTGTGAGAAAGCTCTGGGTACTAACGAGCCTGTTGCGCCAAAATATTGTATTATTTTTGATATAAAATAAAAATCTAATTAAAAAAAACTTTAATGTCCAACGAGCTATTAATAAAATCACAGAATTGCCAAAAAGACACTTAAGTTCTACGTATCGGACCAGCTTAAAATCGACCAGTCTAAGCTTACTAATTGAACCAGTCCCCTTGAAAATGTCAGTTATTCTCATCACACTTTATGGTTTTAAATCTTTATGACGGTCATATTTTGTACGAAAGTGTAGCTTACAAACCTTCATTATTTTTTTTTTAGATGTTGCTGGTAAGTCTTCTGAAAAGCAGGAAAGTTATAGACCTATCAGCCTTCTAAGTAATCTTAGCAAAATATATGAAAAGGTGTTGAAAGAACAAATTTTAAAATTCATTGATGTTCAACAAATTTACCCCGATGAACAATTTGGTTTTAGCCGTCACCACAGTACATCCCATCAGGCACTGAGAATATGTAACTGTATTAAATCCAATCGAAGCCAGGGAAAATCTACAGGCATGGTCTTACTAGACATTGAAAAAGCATTTGACTCAGTTTGGCACCAGGACCTGATATACAAAATGATAAGTCTTAACTTCCCTCCATATATTTGTAATATACATATAATGGGTGATCCAAGAAGAGATACTTTTTTCAATATCACGTGTGAGTCGTGTCAGATCACGTGTGAGTCGTGTCATGCTGTCATGTTATTTTTGTTTAGTATTGTTTGGCATTTCATAATGGAAAGACTTACGCGTGAACAACGTTTACAAATTGTTCAACTTTATTATGAAAATTCACGTTCTGTGAGGAATGTGTTTCGTGCACTTCGCTCAACTTATGGTCAACATAATCGGCCTACTGAGCGTACTATTCGCAACACCATCACCAATTTTGAGACCCAGCATTCATTATTGGATAATATTCGACCGAATAGACCACGTCCAGCTCGCTGTGAAGAAAATATAGCGGCCGTAGCTGAGAGTGTACACGAAGACCGTAGATAGTCGATTCGGCGCCATTCGCAGCAACTCGGACTGACGTATGGAACGACTTGTCGCATTTTACGTCAAGATCTTAAATTGAAAGCCTACAAAATACAGCTTGTGCAACAACTGAAGCCGCTCGACCTTCCCAAGCGACATCGCTTCGCTCTCTCGGCTCTTGAAATGTTCCAAGATGATCCGACGTTTTCGAGGCAAATTTTGTTTAGCGATGAGGCCCATTTCTGGCTCAATGGGTATGTAAACAAACAAAATTGCCGCATTTGGGACGAAGAGCAACCTAAAGAGATTGAAGAACTGCCACTTCATCCAGAAAATACAACGGTTTGGTGTGGTTTGTGGGCCGGTGGAATCATCGGTCCATATTTCTTTAAAAATTATGCCGGTGCGAACTCAACCGTCAATGGCGACCGTTATCGTGCCATGATAACCGACTATTTGATGCCTGAAATTGAAGCTCGTGATCTCGGCGACATTTGGTTTCAGCAAGACGGCGCCACTTCCCACACATCGCATCAATCAATGGACTTATTGAGAGAACATTTCGGTGAGCACATAATTTCACGTTTTTAGCCGGTCGATTGGCCACCAAGATCGTGTGATATCACACCGTTAGACTTTTTCCTGTGGGGATATGTAAAGTCAAAAGCTTATGCCGACAAACCCGCTTCGATTCAGGCCTTGGAGGAAAACATCACGCGTGTCATTCGCCAGTTACCAGTCGAAATGCTCGAACGAGTGATCGAAAATTGGACTCAACGGATGGACCATCTGCGACGTAGCAACGGCCAACATTTGATAGACATAATCTTCAAAAAATAAATGCCAAAGAATGTTTTTTCAAATGATAATAAACGGTCTCCATTAAATTTGAATTTTCTGTGTTTTTTTTCTTTAAAAAAGTAGGGAACCTCGAAATGGATCACCCTTTACTTAATCATTTATTTATTTATATTTAATAATTTATTTATCTATTTATTTATTTATTTACTTATTTATTTATTTCTTTATTAATTAATTAATTAATTAATTAATTAATTTATTTATTTCTTTATTTATTAATTATTTATTTATTTATTTATTGATTTGTTTATTTATTTATTTTTTTATTCATTAATTAATTAATTAATTAATTAATTAATTAATTTCTTTATTTCTTTATTTCTTTATTTCTTTATTTCTTTATTTCTTTATTTCTTTATTTCTTTATTTTTTTATTTCTTTATTTCTTTATTTATTTATTTATTTATCCATTTACCAATTTAATGGCAATTGTAATTTTTTGTTTTCTAATTATTTATCCTTTTTTTTTCTTATATTGTAGGTTTTTTGCGTATTTTTCTTCAAGTTTATTCTTTTTTCTTTATAAATTCTTCTAACCACTAAAAATAATATTTCAGTAGAAAGATAAAATCAACATCAAATCTCTGTAAAATGTGCAATAACATCATTATGTAAAAATATTCATATACGAAATAAATATACAGTGCGGTTCACATGGTTAGCCGCACCATTTTTCTCTCAATAAATTGCAGTTTTTCTGTTTGTTTTTTTTTCATGAACTACCAAACAATGCATTCATTGGAAAGGTTTTTAAATTCTCTTCGAAAAAAAAACTAAATTCAAGATTAGTGAGATACACTTAACGGTTGTTTTGATCTCTTCCTTCCCACTAGTGCAAAAAAAGCTCAAAAAAATCGGTTCACTTAGTTAGACGCACGAATTTATACAGTTATTTCTTAATGCTGGGTAATGCAAATTACATTTTGTTAATATGAGTAAAACGTTATTAAAGTTGTTCCGAGGTAGTAAACTCAATTGGTAGAATATTAGATTTGGTTTTTGTAAATGAAGATTTAGATGTGGTTATATCGGAAGAAGAATTCCCACTTTTAAGTAATAGCATACATCATAAAGCATTAGGTATATTAATTAATTGTGATATGTTTGATATAATTAATAGTAATTGTTCTTTTGTGAATTATAGTTATGATTTTATTAAGGCCGATTACAATTTCATCAATAACTATTTATGCTCAATAGATTGGGATGGTAGTTTTAAGTCATACCGATTTATTATCAAATTATTGTTTCATTTAAAAGCAAAATAGAAGACATATTTTCAAAATTTGTTCCTTTAAAGCGGGTAAAGCAAAATAACAAACCAGTTTGGTTCACCAAAAGTCTATCGCGCTTAAAAACTGCAATGACCAGATTAGGTGGTAAGAGCAAGGTTGATTCAACTTATCGTAGTGAATATTGTCGTTTACGAAAAGAATATGTACACGGCCGCTCACTTGAATAGGAACATGATCATTTTGCAGAATGCTTTGTTTTTGCTATTTTCTCTTTGCTGATATAAGTCATTGCGGTTTGCATTTTAAAAGTAACGTTTATTAGGCTATTTTCAGAAGAAAGGAAGTGACAAAAAAGATTACCATTACTACTCAGAAGTGGCTTGCTGTCAATATTCACAAAAAAATGCATTTTTTTTGGCTCATTAGAATAAGAACAGATGAAATTGTATCAGTTTATCGCACGCTTTTGAAGTGATTAGATCTGCTAAAGTTGCTAACCGTACGTAATTAATATTTTATTTAGAATTTTGTGCATAATGGGTCGAAGCAGTGTATTAACGACGGAAGAAAAGGCAAGAGTTTCCGCATACAGGGAAATGAAGCTGACCTATAGAGATATCGCAAAAAAAATTGGAAGGAGCTCTACTGTTGTATACAATTTTCTTCAGAATCAGTCGGAGTATGGGAAAAACATGAAGGGCCGTACTAAAAAAGTAACTTCAGCTGCTGACAGAAGGGCAATAATTCGAGCAGCATCAAATTTTCAGCAGTCTGCAGCAAAAATCAAATCAAATTTAGCAATAACAGCAAGTTTCAACAGTAAAACGTGTTATTAAGAGTGCAAATCACCGAAAACGATTAAAACTAAAAAAAACCCACCACTGTATGCTGCCCGTAAAGAGACCCGATTGTTTTTTTTTTCACGAAACTGTATGACCTGGAATTCAGAATGGAAATGCGTTGTATTTTTAGATGAAAAAAAATTCAATCTCGACGGGCCAGATGGATACAACTTATATTTCCACGATCTGCGTAAGGAAGAGCATATTTTGAATCGCCACCATAGTCGAGAATGTGGTGTTATGGTTTGGGGAGCGATAAAGTACTATAAAACCTGCGAACTGCAGTTTTTAACTTCAAAAATGAACGCGGTGGCTTACATAAAGGTATTAGAAAATGCATTCCCAGAACTGGGGAATCTGTTTGGTCCTTTGAAGTGGTGTTTTCAGCATGATAATGCTCCCATCCATACCGCTCGATCTGTTAAGACTTGGATTCAAACCCAGAACGTCGATTTATTGCAATGGCCTCCATATTCACCAGACCTCAATATTATTGAGAATGTTTGGGGATGGTTAACTAGGAGAGTTTACGAATCTGAAAGACAATTCGATAGCAAAACATCGCTTATAAATGCTATTAAAACCGCCTGGTCTGAAGTTTCACTGGTGTACATTAAGAATCTTTATGACTCAATGCCTAATCGCTTGTACGAGGTCATATCAAACAAAGGTGGATGTACACATTATTAAAATATTATAAATATTCAAAATGTTGTATTAATAAATTGAATTTCAATGATTTCGTTTATTTTTCTTTATAATAAGTAAATGTTCTTATTCTAATGAGCCAAAAAAAAAAATGCATTTTTTTGTGGATATTGACAGCAAGCCACTTCTCAGTAGTAACGGTAATCTTTTTTGTCACTTCCTTTCTTCTGAAAATAGCCTAATAAACGTTACTTTTAAAATGCAAATCGTAATGACTGATATCAGCAAAGAGAGAAAAGCAAAAACAAAATGATCATGTTCCTATTCAAGTGAGCGGCAGTGTATATTTAAAAAACTTTACGCATAAGCAATATCTATGGTCATTGGAATCTAGAATTAAAAATGATGCAAAGGCCTTTTGGCAGCATATAAATGTTAAAAGGAAATCATTTGGGATTCCTGCTAATATGTCGTATAAAACTAAAGTTAGTAGCGATCTTTCTAATATATTTAACATGTTTGCATCGTTCTTTCAATCAAACTTTACTTTGGATTCTTTAAAGTCGATAAATGCAATGAATGTCTCTAAAATTGTTGACATTGGTTCAATAAGATTAACAAAAGATGAAATTCTCAATGAACTAGGTAACTTATACACCAATCTTAGCATTGCACCGGATAACATTCCAGCAATGTTCGTAAAGATGTGTAGGTTTAATCTATTAAAACCTCTTGAACGAATTTTTAATGCGTCTCTAGATTCTGGGATATTTTTAGATTGTTGGAAGTTTTCATTCATAACGCCCATACATAAATCAGGATCCAAGCAATGTATAGAAAACTACAGACCCATTGCCAAACTACAATTGATCCCAAAGGTCTTTGAATCACTTGTCAAAAAAGGATTATATATTATGGTTCGAAATCACATTTCAATATTTCAGCATGGGTTTATGAGTGGAAGATCCACATCCACAAATCTATCCCTGTTCACAAATTTTTGCACTAATAGCATGGAAAATAGGAAACAAGTAGATGTTATATTTACGGATTTTTCAAAAGCTTTTGACAGAGTAAACCACTCAATTTTAGTTCAAAAACTTAAAATGCTAGGTTTTCATTCTAATTTATTAAAGTGGATTGAATGTTACTTAACAAATAGAGTTCAGTTTGTTAAAATTGGTTCAAGCAAATCTAGAAAAATATTTAATTTTTCCGGTGTACCTCAAGGTAGCCACCTGGGACCTCTCTTATTTCTTCTTTTTATAAATGACTTACCCTCACAAATAACTTCTTCAAAGTGTCTAATGTTTGCCGACGATGTTAAAATATATAAAATGGTAAATTGCTTGTCGGATTGTATCGCCCTACAAAAAGATATTATTAACTTATCAAATTGGTGTGATATAAACAAATTGCCATTTAATATATCTAAGTGTTCTGTCCTTACGTTCACAAGGTGTCATTGTCCTATTATCTTTGATTACACGATCTCAAACACTGCTCTTAAAAGAGTTTTTAATCAAACAGATTTAGGAGTAATTTTAGATTCAAAATTAGATTTTAAAATGCATTTTGATTACATTATTTCCAAAGGAAATTCTATGCTTGGTTTCTTTTTCGAAATTCAAATGATTTTCGCTGCCCATACACATTGAAATCGCTTTTTATTAGTTTTGTTAGACCTATACTCTAATATTGCTGCGTAGTTTGGTGTCCATGCTATAACAATAGCATGATTCGTATTGAAAAAATTCAAAAAAGATTTACTCGGTTTGTTCTTCGTAAGTTAAATTGGTCTCTGCCTTTGCCACCTTATGTAAATAGATGCGCTCTTATAAAATTACAACCTCCTTATACAAGAAGGAAATTCTTCTTTATTTCACTTGCAAGGGATGTTGTTACGGGTCATATTGATTGCATCCCCTTACTATCTTTGTTTAATGTTTATGTTCCAGCACGTCCACTTAGACCTAGGCTGCAGTGTTATTTTTCCATACCAAGACATGAAACAAATTATGGTCGTAGTGAACCTGTCGCAAACGCATGTCTTTATTTTAACCAAATATGCAAATGCAATCGACCTTAATTTGAGCAGAAATGCTTTTAAGATTAAGATTTTCGAACCAATTAAATAATAAAGATTATGTATTACTTAATTTTATATATAATATTACTATATCATTCTAGTCTAAGAAAGTAAAATGTACTTATAGATGAAATAAATAAATAAATAAATAAATATGGGTAAAAAAAAAATGTTGACGGTGGCGGAAAAGGCAAAAATTGAGGCCTACTACTATGCGGAAAATTGCAAGCAAAATAGGAAGAAGTGATAAAGCAGTTCGAAGTTTTTTATCAAACCCTGCTACCTATGGGAAAAATAACAGAGGAAGGACAAAAACAGCCTTAACACCGCACGAGAAGCGAAAGATAATAAGAATTGCCTCAAATTCTGCACACTTAGCGGTGGTAAGTGCCAGCAAATCAACGGTTCGTCGAGCTATTTTGGGTGCTTCACACTTGAAATTCAAAAAGTTAAAAAAAAAACCACCACTAAACGCTGCAAGAAAGGAACTTCGGTTGGAATTCGCGCGTCTTCATATGGCATGGGATACTCAGGTTGGGAGTGTTTCAAATTGGAGAAATGTGGTGTTTTCTGATGAGAAAAGGTTCAACCTAGATGGTCCTGAGAGGTATAATTTTTATTTTCATGATATCCGCAAAGACGAATGCTTTTTGAATCGCAACCATTCAAAGAAAGGAGGAGTAATGGTATGGGGGGCCATTTCATACTATGGTGCCTTTGAGTTGGCTTTTGTGTCTCACAAAATGACAGGAATGTCTTATAAAGCTCTTTTGCAAACAGCTTTTCCAGCCATAAGAAAGCTTTTTGGACCAATCCAGTGGATCTTACAACAAGATAATGCTCCGATCCACATCGCGCACGTTGTATAAAAGCATTTCTCGCTAGTGAAAATGTGGAATTGTTGCCGCGGCCACCATACTCACCTGATCTAAACATTATTGAAAACCTTTGGGGATGGCTGACCCGTCAAATTTATGAAGGAGGCAAGCAATATGAAAGCTGTGAGGAGCTTTTGCAGCAATTAAAGAAGCCTGGTCTAAGATTTCATTAGACTATTTGGAAATCTTGTATGAATCGCTTAAAAGTAGAATTTTTGATGTCATTTCAAGTCGCGGAGGTTGTACAAAGTATTGAAAATAATTAAAATAATTAAAATAATAATAAAAAAGCAAAAAAAAAATGATGGCAATCGATCAACTTCTTCTTTTTCAAACTTTTAACAGGCGCGTCTAACTAAGTGAACCGATTTTTTTGAGCTTTTTTTGCACTAGTGGGAAGATAGAGATCAAAACAACCGTTAAGTGTCTCTCACTAATCTTGAATTTAGTTTTTTTTCGAAGAGAATTTAATAACCTTTCCAATAAATGCATTGTTTGGTAGTTCATGAAAAAAACAAACAGAAAAACTGCAATTTATTGAGAGAAAAATGGTGCGGTTAACCATGTGAACCGCACTGTTTCTATCTATATTGCTCAACATAGTTTTTTTTTGTATAGCGCTCCATTTTTACCAATTGTCGGCTGTCAAATTTAAGTTTTTTTTTCCCCCGTTTTCAACGCAGAACTATTAACTGAGTCGAAATGCAAATTTTGGGTGAATTTTGCAACACCATCTATTTTTCTTGATGACGAAATAAGAAATTTCGCAACCAACGTATTTTTTTTTTTAAATAATATTTTAAAATATGGAGCGCATTTTCTGTTTCCCTAGCATTGTAGTTGTAGAATCAATCAAAAGCTTGAAAATTTTCGTGAAGACAATACCTTTCTCTCGTTTGAGAAAGTTGAAAATGTAAACAGAAAAATTGCTCAACACAGACATTTAACTTACACAATTATTGTTATTTAAACATGACAATGCTGCTCAACCTTGTTTCCAATAATATGATAGTCATGTATGTACATGTATGGATTTACCTAGTTCTTGTCGTATATATCAAACCAGATTCATGCCTTTGATATTATTTGCCATATCTGGTACCACAACCACAAATTCCGTCATCGACAAATTGGCAACGCGTTATACCATTCCCAAGATAAAAGCGGAAACAGTGAAACTGTTATACCAAGAGTTATATCTTGAGCAACAACCCCCACGTTCTAATAAATCCAGGACAATCACCATAAAGTATTCACCACATATAAATACCAAGTAGCCTCACGGTTTTCACCTTTCAAACAGAAACAAAACACCCAAAACATTCATCCCTCACATTGAGTTCACGCATAAATACCCGAAATTTTAAGCGAAAAACTGAAGTTTTTCAAACAAATTATTCAACCAATAGTCTTAGCAAGAGCCCGCAGCAACTTTTAGGTGTGAGTGGTAACCGTAATTATATATCCAGATGAGTTGAAAGCTTATGGAAAAAAAAAAAGTTTCAGTAAATGTTCGCGGTTATAGCAAGTAGTAGTGTGCTGAAAACTCACTTTTTTCCAAAATCGTGATAGTTTTTATAACCAGATAATGCTAATTTTACTGCATAGTGCATTTCTTTTTGATCGCAGGGTCTTTCGAGTGTGGCAACGCTGTTGCCAGGCAATCTTACGATTACAAAAAGAAAAAAAAAATTCTTAATAACGGGTGATTTTTTAAGCGTATTTTTTTTTAATCGAATAAAACACTCAAATTTGGACCAGACGGAGAACTATCGAACGCCAACAATCGATGCACTCCACAAACACGAAAGCATACTGGTCTCCAGGCTTAAACGACTGCGTAAACAATTTACTGACAGACAAGACGCGGAGATTCGGACATTGAAGTCATTGATCAAAAACCTTAACACGTTCGCGCACGGTATTTATTTTTGATGACTTGCTGTGGTGCATTTTGAATATTTCAAAAACAATTGTACTCAGAAACATTTCTATTGGACTGAAATGACTTTTGGAGTAATATTGTTAAATACTTATAGTTTTTACAGTTTGGTTTTTGGGACGTGTATAAACGTCCTGCGCGTATTGATGCACAAAAACTACCCACAGGCACATGACGTCTATAAACGTCAAACGTGATTACTCGTCCAATGCCCAGATAAATAATATTATGATTATAATTATTATTATTATTAGTAGATATACATATATATTACATATTTTTATTATGCAAACGACAGAGAAACACAAACAAACACATGTAGACTAGAACTTCATTTATTTCCTCAAAGGAAGGTATAGAACATAAATAAACTCAAAATAAAAGAAAGTATAATAATGACAATAAGTATTATTTTAGTTGAAAAATTCGGGTAACTCAGCGTGGAAGTCTCGGAAACAAGTTGCGCTTAGTGGTGGGTTATCCACACAAGAATCACACTGTAGGGAGGTTTCGCGGCGAATATTTTTTTTGTAGCACTGACGGCATTTTCGGAAGGTTGATTTCATCTTCCCCTGTATTACAGGTATCTTTTCAGGAAAATGCGGCGACTTTACGTTATCAGGTTTAAAGCTTTTGACAGATAAAAAGTCCCGGCCATCTTTAAAGCTTTCCGGAAGTTGTATAAGATCTCGTATAAGATCCTCTCGAAATTCCAAATATTCTATTTTTTTTTCGAATGTTTTTTATATATGAAATATGCGTTGAAAACAGCTACATTTATGAGGTGGAATATAACTTTTTTGTACCAACGCAGAGTTTTACGAGGACTGGAGTAGTATGAAACCATTTGATCAAGCCTGTCGACTCCGCCCATGTTGACATTATATTCTTCTACTTCATGAGGCTTCGTAGAAGCAACTTTGTAACGATTATATACAGTTTTTAAAACTGGATGATATGCTGTGGTTATCATATGCAAGTCTCTGTTATCTCTCCATTTAGATATGTAAACATTATTTTGCCTTCTCCATATATATTCACCCTTTTTAAGTTTTTGATTTATAACTTCTTTTGGGTTATTTTTTCTGTGTGAGCGCAAAGTCCCAGTTGTATGGGTTCGAAGAGCCAATAGCTTATTGGAGAGAATAACGCTATTGTAATAGTTATCCATAAACAAATAATGACCTTTGGAAAGGTAAGGATTCATAAGACGTAAAACCAAGTTATTTATTTTTGATTCTCCTTTTGCTATTTCATTTAGGTCTTTTCCCTGGTAAATTTCAATGTTTAGGGCGTAACCGTCAGGATCGCACAGCTCGAAAAATTTTATACCATACTTTGCTTTTTTGTTTTTTATGTGTTGTCGGAAATGCAAGCGACCTCTATGGAGCAACAATGATTCATCAATGCACAAATTTCTTTCTGACTTATACACGTTTTGAAATTGCTGGTTGAATAAATTCAAAATACCCATAACTTTTAGAGTATACTTGTCTTGGATGTCGGAGTTTGAATTGAAACACCTCAATATTTCTTCGAACCGACGACCAGACATTACATTTGGAAATACGGGATGATAGTAGAGAGGATTTCTAGAAAATGCATTTCGAATTTTCGCTGGCTTGAATTGGGCTTGGAGAAAACATAAACCAATAAATTTGAGAATTTCCGAAGAATCAACGTTTCGAAAATTAGGTTGTGAACGATTACGCAGATTTTTTGAATTTTCGTTTTTGAACAGCCCATAGACGTTAGTACAGTTGACTAAAAGATCAACGATAGTATCCGTACACATCAAATCAAAGGCTTTTCTCGGTGTAATTTCTGAACAAAGCGGTATTTGTATACCCGAGTTGCTGCTGTCAAAGCCGAATTGTATTATCGGTTTCGTATCACCGTACCAAGTTTCGTCGCTTTCTACATCTAACTCGGGTAATTTTCCTTCATCTGACGGATCTTCTGGTGGAGGTATCTTACCTAATACGCTGCTACTTCTACTACTATCGCATTCGCCAGCAACGAAGTCAGGGTCAAGGTCACTTCCTGCACTGAACGGCTCTTCATCCGAACTATCTCCAAAATTAGAATCACAATCTTTCAGCATCTGCTCAACCTTGCGAGTTCTGTTGTCATCCATGATAGCTTACTACAACATGTATGTCAGAAACGCTCTTCCTACTAAATAGTTCATAATATTACCTTTTATTCGGGATCACTACTAAAAAGAAGAAAATTCTAGGAAATACCTACTTTATTAAATTTTTTAATTTTTATTTTTGGAAACCGTTGCACAGTGGTTTCATTTATATGGGAAGAGCGGTCAAATTTATAATAACACTGAATATATATAAATAAAGTCTTTATTTTTACTTTTTAAATATTTTTATTAAAGTTGTTAGTGCAATAAGTCTAACACGTCTTTAGGTAAACTTGATTTTTCAGTTTTTTCAAGAACGCGGGCGTTTGATAGAAGTGGGTCCGAAGAAAGGAACAGTCTATTTATCAAATCAGTGTTGGTGGCTACTCTTGAAATTTTCCGCGTATTTTTTTCTCTAAAAGTTCTTACTTCCTTATTTTTAGCTTCAGAAGCTTCTTCAGTTAACTGCCCTATGGGCAATATTGCGTGTTGGACAATTTGCCCCCCATGAATAAGCACCTTATGTACAGAAGCTGGCATATGATACCATGGATATTCCTTAACAATTTCCTTGGCGGTTTCAAATGCATTGGCGTTTATGGCAAAGCAACAGGCCAAAGTTTTTAATATAACTGCGCATTTCTCTATTAATGATTGTTTTACTCCAGTTATCTCAGAAGAAAGGGAAGGGTTCGCAAAAAATCTCCGAGCAGTATTTCCATCATTTGAGTTCCCCCCACCTTGCTTAGGCTTGTCAATAATGAGACCAGTTTTTTCCCTGAACTCTTTTTGAATACGTTTTTTCTGGTTTTCGTAAAGAGGTTTTTCAATTTTGCCTGTTCGCCATTTTTTGAATTCTAGCCTATACGCTAAATGAATAAAAAATTCAAAAACAACGTATCCACGCATGTAATGGTGATATACCGAAATCCAAACTTTCGATATTTATGTTTCTTTGCAAGGAACTTTCAATATCGTTCATGGCAGAAGGTTTGGCTCCACAAATGTAGCAGATCTGTGATGAGGTATGCGTCAAGGCATTACACACCTTTCCATCCACCATTGTTAGTTTAAGGTCATGTTTTACTAATATATTATGATCAAAAGCAGTAACAATAGTACTCGACAATTTCTCGATTTCATCTTGAATGTATTTTTGTTCTTTTCTGCTCAATTCTTCAGTTTCCTTTTTAAGTTGGAAACGCACAGGTCTACAGTATCTGGTGGATCCAGGGCGAGGATTCTGCCATACAATTTGTTTGGGTACGTCAGGATTTCCTTGTTTAAAAAGTTGAAGGGGGACATACGATGTTATGAACATGTCACTATCACTAAATTCAGCCTTGATTCGTTGTTTGTATTCTGATTGTCCGCTGCTGCCATCAAAACCCCACTTTCCAATCAGCGTTAAATTACAGGAATCACCTTGAAAATCTTTTAATGCCTCTCCTTGCGATTCGACAATCCGTTTTGCTGTATGATTCAAAAGCCCTTGAAGAGTAACCTCGGCGAATGAATCACTTACTGTTACTGTTTCCGGATCCGGATAGCAATATTGTTTTGCTTTTAAAACTTTTGCATAGCACGGGAATAAATCTACATATGTAGATTCATTTACCACACTCCTTATTACTTCATATTGTTTTTTAGACAACTTAGCACAGAAGTTATATACTTTTTAAAATCAACAAAAAAACACAAAAATCATATTACACCTCAATCGAGCAACGATTTTCACAAAAAAAGAGAGTTATTTCAAACAAAAAAATATACACAAATAATCTACATACCATGTTCTCCCGGTTCCATAACTTAAATTGTCAAAAGTTGTTATTAAAAAACAATATATTTTACGTGATTTTAAATGCAAAAAATTAAAATTTTAACTTTGCTAATATTGAAAAAACACACAACTTGCATGATCGATCTTACCATAATGAAAACAATTTAGAGGAAAAAGATGACTGGAATTTATTTGTCCCGTTACTAGAGAAAACATTTTCATACAAAATAATAAATAAACATAACCTTGAGATTTCACCTTTTGGCCTACGGGGGGAACCACTGTGCGGCGGTCGTACAGCCTATCCCCAAAAAGGACAAGGACAAAACAAATCCAGCAAATCTTCGGTCAATAAGCCTTCTGCCGAATGTAAGCAAGGTATTCGAAAAGATAGTCAATAGAGCTCTGCTTAAGTGGGTCGAGGAAAACAAAATTTTTCCCGATAATCACTTTGGTTTTCGAGCGAGGCATGACACCATTCATTCCGCGTCGAAACTAGTGTCCGACATCCAATGGAATAAATCCAAAGGACCATGCACAGGGGCCTGTCTGGTTGACTTTGAGAACGCCTTCGACACCGTATGGTTAGAGGGGCTTTTCTACAAGCTAACCAGACTGGGCATGCGTAAGCCCATGCTATATATGATTTATGAAATTCTTATGGGAAAGAAGTTCGTTGTCAAATGTGGCAACGTAACTTCGAGTAAAGTCTTTGAAATTAAAAACAACAGGGGGCGGTTTTGTTTTACATTTATTGAAGTAATCTTGTAGGTTCTCTCAGACACGCTATAGCGTACGCAGATTATCTAGTGGCGTACAGATCAGGTCCGATAATCGGAGTCATCAACATACTTTTGCAACGTGACTTCGATCACATTAAGGGATATTGCGATGATTGGAAATCGAAGATCAATTTCCAAAAAACCGAAACGATGCTGTTCAGGACCCCATTGCAGAGGGCTTCTTACGATACCAGAAAAAACTGGAAAAAATTGTGTATCATGGGACAGCATGGACGGTCGTTGGCGGTGAGAAGTGAAGTCAAATACCTTGGCATCTGGCTTGACAAGTTTCTGTATTTTAATAAAAATGTAGATGCTTGTCTGGCTAGGGCTAGGGGGGCTTATGCTCTGACAAGGAGATTGTTTCAAAGCAGTCAACTTAACTCAAGGGTGAAAGTCATTTGCTACATGGCCCTCATAAGGCCGATCATCGCTTTCGGTTGTCCCGTGTGGTTCAATGTGGCACCAGCCTACATGGAAAAGATACGGCTGTTTGAGAGGCGGTGTCTCCGATCCTGCTTAGGATTGTACCGAACGCCGGACTCCGAGTACATAAAATATATACAATATATATATACAATTTCCTAATTAAGGTGACTCGAAGGCACGCTTCAAGGGCGATGAGTAGCGACAACAGCCTGATCTTTGGGGCTTATTATCCCAATGATTTATACATGGAGAGCACGCTCATATCAGGCTTTATTTCACCAGAGGCATTCATTTACATCGATTCGTTAGGGTTAGTACAAGACAGGAACGGTATCCCGGTTTTATACCACCGCTATCGTGACGCGCGGGACAAACGGCTAATCCGCGACGGGTACGTCGACAATGCTCTGGAGCTCCTCCGCTTTAGCACGGCGGTATCGGATCGCGATAGGATCGATGCTGCAAAACAGCGCACTGAATTCTGGTGGCTATATGAGGAAGGTGATTCTGCACTTCCTCAGGACTTTGCGGACTTTTAGTCCAACTCCATAGGTAAGATTTTAAATTAGGAACAAGGTCTGGGGCGGGGCTTGTGCACCATATTGGCGTACAATATGGTTGAACGCAGGCTGCCGGGGCATGTGCAACGAGGGCTCGCCACCCCGATTATAATTAAGTTAGGTTTAAGTTGTTAAGTAGTCTTAAGTTAGGTTTAAAAAGTCTTAAGTTAGGCTTAAGTAGTTTAAGTAGTCTTAAGTTATATATAATCTAGAATAAGCTTTTATGTAAAACAAAAAAAGTCACTAAACAAAGTTTTCAATTTTTTCTTTGTAAATTAAAATTAAATATAAAACCAAAAAACCGACAAATCCAAGCCTAAAGGCAAAATAAAACAGCTAAATATAAGCTTACAGCGCCCACTAAGGGCCGATAAGTGAGATTAAGTAAACCAGTTATTGATAAGTTAGATTTAAGCATTTTTGTCTAGTAGTAAGTTAATATTTTAAGTAAATAAAAAATGAGTTTGAAAGTTAAAAAAAAAATGCTAAAACCTTGTTGGACATACGGTATACAGCTTTGGGGTTGTACCAAACCAAGCAATATTGCTATACTGCAAACATTCCAAAACAAAACCCTAAGAGCAATAGTGAATGCTCCATGGTATATTTGGAATAGTGATATTCACAGAGATTCAGAAATTGCTACCGTGAGTAACGAAGCAACAAACTTTGCTCGCAAACTTCGTACTCGTATATATGTTGATTGTAATAACGAAATAGTCCGTACTCTGGACGTGACAAACCTCTAGCGCCGGCTACAAAGAACAAGACCGTTCGACCTAGCGCCGTAAGGAAAAACCGCATGTAATGACGGTATTAGTAGGTGCGTTCACTGGAATGCTACTTACCAAACGCGATTAACACTACAGAAGCGTAAACTACTTGTTAAGGATACTTAGTCGTAGTCACCACAAAAAAAAAATGAAAAAAATGAGAGGAATAAATTCCATACTACTATGAGTACGCGCAGCCGGTTCTCATAGTGCCTCTCTGAGGGGTGAGGTTTAGCCCGTAGGCATATATTGACTGACACTAATGAAATTGTCAGGCCCGAAAATATATGAGTCGGGCATAACCAATGGTACGGACCACTGTTATCCTATGAGGATTACTCACCTCCGGGCGCACACGAAAAAAAAAAAATCAAGCAAACTAAAATAAAAAGAACAAGAAATAACCAAAAAAAAAAAGGGTTTTGTTTTAACTTCCTTAACGTTAAGACGAGCCTCTGTTCTGCAGATATAGCATTCTTTTGTTTTAACACTTTGGTACATACTTTTACAAGCAGCAAGTCAAAAGACTGTATTGGCATACGTAGGTACTGCTTAAATTGCTCTTCGTGTTGTCGAAAATTATAATATAAATCGTGAAATTCTCCAAACTCTGATCTTTTTCGATGTACTGGATGAACACCATATCTTCGTTTCCACACGTATAATATTCCAAAATATGAAACCGACTTTCGCGTAAAACTTCGAGGAGATAACGCCATTTTAAAACCAACCACTTAATAAATTTCCTATTGCCGGTCAAGAATCGCTGCTCATTAAATGGCCAGTTGACGGTCAAGTTTGCCGCTCAGCTTGTTGCCGCTCAGCCGTTCGTTGCTTAGTGCGTGGCCTTAGCCTTAGCCGGAAATAAGTGGTAGCTAATCAAACAAGCTTAGTGCTCTGAATAGAGCTTCCATTTCTATTGCAGCGGTGAGAGTGACAACAGGTTACAACCTGTTGTTGGACCCTTCGGGGTCAGAATATACCCGAGGTAAGGAAGGCCTGTCGTAGAATGCGACTAAAACCCACTCCCCGTATACCGATTGTAAAGAGTATACAAAAACAAAAATGCAATGAGTAAAACAAACAAATTTAATACCCCAGGTAGCAATTCAGCATCACTGGAAAATCCACCCTCTTCGGAGGTCGGCTCTACGGATTCTGGGGAAATACAGAATTTAAAACCTAAAAAAGCTCCGGGTTATGACCTAATTACAGGAGAACTTCTTAAAATGTTGCCCCAAAAGCATTAGCTAAACTCCTCTACAATGGAAATCCAGCAATTAGATTAGAATACACACCAAGACAGTGGAAGGTCGCGAAAGTGATTATGGTTCTCAAACCAGGAAAATCACCAAATGAAATAAAATCTTGAAGACCTATTTCACTTCTTCCAATAATTTCAAAAGTTTTTGAAAGGATATTACTCGAACGCTTACACCCCGTTATTGATCAGAAACGCCTTTCACCTGACCATCAATTTGGTTTCAGAAGTAAACATTCGACTGTGGACCAAGTTCATCGAATTACTGATGCGATTGAGAAAGCTTTTGAAGAAAAGAAAATTTGCTCAGCCGTATTTCTTGAAGTGTCGCCAGCTTTTGACAAAGGTCGGCATAGAGGCCTTAAATGCAAGCTCAGACAAGTTCTGCCTGAAAAATTATATAAAATCATCGTGTCGTATCTTGAGCAAAGAATCTTCTGTGTTAAACTTGGAAACGAATATTCGGATTTCAAAGAAATATTGGTAGGAGTACCCCAAGGAAGCATCCTTGGACCACTCTTGTACCTCCTTTTTACACGTGATATCCCACAAACAAACGATACAATAGTTGTCACGTTTGCTGATGATACAGCTATACTAGCAGTTGGCACAACAATCGAGGAAAGAAATATGAAATTACAAACCGCTCCTAACGAGGTTAATGGATGGACAAAGTCCTGGCGGACTGCACTTAACGAGAGCAAATTGATTTACGTAGATTTTTCTTATAAACGGACAAACAATTTGCCAGTATTCCTCAATGCGGTTCGTGTCCCTTTTGCAAATGAAGCGAAATATCTCGGAGTGGCACTCGATGCAAAATTAAAATGGAAGTCGCATATAAAAAAGAAATGCGAAGAACTTAAAAATAAGTACAGAGAACTATACTGGTAACTCGGAAAATATTCGAAGATTTTGCACGCAAACGTACAAAAATGTTTTTTTTTATTTTTTTTTTTTTCTTAAAACTAACTTAAATACTAGACAAACATTCATGAAAAAAACTAGCCTACTTATCAACTACTTAACTAACTTACTTGCTCTATGCGGGCGCCCTAAATTACTCGATAACTTAATTCTAATGCCTATCGGCCTATTATCTAAGATATAAATATAAAAGTAACAAAATTTTTACCAAGAAAACTTTGAAAAACTTAGATGCTTGTCTTTTTTTTTATTTTATTTAAACTTACATGCTAATTAAAACTACTTATCGACTAACTTAAACTACTTAAAATTAATTAAAATTACTAAAAATAACTTAAAAACTAGAACAGCCACAGCAAGCGTTTTTTTTTTTTTTTTGTACCACCATGACTGCTTTGCACATAAACCTAAGATTAAAACTATGTAAGTCGGCCATAAAATCAATCACAATTTTAAGTCAACTATCTTTAACTAATTTAACCACCACAACAGGTTCTCCTGTTGTGACCTACTCCGACGGTCCCAATCGGACACACTCCTGCTGAACCGCAGGCGCTCTCCTCCGCCCTGAGCGACGACGTTTCGGTCGTATTGGAGCCGTCTATCCACATCAGCCCTCGACTATCCAAGTATAGGAAAGCTTCGGGCGGAATAAAGCCGCTTAAACGCGCACTCTCAAAATATTCATCATTGGGGTAGAAAGCCCCAAAGATGAGACTATTGTTCGAAGCCATCGCTCTTGCAGCGTGAAACTGAATGAGTTGCACCAGAAAATTGTCTATTTGGTTTATGTTGGCCCCGTTGTATAGGACCTGATTGGAATAGTATTTTGTGTAGTCAGATACTGGTGTTCTGTAAATTCCAAGGCAGCTCCTCAGACACTGTCTCTCAAACACCCGTATCTTTTCCATTTGAGATGGGGCAACGTTGAACCACACCGGGCACCCATAGGCAATCATCGGCCTAATGAGGGCCATGTAGCAAATCACCTTCACCCTGCTGTCAAGACGACTGCTGTAAAACAATCGTCTTGTCAGGGCAAATGCTCCCCTAGCTCTAGCCAGAGCAACATCTACATGTCTTCCGAAATATAGGTACTGATCTAACCAGATGCCAAGGTACTTTACTACACTTTTACTCGCCAGTGGCTGTCCGTTTGGTCCAACGATCACCAGCCTTCGCCAGTTCTTTCTCGTATCCCTAGATGCCCTAGACAACGGTGTCCTAAACAGGATAGTTTCTGATTTCTGAAAGTTGATTTTCAACTTCCAGTCATCACAATATCTTTGGATTTTGTCGAAGTCCCGCTGCAAAAGAGTTCGAATGACTTCTACAGTAGAGGCTGTTCTGTACGCGATAAGATCGTCCGCATACGCAATTGCCTGAGTAAGACTACCTATCATGTCACTGAAGAGAATCGACGAGTTTACCGCTCCCTATTGCAGACCAGTCTTAATGAAAAATTCGGTGGTAGAAGTTACATTACCACTTTTGACAACAAACGTGCTACCAGTCAGCATGTCATGAAGCATATATAGGAGTGGCTTACTTATGCCAAGTCTGGTCAGCTTTAGATAGAAAGCCCTCTAACCATACGGTGTCAAAAGCCTTTTCTAAATCAACCAGACGTGCACCCGTGCACTGTTTTTTGGCTTTGTTCCATTGTATATCAGAGACGAGTTTGGACGCGGCATGAATACAGTCATGTCCAGCCTTGAAACCAAACTGGTTCTCTGGTATAATATTATTGTCCGCAGACCACTTGAACAGTGCTCGATTGAGAATCTTTTCGAAAACCTTGCTGATACTCGGAAGGAGACTTATCGACCGAAAATTCGCCAGATTGGAGCTGTCCTTTCCCTTTTTCGGGAGAGGTTGAACCACCGCCGTCTTCCAACGCACTGGATTATATGCATTATTCAGCGCGTTGTTGAACAGCGTGGCGTAAATGTCCACAGCTTCAGGTGGTAAGTGTCGCAGTAAAATGTTGGATATACCATCGACTCCCGCTGACTTCTTTTTCTTTATGGAATCGAAGATGATCTGGAGTTCCACCTTCGAGATTAACATGGGACTAGATCCACTTCGCTCGGCGACTATGGCGTTTGCCAAGTTTTTCGTCATCAAACCGGGTGAAACCACGGTTCTCAGATCGCCATCGCTTTATGTCGTTTCAGAGATAGAAATGATGGAGCAGGGCATTGTTTTCCTGGACGCGGTTCGGGCGAATGCTATCATTCACCTTATACACTTCCTGACATACAGCCCCCACTGCCTCCTCTTTCTCCTGAGGATCTTCAATAACATAGAAATCGCCGTCGAAGAGGGCTTCCTCCGGATCAATTCCTGCTGTCAAAAGTATGTTAGCATTGTCAGTTGTTCGTTGGAGCTCAATACACGGAAGGTCGTTATGACCTTTCCTCCTAAAGATCTTTTCAATTTGTGGAAACATACTCGAGTCGCTGGAATTTACGGCCCGAATTCTGTTATTCCAAAACAAATTAATGGACAACCGGTCAATTGGTTGATGTTTTTGATCGACGCCTTCAGTGTTCTAATCTCCGGGTCGCTTGGGTTTGTCAGTCGTCTGTACAAGAGTTTAAGTCTTGTCAGAAGTCCGCTTTTTTGTCTGTGTAGTGCGTCAATGGTCGCGTTTCTGTACGTAGGCGTTATGTCATGTTCTTTGTATTTCGGTATCGTCCTGTTCATTGTTCGTTGAATCGCTTCGTCCATTTGTTGAAGGTATTCGTCGATTTCGTTGTTTGTTAGGTTTCTGTTGTTTGGTGGTGAAAGGGCCCTCGAACGTAGTTCTCTTGATAAGGCGTTGGTGAAGCCAGGCCAGCGCATCTTATCGTAGTTGTAAGAATGCACAGGCACATACTCCTCCAGCGCCACAAGCTCGTTCGGAAGCTGTATTACGGCGGCGAGTCCGCAGTGATCACTGTCGTACTCAATCGTCCGTAAACAGTTTCGCGGGTGTTGACCTACTCTGTTAGTAACTGTCAGTCTTGTGTCTCGCAGTAAAAGATCCAGGAAAGCACCGCTTCTCGGAAACGATGGCCTATCTGTGGCGAGAATGTCGATCCTATATTCAACACTGTAGTGGACCATCCAATTGTAAAGATGGTTACCTCGAGGATTTTGTAATTGATTTCCGCAATCTTCGTGTTTGGCATTTAAATCTCCGGCCAAAAGATAACAGTTCTCCACTGAGTTCAGTCTTAGAGATTCGAAAAGTTTTCCGAGCTCTGTTGTGAAAAGTGTAGGCTGAGGTGCTTCCGGTGCATAGGCCGCTATCACATACAGTCGCTTCCCTTGTTGGAGAGGAATGCATATGACGCAGGCTTCCAGCAGCCGGAATCAGCGCACTTCACCACTATATATGACCTTATAACTAATTCCTTTTCGTAAAAAGATAGCGACTACGCCTCCTTGAGTGGAGTTGGGTCGGTCCCTTCTTACGATATTGTAATTACTATTTCGTCAATTTATGCTTCTGGTTTAGCTTAGTTCCGCTAGCCATAAGAACATCGGACTTTGGTCTGTAAGCAACTGGAAATGATCATACAAAAATGTTTTATCGGGACACGTTAACACAACGGTCCTCCGAATTCTTGACGAAACATGTTTATTGCGGCGTCTTCAAAAAACTAAGTCCCTAGATTTGGCCCGATAGTAACAAACCGCGTTATAAATTGTTGAGAGAGAAGGAACTCTCACAGGAAATTTGCCTGCCAAACATTCATTACTCGTGATAAAAAAAAATTGCTAGATAAGTCGCATGCTTAGTTGCAATAAAAATACAAAAATTGTGGTGGTTTTAGTGGATTTAAAGTCCCACACCTATTTTGGCCACGTGCTCATCGTGTCTTTTGAGATTTCTACCAGCCCTCGGAGAAAAAAAAAAACCTGTTGGGTAAGCACTCCTATAGAATCGGACTAGCTGACTGATACTAACTAGGCAGCAACCCCGAAGTAGAGGAGGATATCTCACACTGACTCTGCCGTGATCTGCAACAGCCGCAACAAACTCCATGGTAGCTTCTACGAGGACCTGACGGAGCTGGCAACAAAACCTGTACAGCAGTCGTCCGTTTCGGCTGCAAATCGGATTGGAGCAAACATCGATTTAAAGTGGCTGGAATAACGCAGATATACGTTAAAACATTCTTTTCAGGTGCTTATCTTTCAACAAAGGGTATCGCTATGGGCCCACGTACGCCTATGCAAGTTTGACGACTCACCCGAGCGTCAACAGCCCATTTAACCAAACCCAACCTTAATAACTACTAAAAGTAACAGTTCCGAGAAAAATAAAGTATTCATTGTGACTGTTATCAAAATTAACAGTTTATCGTATCACTACCGATTACAAAATTTTCCAAGTAAATGTTAATTTTATATATTTTCACACTTTGGTTGTGGTCTATGATGTTTGATCGATGTCTTGGATAAATTATGCGGTACATGTTTTTAGTTTCCGTTTCCGGATAGATTGGTATAATGTGTTGGTATAAAAATAAGTTTAACAGAAACCGTTCTAATTTTCGCACAGAAAAAATCACTACCAAGGCCAAATTTTTAATTAGAATTTCGCCCACAAAATGGCGATTACTTTATAAATATTTATTTGTAGATATAATATTGGCATGCTTATCTGGTACTGAATCAACAAAATCATAACTCGAGCTGGCCTGGCAGCATTGTATTTTGATGAATCTGTAGCTGTTGCGGTTTGTCTCACATAGGGGGTCATATTGTTTTCACAGCACTACCCCCTGGTGAGAAGAAACGCAATTAAATGCTCTGTCACTGATGTCATGTTCGTTTTTGTGGGAGGTAATGTACTCAACATTGTATGTAGGGTCGGTCGATATTAAAATTCACATCTTTTCACTTTAGGACGATTGCGAATACTCGGTAGTCGGTAGTGGGTAGGGATGTGTTTTTCATGCCCTGCCAGATAAATACACAACGAAAGACTTTTGAAAACCTTACGTTTTTATTCAAAAACTATGCATATGGTCGGTCGGACTGAATAGGTTCACTATGTTCAGTTATTATTAAGTTATTAATTTTTTTTTACGATGGTTTGGGTGTTGTAGAACGAGGGTAGACTCTGATTGGCTTTAACTTGGCAATGCCCAGTGGTTTTAACTCTGACTACTTATCAAGCTTAAACCTCAAGTGGTAACCATGGGGTACTGGTCTCATCCAACCGGGTTTGACTTGATAAACGATAAGCGCAAGTGTTGATAACACGACGAAAAACAACAACACTATAAACAGCCAGGTCAGAATGGCACGGAATGAATACCCGGCCTGCTGTCCCAGGCGAACCTAGACAAGCTGCTTCGATATATTCGGACAACAGGTTGTCTAGGAATTTCAAGGGTTAGTCAGGCCCCTTGAACAGAGCTGGTGGCGGATGAACCGAAAGGCCAACGGCAGCGCTCAATCCCGTAGTGGATACTGATGGCCCCGTGTCCTAGGGGTATCTAATAAATTGGAACTGGCCCTCCAGGTTGGGGGTTGTGCTTTGGGCTAACTACCCAATCATTGTTGACGAAACGGCTAAACGAAAAAAGGACAACGACGTTCGTATCTGCACCTGGAATGTGAGACCATTAAACAGCAGAGGTGCCAGCGAACAACTAGCGGAAGCCCTAAACTGCTACAAAGCAGACATTACTGGCATTCAGGAAATACGATGGGATGGGCCGGGCAAAAACAGGATGAAAATCTGTGACATCTACTACAGACTGTGTTATAGTGAGCAGAAACAGCGACTATTCGGATTCGGATTTGTTATAAGTGCCAGACTTAGGCAAGAAGTCTTATGTTTCCAAGACATTAGCGAACGCATTGTAACGATCCGCATCAAGGCCAAATTCGCCAACATAAGCCTTATATGCGCACACGCCCCAACGGAGGAAAAAGATGATATAGCTAAGGACTGCTTCTATGAGCTCCTTGACAAAACCTATGTGTGACTACTGAAGTACGATCTTAAAATCGTGGTGCGAGATTTTAACGCAAAGGTAGGAAGAGAAGACATCTTCAGCAGTATTTTCGGAAACCAAAGCCTACACGACAACACGTCTGGTAACGGACTTAGGCTAATTGACTTTGCTACGGAACGAAATGTCACTATAGCCAGCACACGGTTTCCTCACCTCGATATCCATAAGGGGACAAATCAAATCAAATTGATCACATAGCGATAGACAAGTGGCACGCATCCAGCATTTTGGATATCCGAACATTCCGAGGAGCTAACATCGACTCGGACCACTACCTTGTTGCAGCCAAGGTAAGAATGCGGATATCCACCACGCCACAACTATCCAGAAATACTGCAAAAAAAATTTGATGTCGAAAGACTGCAATCGAAAGAGACCGCCAAGACCTTCGCGCAACGCGACTCCTTTAACCTCTCGTTTAACACCATACCACCAGCATCGATTGTCGAAGAACGATGGCAACGATGCCAACAAGCCATTTGATCAGCCGCAACTGATGTGCTAGGTTTCTGGCGCCCACCAGCAAGAAACCCCTGGTATGATGAGGAATGCCGACAGATGCTCGCATCCAAGAACAAGGCCTACAAGGCTAAGCTTCAGGTGAAGACGTGCGCTGCCGTTGAGCGCTATAGGCAGAGAAGAAGAGAAGAGCACCGGCTTTTCAGAAAGAAGAAAAAAGATCAAGAAAAGCGCGCCAGTTAAGTTATGGGAGTTTGTTGAATTAAAACGGCTGTCGACTGTTAAGTAGTGTAAATAAAACAGACCGACTCTTAGGAGTGACGATTACAAAGTGTCTTTATTATTTCATCAAAAATGTTCTGAACGTCACGTTAGCAACCAATTTCCACATTGACTTCTCACGGTGAAACTGTATACTTTTGCTTTATGAGTTCTAAAGCATTTGAGCTGTCTGGAGCGTTTCCGCTGCAGATTGGCATGTCAGCATTTCGCAGTGGAAGACTGTGGGAATTAATAGATAACGTAACTCCTCCTTCCCCAGTTTTTAGATTCTCCTGAATCGCTTTAAATTGTATATTTTTTTATAAAACAAAATACAATTATAATAAATATTACAATTATTACAAATGAACTTAGTCCAATAGTATAATTAATAATTTTGTGAAACTTAAGTTCTGTAATTTTATTTTCATAATTCAATTTAATTTTTTCAAAATTTAACATAATATCTTCATTGTATGTAATATTTTGGGTATGGGGTATAACAAATCGTTCCGCAAGTTTATATATCTTATTGCTGAATTTTTTATTTCCAATTCTTATGGTACAGTTTGCAAAATTTATAATATAATTACCACAAAGTTGAAGATTTCTTTCATCACAAGTACTTTTAACACGTTCATTTTTGACATTATTAAGAATAACAAGATCACTTCCGATTTCAATTATTTCTTCGTCTGGGCTATTGACTAACTTACAATTTCTTTTTATTACACAAGTTTTGCTTAATTTTAATTCTGATAAATTCAAATCATTTTCAAACTTTTAGGTCTCATTATTAATTCGTACAAGTTCGTTCTTCGTCAATTTGATTATTTTTTTAAATTTTTAATTGGTACAATTAATTTTTTATCAGTTTTTAAAATTTTTTACAGGAATTTTAACTGCAAAGACAATAGAATCATTTATATACCTGGCTAAACCAGCTCTTATATTACTCAGTTTTTGAATGTCAAATTTCGTTTATTTCTTCGTTACTAAGTATGCTTGGATGAATAATTCCTAATCTAGCTGAAACAATGTTATCTTGGATATGATCAATTTGTTCTTTTAACATATTAATCCTAAGTTGTTGTTCTAAATAATGTTCCTGTTCAATAACTTGTTTTTCAATTTTACTTATTTCATTGAGTTCATTTATAATTTTATTTCTATCCGCTTCCAAGATATTTTTTAATTAAGTAAAAGAATTGTTAAAATTTTCGTTAATTTTTACCTGCTGATTTATTGCTTTGATTGTGTTATGACTGTTTTCCTCTCTCAATTTGAATTGCTCTTCAATCTCAATCTTGTCATCTTCGCTTAGAGTTCCAAAAAGCAATTTTAAGCTACTTCCAACTATGTTAATAAGACCCCTTTTACTTCTACGTGGAAGAAGTGTTGAAACTTTGTTTTTAATCGATGAAAATTGGTTCAGTAAGGGAAACTTTGTTTTTAAAATTAGAGTCATTTATACAGCGTTCAAGTTCCAAAATAATATTAAGAATTTCTTTAGGATGAATGACATGTAAAACAATGTCAAATTTACTGACAATATCTACTTCGTCTATTTTGATGTAAATCCCAATTCTGATTCGATTTTTCAATTACGAGGGCTGCTTGGCCAACGCTGGCTAGTACCAACATCCATATCAGGATTGTCTGAAAATTTTAACGGTCGTTTAATGTTATTTTCATGCACACCTTTCAATGGATATTTGCGAAATTTGGGCTGTTCTTTGTGCCTAAGGCTAATATAATTTTTTATAAATCCTTCTTTTCTGGTCTCCTTGTAATCCACTCTTTTTTTATTATGCTTATTAATTGAGGCACTCAGCGCCAAAACAGCCTAAGCCACATTTTCAAAAAGTTCCATCGAATGCACCGTTTCAATTCAAATTTTAAGATTTATTAAATACAAAAATGGCCTATGCCGTAGTCGGAACTGTATTGCTGATATAACGGAAAGTTTTTTCTTCCCTATATGAAATTTAAAAAAGCTTCGAAGCCAAAATGACCTAAGCCGCTTAGGCCAATAATAGCACTCGAGGAAATTCAAATACATGTTGGTTAGGCCGTTATGGAATCTGGACAAGAAAAAAACATGCATAATTTTTTCTGTGCAAAAATAAAGCTTTTGGCAATGCAGGCATAGCATTTCATGATTGATGTTCTACAGCGAAGGGTGAATTTTGTATTCTTATTGCTATTTATTTATTTGGTATTGTTTTAAAGGTTTAGATCTTAGAGTCAGTGTTACTGTGAATATTCTACTAATTTTTTAATTTCTTTAATACTTTCATAGAGGTAAGTTTTTTAATATCATTGGTTATATCCTTGAAAATTTAATTAAAATATTTATCAATTAGTAAACACTAACTGAACATGTCGGAGTCAGACGATTTGTTAGATTTTGAGAATTCCGGGTCGGAGTATGTCCCTTCATCGTCATCTAGTTCAGTGGGAGATTCCCTCCCTGGGCCGTCTGGCCTACAATCTGCCCATAAGGAAACAGAACATTCTAATACAATAATAGAAGTTGAAAATGGAGATTTATTGAAGAAAGCTACCAGGAAACGGATTCTTAACAAATCGAACTGGAAAAAAAATGTAAGTAAACTTCAAAGAGCTACTGGTAAAGCGTATACGAACGTGAGGGGAGTTGTTAAAGCAGCTAAAATTCTAAATACATCAGAATGCGCTTGTCCGTTTAAATGCCATATAAATTTTAATAACAATGATCTGACTAGAATTTTTGAAAACTTTTATAAAATTGGTAATCATGACTTACAACATGCGTATATATGCGCGCAAGTATCAGTAACTGCAAAAAAGAGAAGCTACACAAAATCTGCTGGTAGTAGTCGTAGATTCAATACAAGAGTCTACAAGTTTCCAAATGGACAAAATATTGATACTCATGTGTGCAAAAGCTTCTTTAAACAAATACTACAAATTTCTGATGGTCGCATAACACGCGCACTTAATTATAAAATGCCTGGAAGTGAAGCAACTACACCTAAAGTGGACCAAAGGGGTAGACACCCACCTCATAACAAAACCGATATTAAGTCTATAGAGGTTGTAAAAGAGTTTATCAACAAGTTTCCCAGATATAAATCCCATTATTCTAGAAATAAAAATATTCAAAGAGAATTTTTGGCACCAACGTTAAATATTACAATTTTGTACAACCTTTAACATGGAGCAGTGCAGTCTGATAAAGCTGTTTCCAAGTTCGTTTTTACTAAGATATTTTCAGAGAATTTTAACTTGCATTTTCGAGCTCCTCTTTCTGATACCTGCAAAAAATGTGACTTATATAAAGTTCAGATAGAAGCTGCAAGCCACACATCTGAAAAGGAGCGGCTCTTAAGTGAACGGGATTTGTATCAAAGAAAAGCTGAGTCAGCAAGAACCGGCATGAAGGTAGACTCTCAACTAAACAAAAATGAGTATGCAGTTATAGCATTCGACCTTATGAAAACTCTTCCGACACCGTTAATTTCCACAGGAGTAGCTTATTATAAAAGACAGCTTTGGACTTATTGTTTGTGCATTCACGACATAATAACTGGCAAATCGTTCATGTATACATGGAATGAAGGAATTGCGTCACGCGGTCCACAAGAAAATGGATCTTGCATTATGCATTATATAAAAGCTAATGTCAAGTGCAACAAATTGATCATGTATAGTGATCAATGCGGAGGACAAAATCGTAATATAAGAATGAGTACAATTTGTAATTACATTGTCAATGACTCGTCTTTCAAAGTTAATGTGATTGACCATAAATTTTTGGTATCTGGCCACTCATTTCTGCCTTGCGACCAAGATTTTGGCCTCATAGAAAATGAAAAACGATTCTATAGCGACATTTTTATTCCTGATGATTGGGACCGTGTTATATTAAGTGCAAAAAAAAAGGACCCGTTCAAACTTGTGAAAATGTCTGCAGAAAATATTAAAAGCATCACTTCCTTAGAGAAATTGATCACTAACAGAAAAATTTCTGTGGATAAAAAATCTAAAATTGAGTGGTTGAAGATTCAATGGCTTCGATTCGAAAATAAAAAACCTTTTATTATCCAATTTAAGTACTCAAACAATGAAGATGTTTTATTCCAAGAAGTGGATATTTCCAAAAGAAATACTAATAAAAATATGGATATTGAATTGGAGTTACTGTATCCCGAAGTAGATCTATAGATGCGGTGAAGTTCAAGGATTTGCAAGAGCTGAAAGAATTCATTCCGCAGATATACCATGTATTCTACAATACTTTGAAAACGAATTTGAGGGCTGAGGAAGAGGACATTGAAGAGGAGGAAGATGATTAAAGTTGTTTAATTAATACGCTTTTAGTAAGTTAATAAACAAAAATTAAAAAAAAAAAATAATTGATATGAACATCTATTTTCTTATTACAGACAAAACGGCCTATTCAACGATTTGTTGAAATATTTAAATTTTCAGTAAATTCCAAAATGGCTTAAGCCACACTTTTTTTTTTGTTTCACAACTTAATCTACTTTTTTCTTATAAGCTACAATGTATATATTAGTTCAAAATAAAATAACTTCTAGAATTCAACTTATTTACAAACAATAACAAAAGAAAAATGTTTTAAATTTCCTTCTTTTTACAAATCCACTTTCCGCAGTTCGAATATTTTGCGCTTAGGCCGTTTTGGCGCTGAGTGCCTCAATTGAACTAACGTTTCTCGCCTCGATTCTCTCTTTAACAAGTTTGTTATCGCCAGTTCGATTTTGAACATCTATCGGTTTAGCTTTAATAGTTGAATGAAATGAGTGGTTATAAAATTCTACAGCTTTGAATATTTGCTCTCTAATTGGAATTTTTTTGTCTATATTAAGTACTCTAATTTTTTCCATTAACGTGTTATTCAACCTCTCCGCATCGCAATTTCCAGTATGGTTATTCGGCTTGACAAAATGGATTTCTATACACTCATCTTTGCAGAATACTTTTATGTTAATGCTATTAAACTCATTGTCGCAAACTATTTTTTTCATTTTCCCTTTAATTGAAATAAATTGCCTTAATTTCTCTATTAATGTTTTATGGTTCCTATCTTCAAGAAAAAAATAAGCTGCATGTTTAGGAAATTTGTCTATAAAATTTATAAAATTGTGTTTGCTGTTTGTGTAAACATCTACGTGAATTATTTCGTTGATCTCGTTCGGAGTTTCTGTAATATTTAATTTTTTCCTAATTGGATTCCTATCGTAAAGGGTGATCCAAGTAGAGATACTTTTTTCAATAGCCTTTTTTGACAGATCACGTGTGAGTCGTGTCATGCTGTCATGTTATTTTTGTTTAGTATTGTTTGGCATTTCATAATGGAAAGACTTACGCGTGAACAACTTTTACAAATTGTTCAACTTTATTATGAAAATTGACGTTCTGTGAGGAATGTGTTTCTTGCACTTCGCTCAACTTATGGTCAACATAATCGGCCTACTGAGCGTACTATTCGCAACACCATCACCCATTTTGAGACCCAGCATTCATTATTGGATAATATTCGACCGAATAGACCACGTCCAGCACGCTGTGAAGATAATATAGCGGCCGTAGCTGAGAGCGTACACGAAGACCGTGGAGAGTCGATTCGGCGCCGTTCGCAGCAACTCGGACTGACGTATGGAACGACTTGGTGCATTTTACGTCAAGATCTTAAATTGAAAGCGTACAAAATACAGCTTGTGCAACAACTGAAGCCGCTCGACCTTCCCAAGCGACAGCGCTTCGCTCTATGGGCTCTTGAAAAGTTCCAAGAAGATCCGACGTTTTCGAGGCAAATTTTGTTTAGCGATGAGGCCCATTTCTGGCTCAATGGGTATGTAAACAAACAAAATTGCCGCATTTGGGACGAAGAGCAACCTGAAGAGATTGAAGAACTGCCACTTCATCCAGAAAAAACAACGGTTTGGTGTGGTTTGTGGGCCGGTGGAATCATCGGTCCATATTTCTTTAAAACTTATGCCGGTGCGAACGTAACCGTCAATGGCGACCGTTATCGTGCCATGATAACCGACTATTTGATGCCTGAAATTGAAACTCGTGATCTCGGCGACATTTGGTTTCAGCAAGACGGCGCCACTTCCCACACATCGCATCAATCAATGGACTTATTGAGAGAACATTTCGGTGAGCACATTATTTCACGTTTTGGGCCGGTCGATTGGCCACCAAGATCGTGTGATATCACACCGTTAGACTTTTTCCTGTGGGGATATGTAAAGTCAAAAGCTTATGCCGACAAACCCGCTTCGATTCAGGCCTTGGAGGAAAACATCACGCGTGTCATTCGCCAGTTACCAGTCGAAATGCTCGAACGAGTGATCGAAAATTGGACTCAACGGATGGACCATCTGCGACGTAGCAATGGCCAACATTTGATAGACATAACCTTCAAAAAATAAATGCCAGATAATGTTCTTTCAAATGATAATAAACATTCTCCATTAAATTTGAATTTTCTGTGTTTTTTTCTTTAAAAAAGTAAGGAACCTCGAAATGGATCACCCTTTATTTCGCAGCGGTGCAAGTGTCACAATTATTTATAACTTTATTGATTAAAATTTTTAAATTTGGGAAATATACTTTCGTCTTTATCCCTTCGTAATTAGCAATTATTCCGGAGTGACCAGATTCCACTTTGTGAAACAAAGATATTTGTTTCAGGGCCTCTTTTTCGTCTTTAAGGTCTTTGGCTAAAAAACTACATTTTACAAATTTAACATGTGGGTTTCCTAATTCAATTAATTTCTTCTGAACAATATTGTACAGAGAGTCGTGTAATTCACAATAAATACCAATCTTACCTCTATTGATATGTCTTCGGAATAGAGTTCTCGATGCATAAAAAACTGGATGCCCATCCTGTGTTAAAACAGCTCCCAGGGCAAAGTTGCTGGCATTTGTTATTAGCTTGAATCTTCTACTGAAATTTGGGTACTTAAGAATGGGATAATCTGTTATTATAGACTTAAGTTTTGCGAACGATGCAATATAGTTTGGATCGTTGGAATTGACTTTAGTATTTTTTTTTAGGTATTTAACCATGGGGAGGGCTATTTTCGCATAGTCCTTTATGAATTTTCTATAAAAACCGGTAACGCCAAGAAAGGATTTTATTTGTCTTTGTGTTCTAGGTAATTTTAGGTTTTGAATAGCTGTAATATTGTCGGGGTTCGGTTTAACTCCTTGTGGGGTGAGAATGTGACCTAAATATTTTGTTTCTTTGTTCAGAAATCGGCATTTATCGATTTGAAGCTTAAGTCCAGATTTTTTCAAAGTTTCAAAGATTTTTTTCAAATTATCTATGTGTTCTTCCAAAGACGTGCTAAAGACTAGGATGTCGTCCATATAGACAACACAGATTGTATTTATGAATTCCTTCAGAATGGAATTCATTAATCTTTGGAATGTTGAAGGGGCGTTCTTGAGCCCGAATGGCATTCTGTTATATTCAAAGTGACCGAGTGGTGTAGAAAAGCTGGTTTTTTTCTATCCTCTGGCTTAACTAAGATTTGGTGGAAACCATTAGCTAAGTCGAGTGTTGAAAAATATTGCGACTTTCCCAATTTATCTAATATTCCTTCAATACAAGGAATTGGAAATTTGTCACTAATTGTCACTTCATTGAGTTTTCTATAGTCTATGACAATTCTCCATTTTTGTTGTCCTGAGTTTTTCTTTGGAACTATCCAAAGTGGACTATTATTATACGGAGAATTGCTTTCGACAATTATGCCTTGATCCAACATATCTTTAATTTGTTTTTCAATTTCAAGTTCATGAGCTTTGGGGTATCTATAAATTTTTGAATATATAGGGTTATTAGTGTTTGTAACGATCTCATGTTGAATTTCATGAGTGAATGTTAAGTGATCTCCCTCAGTAAAGAAAAGTTCTTTACAACGTCTTAACAGCTTTTGAACTTTAGTTTTTTCCTCTTTATTAAGATGATTCAAATTTATTTCACTTTGTGAAGAACATTCTATTGGATCTAATGAGATGCAATCTAACTCAAATTGAAAATTATCTTTTATAAATCCCATCTTATTCCCTTTGATATCTAGATATTGCTGTTCAAAATTCAATTTAGCGCCTAAAGGTTCTAATACATTTTGACCTATAATTGCGTCATAATCTCTTTGTGGCAAATCCACAACTTTCCATGTAATCGTTCCTTCTATATTAAATTCTTGAGGAATAGGAGTAACTATTTTATTCGCTACTCTAGCAATCCCAGTTAATGTTGAAAAAAATTCTGGTTTGTCCAGTGGAATTTCTTGAGAGTCACTGAAAATATTTGGTTTTATAATGCTTGTTGTCGAACCGAAGTCAACTAGGCATTTAATTTGTTTGTTTTGTATAGTTAGGAGGATTATTTGGAGTTTATGTTCCGAGGCATGTTTGGAAAATTTACCGCGGCTTCTTGGATACTGCCAATCGACATCATCTCCACGGGATTGTCATTTGTGTTTTGCGAAACAATTGAGTTTTGAAAGAAATTTCCTTGGGCAGGATGTCGAAATCGTCATTGCGGGCGATTTCAATATACACAATTCTACGTGGCTTCAACAATCTGGACAGACAACACCCGAAGGAAGGTATGTTGAGATCTTTGCTGAGGTAAACAACCTAACCCAGCTTGTAAATGAGCCGACACGCATACCGGATATTAACAGTCAAGCCGCCAACACCCTGGACTTGTTTCTTACCTCTCACCCTGATAAATACATCATCAATGTATTATCACCTCTAGGTTCGTCAGACCACTGTATCATATCAACAAATTTCTCGTACTCCAACCACACAGTTAAAGAGCAAATTCCCAAAAAAAAAACCGTATGGCAATACGAGAAAGCCAATTGGGAAGCATTGAACAGTCTTTTTAGGAATTTTAACTGGACACTATGTTTCCTCGATAGTGACGTGGATGCTGCTGCTGATATGATTTCAAATATCATTCTCTTTGGTATGAGATCTTTTATTCCCAACAGAATTAAGAGTATCAGACCAAAGGCAAAAGGGTGGTATGACTTGAGCTGCAAAGAAGCTATCAGGTTGAGAGAGACAAACTTTCGGTTGTACAAGACCAACCCAACAGAGGAAAACCGAGCAAAGTTCAAACAAGCCAGAAATGACTGTAATGCCCATTTAAAGCGTGTCAAATTCCTCTATGACCGAACGTTGAGGCGAAAAATTCTACAATGTCCCAGAGGTAGTAAAAACTTTTGGTCATTTGTTAAAAACATAAAAAATTCGGCATCAACATCAATTCCGACGCTCATTCACAATGACATTCCAGCTGTCAGCTCTTTAGATAAAGCCAATCTGCTTGCTGCCCATTTCGCAGCCAATTCTACATTGCCAGATTGTGTTCAGTCTCCTCCTGTACTTGAGAACGTAGATCATTCTATGGGACAAATTCACTTTCGTACTCGTACAGTTGCAAGAGTTTGATTTGATCTTGAAATACATAAATCCGCTGGTCCGGATGGTATATCCCCCATCATTCTGAAGAGGTGTTCTTCTACGCTAGCAAAACCACTGCGTAAGCTTTTCTATCTATCCTACTCATCAGGACTCTTTTCGAGTAGATGGAAAACAGCATTTGTCCAGCCTGTACCAAAAAAAGGCGAATCTTCTTCGCTCTCCAACTACCGAGCAATTGCACTTACGTCCCTTCTTTCCAAGGTCATGGAAACGCTGATAAATCGTCAGCTTATGAAATATCTCGAAACACGAAAACTTCTCAATGACCGGCAGTATGGTTTTCGCATATGATTTTTATATGGCAGGTACCGGTATAACATCACTAAAAGCAAAAAGAGGCCTAGAATTATGACCAAACAAACGCTGGATACGAAGTTTGAGGAAAAACGGTCAAGTCGTTTAGGCTGGAGAGGCTTGTACGGACAGACGGACCGACGAACCGACGAACCGACGAACCGACGAACCGACGGACGGAATTCCAAAAACCACTTTTTTCAGTTCCGCTATCATCGTAATGTTAGAATCAATCAATATCTCGAGGTCGAAAATGTTCACGAAAACAATATCTTTCTCTTTATAAGAGAAAGTTAAAAGTTTTTAATGACAAGATAATTTAGATTCATATGCTGGGGGATTTTTATTATTGCCACCCACTATGCGTATGACGGAAAACAAGACGTGCTAGTTATTTCCCATAGTAAGTAAGTACTCTGCCTCAGAAAAGCAACAGGTCTACTGGTGATTTGATGACATATCTCACCGAAAAGTGGAACCAATCAATTCACCATGGTGGTGAAAGCAAGATTGTTGCGCTTGATATTTCAAAGGCATTTGACAGGGTTTGGCGTCAAGCCCTTTTGTCGAAAATGCGTGCATTTGGAATCGACGATAAACTTCTTCTATGGATTAGACATTATCTTTCGAAACGTTCAATTCAAGTTGTTTTGGATGGTTTCAAGTCTGCAACTCACCAAATAAATGCTGTCCTCACCAAATAAATGCTGGTGTCCCTTAAGGCTCAGTTTTATCTCCGACTCTCTTTCTCATTTTTATACATGATCTCCTGTCTGCAACTTCTAATCCAATTCATTCCTTCGCTGATGACAGTACCCTCAGCTTCTCATATTCGTTTACAGGTCCTCGTCCCTCACCTTCGAACGTGGACTCTAAACGCCAAAATATGTTAAGCTCATTGAATTCCGACCTTGACAGCATTATCAAATGGGGTAAATCTAATAGAGTGGAATTCAATGCTTCCAAAACACAATGCTGTCTTCTGTCATTAAAGCGAAACCAAAATCTAGAGCCATTATCCATGAATGGCACTTACGTCGAAGAAACCGAAAAGCTTTCCATGCTAGGTATGTGCGTTAGTAACGACTTACGCTGGAACGACCACATATTCGAAGTCGCTAAAAACGCAGCGAAATGTCTAGGTTTCCTAAATCGATGTAAGAAATATTTCACCCCCTCTGATCTGGCCACAATATATAAAGCGTTTATACGCCCAAAACTTGAATTCAACGCCCACGTCTGGTCAGGTGCACCAAAGTCAACATTGCACCTACTAGATAGGATTCAAACACGTGCGAAAAAACTTATAGGAGACATAAGAATAGCGAACTCCTTAGTTTCGCTTGAACACCGTCGAAACATCTCCTGCCTTACCTTGTTTTATCGCTATTTTAACAACCAATGTTTAAATGAAATAGCCAGCTGCATTCCTCCCATTCAACAATTCAGCCGCAATACTCGTTACGCAATGAATGCAAATCAGTTTACCCTCAAGCCTATCTTCGGACGTTCGCTGAAATATAGAGATTCGTACATAAACCGAACAACACGAATGTGGAATGCTCTACCAAACTCTGTCTTTCCTCTCCATTATAACTTACAGACATTTAAAACCAATGTGCATCGGTATCTCCTTTCTTCTTATCCCTAATTTCCTTAACGCCCGCACTGTGCTAAAACATATAAAGGGTATTCATAACCCCTTGAGTGCGCGCAAATTATAAAAAAAAAAAAAAAACTGAAATCCTCTAAAAGTCTTAATCTAGCGTATTTATTATAAATTGAGATAATACTTGAGTTTTCTTCTATATGAGCCCTAATATTTCCATCTATTTTCTCAATTAGAATTTCTTTAAGGTCCCTGTCTACATTTTCGGGTTTATAGATATCAGGTTTTCTATCATCGAATTCATACATTTCATTTAATTGAAAACTTATATTTCTAAACTCGTCGAATAATTCTTTTAAATTACTAACCTTTACAGAACGGCAAAAATTGAATAGTTCGGCATAACTTTTGTGGGGCTGGAAATGTTGTCTCAGTTTTGTTATTATACTGCTCCAATCCGGATTTTCCCTAAGTTGCTGAATGCACCTCCCTGCTTCACCTTGAATTTTTTCATTGCTTACGATTTGCATTGCGAAGAAACTTAGTTGCTTATTTGAGTTGCACAGCAATAATGTCGTATTCACAGACTTAATAAATGATGACAATGGAAATTCATCTTTTCCATTAAATGGTTTCAAATGTCTGAATTGCGATAAGACACTTTCTGGACTAAGTTGAAGTTGATGTTGTTGTGCTGATTCTTGGTTTACCGTCAGCTGACCTTGAGTTAATTGTTGCTGTTGCTGTAGTTGTTGTTGTTGCTGTATTTGTTGTTGTTGCTGTAGTTGTTGTTGGATTTGTTGCTCCTGTTGCAGTATGATACTTCGCAGTTGCAGAATCTCATCCTTTAGTTCTTCCATTTCGATCGCACCAATATTGCGGTTTTGTTATCAAACAATTTATTTAGTTTCTTCTGCATAAACAACTATTTCACTTTCACTGTTTTACACTTTCACTCTATATGTCTTTTCTTTTTATATGTTGCCTTAAGTGTTGTTCGATTCTAGTATCTTCAGATCAAGAACTACCCGACTGCGCCAGTTAAGTTATTGGAGTTTGTTGAAATAAAACGGCTGTCGACTCTTCGGAGTGACGACAAAAAAAAGAAAGAATTTAAGTAGTGTAAATAAAACAGACCGACTCTTAGGAGTGACGATTACAAAGTGTCTTTATTATTTCATCAAAAATGTTCTAAACGTCACGTTAGCACCAATTTCCACATTGACTTCTCACGGTGAAACTGTATACTTTTGCTTTATGAGTTCTAAAGCATTTGAGCTGTCTGGAGCGTTTCCGCTGCAGATTGGCATGTCAGCATTTCGCAGTGGAAGACTGTGGGAATTAATAGATAACGTAACTCGCGATCGTGGATATAGAAAGGTGCCACTCCGGGAACGATGTTTGTAAGATTTACCAAAGTGTAAAACGTCAAAGCCAAAGATACAAGGTTCGAACAGAATCCTGTCGAGATGAACAAGGAAATACCGTAGTTGAGGCACAGTCGATATGAGGATATGGAAGAACGACTTGTAGACTGTAGACAGTCAAAGGGCGATGACGAATAGCAATGCGCTGCCAGGCAGAACGAACCATTCAATATTGGCAACGACAGCGATAACTGCCAACCACCCGACCTGAATGAAGTGAGGATAGCAATATCTAAACTGAAGCTTTATAATGCTGCCGGAAATGACGGCCTTCCCGCCGAGCTTTACAAAGCCGGCGGAGATGCATTGGTAAAAAACATCCACCAACTCATTAGCCAAATCTAGTCGGAAGAAAGTATGCCTGAAGAATGGAACCTCAGTATGGAACCTTCACAAAAAAGGAGACCACCTAAATAGTGCCAATTACAGAGGCATAAGTCTCCTCAACATCGCCTACAAGATCCCATCTGCCATAATATATGAAAGCCTGAAACCGTTTACCAACAACCTGATCGGCCCTTATCAGTGTGGTTTTAGGCCAGGAAAGTCCACAACCGATCAACTCTTCACACTTCGGCAGATCCTTGATAAACCCAAGATGTCCGAATCGATACCCACCACCTATTCATCGATTTCAAAGCCGCATACGACAGCATTTATAGAGACGAACTATACAGAGCCATGTCTGGTTTTGGTATACCGCACAAACTCGTGCGGTATACCTGCTACATCAGGGTCGGAAACGACCTCACCGATTCGATACCAAAAAACGATTTAGGCATTGCGATGCGCTGTCATGTGACTTCTTCAATCTGATTCTTGAGAGGATTGTGCAAAACTCCCAAGCCAACACCAGAGGCACAATTTTCCAAAAATCTGTACAACTACTAGCATACGCCGACGATATTGACATCAAATCCTTCCTGTTCACATCAGTTTCCGCCAGCTCCATCTTTGCCTCCAGATATGCCAAGTATTTCTGATGATTATATGAAAGATAAGGATTTCGTTCCCGAAGCAGGAGACGTAAGTAGTGCCGGAGACATAATGGGAGCTGTAATTGGATCGGTGACACTCAACGAAGATACCGGAATGTAAAACACAGAAATTCAAGATAATTTGGCTGCAAATAACCTGACAAAATGGGCTAGGGCTGTAAGAGGGAAAAGGACAGCACTGTTACATAGTGGACAGAGTTAAGTTAATGTTAGCGGAAAGGTGGTAAAAGCAAGATCATTACAGAGCTTAAGGCAATGTAGGAAAAAATGTTCGTCTTACCTTAGGGATCTCACAACAAAAGGGTTACATTTATTGGAAATCTCATCAATTCAAAGCAAAAATTGGTTACTCGCAAGAGAGAACTTGAAAGTCTAAAAAATAAGCAGGTAACACATGAGTATTTTTTGGAAATTAATGGAAAGAGAGTTTCTGTGTTCAAAGATTGTTTTCGTAAGACTGTGGATGAAAATCCTAAATTTATTGCAACCTCAATTAAAAATAAAGTCCTTAATACTTCTGGAATAACTTTAGATGATAAAAGAGGTAAGAATGCTACCGCTAACAAAAGAAGTGAGGAGGACATAACTCAAGTGCGAGCTCACATAAAATCGTTCCCACAAGATGAACAAATGATAAGAAATATCTCCCATCCCATTTCAATTTGCGTATAATGTACGATTTTTATAAAGAAGGACGAGGCAATCCCTTGGGCCGGACTCTTTATGAACGAGAATTCCACGAGATAAAACTTACTTACTTACTAAAGTGTCGCCACAGTCCGGAATGAACCTGGAATTCAACCAACATGCCTCTCCAATTAGCCCAGTCCTTAGGTAACAGCCTCAAGTTGCGCACTTCGAGTTGGTTGAGGTCGGTTTCTACTTGTGCGCGCCACTAAAAGCGAGGTCTTCCTCTACTGCGTGCGACGTCTGGCTGGGAATCGAAGACTCTACGAGCCGGAGTATTGGTGTCCATTCGTTCCACATGTCAGCCATCTTAAACGTCCAATGCGGAGTTTTTTTTTTTGACCAGGGGCATGTCGCTGTACAGCTCGTATAGTTCTTGGTTGAATCTTCGTCTCCATAGCCCGTTAACGCAAACGGGACCGTAGATTTTCCAAAGAATTTTCTTCATCCGCTTTTGAAACGGTCCATGCTTCAGCGCCATAGAGCAGGACTGCGATGATCTGAAAAGCCGGTGTTCTTCCCTTCTTCTTTGCCTACAGAGCTCAACGGCAGCTCTCGTCTTCACCTGCAGCTTAGCCTTGAAGGCCTCGTTCTTGGCTGCGAGCATCTGTCGGCATATCTCAGCAAACAAGGGGTTAATTGCTGGTGGCCGCAAGAATCCAAGCAGATCAGTTGCGGCTGATCTAATGGCTTGTTGGCATCGTTGCCATTGTAATTCGACATTCGCTGCTGGTGGTATGGTGTTAATCGAGAGGTTTAGGGATACGCGTTGCGCGAAGATCTTGGCGGTCTCTTGCGATTGCAGTCTTTCGACATTCAATTTTTTACAGTATTTCTGGATTGTTGTGGCGTAGTGGATATCCCCAATCTAACCTTGGCTGCACCAATGTAGTGGTCTGAGTCGATGATAGCTCCTCGGAATGTTCGGACATCCAAAATACTGGATGTGTGGCGCTTGTCTATCGCTATGTGATCAATTTGATTGACCGTTCGCTGATCTGGAGACCGCCATGTCCCCTTATGGATATCGAGGTGAGGAAACCGTGTGCTGGCTATAGTGGCATTTCGTTCCGTAGCGAAGTCAATTAGCCTAAGTCCGTTACCAGACGTGTTGTCGTGTAGGCTATGTTCACCGACAATATTGCTAAAGACCTCTTCTCTTCCTACCTTTGCGTTAATATCTCCCTCCACGATTTTAACATCGTACTTCGGTAGTCGCTCATAGGTTTTGTCAAGGAGCTCATAGAAGCAGTCCTTAGCTATATCATCTTTTTCCTCCGTTGGGGCGTGAGCGCATATGAGGCTTATGTTGGCGAATTCGGCCCTGATGCGTGTCGTTACAATGCGTTCGCTTATGTCTTGGAGATATAAGAGTTCTTGCCTAAGTCTTGCACTTATAACAAATCCACATCCGAATAGTCGCTTTTTCTGCTCTGTCCGCAGTAGATGTCACAGTTTTTCATCCTCTTTTTGCCCGGCCCATCCCATCGTATTTCCTGGATGGCAGTAATGTCTGCTTTGTAGCAGTTTAGGGCTTCCGCTAGTTATTCGCTTGCACCTCTCCTGTTTAATGTTCTCACATTCCGCGTGCAGATACGAAAGTCGTTGTCCTTTTTTCTTTTAGCCGGATAGTCAACAACAAAATCAGTCCTTTCCGAGGCTATTGGTTGCTTCGTAACATAAATTTTTTTCCATGGTTGGGTAGTTAACCCAAAGTACAACCCCAACCTGGAGGTCCAGTTCCAATTTATTAGATACCCCTAGGACACGCGGCCATCAATATCCACGATGTGTAGTCAGAGTTACAATTACTGGTCATTGCAAGTTAAAGCCAAACAGATTCTGTCCTCGTTCTACAACATCCAACATTGAAACACTTGACTGAACAAAATTTTTCATTTTATTTGGTAAATACTAAGCAACGGGGGACCATAGACCTCTATGACTCTGCTGACTTCTCTCATAGCAGTAGGTGAATGAATTGACGAAAATCGCACGCCGCTCAGTGTCTGCCCTCGTTCTACAATTCCATTTCATTGTGACCTATCTGTATAGATGGGGTTTCCTACACCCCCTCAACGTTTTTGGTCACACAACTTACTTTACTCAGGAATTTACTTTCTAAAATGCGTTCTGGAGATAAAAGTGAATCTTTAAATTCGATTAACACCTATTATCCTGTTGGCACTGTTACGACTTAAAACTAGCGGCATGAGGACCGCGTAATACAGTTTAATCAACAGTCGCCTTTAACCGTAATTCGCTTGCAAAGGAGCAGTAGGAAATGCATGATAGGATCTATCCAAAGCAATTGTATAACTCTGCCTATTATTCCCATGGATTTTTAAGTGTTTCTGTACCGAAGGAGTCATAAATAGTCCTTTTGCATACCATCGGTAACATTTAGAAAAAGGGGGAGAGGCAGGTGCACATGTTTTTCACAAGACGGAAGAAATTAAAAAAAAAACACAAAAAAAAACCGACCAACATGTTCCTTTTGAAGTGAATTACGAGCGTACTATCTCTCATAAGAAGGGTGAGCCTTAGTTTGTTTGTATTACACATTACCTACGCCGTGTTCCTTTGGAATGTAGGGAGGTTTTGTAAAATATTACGTGACTATAAAGACTTGAAAGACTATACACTGACAATCATTTTATTTTTGTGAGAAAAACACGAGTGTATGTAAGAAAAATTCTTCCTGCAAGTGGGTAGCATACATACCAACTGACGAATTTTCAGAGCAAGGATATTTAAAAGGCTTTACAGTAGAGGTATGATGGAATAGGGGATTATTCGTGTTACTATATAAAAATAACATAAATAGATATAATTAGGATGACCATGTCATCAAGAACATGGACACAGTCATTTCCGTTGGTCTGTCTGTGTCGTCTGTAATTTACATATTTGTAGGCCTTAAACTTTGAGCTAGGGTAGTGGAATTTCGCAGATGTAATATTTCGAACGCAGTAGGATAAATGTGAAGAAAATCAACACGAAAAAGTGCGATTATGAATGGGCCCGACATAATGATTGAATCTGTAGAATGGGTTACTTCCAACACTTGTAAGCAAATTTGCTAGTTCGCATTAGCTCACGATAGTGATGACATAGTTAGTTAATTAGCGCTACAGTCCGGAATGAGCCTGGTTCTAAGCCAACATTCTTCTCCAAATCGCCTGGTCAATAACTAACTGCCTCTAGTTGCGCGCTTCAAGTTGGTTGAGGTCGATTTCTACTTGTGAGACTTGAAAAGCCTTATAAGAAAAAAAGTTATGTTTCACCGTTTTCTTGACATATCTCAAGCCTTTGACAAACTTTAGCACAAAGGACTTATATTTACAAAAAAGTTCTTCAAGAACATTTTTTTTTTAAAACTAGAATCCTAGATGAGAACGGGGGGAAGACCGATGCACTTATTCCAATTCCAGGCAAGAGCAGAACAACTCCGAAGATGGAGTTAACGGAGGCGTCTACAGGTATCTAGGAATCTCAAGGGTAAGTCAAGACACTTGAATGGAGATGATGCGGATAAATAGAAAAGCCAACGGCAGCACAGGTACTAATGCCGTGTCCTAAGTGCATCCAAAAAATTGGAATTGGTCCTCCAGGTTGTGGGTTATGCTACTACCCACCCACAATTATATTACGAAGCAACCAAGAGCTTTGGAAAGGACCGATTTTAAGGCCAAATTCACAAATAAAAGCAAAATGTATATGCAAGCTCTGGGGAGGAAAAAAGACCATATAGCGGACAAAAGGCTTCTACGAGCTCCTTGACAAAACCTATGAGCGACTACAGAAGTACGATGCTAAAATCGTGCTGGGAGATTTTCATGCATAGGTAGGAAGAGAAGATTTGATTGGCAGTATTGTCGGTGAACAGTGCCTACTCGATAACACGTCTGGTAACGGACTTAGGCTAATTGACTTCACTACGGAACGAAATGACATAATAGCCAGTACATGGTTTACTCACCTCGATATCCATAAGGAGACATGGCGGTCTCCAGTTCAACGAACGGTCAACCAATTTGATCACATTGCGATAGACAAGAAGCACGCATTTTGGATGTCCGAACATTCCGAGGAGCCAACATCGAATCGGACCACTACCTTGTTGCAGCCAGGCTAAGAATGCGGATATCCACGATGCCACAACAATCCAGAAATAACGTAAAAAAAAATTAATGTCGAATGACTGCAATCGCCAGAGACCGCCAAGACCTACACGCAACTCGTATCCTTTAACCTCTTGTTTAAAACCATACCACCAGCATCGAATATCGAAGAACAACGGCAACGATGCTATCAAGCCATTAGTTCAGCCCCAACTGATGTTCCAGGTTCCTCACGCCCACCAGCAAGAAACCCCTGGTTTGATGAGGTATTCCGACAGATGCTCCCAGCCAAAAATAAGGCCTACCAGGCTTAGCTGCAGGTGAAGACGAGAGCTGTCATTGATCTCTATAGGCAAAGAAGAAGGGAAGAACACCGACTTTTCAGAAAGAAGAAATAAAAGCAAGAGAAGCCCTCGATATAGGTATAGAGAAGTGACACTCCAGGAACGATGTTCGCAAGTTTAACCAAAGTGTAAAACGTAAGAGCCAATGATACAAGGCTTGCACAGAATCCTGTCGGGATGAACAAGAACTTATCGTAGTTGAGACTCAGTCGATGCTCAGGGTATGGAAGAACCAATTCTGCAGACTGTTAAACGGCGATGACGAACAACATTCCGCTGTCAGGCAGAACGAACCACATTCGATACCAAAAAAGCAATTAGGCAAGGATGCGCTGTAAGAATCTTCACATCTTCATATAATCGATTGAGAGGATTGTGCAAAACTCCGGAACCAACACCAGAGGCACAATTTTTCAAAAATCGGTGCAACTACTAGCATACGCGACGATATTGACATCATTTGTAGGACTCAACGTGATGTCGTAGCCACATTTGCTAGTATAGAGAAGGAAGCGGCAAAACTGGGCTTAGCAGTAAATGAGGGCAAGACGAAGTATATGTTGTCACGGAACGACACCCAACATCGACGAATTGGACAGAAGGTCACCATCAACATATATAACTTTGAGATAGAATGGGAGTTTGTCCATCTCGGCTCCGCTATTAACTCTGACAACAGCATCTCGCCAGAAATTCAACGAAGAATTACTCTTGCCAGCCGCTGTTTCTTCGGGCTAAGAAGGCAATTCGGTGGTATAGCCCTCACTCGAACTACTTAGGAGATCCTATATAAGACCCTGATCATCCCAGCCCTGCTCTAAAGCGCTGAGGCATGGACCGTATCATTCGTATATAGCGGATGCCGAAATCCTCGGTGGATTCGAGAGGAAAATTCTTCGAAAAACCTTCTTTCCGGTTTGCGTTGACCTGCTATGGAGACCAATATTCTACCAAGAACTATTCGAGCTGTACAGTGACGTACACCTGGTCAATAAACTTGGATGTTTAAGATGGCTAGGACATGTAGAATGAATAGACAGCAATACTCCGGCTCGCAAAGTCTTCGATTCCTACGAATTCGGACGCAGTAAATGAAGACTTCGTCTGAAGTGGCACGCACAAGTAGAAACCGACCTCAACCAACTTCGAGTGCGCAACTAGCGCTAGCGATATTGCAATTGTTAGCAAAGTTTGGTCGAACGAAAGTATGCCTGAAGAATGAAACCTCAACATTGCTGTAAAAGTCATCCTCTGAACTTGGCCAACTTGTCGGAAATCCAACGAAGATTTACTCATTTCGACTGATATTTCTTTGGGCTAAGAAGGCAGTTTTGTAAAAAAAAAAATTGCCCAACTCTTAGATCCATATAAGGTTTTGATCATCACATTCCTACTCTACCAGGCCGAAGCAAGGTCCGTGTCATAAGAGGATTTAGAAATCCTCTTCGGTAAATCATCGGTCCCGTTTCTGTTGATGGGATATAGACAAGATTCAGCCAAGAAACGAGGTATTTACCGTTTAAAGGGGCTAGGACCTGTAGCGCGAATGGGCACCATAATTCCGGCTTCGATTCTCAGCTGGACATCGGAGACAGTAGAAGTGTACGTCGCACGGTGGGGCAAGATGGTCCAAAAGCTGGCATTAAATAAAAAAAATAAATTGAGAATATCTATATATATTTTTTTTTTTGATCAAATAATATCCACATTATTCAAAAATAAAAAAAAAATTCAGCAACAGCTGAATTTACATCACTGTTGACGCAGTAATCGCAACTCTTCAAAAAAATTGACTCGATAAGTGCAACTTTTGTTTTTATATGAAGATATGTATGTACATATGTATCTTTATTTACTCAGGTTCTCGGTTATGTTTGTTTTTGTCTTTTGCGTTACATTTTGTCTCGGCAGTTATTTTACCGCTACTTTTGAGCGATGTATGTGTGCACATATCTATTGAATGCAAGATTTTCTGGTTATAGTTTAATGAATTTTGTCCAGTGATCAGTTGCTTGTGTGTTTCGAAAAATGGGTGTTACTAAAAAGATTGTGAAACTATCAATTAAAAACAAAAGTGAAATTTTAGAAAAAATTAATAAAGGAGCTTCAATTAAATCATTATGCTGTGAGTATAATGTTCATAAATCTACAGTAAGCAGAATAAAACAAAAAGAGGGTGCAATAAGAAAATTCGTTTCTAATGCTGAATGTGGACCTGGAAAGAGGATTACATTAAAAGGGGGCGAATACCCTAAGATGGAAAAGGCTTTGTGCAAGTGGTTCCTAAATCAAAGAAAGCAAAATGTGCCAATTTCCAGCGAGGTCCTAAAAACAAAGGCATGCTCATTGCATGAACAAATTAAAGAGAAGCCAGGATCTTTTAATGCGAGCAATGGTTGGGTGACAAATTTTAAGAAAAGACATGGAATTCGCCTGTTGAAAATTTGTGGAGAAAAACTTTCAAACAAACCACAGCTTGTAGATCCATTCCTAATTAAATTTAAGGAAAAAGTCAGAGAGCTCGATTTGACTCCCCATCAAATTTATAACGCCGATGAGTCCGGGTTATTCTTCCGACTTATGCCCAACAAAACTCTTGTAGGTTTTAAGGAATCGTCAGCTCCTGGCCGAAAGACAAGTAAAGAAAGAATCACGTTTCTCGCCAGCACCAACGCATCGGGTGTACACAAAGTTAAGCTATTCGTCATCGGTAAATCTGTAAACCCACGATCTTTTAAAAATTTTGACCACATGCCCGTTGTATATAAGGCAAATAAAAATGCTTGGATGACATTAGCATTCTTTGAACAATGGTTCCATTTGACATTTGTGGCTGAGGTAACAAAATTTAACCGGCCACACGTAGGTCTTTTTTTCATTCGTTTTTTTTTTTGTGTCTTTTAGGTACGACTCTTTTTAAGTTCGAAAGGACTTCCAACAAAAGCGCTATTACTTTTGGATAACGCTCCTTGTCATCCAAAAGATGGCGAGTTAAAAAGTGATGACGGCATGATCGTTGTCATGTGTTTTCCGGCAAATTGCACTGCTATCCTTCAGCCAATGGACCAGAACGTTATAAATTTGACAAAATTGCACTACAAAAAAAGTCTATTGGCGTTCTTAGTTGGATGTGAGGGATCAGACCTTGAATTAAAAATTAAAGCATTTAATCTCCGAAATGCAATCTGCCTTTTATCTAACGCATGGGATGGATTGCAGGCAGATGCAATCAAAAAATGCTGGAATGTGTTGATGACTTCTCATAGTGATTGGGAAGATGAGGATGAGCTACCTTTGAGCACAGTAAGAGCTCAAATTATCAGTGAACACGCGGTCGTAGAATCCATATCAACTCTCTTCAAAATTATTTTTGCGGCAACGAATACATTTCGAATGAAAACATGTATGATTGGGTACGCGAAACCATTTATTACAATGAAGCAGTCTATGAAGACAATGAATCAGTTGTAATATCAAATGAAAGTGAACCCGAGGTTGAGATTCCTGCTACAAAAATAAAGACTGAAACTGCAATACAAGCTTTCAATACAGCAATTCGATGGGCTGAACAGAATTCAGCCCCTATTGAACAAATATTGAGTCTTCAAAAATTGCAAGAAATGGCGATTTTAAAAAATCTAACAAACCAAAAAATTCAAACAAAAATGTCCAATTTTTTCAAAAGAAAATAATATAATAAAATAATAGCTGTTTCTATACTAAACATTATGTATGTGTGTACTTCTAAATGAATTAACTTCCTTTTGTTTTGTTTCTTATTATGTATTTATATCATTGAATAAAAATGTGTTGCATTAAATATATTTTTAAGTGTTGGTTTTCTGATTTTTCATCTCAAATTGAGCCTAAAAAATATTTACTCGGTTATTGCAACAACCTCGGTCATTGCAACCACCCTCGTTTTAATTAGTTGCGATAATCGAGAATGCACTGCATTTGGATTTTTGTATGGTGCCTTCGGTTGATACATTCTTTTCGTTATTTTATGACTTTCTTCAAATTCTATTTTTTTGGCAAGAAGTGAACTAGTTGGCTTTATGAGTGGCTCTGGGAGCATAATTATAGAAGAACAGTTCAATTTTTTAAAGGACGAACTTATTAAATTAACTAGAAGCACTGAAAAGACCCAAATAGAAGTTTTAAGCAAAACATTCTCGCATTTCAAAACTGATTTTAAGACTCGGTGGTTCAAAGCTTGCAGGATCGAGGAAAGATTTTTTTAAAGCTACCAAAAAATGGCTAAACAGTTCAATTTCACTTTATAGAGCATTACCGGATTCAGGAAAAAAACGTGGTCGTCCGGAAGTAAGATTTGAAACTTCTTCTGAACGATCAAAAAGGGTCAAAACGCAGGATTTGAGAGATTCGATACCTGTTAATGTCCTCAATTATTATGCTACTCAAATGAGTTTAAGAGCTTCCGGACAGATCCAAGCCTCCAAACTCCTAAAAGAAACAACTTTAAGCCCCAACAGAGCTGAAAAGTATAGAAAAGCATTTCACAAGTCGCAGGAGAAAAGATGTATGACTGGAGAAGATGCTTTGGCAGTATTAGTCGCAGCGAAATTATCACGACACCAATATAATGTGATAAGAATGAGTGCTCCCGAAAAATGTCCGTCTTATAAAGTTGTGCAGAATGCAAAGAAAGATTGCTATCCTTACAAAGATCAAATTAAAATTACAGCAACAAGTGCCGAAGTCAGTCTTCAAGCTTTACTTGATATTACATCAAAAAGACTACTTTCGATGTTGGAGTGTGTTCTTGAGACAATCGAAGATGAGGAACTTGAGAAATGTACCTTAATATCCAAGTGGGGTTTTGATGGTAGCTCGGGACATAGTTCCTATAAACAAGCTTTTCAAGGGTCAGAAGCAGACGATTCTGCTGTTTTCATAACCTGTTTAGTCCCTAGACGACTTATAAGTGGTGAATATATAATCTGGCAAAACCCTCGTCCAGCTTCCACGAATTTTTGCTGCCCTTAGAAAATTGAATACATTAAAGAGTCAACCGAAGTTTCGAAGGCTGAAAAAGTTTAATATTGTCAAATAAGCACATTTCTAAAAAGTGGGCTTTTTAGTGGGCGTGTCAGGTGGGCGGGTTTAAAAATATCTTGGGTATGGTCTTCAAAGCTATTGTGCAATATTTCAGGTTCTTAGATGTAACGGCTGATTTGATGCCATATTTTAGGGCGTTCTGCCCCACTGTGCGTCGCGTCGTCTTAAGTGTCGCACACAAGTCGAAACCGACCACAACTAGCTTGATGTGCGCAACTCGAGTTATATAGGCACAGTACTAATTGGGGAACCATATTAGTTGAGGCCCCGGTTCATTCCAGAGTGTGATGCCAATTAAGCGAATAAGTAAATTGTCATCCGTCAAACAGTTTTTGTTGTTGGTTGGCAACATTTTACCACACATATGACGGAAAGTATAAATCTTTCCGATAAAAAATGTCTGTTCCCGATTAAGGTTTCGGGTATGGAAACTTGACGAAAAACAAAACGGACAACTGGACAGATTTCGTTGCAAATTCGAGCCAAATAGATACTAGATACGAATCTCTTAATTATTTGTCTATGATGTAACAACTATATCCATCCTATAGCCTGGATGGATATAGTTGTACAGCCCCTCTTGGTAATGGGTACCACAACGTCTTGAAAACGCGTGCGGCTAACCTGCTACCATGCTTTAGCATAATGAAAACGATGCATTTGTTTACTTATTAAGTGCATTTGGGATGGTGCAGTCATGGCGAACAAAATGCTTGTTCGCGTGCCGCGTGCCACTCCTGGTAGTCTGTGCTCAGCGACCAGCTGCATTCGGTAGTGCTGAAGCTGGGTAACTGCTTCCTTGGGGTTATTCTTTTGTCTTGTTTGTGCAGACACAATGACGATGATGACTCTCCTTCGGATAACCGAAATATCCCTAGAGCATTGCTGGCCCACCAGCTCCATTGGCATCTATGGACACAATTTCTTCGTTCCATTCATTCATAATATTTCTGATCCGAATATCTTTTGCGGTGCGAGGAGGGACGTAAAACTTGACATTGGCATAAATGCGATGGCAACGTGAGCACTCACTGCCCTGACGGTGTTGTGTGCCTCATGCTGCATAATATTGCATAAAATATATTTCTATTGTGTATCTGATTTTTTTTTTTTTATTTTTTTTTTTGTTGGTACTTTTCTATTAGAGCTGAAGCACTGTGGTATTGTGCTTTCGAAGGAGCTACCTGAATACTTGCTCTAGAACACGTAAACAATCGGTGAGTAGCCGCTGGGATTTGCAGTGCCACGTTCTTAAGACACTATTAGCATAAGACGCAGAGCACACCACAAGTGAGCACTCTATCACTTTTGGATATGCTAGAGCAAATCGTTTGTACACCAGACACGTTGCGAATGTGCCTTACACGATGCGAAGCAGTGCAGAGTTGTATTTAGGGTTAGTTTTGGATTTGGATTCCTTGGATTGTTGTTTTTTTTTTTTTTTCAGATTTAGCTAGTTTTCGGATGTTCTTATGGGTTGGCTAATGTGCGCGCGCAACTCCATAGTAAGGAATTTTGTATCTTCCGTCTTTTTTTTTTTTTTATTTCATTGACCTCCTCGATCGAGCTAATAACCTCGGTTTACGTACTGGTCAAACGACAACATACGCACACACTCACATTTCAAATAGAAACCCATCATCGCGATGCAGTAACACGTGCTACAAAAGGCAACATAAAATAACACATGAGAGTGAAGAGAGTTCTTATCTTTTCCCATCGACATTACACCTGTTGTCCTTACGACTTCGGCGGCATCGCTCGTCATCATTGTCATTGTTCTACGGTCAATGCAATGCGTTCCGTGGAGGGGGGACGAGACGTTTATTGTTTTAGATACATTGCCTTGCGCCGATACCCTGCACACACGTGAAAGATATTCAAGTTCGTTGGCATAGTTGCGCCATCAGGAGAAAGTCCTTTTTTTTTCTTTTTTTTGTATACGTTTAGATGTATTTGTGTGGATGTATGAATGGCAGTAAATAAATAATTGTAGCGTAGAATTAATTTCCTTTTTCGAATTTGTTTCGATGTGACGGCTGTCTTTAACGTGATTAGATCCAACGGTTTCTAGATAGGTAGATATAGGATGAAGACTTCAGTGTAGTGTTTAGTACGATGAACTGCTGCACAGGGGATTGAACCTATTGCGCCAAAAATTTGCATTTTTTCCGTTTGTCCTTACATGTGTTGATGTTGTGTGAAGTCCTTGCCCCGGGTTTTTTTTTCGTTGATTGAGTTTTTGGTATTTGTAGACGCGGAAGTGACATCCCGATGAGCTCAGCTAATGATGTCAATGTCATGATAGCGATACACAGTGGCGTGAGGGAAAATTTTCGTAAGGGAAGCAGAAACTAAATATAACACCAGTTAAGTTTTTTAAAGGGGAGGATTGGGCCATTAGCTGGTAAGAGGTAGATCAGGAGAATTCAAAAAGGTGCAACAAGACTCGGATACATGTGTATTTATTCAGTTATTGACCTGCAAGATGCGATATCTTCTTCATAGTGTTAGGCTAACATTCGATATGACTTAACTAGCTGCCATTCAAATTTTTTTCAATTAATATTTTGGTTGCTAAACATAAAAAAGATACGAAATAGCAACAATCCACTCTGCGAATGGTTCAATCATTCAATCCCACGAAATTTTTCATTTTCAAAATTCTTAACCGTTTGGCTAAAAACAACGTTTTTGTGAAAAATGCCGTGTCGGTGTGCGGTGTTTAAAAATGTTTTCATTTGTTCTGCTAGAAGCAACGAAGAGTCCTTAAACCAACTTTTAAAATTCTAGTTCTAAATTTAAGGCCCAAACATTGTTGGCATGAGGGCGGACAGATGGACGAAAGGATGGATTAAATCGACTCAGCTAGTGATTCTGAGTCGTCCATATACCCTAAGTTTTGTCTAGCTAAATTTTTTAACCATATAATTGCCTCCAGTTGCGCACTCCAAGTTTTTTGAGGTCATCTGCTTGTGCGCAACACTGAGGGCGAGGTCTACTTTTACTGCGTGCGACGTTTGGTTGGGAATCGAAGACTCTGTGAATCTCTGTTAAACATCCAATGCGGAGTTTTTTGACCCGGGATTGTCGCTGTACAGCTCGTATAGTTCTTGGTTGCATCTTCGTCTCCATAGCCCGCCAACGCAAACGGGACCCAAGATTTTTCCTCTAGAATCGACCAAGGATTTCTTTATCCACTTTTGATACGGTCCATGCATCATCGCTGTAGAGCAGGACTAGGATAGTCAGGGTCTTGTATAGGATCAACTTAATAGTTCGAGTGAGAGCGTTACTACTGAATTGCCTTCTTACCCCGTAGAAACAGCGGTTGGCAAGTGTGATGCTTCGCTTAATTTCTGACGAGATGTTGTTGTCAGAGTTCAATTCGGAGCCGAAATAGACAAAGTCCCGAAGTTATACCTGTCAATGGTGACATTCTGTCCTGTTCTTCGATGTTATGTGTCCTTTCGTGTTGGCCGATGTGTCGGTGAGGTCGTTTCCGGTTCTAATGGAGCACCGAGGCATCTCCATCGTCATCCTACACAAACGGACGAGCTTGGCCGGTATAGCAAAACTAGACATTGCTCTGTATAGTTCGTCTCTATAAATCTGTCGTATGCGGCTTTGAAATCTATGAATAGGTGGGTATCGATTTGGACTTCTTGGGTTTTTTTGCAAGGATCTCCCGAAGTGTGAAGATTTGATTGGTTGTGGATTTTCCTGGCCTAAAACCACGCTGATAGGGGCCGATCAGGTCGTTGGTAAACGGTTTCAGGCGTTCACATATTACGGCAGATATGATCTTGTAGGCGATGCTGAGGAGACTTATGCCTCCGTAGTTGGAACAGTTCAGGGGATCTCCTTTTTTGTGGATCGGGCAAACTATGCAGTGGTTCCATTCGTCAGGCATACTTTCTTCCGACCAGATTAGGCTTATGCGTTGGTTGATGTTACTTACCAAGTCATCTCCGCCGGCTTTATAAAGCTCGGCGGGATGGCCGTCAATTCCAGCAGCCTTATTAAGCTTCAGTTTAGATATTGCTATCCTCACTTCACTCAGGTCGGGTGGTTGGCAGTTTTCGCTGTCATTGCCAGTGGTTCGTTCTGCCTGACAGCGGAATGTTGTTCGGCATGGCCGTTGAACAGTCTGCAGAAGTGGTTCTTCCTTGCCTTGTATCCTGTATCCTTGGCTTTGACGAGGCTATTGGTTGTTTCGTAACATAAATTTCTTAAATGGGATGGTAGTTAGTAAAAATCACAACCTCCAACCTGTTGAGCCAGTTCCAATTTAGTAGATACCCCTAGGACACGGGGCCATTAGTATCAACTTAGGGATTGAGCGCTGCCTTTGGCCTTTCGGTTCAACCGCCATCATATCACTTAAGCGGACTGACTTATCCTTGAAATTCCTAGACAACCTGTTGTCCGAATATGTTGGAGCAGCTCATCTCGGTTTGTCTCGGACTGCAGGCCTTTTATTCCGTGCCATTCTGACCCGGCTGTTTATGGTGTTGCTGTATTTCGTCTTGTTATCAACACTCGCACTTATCGTCTGGAACAGCGGATCCTGTTTGTTTAGACCAGTACCCGTTGGTTTCCACTTGGAGATAAAAATAAGCAAATTTGTGTGTTAAGTTAAAACCAATCAGAGTCTACCCTTGTTCTACAATACCCAACCATCAGTGTGTCGTTGTAAAAATCGAATTGTACCCGGGCGAAGTTGTGAAGGGTTGCTAGTTTCATATAAACTGGCACCTGTTGATAGAATTTTTCCCTAAAATAAGTTCGCATATTGTTGTTGTGTTTTTTGGAAACATTTTGGAAAGTTTTTCATATGTGCTGCAGGATCAGATTCCCATTTACGCAAAACGGTTCGTTCTTGCATTCAAATCAAACTTTTATGTGAGGAATATATTTCCGCTGGCGTATATCTGAGGCACCGCGAATATATTCACAATTTCAATAGAGAACCGATATCCCATATGCCCACAATCAACTAAAACAAAACGAATGCAAGTGGATAGGCAGGGGCAACAAAACGACCACGGTCGAGATACGTTTACTATTAAAAGTCACAAGCCCGAGATATCGCATTCCAACCTTGCCGCCGAGTTCTCTTGCAGCTTCCGCTGATGAAGCGGCGCGGTGACTGCGATCCTCTGGCTGTGCCACCGACTAGCGGCTGCGATATATGTTTAGTTTCTTTTATTATTCATCTTTGTCGATGGGATCGATTCAGTGATTATTCCTTTTTGCAAATTCGTTCCTTTCTTTAAAGTCGCAAAAATATTTCGTGACTAGCTAATTCGTGGTCTAGCCTCACGTGTATTGCAGCGGAGAATTTATCCAAAGTATTGTGTGTTTGTATGGGTGTTTGTGTGTTTTCGTCTGTCACCAATTGACCAATCGTTGAAGTTGACCGTTTATGGTGACTAAAGATGTAAGACAACACATCCGCTTACCCTAATGCCGCGACTTGTTTTGGCCTGACACCTTTAATCTGATTCTGATTAAATGCCAAATGCAAGAAGTAGCGATACAATTTGATTGCTTAAAACCAGCAGGGGGATTTGAAGCGAATCACGAATCGAATGGTGATGAAGATATGTTTGACAAATAATGGGCTAAGATAATCTCGTTGTAGTAGTGCTGTAGCCACAGAATTGTGCCTACTTGACAGGAATGACACAACGTTGAAGATTTTTTTGAATTTTGCTCGAATTTGTCTCGCTATTACAGTTTACACATCATAACATGGGTGTCATCGGGTAATCATCGGATGGTCTCGTTTGGATCGTTACTCTGATATATGTAAGGACCAATCAAGCATTGCCTAGGCAATTTAGTTATTCTAGCCTTTCTAATTATGCCTTCAAGACAATTGCGTTGAAAATGTTTCCACTTAGAGATACATTTTGAGAATGGGGTGAACATTTCATACAAAGTCTCGTGTCCAACTAAACGAAGCAAAAAAAAAAACACTTCCCCGTGGTGGAATGAAAATCAAATCTTAGACAGATGACAAAACCGATCTTCATTAACTGCCACAAATACAACTTCTGGCAGCCCTATAAGGACTGATTGAGTCTGTATGAGAAACAAATCCAAGGGCAGGCCAGAATGGATTATTGCCATTCCATTGAAACATTCAAGGACTCCGCTAGGCTGAGCAAAATAATGCCTAAGGACCAATCCAACCCTTCTTTTCTGAAAAGGTCAGATAGTGGGTGGGATGGTTAGGTGGTGCAGAATGAGGGTAGACTCTGGCTGAACTGCCACTCAAGGAGTGTAAATCGTCAAAGCCAAGGAAACAATGCTCGACCAGAACTCGTTCCAGATGAACAAGGAAATATCTTAGTTGAGACACAGAAGACGTACAACATTCCGCTATCAGGCAGAACGAACCATTCGGGAACCACTGCGAAAACTGCCAACTACCCGACCTGAGTGAAATGAGGATAGCGATATCTAAACTGAAGCTTAATAAGGCTGCCGGAATGACTTGGTAAGTAACATCCACCAATTCATAAACCAAATCTGGTCGGATGCTAGTATACCTGAAGAATGAAACCTCAGCATCGTTTGCCCGATCCGCAATGAGAGACCCTATAGAGTCATAATTCGCCTCAACATCGCCTACAATATCTTATCTGCTGTAATATATGAACGCCTGAGACCGTGTGCCAACAACCTGATCGGCTCTTATCAGTGTGGTTATAGTCCAGAAAAGTCCACAACCGATCTAATTTCTACACTTCGACAGAACCTGAAAAAGCCCAAGAAGTACAAATCGATACCCATCACCTATTCATCGATTTCAAAGCTGCAAACGACATTTATAGAGACGAACTATACAGAGCCATGTCTAGTTTTGTTTAGGACGAGGGTGGAGAATTCTCGCTGCTCAATCAGGGTCGGAAACGACCTCACCGAGACATTCGCTACGAAAACTGGATTAAGGCAAGCCGATGCACTGTTATGTGAAATCTTCAATTCGATTCTTGAGCGGATTGTGGAAGACTCCAGAGGCACAATTTTCCAAAAATCGGTCCAACTACTATCATACGCTGGCGATATTGACATCATTGGTAGGCCTCAACGTGATGTCGTAGCCACGTTTGCTAGCATAGATAAGGAAGCGGCGAAAATGGGCTTAGCAGTGAATGAAGGTGAGACAAAGTATATGCTGCCAACATGAAAGGACACACAAAATCAACGATTTGGACAGAACTTCACCATTGACAGATATAGCAATGAGGTAGTATGGGATTTTGTCTACCTCGGCTCCGCTATCAACTCTGACAACAACATCTCAGCAGAATTAAACGAAGAAATACTCTTGCCAACCGCTGTTTCTTTTTGCTTAAAAGGCATTTCAGTAGTTAGGCCCTCAGTCGAACTACTATGGAGATCCTATATAAGACCCTGATCACCCCAGTCCTGGTCTACGTCGAAGTGTCAAAAGCGGAAAAAGAAATCCTTTGTCAATTTGAGTGGAAATTTCTTTGAAAAATCTTCGTTTGCTAAACCGGCCTATGGAGACGATGATTTAACCAAGAACCATACAGCGACATGTCCCATGAAAAAAAACTCAGCATTGGACGATTTAGACGGCTAGGATATGTGGAACGAATTTACACCAATACTCCGGCTCGCAAAGTCTTCGATGCCCAGGCAGACGTCAGTCGCATTATCTGGGTATATAGGAACTCCCTTCCACTATTTTAGTTTGTTGGGAAAAGACGGTTATCACGTTATCCTACCTCTCCTTTCGTAACTGTGCCAACGAAATATACTTTTTCAGCATAACGGCCATGCCGCTTACCAGCCATGAGTGTGTGTGTGTGATGTTTTAATGAAATTATTCTGCTCTCCTCCAAAGAATTTTTTTTTTTTATTCAAACCAAGTCGATGACACCCTTTTGTAAAGAAGGCACGACGGTGAGTAAACGCAATTAAATGGGGGTAGCTCGGGAACACTGTTGCCATGGAAATAGGTTGCTTATGCATATGCATTGTCGAGGGTCGAAAACGATCATCAAGGCAATGTTCATGAAAATACAAGTCCGTGCACTAAATTATTTATAAAGGAATTCTGTCATAGGGTATGACTTTATCAGAGAGTGTCATCGATTTTACAATCTCCGGTTTCGACATTTGGGTATCATACACAGTTAGAATTTTTGTTAATAAGCAATGGAAACTACTGTACGTGGGATATTCAACAAGGCGAACTAGCAATTTGTCAGTGATTGGGATGCCACATGTAATTTGGGCTCATTTTCCTGGTCGACCAGCTTCCACTGCTAGTTGAATGAGGTTGAAGGCGTAAACTCGCATTAAGAGCACAAGGATGTTGTGGAATACCAAAGTCATATATAGTGGTGAAGTGTTATAAGCATTCCTCTCCAACAATGGAAGCGAATGTATGTGATAGCGCCCTATCAACCGGAGCTCGGATAATTTTTCGAATCGCAAAGACTGAACACAGTGGAGAACGTTTATCTCTTGGCTGTGAGATGTGAATGCCGTACCCGAAGATTTGGGAAAACAATTACAAAATCCTCGTGGTAATCATCTTTAAAATTAGATGATCCACTACAATGTTGGATATAGGATCGACATTTCCTGTAAGAGGTGTTTTTCTGGATCTTTTACTGCGAGACTGATTGAGACTTACTGACAATGTAGGTAAACATCCGCGAAACTGTTAACGGACTTTATAACAAACGTAAAATATATTTTCTTAAGACCAATGAGATTATTAATTAACTGAAGTTTTAAGTTTACTAAACCTTTGGTAAAACAACCAGCTAAATTTTCATTACAGGGCACGTATTCTTATATAGTTAAGCCCTTTTCAATTTGTTCCTTCATAACTTGCATTCTTCTTCTTTAAGTGGCGTTACAGTTCAGAATGAAGATGGGCTTCCAATATGTCTCTCCAAAGTTGGTTGAGACTGGTTTCTACTTGGGCGCTCCTGGCTGGGAATCGAAGACTCTGCGAGCCGGAATATTGGTGTTCATTCGTGCTACATGTCCTAGCCATCTTAAGCGGTCAAGTGCGGAGTTTAATGAAAAGGGGCTGTTGCTTCATAGTTTGTATAGTTCTTGGTTGAATCTTCGTCTCCATTGCCCGCTCTAACGCAAACAGGACTGAAGATTTTTCAAAGAATTTTACTATCGAATCAATCGAGGATTTCTTCATCCCCTTTTGATACGGTCCATGCTTCAGCTCCATAGAGCAGGACTGGGATGATCAGGGTCATATAAAGGATCTCATGAGTAGTTCGAATGAGGGATTTACTACTAAATTACCTTCTTAGTAATTTTTCGTTTAATTTCTGATGAGATATTATTTTCAGAGTTGATAGCTGATGGTTGGGTGTTGTAGAACGAGGGTAGACTCTGATTGGCTTTAACTTGGCAATTCCCAGTGTTGTAACTCTGACTAAACATCAAGTGCACATTTTTACCTCCAAGTGGTAACCATCGGGTACTGGTCTCATCCAACCGGATTTGACTTGCTAAACGATAAGCGCGAGTGTTGATTATACGACGAAAAACAGCAACACTACAAACAGCCAGGTCGGAATGGCACGGAATGAATATCAGGCCTGCTGTACCGGGCAAACCTAGACAAGCTGCTTCGACATATTTGGACAACAGGTTGTCTAGGAATTTCAAGGGTTAGTCAGCCCCCTTGAAGAGAGCTGGTGGCGGATGAACCGATCGGCCAACGGCAGCGCTCAATCCCGTAGTGGATACTGATGGTCCCGTGTCCTAGGGGTATCTAATAAATTGGAACTGGCCCTCCAGGTTGGGGGTTGTGCTTTGGGTTAACTACCCAATCATGGACAAATCTAACGGTTACGAAGCAACCAAAAGCCTCGGAAAGGACTGATTTTATTGTTGACGACCCTGCCAAACGAAAAAAGGACAACGACGTTCGTATCTGCACCTGCAATGTGAGAACATTCAACAGCAGAAGTGCAAGCGAACAACTAGTGGAAGCCCTAAACTGCTAGAAAGCAGACATTACTGCCATCCAGGAAATGTGATGGGAAGAGCCAGGCAAGAAGAGTCAAAACAGCGACTATTCGGATGCGGTTTTGTTATAAGTGCCACCCTAAGGCATGAAGTCTTGTGTTTCCAAAACATTAGCGAACATAACATTGTAACGATCCGCATCAAGGCCAAATTCGCCAACATAAGCCTTATATGCGCTCACGCCCCAACGGAGGAAAAAGATGATATAGCTAAGGATTGCTTTTATGAGCTCCGTGACACAACCTATGGGCGACTACCGAAGTAGGATCTTAAAATCGTGCTGGGAGGTTTTAAGGCAAAGGTAGGAGGAGTAGACATCTTTAGCAGTATTGTCGGTGAACATAGCACACACGACAACACGTCTGGTAACGGACTTAGGCTAATTGACTTCACTACGGAACGAAATGCCACTATAGCCAGCACACGGTTTCCTCACCTCGATATCCATAAGGGGACAGCCCGGTCTCCAGATCAACGAACGGTCAATCAAATTGATCACATAGCGATAGACAAGTGGCACGCATCCAGTATTTTGGATGCCCGAACATTCCGAGGAGCTAACAGCGACTCGGACCACTACCTTGTTGCAGCCAAGGTTAGAATGCGGATATCCACCACGCCACAACAATCCAGAAATACTGTGAAAACATTTAATGTCGAAAGACTGCAATCGCAAGAGACCGCCAAGACCTTCGCGCAACGCGTATCCCTAAACCTCTCGTTTAACACCATACCACCAGCATCGATTGTCGAAGAACGATGGCAACGATGCCAACAAGCCATTTGATCAGCCGCAACTGATGTCCTAGGTCTCTGGCGCCCACCAGCAAGAAACCCCTGGTATGATGAGGAATGCCGACAAATGCTCGCACCCAACAACGAGGCCTACAAGGCTAAGCTGCAGGTGAAGAAGTGAGCTGCCGTTGAGCTCTATAGGCAGAGAAGAAGGGAAGAACACCGGCTTTTCAGAAAGAAGAAGAAGGAGCAAGAAAAGCGCGCGATCGAGGCTATAGAGAGGTGCCACTTCGGGTAAGATTTTCGCAAGTTTTACCAAAGTGTAAAAAGTCAAAGCCAAGGATACAAAGCTCGAACAGACTCCTGTTGAGATGAACAAGGAAATATCGTAGAACCACTGATGATATGGTAGAACCACTTCTGCAGACTGTTGAACGGCGATGACGAACAACATTCCGCTGTCAGGCAGGACGAACCATTCAATATTGGCAGCGACAGCGAAAACTACCAACCACCTGACCTGAGTGGAGTAAGGATAGCAATATCTAAACTGAAGCTTAATAGGGCTGCCGGAAATGACGGCCTTCCCGCCGAGCTTTATGAAGATGATGGAGATGACTTGGTAAGTAACATCCACCAACTCATAAGCCGAATTTGGTCGGAAGAAAGTATGCCTGAAGAATGGAACCTCAGCATCGTTTGCCCGATCCACAAAGAAGGAGACCCTCTAAACTGCGCAAACTGCAGAGGCATAAGTCTCCTCAACATCGCCTACAAAATCCTATCTGCCGTAATATTTGAATGCCTGAAACTGAATATGTGAATGCCTGAGTTTCTTCGTTTAATTTCTGACGAGATGTTGTTGTCAGAGTAGATAGCGGACGCTAGGTAGACAAAGTCCCGTACTACCTCAAAGTTATAGCTGTCAATGGTGACGTTCTATCCCATTCGTTGATGTTGTGTGTCCTTTCGTTTTGACAGCATATACTTTGTCTTACCCTCATTCACTGCTAAGCCCATTTTTGCCGCTTCCTTCTCCATATTAGTAAACGTGGCTAAGATATCGCGTTGAGTCCTGCCAATGCTGTCAATATCGTCGTCGTATGCTTCAGGGTGTCCGCCGGGAGGGTATACTACTTTGTTTGTTTATAATTTTTGATTAAATGAAAGAGAGTGGACCTTATATTGTTAAATGTTTTATTTAATGTCGACAATTATGTTTGGACTACAATATCAGGTAATTGTCCTTCTCTGTTATTCTCGCAAATGCGAGTCCTTTTGAGCACATTTTTCGTTACATTCTCACACATTTCACGCGATATCTCATTAGTGTCATCACGAATATTTTATTTGACTTGCTCAAGCGTTTCTGGTTTGTTTGCAAAAAGCCTTGCTTTTCAGATATCCCCATAAAAAGAAGTCGGAAGCAGTCAAATCACGCTTCCGTAGAGGCCAATTAACTTCACCATTTCTTGAAATAACTTGTTGCGGAACGAGGTCGCGCAGTAATTCCATTGTAATCCTGGCTGTGTTTGCAATGTGGCACCGTCTTCTTGATGCCACATGTTAATCAAGCCTAAAGCACGCAGTTGTGGTGTTAAATCATATCAAGATATCGCTCCCCATTCACAGTTACCGTTACGCCGTTTTCATTTTCAAAGAAGTAAGGTTGAATGATTCCTCCTGAGCAAATTGCACACCAGACTGTAACTCTTAATGGATGCAAAGGTGACAATGAATCATTTGAGGGTTTTTCATTGACCAGAACCGACTTTTCTGTTTATTCACATGTCCATTCTAATGAAAACGTGAATGGATATGTGAATAAACTCATTATGATTTTTTTATGAAAATCGGGGTTGGGATAGCTGCAACGGCGGCGTAAATGGCCTTGTAGGCGAAGCTCTTGTGTCAACTGAATCTTAAATGGAAACAAATGCAAACTCTTGTCCAAAAATTTTGGGCAAAGTTGCTCTTTGAAGACCAAGCTCCTGAGAACGGCGTCGATTTGTGGTTGATTGTCTTGAACACTTCCTTGAGCAGCAGAAATGTTTTCAGCCGATCTCGCAGTACGTTGTGGTCCATGCTTGGGCCTATCACCTACAGACCCTCTTTCTTCAAAATCATTCACTAGACGATAAATAGTGCGTTTTGTGTCGCAGGTGGCCATGGCTCAGAGGAATGCGTAGTTGACTGCTAAGCCAAACGCTGCGGGTTCAAGCCCCAGCTTCGGCAGCATTTGTTTTCTACGAAAATTGCCAGCTTATCTGAGGCCACCTGTGCGATAATATGAGACAATATAAATCTATGTCTCCTCCTTTGTGCCACTTAGGTTTATGTTATATGTCTTTCCTTCTATGTGTCTATCTGTCTCTCTCTGTTGTATTAATGTCTTCATCTGTCCCAGCCGATGGCCTCAGTCGCCAGTGCTGTTATGTGTCTGTAGTTCGATGTATTCATGTGCGAATTACTGTAATGTCAATGTCAATGTCAATGGCAGTGCGTTTTGTTGGCACATTGTATCTCCCAAAAGCTTCACGTAACTTTCTCATCGTTACAGTAATCGATAATTGAGTTTGATAAAATGTTTTAACCATTAAACCACGTTGGTTAATCGAATAATTTTTCATAATAAATTTGCAACGTGTCTACTTCACGACTGCCAAATATGAACTGTCAAGACTAATGTCTACCAAAATGGCGGCAAAACAAAATGGTATACCTTCCCGGCGGACACCCTGCAGTAGTTGCACCGATGTTTGTTCCACTGCTGTTGGCTCGGGAGTTTTTCACAATCCTCTCAAGAATCAGATAAAAGGAGAAATGTACCGGTGAGGTCGTTTCCGATCCTCATGTGGCAGCGAAAAGTCCCCATCGTCATCAAACACAACCGGACGATTTTCGGCGGTATAACAAAACTAGACATGGCTCTGCATAGTTCGTCTCTATAAATGCTGCCGTATGCGGCTTTGATATCAATGAATAGGCGGTAGGTATCGATTTGGACTTCTTGAGTTTTTTCCAAGATCTACCTCAGAAATGGTGGATGTTACTTACCAAGTCGTCTCCGCCGGCCTTATAAAGCTCAGCGGCAAGGCCTTCATTCCCGACAGGACTGTAAGGCTTGAGTAAAGATATCGCTATTCTTAACTCGCTCAGGACGGGTGGTTGGCAGTTTTCGCTGTCGTTGCCAATATTGAATGGCTCCCCTGCCTGACAGCGGAATGTTGTTCGTCATCGCCGTTTAACAGTCTGCAGCAGTCGTTCTTCCATATCCTCGGCATCGACTGTGTCTCAATACGATATTTCCTTGTTCATCTCGACACTTTGGTAAAACTTGCGAACATCGTTCCTGGAGTGGCACCTCTCTATATCCTCGATCACGCGCTTTTCTTGCTCTTTTTCTTCTTTCTGAAAAGCTTGTGTTCTTCCCTTCTTCTCTGCCTATAGAGCTCAACGGCAGCTCTCGTCTTCACCTGCAGCTTATCATTGTAGGCCTCGTTCTTGGCTGCGGGCATCTGTCGGCGTTCCTCATCAAACCAGGAGTTTCCTGCTTGTGTGCACGAGAAACCTAGCACATCAGTTGCGGCTGATCTAATGGCTTGTTTGTATCGTTGCCATTGTTCTTCGACTTTCGATGCTGTTGCTTTGGTGTTAGTCAAGAGGTTAAGGGATACGGGTTGCGCGCAGGTCTTGGCGGTCTCTTGCGATTGCATGCTTTCGACATGAATTGGTCACAGAATTTCGGGATTGTTGTTGCGTGGTGCATATCCGCATTCTTACCTTGACAGCAACAATGTTGTGGTCCGAGTAGATGTTAGCCCCTCGGTTTGTTCGGACATCCAAAATAATGGATGCGTGTCTCTTGTCCAATGTAAAATGATTAATTTGGTTGACCGTTCATTGATCTGGAGACCGCCATGTCCCCTTCTGGATATCGAGGTGGATAAACCGTGTGCTGGCTATGGCTTTTCGTTCTGTAGTGAAGTCAAATATTGTTAGACCGTTACCAGTGGTGTTGTGTACTCTATGCTTTCCGACAATACTGCTTAAGATGTCCTCTCTTCCTACCTTTGCGTTTAAATCTGCCAGCAGGGTTTTAACATCGTACTTCGGTAGTCGCTCATGAATTTCGTCAAGGAGCTCGTAGAAGCAATCCGTAGTTATATCATCTTTTTCCTCCGTCGGGGCTGAGCGCATAATAGGGATTGTATGGGCAAATTTGGCCTTGACGCGGATAGTAACAATGCGTTCGCTAATGTCTTGGAAACATAAGATTTCTTGCCTAAGTCTGGCACTTATAGATAATCCGCATCCGAATAGCCGCTGTTTCTGCTCACTATAACACGGTCCGTAGTAGATGTCACAGTTTTTCATCCTCTTTTCACCCGGTCCATCCCATCGTATTTCCTGGATGGCGCTTATGTCTGCTTTGTAGCAGCTTAGGGTTTCCGCTAGTTGTTCGCTTCCACCTCTCCTGTTTAATGCTCTCACATTCCAGTTGCAGATACGAACGTCGTTGTCCTTTTCTGCGCTTAGCATGGTCGTCAAAAATAAAATCAGTCCTTTCCGAGGATATTGGTTGCTTTGCAATAGAAAGTTCTTTATATATGTGGGTAGTTAACCCAAAGCACAACCAGAAAACTGCAGGGCCAGTTCCACTTTGTTAGACACTCTTCGGACACAGAGCCATCAGTATCCACTAAGGCATTGAGCGCTACCATTGGCCTTTTGGTTCATCCGGCACCGTCTTTTTTTTAAAGGGGGTTCAGTGCTTGACTTACCCTTGAAATTCCTGGACAACCTGTTGCCCGAATACATCGAAGCAGCTCATCTAGGTTCGCCTGGGACAGCAGGCAGGCTATTCATTCCGTGCCATTCTGACCAGGCAGTTGCTGTTGCTGTTATTTTTCGTCTTGTTATCAACACTCGCACTTGTCGTTTAACAAGTCAAATCCGGTTGGGTGAGACCAGTGCCCGCTGATTTCCACTTGGATGTAAAAATCGCTTATTTCACACTTCTTTCACATGTTTCTTGAGCGGATTTCAGTGCACCTTTCCGTAAAACGCGATTCAATCGCTCAGTGTAAGCTTTTGATTTCAATTTCAGTCACTCAACCCACTCTATGTTCCATATAAGGCAAGGTTATGATATGGGGTTGCATATCAAATAGTGGAGTGGTTCCACTTGTAAGGTGCTCCGATAACATGATAGCTTCGTGGTCCTCTTTTCGATAAGCTTCTGTCAACAATATATTTAATCCTTCCTGAAGCTTTCGGTTGGTTGTATTTTTTTTCTGTGAGATGAACTTAAGCCACAATCTTTATCCTGACGCGGGTCAGGTCCACTTTTTCAATTTCAACGACCTCAGATGCGGGATAATTTTGTTTATGCACACAATTTTGATTTTATTTTACCACTGTCTACCACACCCTCTACCGAAGGACATTACCAATTCATGACTTGGCGAAATTCATATTTGCGAATTGATGAAGATAAAGGATCCACCAAGCATAGAAATCAAGAAACATGCCTTACCCACCCACTTTCAGTATACCTTCCTAAAGAAAACAAACACACATACAGAGCCTCCTAGCTTTTTTTGACATGGCAGTTGCCATGACCTCCTATTCCAAACAATCAGGACTAACTATTTTATTATACTTTTTCTTTTTTTTTTGTCCGTTTTTCGGATTTCAAAAACTTTTCCAAAGTTCGCCGCTACTAATTTCCGCAGAGCCTTCGAGAGTCTAGGCAAAAACTTTTCCAATTAAAAACAAAACGAAACTTTTCCATTTCTATAAATCTGCTTCCCTTTTGTCTAGCATTGTGTCCGTATCCTTGTGTGTGCCTGTGTATTTTCCTACACTGCCAAGATGGTCTGTGAAATTCTAATTCCAACATCAAAACGATTTGATGTCGATATTAAATTTTTGTTTTATCACTGCAAAAGGATGCCGCCTCTCACTACCATCACTCAGCACAGCTCTTGTGAATTTATCAAAAAAAAAGAAAACACACCATCATCAGCGTTATCCTGTGTGTCCAAAGGAAGACGAGCGCACAAACAAAAAATCCTTTTAATATTAAAAGGCAACTTGCATAATTGAATTTTCCATTAATTTAATGGCAAACAAAGTGATAATGCTGCTGCTGCGCTATGCCATGCCCTGTCATGCCATACCATAAGCACACATACATACCCTGTGCTACGGATGGATGGGGTGGCTTTGGAATGTGAAGGATTCCCATTGCCAGGTCCACCACAATATCTTGTAGGGTGTGCGGTGCCGATGCTGATGCAGATGCTGATGCCGAGGTGCTTATGCTTGGCTTAATGGTTCTCTCTGGATAGATTACTCATGGAAATCTGTTTTACATTTCTCTGGCACAAGCTGTGGGTGAGAGCTCTTGGCTCAGGGATGTGACTGCGTTGGGTGGGTGTTGATGGTGAATAATAACTATAAACAGGAGGGAAATAGAAACAAATAAAAGGATGTGCACGATGACGGCGACGAAGACGACGACGTGGATGATGATGTTAATAATGACAGCGGTATACCGACAACACACTACACGTGGCTACTGACGGTTAACAACAGGGATGGTTGGTGGTTGGTTGTTCTCACTTTTCGCCATCAAATGCGTGGCAGCTCTCGTTATTATGACATGTATGATTACATTATTTATCTATCCATCCACTGGTAACTCGAAGCCACGCCCAGAAAATCTAACAGGGATTCGAGAGCACCCTTTGAAGGATAGAGTGTGTATCAGGTCCCATACAAATACAAAAAGCCACTTAATGTTAAGCGTATTACCTTTCACTTAACAGCATCCCCGATGCTGTTTGGTGCGTGCCATTTTAATGATTTTTGGAATACAGGGAGCTGCGATACAGGATATAGGCAAATGTAATTGCCAGGCAAAGGATACTGACATTACTTTTGATATTTTGCGGCCACACCGGCGGCGGCGGTGATGTGATTCGGAGATGACGAATCAGTTGTGGGTAGATGAACATGTTTTTGGAATACATAGATGCGTTTAAGGATGTTTTGCTGTAAGGTTTTATCATCCAATTTGAATAAAATTGATAAAAGTGTTTTTTTTTTTAATTATTAAATTTTATTGAATAATATTTCTGGTAACGCTTTATATTGGATTAATGCTGCCACTAATCTTTTCAACGCATCTTACATGTTAATCAGATTAAACATCTGTTGGCCATGTATGAAGTCCTTATCACTTATTGAATTAAACTTTCAAGGAAGCTACACTTCTACACTCACAACATTATTTACAGCGTTAAAGAAGTTAATTTGCAAATGTCTTTCTTAATCTTAATAACTACTGCAGTGTGGGACTCTGTCTATAAGAACGCTTTGGATTTTTTTTAAGTAATTTTCTTAAATGGGCGCTCATTTCAGCCAAGTGTTGATAGCATGACGAAAAACAGCAACACAATACATAGCCACGTCAGAATGGCATAGAATGAATAGCCTGCGTGGTGTCCCAGGCGAACCTAGATGAGCTGCTTCGACAAATTCAGAAAACAGATTAACTATGCATCTCAGGAGTAAGCCAGGGCCCTCGAACTGAGATGGTGGCGGTAAAAGAAGAGCAAAAGTCAGCACTCAATCCCGTAGTGGATACTGATGGCCCCGTATCCTAGGAGTATCTAATAAATTGGAACTGGCCCTACAGGTTAAGGGTTGTGCTTTGGGTTAACTACCCACCAATTTAAAAATCCATTGTTACGATGCAACCAATAGCATCGAAAAGGACTGACTTTATTGTTGAAGACACGGCTAAACGAACAAAGGACAACAACGTAAGTATCTGCACCTGGAATGTGAGAACATTAAACAGGAGAGGTGCAAGCGAACAACTAGCGGAAGCCCAAAACTGCTACAAAGCAGACATTACTGCCATCCAGGAAATACGATTGGATGGGCCGGCCAAAAAGAGGATGAAAAACTTTGACATCTACTACGGACCGTTATAAAGCATGCAGTCACTATTCGGATGCGGATTTGTTATAAGTGCCAGACTTAGGCAAGAAAACGTATGTTTCCGAGACATTAGCGAATGCGTTTTAAATATTCGCATCAGTTGTGTATGGGCAAATGCCGTGCAAACACGTACACTGCTTACAAAATTAATCCAGGTCACCTTGTGCTAGTTTAAGGACTCTCTTGTGTTTTACTTCGTTACTTACCTTACTCGGGGTAAGTGGCATTGACAGACATACATACAAAAAAAAAAACTACAGCTGCGGTTAAGAGCTATGGCCGGGGGTACAGATCCCCTAGAAAAAACTGGTTCCAAGGGTTACCTCCTGAGGTTAGCCTTAATCAGAACCAGACTAAAAAGCCAAAGCGAAAACACTCAAGTGACGAGTTTCCAGAACTCCCTGTCATAAATAATGACAACATTATCCCAAGATTTATAGGTGTGACAGGTATGGAAAAAACGTGTGAAAATATTCGTCCCCTACAAATCAATCGTGGCCTTGAATTTATCTCTAAAATTATATTGGAGGTTAAAGCCATGAGATCAGGAGATCTTCTTCTCAAAATGCTAATGAGATGCTCCAAGAAAAAAGGACCCCATATTGAAACAGCATTTCGAATAGCAAGAACACTCGTTGAAGGTACCTTACAACATGAGCTTACAACCTACATGGGGACAAGAATAAAAAAATTGCAATGATATCAACACTGGGATTAATAATTGCTTTCGTACAGCTGCAGTTGACACTAAAGTCAACTAAAATCGAGGCTCTTAGGTTAGAAACTAGGTATGACTCTTTTCAAAACTTCGGCAAGCCCCTTGCCGACCCAACACATCCCCTCTTTAGTTCTGCAAATGCAATTATCAGACTACAAACAAAAACGCGGAAAAAATCTATATCTGCACTTGTAAGAATATTTAGCTTGGTAACCATTCAAACGAATTTCTTGTCTGAAACTTTTTCAATAGCAGATAGTAAACCTCCATGGAAAAGAAATTCGCTGGAAATAAATATGAGCCTTGCCGAATTTAAGAAGAGATATACCCCAAACGAAGTGTTCCAAATGCTACACCATTTGATGATAGATAACGTCAACCCTGACCATATCTTCTATACAGATGGTTGGCATAATGATAACAACTCGTCTCATGCAGTGGTAAAATGGGAACATGATGCACAAACTTTTACTGCCTGGCAAGGACTGCTCCCTAAAGAAGCAGGGAGCTACACTGCAGAATTACTTACTTAAGTGGCGCTACAGTCCGGAATGAACCTGGGCCTCAACCAACATGCCTCTCCAACTATCCCGGTCCTTAGCTAACGGCCTCCAGTTTCGCACTTCAAGCTGGTTGAGGTCGGTTTCAACTTGTGCGCGCCACTTAAGGCGAGGTCTTCCTCTACTGCGTCCAACGTTTGGCTGGAAATCGAAGACTCTGCGAGCCGGAGTGTTGGCGTCCATTCGTTCTACATGTCCTAGATATATTAAGCGTCCAATGCGACGTTTTTGACCAGGAGCATGTCGCTGTACAGCAATTCTTCGTTTAATTTCTGACGAGATGTTGTTGTCAGAGCTAATAAGGGAGCCGAGATAGATAAAGTCCCATACTACCTCAAAGTTGTATTTGTCAATGGTGACGTTCTGTCTAATTCATCGATGTTGTGTGTCCTTTCGTGTTGACAGCATATACTTCGTCTTGTCCTCATTTACTGCTGAACCCATTTTTGCCGCTTCCGACCAATGATGTCAATATCGTCGGCGTATGCTAATAGTTGTACAGATTTTTGGAAAATTGTGCCGCTGGCTCTGTATAGTTCGTCTCTATAAATGCTGTCGTATGCGGCTTTGAAATCGATGGCGGGTATCGATTTGGACTTCTTAGGTTTCTTCCAGGATCTGCCGAAGTGTGAAGATTTGATCGGTTGTGGACTTTCCTGGCCTAAAACCACACTGATAAGGGCCGATCGGGTTGTTGGTAAACGGTTTCAGGCGTTCACATATTACGGCAGATAGGATCTTGTAGGTGATGTTGAGGAGACTAATGCCTCTGTAGTTGGCGCAGTTTAGGGGGTCCCATTTTTTGTGGATCGGGAAAACGATGCTGAGGTTCCATTCTTCAGGCATACTTTCTTTCGACCAAATTCGGCTAATTAGTTGGGTGGTTGGCAGTTTTCGCTTTCGTTACCAAATGGTTCGTTCTGCCTGACAGCGGAATGTTGTTCGTCACCGCCGCTTAACAGTCTACAGAGGTGGTTCCTCCATATCCTCAGCATCGACTGTGTCTCTGCTACGATATTTCCTAGTTCATCTCGATAGGATTCTTTTCGAGCCTTGTATACTTGGCTTTGACATTTAACACTTTGGTAAAACTGGCGAACAACGTTCCCGGAGGGTCACCTCTCTATATCCTCGATCGCGCGCGCGGCAGCTATCGTCTTCACCTGCAGCTTAGCCTTGTATGCCTCGTTCTTGGCTGCGAGCATCTGTCGGCATTCCTCATCAAACCAGGTTTCTTGCTGGTGAGCGCAATAAACCTAGCAGATCAGTTGCAGCTGATCTAATGGCATGTTGGCCATTATTCTTCGACATTCGATGCTGGTTTGCGCGAAGGTCTTGGCGTTCTCTTGTGGTTGCAGTCTTTCGACATTAAATTTTTTCACAGTATTTCTGGATCTTTGTGGCGTGGTGAATATCTGCATTCTAACCTTGGCTGCAACAAGGAAGTGGTCCGAGTCGCTGCTAGCTCCTCGGAGTGTTCGGACATCATAAATACTGGACGCGTGCCTCTTGTCTATCGCTATGTGATCAATTTGATTGACCGTGCGTTGATCTGTAGACCGGTGCGGAAACCATGTGCTGGCTATAGTGGCATTTCGTTCCGTAGCGAAGTCAATTAGCCTAAGTCCGTTACCAGACGTGTTGTCGTGTAGGCTATGTTCACCGACAATACTGCTAAAGATGTCTTCTCCTCCTACCTTTGCCTTAAAATCTCCCAGCACGATTTTAACATCGTACTTCGGTAGTCGCTCATAAGTTTTGTCAAGTAGCTCATAGAAGCAGTCCTTAGCTATATCATCTTTTTCCTCCGTTAGAGTGTGATGTTGCCGAATTTGACCTTGATGCGGATCGTTACAATGCCTTCGCAAAGGTCTTAGAAACATAAGACTTCTTGCCTAAGTCTGGCACTTTATAACAAATCCGCATCCGAATAGTCGCTGTTTCTGCTCACTATAACACGGTCCGTAGTAGATGTCACAGATTTTCATCCTCTTTTTGCACGGCCCATCCCATCGCATTTTCTGGAGGGCAGTAATTTCTACTTTGTAGCAGTTTAGGGCTTCCGCTAGTTGTTCGCTTGCACCTCTCCTGTTAAATGTTCTCACATTCCAGGTGCAGATACGAACGTCGTTGTCCTTTCATCGGTTAGCCGTGGCGTCAACAATAAAATCCTTTCCGAGGCTATTGGTTGCTTCGTAACAATGGTTTTTTAAAAGGGTGGGTAGTTAACCCAAAGCACAGCCCCCAACCTGGAGGGCCAGTTCCAATTTATTAGATACCCCTAGGGCACGGGGCCATCAGTATCCACTACGGGATTGAGCGCTGCCGTTGGCCTTTCGGTTCATTCGCCACCATATCTGCTCAATCGGCCTGACTAACCTTTGAAATTCCTAGACAACCTGTTGTCCGAATATGTCGAAGCAGCTGGTCTAGGTTTGCCCGGGTCAGCGGGCCGGGTATTCATTCCGTTCCGTTCTGACCTGGCTGCTTATAGTGTTGCGGTTTTTCGTCGTGTTATCAACACTCGCGCCTATTGTTTAGCAGGTCAAATCCGGTTGGATGAGAACAGTACCACTTGGAGGTGAAGAATAACCACTTAATGTGTAGTCAGAGTTACAACCACTGGGCATTGCTTAGTTAAAGCCAATCAGAGTCTACCCTCGTTCTACAACACCCAACCATCACCTATTGCATAATTAGCAGCAATTTAGAAAGCGAAATTGTTTGCAAAATCTTACATGAGACGAAGTGTCATCTCAACAGATAACCTGGGAATCATAAAGGGCCTTAAAAACAAAACCAACCGCTGCCCAACACTAGAACAACTAAGACGCACATTGATAGGAAACGTAATGTTACCATGGGTATCGCGGCATACTGGAATCAAAGGTAATGAAATTGCGGATGGTGAAGCCAAAGATGTTACAAAGTACCCACTAATTATCGAATCCCCCAACCTCTACCAATTGACTCGCCAGATATTTTTACTTAAAGCTTAAAATCTTTGGAACAATTGCCAAAACATTCCTTCGCACCCACAATCCTCATAAACGCCGCATCCCCTATAATAGACTGTTTACAAGAGAAGATTGTATAACGGTACTCCGAATTAGAGTTGGAAATTTTTACCACCAGACTTTTTTTTTGTTTCTAAACTTTCAAGTTCATTTTTTATTTACTTAAAATATTAACTTACTACTAGACAAAAATGCTTAAGTCTAACTTATCAATAACTGGTTTACTTAATCTAACTTATCGGCCCTTAGTGGGCGCTGTAAGCCTATATTTAGTTGTTTTATTTTGCCTTTGGGCTTGAATTTGTCGGTTTTTTTTTTTATATTTAATTTTAATTAACAAAGAAAAAATTGAAAACTTTGTTTAGTGACTTTTTTTGTTTTATATAAAAGCTTATGCTAGATTATATATAACTTAAGACTACTTAAACTACTTAAGCCTAACTTAAGACTACTTAAACCTAACTTAAGACTACTTAAACTACTTAAGCCTAACTTAAGACTTTTTAAACCTTACTTAAGACTACTTAACTACTTAAACCTAACTTAATTATAATCGGGGTGGCGAGCCCTAGTTGCGCATGCCCCGGTCCCACGGCAGCCTGCGTTCAACCATATTGTACGCCAATATGGTGCACAAGCCCCGCCCCAGACCTTGTTCCTAATTTAAAATCTTACCTATGGAGTTGGACTAAAAGTCCGCAAAGTCCTGAGGAAGTGCAGAATCACCTTCCTCATATAGCCACCAGAATTCAGTGCGCTGTTTTGCAGCATCGATCCTATCGCGATCCGATACCGCCGTGCTAAAGCGGAGGAGCTCCGGAGCATTGTCGACGTACCCGTCGCGGATTAGCCGTTTGTCCCGCGCATCACGATAGCGGTGGTATAAAACCGGGATACCGTTCCTGTCTTGTACTAACCCTAACGAATCGATGTAAATGAATGCCTCTGGTGAAATAAAGCCTGATATGAGCGTGCTCTCCATGTATAAAGCATTGGGGTAATAAGCCCCAAAGATCAGGCTGTTGTCGCTAGCCATCGCCCTTGCCGCGTGCCTTCGCGTCACCTTAATCAGGAAATTGTCAATTCTATTCAACTGAGCCCCATTGTATAGAACCTCGGTGCGATAATATTTTATGTACTCGGAGTCCGGCGTTCGGTACAATCCTAAGCAGGATCGGAGACACCGCCTCTCAAACAGCAGTATCTTTTCCATGTAGGCTGGTGCCACATTGAACCACACGGGACATCCGTAAGCGATGATCGGCCTTATGAGGGCCATTTAGCAAATGACTTTCACCCTTGAGTCAAGTTGACTGCTCTGAAACAATCTCCTTGTCAGAACATAAGCCCCCCTAGCCCTAGCCAGACAATCATCTACATTTTTGTTAAAATACAGAAACTTGTCAAGCCAGATGCCAAGGTATTTGACTTCACTTCTCAACGCCAACGGCGGCAATGGGGTCCTGAACAGAATCGTTTCGGTTTTTTGGAAATTGATCCTCAATTTCCAATCATCGCAAATTCCCTTAATGTGATCGAAGTCACGTTGCAAAAGTGTGTTTATGACTCCGATTTTCGGACCTGATCTGTACGCCACTAGATCATCTGCGTACGCTATAGCGTGTCTGAGAGAACCTACAAGATCACTTGTATCAATGTTAAACAATATCGGGGAGTTCACCGCCCCCTGTTGTAAACCGTTTTTAATTTCAAAGACTTTACTCGAAGTTACGTTGCCACATTTAACAACGAACTTCTTTCCCATAAGCATTTCACAAATCATATATAGCATGGGTTTACGCATGCCCAGTCTGGTTAGCTTGTAGAAAAGCCCCTCTAACCATACGGTGTCGAAGGCCTTCTCAAAGTCAACCAGACAGGCCCCTGTGCATTGTCCTTTGGATTTAATCCATTGGATGTCGGAGACTAGTTTCGACGCGTCATGAATGGTGTCATGCCTCGCTCGAAAACCAAACTGATTTTCCGGAATAATTTTGTTTTCCTCGACCCACTTAAGCAGTGCTCTATTGACTATCTTCACGAATACCTTGCTTACATTCGGCAGAAGGCTTATTGACCGAAGATTTGCAGGGTTTGTTTTGTCCTTGTCCTTTTTGGGGATAGGATGTACCACCGCCGTTTTCCAGTGCACCGGATAATGTGCATTATTCAGTGCATTGCTTAACAGGGTGGTGAAGATATCCACTGCTTCTATTGGCAGGTGTCTCAATACTACGTTTGGGACACCGTTCTCTCCTGCCGACTTTTTATTTTTCAGTGATACCAAGATGTCCAGGAGTTCATCTTTTTGCGAGAACAACAATTTAAAACCAGACATCAATATAATAATGAACCCCCAGAAGTGTGTGTCAAGATATTCCTTCAATTTATAACAATATTTTTGTAGAATGTCCTCCTTCACGCCAGATCGATCCGTCGCTAGACAGCACACGCATATCCAACGAATTATCCACCATCTTTAACCCAGCCGATTATAATACAATCCAACGAATAAAAAATGCTTTGATGCCCACAATAAAATGAAATCCAAATTTTTTTTCGCTACAGTGAGAAGGGTGCCGTGACATAAGGCCATGTGACATAAGACCATATCTCAAAATATGGCTTTTCGAAAGCGACATAAAGCCATACCTCGAAATTCGCGCGAATTTTTTCACTATTACTTTATCTAATGCTCAAAAACTGAAACAAACGTTCACAACACAAAAAAATAGTGGTAACTTACATGGTTGTTATGTGAAAAATGTACAATCAGTAATTGCTTATAACCGCAAGATGGCACAACACTGAAAGTGCCATCCAAAAGATAGTTTCGGGAGGATTCTTTAGGTAAATTTTGAATGGCTGCTGCGATTGTTGGCGATAAAAACACTGTATAGCAAAAACCTTTTTCAATGACAGTGTTCCTATAAAAAGGTTCCGCATTTTGATATCGCGACATACCAAAACTACCCATTACAGTTTCGGTTTTAAATAGGTCCGATACCTCTTTCGCATTAACGGGAGCTTTTGGAAACGATTCATTCCGTATCCGGATGAGCTGCCTCCGTAATTTACCAAATGGAACCTAATTATAAATTAGCCGCATATTAGAAACAGGTTTTAAGAGAAGTTGCACTTAAACATATTTATACCTAAAATGACTACCTATTTTAACGACATATTTGTTATCTTACCTGTGAAGGATTTTCATTATCCCTTGCACACACTTCATTGAATACTTCGCGAATGCCACTTCTTTTAAGTGAGACATTTGCACACTCTATTTTTATATCAGAAATGTCTTTCATTTTTTTCCTTAGATTTTCGTTGGTTGTATGGTTATGCGTGGCACTAGATTTAGGGATTCGGACAAGATTCTAATTTAGAAAATTTAGAAACTGTAAATTAAATCGGAAGAGTTTCCCATCGTAGGAACCACGTTGTGTTTGAGTCACGATATACGAATGAGAAGCGCGCAAAGTTGTTACATGCAATTACCAGTGGTCAGGGTCATTCATAATCATATTTCCAACGGTCAAAACGGGTTTTTGTTATTGAAAAAATAAGAAAAAAACATATGGTCTTATGTCTCAAATTAATATGGTCTTATGCCGCTTTTGGAAAGCGACATAAAGCCATACCTCGAAATATGGCTTTACGACACTTTGCGAAAGCGTCATAAGGCCATATTTTGAGATATGGTCTTATATCACATGGCCTTATGTCACGGCACCGTGAGAAGTATATATTCAAATTGATTTTAAATTTAAATATTAATTATTGAATTACTTTCATGGAATTTATTTTTTTTTTCTTCGTTTTACATTCGAAAAAAAGTGGCATCGCTTATGGCCTTGTTGCCCTGATGCCTTCTCGAAATAAATAAAAATTCGCATCAAGGCCAAACTCGCCAACATAAGCCTTATATGCGCTCACTCCCACGGGGAGAAAAATATTCTACAACTAGCTAAAGATTGCTGCTAAGAGCTCCTCGACGAGGGTAGACTTCGGTCCCGTTTGCGTTGACGGGCTATGGAGACGAAGATTCAACCAAGAACCATACGGTACAGCGACATGCCCCTGGTAAAAAATCTCCGAATTGTACGTTTGAGATGGCTAGGACATGTAGAACTAATGGACACCAACACTCCGGCTCGCATAGTCTTCGATTCCCAGCCAGACGTTGGACGCAGTCGAGGAAGACCTCGCCTTTAGTGCGGCGCACAAGTAGAAACTGACCTCTGACTGATTTTTTGAAACTCCCGTGACAACATCAGGCGCACAATATTCAAAAAAAAAAACTGTGCAACTACTAGCCGACGATATTGACAGCATTGGCAGGACTCAGCGTGTCATAGCCGCGTTTGCTTGTATAGAGAAGGACGCCGCAAAAATGGTCTTAGCAGTAAATGAGAGAGAGATCAACACAATATCAATGAATTAGAATTGACAGACTTAACTTTGAGGTAGTACGAGACTTTGTCTCAACAACTCGTCAGAAATTTAACGAAGAATTTCTCTTGCCAACCACTGTTTCTTCGGGCTAGGAAGGCAATTCAGTAGTAATCCTTTCACTCGAACTATTAAGTTGATTCCATGTAAGGCGCTGATTATTGCAGTCCTGCTCTATGACGATGGACCGCATTAAAAGTGGATAAAGAAATTCTGATCGATTCGAAAGGAAAATTCTTTGAAAAATCTTCGGGCTATCGAGTCCATTGGATGGCTAGGACATGTAGAACAAACGGACACCAATACTACGCCTCGCAGAGTCTTCGATTCCCAGCCAGAGGTCGGACACGTTAGAGGAAGACCTCGTCTTAAGTGGCGCGCACAATTAGAATCCCACCCCGAACAACTTGGGGAGGCTTGTTGGTTGAGGACCAGGTTCATTTCGGACTGCAGTGCTACTCAAGTAAGTAAGCCATTAACACTTCAAAGTCTCAATCTTCGGATATTGTCTGTCAGTTAACTGTCTGTGTAGCCGTTTTTGCCCCGGGAGCCGTGTGCTTTTGTGTCCATTGAGTGAATATATAATTGGTGTTCGATATTTCTCAGTCTGGTAGTCAGAAATAGCTACCTTAGGGAGAGTTAGATTCATTGACCTCATTCATCAGGATTAAATGACGGCCAATTTTATCGCTTGCCAGGTTTACTATTTGTCTATGGGCTTATTTGCCTTGAACGGTTTTCTCTCCTTAGAAATCTGGCGAATCGCCGCCCGTTCGTCTTGCACACAATCTCCGTGTGTGTTCCTTATTCGTCTATTATAGTCAATAAGAGCTAAGCCCGGGAAAGAATTTCCTCCCGGGTAAGACTGGATATTCGACGTCTACTAACTAAGTTTATACTCAATCACATTTCGCTCGTTCCAAATTTGAAGTATTCGACCTCTAGTACTTAAAATTGTGTTATCGAATTCACTTAGCGTTAAGATAACCGGCCATAACATAAGCAGCTTCAGTCTTCTCCGACTGTAGAGAGGAATGCATACGATGCCTGATTCTAGCACCAGGAACCTACGTCCTTTCCCGTTTTATATGATGTTATGGCGCAAGACTTTGAGTAATGAGACAGTGACCGCACACCTTGCGAGGATGGGATTTGGACTCTTCTTAGCACACAAAAACTTTCCCAGACTAAGTATACCGGGGAAGTAGAAAAATACTTATCCCTGCAGTCGATGCGAGCTGACTGACGCTCACATTGTGTTGGCTATATAATCCCATAATAAGAGGACTTGTAACCCTTTTTAAAAAAAATTGCCAATCACCATAGCCTGTCTCTAGGTGTTTCACTCCATTCCCAATTCTATTTAATGGCAAGGAAGTACCATTGCACACTTTATGAAATAAAATCATTTTAACTTGAAATTTCCCACTCTTAGCGGATAAGCGGATACCAAACAAAACAACAAAAAAAAATCCATTAATCCCAAGACAACTTCTGTATCATGTATCTTTAGATCGACATTTGAATCTACTACCGAAATTGTTTCCACTTTCGATCAGAACGCGTTGACTTGTGTATACGGTCAGTTTGTCTGATCATGGGGTCATCAACAGGTCTCTAACAAAGTGCATCCCATCCGAGACAGGTGTAATAATTAAAATCAATTTCGATCTCACTCCTGAATACCATTTTTTTTTTGTTCTTCTACCCATTGAGTCTTTAACTGACCAACTACTGGTAAGTTCTCAACAACCTCAGACATGTAGATGCTATCTCGACCGGGGATAACTCGCATAGATACAAACTTGTTGCTACCAAAACGGACAATATTTCCCACAAAAAATTAAAAAAAAAAAAACAAAACTGAAATCATAAATCACCAAGAAAACTTACCATACACCAATTCCGATACGGTCGTCATTCCACACCCCTTGATGAAATGTATCGTCACGGAAGTGCATGAGAAAAACTTCACCTATACCTACGTGCGTAGGCCGTGACGAAAGTCAACCAATGTCGCGTTGTGACTAGTCGCGGTGCATTCTCTAAACGGACCCTAATGACGACTTTATGCATATAATAATGCTATAAACGGTAAGGCCCGCAAACAGCCAGAAAATGTGTGTCAACACGGCATGGTACAGGGTGCAGGGTGCACCCTTTCGTCTAGAACCATTCGCTCTATGGGAAAGTGTCTCAAAAACCGAAATATCATCGAAAGCCAAAAAAAGAAAAAAAAAAATTCCAATGAAAAAAGAAACCTAAAACAATATACTCACCCCTAGGTAAGGGCGAATGTACGTGAGCGTGTCAATGTGCGTCTCCAGATAAGGGGTGGCAATCACCGATACGGAGCTATACCGAAACGAGTAATCGGCATGCACTTGTTGTTTCAAAGAGCCCTCTAAATAATTGAATGATAATTTCCAAGGGTGCAAACAAGGGGTGGTGCACTGGTGTTGTTCGAAACGAGTGTCAAGTGCACTTCATTGTGGGAGATTTATGTATCCAGTGACTGTCATTAGTAAATGAATACCGCTTACAGAGAGATAGAAGATTTACTGAAGAAGGAGACCAGGGTGAACAGCCCTTCAGATTGAAATTTACGAGAGAACACTTCCGAATCATTTTTATCACCATATTTGTTCGGGAATCACCATCAATGAGGGAAACTATTTGCTGAGAAGATTGAAAAACGGGTTACGATGCTGTTGTCATGCAAATAATTAACTCCAGGAACTCTCTGGAGGTCTGGAGCATTTGATAGTATGGGTGGGGCATGGAGCATCAAATGATGTTGATTATTACAGTAAATCTGAGGACACGTTGAGTATGGCAATCAGTAGCAAAGCTGAAAGGACATCAGTCTTTATGGAGCATATCTACTGCGTGCTTAACGAGTGAGAGTTTTTCGGCCACTTTAATAATACGCCAAGTATTCCTATCGTTAGAAATTAGTTGAGAAAATTCAAGAGACCCGTCGACATACGAAAAACCTAAATCTGCGTTAGTAAGATCACGAAAAGTGTTAATCAGTTGTTGATTCATAACGATCTGAATCTTTCAATTCGTAACCGCGCAGTTGATTTATATGTGAAGCATCATTACACCATGTTTTGCGACAAAAAAAACCAAAAGCTATACATAAAGGGTGATCCATTTCGAGGTTCCCTACTTTTTTAAAGAAAAAAACACAGAAAATTCAAATTTAATGGAGACCGTTTATTATCATTTGAAAGAACATTCTTTGGCATTTATTTTTTGAAGATTATGTCTATCAAATGTTGGCTGGACGTTGCTACGTCGCAGATGGTCCATCCGTTGAGTCCAATTTTCGATCACTTGTTCGAGCATTTCGACTGGTAACTGGCGAATGACACGCGTGATGTTTTCCTCCAAGGCCTGAATCGAAACGGGTTTGTCGGCATAAGCTTTTGACTTTACATATCCCCACAGGAAAAAGTCTAACGGTGTGATATCACACGATCTTGGTGGCCAATCGACCGGCCCAAAACGTGAAATTATGTGCTCACCGAAATGTTCTCTCAATAAGTCCATTGATTGATGCGATGTGTGGGAAGTGTCGCCGTCTTGCTGAAACCAAATGTCGCCGAGATCACGAGCTTCAATTTCAGGCATCAAATAGTCGGTTATCATGGCACGATAACGGTCGCCATTGACGGTTACGTTCGCACCGGCATAATTCTTAAGGAAATATGGACCGATGATTCCACCGGCCCACAAACCACACCAAACCGTTGTTTTTTCTGGATGAAGTGGCAGTTCTTCAATCTCTTCAGGTTGCTCTTCGTCCCAAATGCGGCAATTTTGTTTGTTTACATACCCAATGAGCCAGAAATGGGCCTCATCGCTAAACAAAATTTGCCTCGAAAACGTCGGATCTTCTTGGAACTTTTCAAGAGCCCATAGAGCGAAGCGATGTCGCTTGGGAAGGTCGAGCGGCTTCAGTTGTTGCACAAGCTGTATTTTGTATGCTTTCAATTTAAGATCTTGACGTAAAATGCGCCAAGTCGTTCCATACGTCAGTCCGAGTTGCTGCGAACGGCGCCGAATCGACTCTCTACGGTCTTCGTGTACACTCTCAGCTACGGCCACTATATTTTCTTCACAGCGTGCTGGACGTGGTCTATTCGGTTGAATATTATCCAATAATGAATGCTGGGTCTCAAAGTGGGTGCTAATGTTGCGAATAGTACGCTCAGTAGGCCGATTATGTTGACCATAAGTTAAGCGAAGTGCACGAAACACATTCCTCACAGAACGTGAATTTTCATAATAAAGTTGAACAATTTGCAAACGTTGTTCACGCGTAAGTCTTTCCATTATGAAATGCCAAACAATACTAAACAAAAATAACATGACAGCATGACACGACTCACACGTGATCTGTCAAAAAAGGCTATTGAAAAAAGTATCTCTACTTGGATCACCCGTTATGTATTTAGTGTGGAAAGTCTCCAGCTATCATTGAAAAGTTGTTTTTCAGAAGTACACCAGTTGTCTATTAGTTTGCCCCCCGCTCCAACTAACCAACTCGACCAGACGGTCGACTTGAGTTGCAGCAAGATTGGTTGACACAACCACTAGAACCTCTTTTAGATTTTCTACTTTCATTGGAGTTGTCAGGGCTCGTGATCTCAAATCTGCCATCCAAAACGTTTTTTCCCCAAACTGGTGCTACTATAATGTAGCGACCTTTTGCCGACTTCAGGTGGTCTAACACCTTGGGCATTAGATTGCGTGGTGAAAATATCCAACCCAGCGGAAAGTCCCACTGACGGCTGAAGGCGTTAGAGAAGAGTGCTAATTAATCTTTGCAGTCTAATGAGACGTAGCTGTTGACGACGGTTGTTTTTGCAGACGCGAAGACATCTACGTCTGGAATGCCCCTATGATTGAAAATGTTGTTTGTTGCCGGAGACAACAGGTGCCACTCTGGCGGACGCTTTCCCCGAGATAGATGGTCCCCCATGCAGTTGTACCTCCCCGGGAAGTATTTTGCTGACAGAAGAATTTTCAAACGGTCTGCCGGAGCAATAACTTTCTTGTTAGTGCCAGTAGACATAGACAAGCGTGTGTTCCTCCTTCTTTACGAATTTATGATACTAATGCCTTGTTGTCTGACTGAACAAGAATGTGGGCATTTCGCAGATGATGCATCTCTGCGCTCAAAGCTGCATAGACTGCATTCTCAGTTCTTTTTGGTTTGAATGCCACTTTTTTTGTTCTTTGGTCCAAAGCCCGGACAACAATTGTTCGTTTACCTGGGCTCCCCAACCTGCGTCCGCTGCATCCGTCGTTATCAAATTGGTTTAGTGCCTTGGATTCAAGTCTGACTTCATGTGAATGGCTCCGCGCCACCATTTTAAGTCGACAATCACTTGAGGAGGAGCCTTTTGCTTCCTCTCTGGCTTCCGATTAGAGCGGCGACAAAATATTTGCAATTGACGACAATACAGGCGTCCCCTTCGATCTACGAATGTTGCGAAATTCAGCTGACCTAGCAATCTTTGAACTTGTTTTTGACTGTAGACTTGTTCGGTCAAAAGGTTGTCTTTTCTGTTTTATTTTTGGAAAGAAAAATTGTATTGGCCTTGGTATCCCATGTTACCCCGACGTACTCGATTTGCTGCATTGGTTTTAGAACTGCTTTTTGATAGTTGATCTGCCACCCCAGAAATCCCAAAGTATTCACAACCTCCGCGGTCTGTGAAGTTAATTTGTTCATGTCCTGATGGGCCAGCGTCGTCTAATTACACTAAGACCCGAATGGCACGCTTTCGAAGGACCTCCGCGATCCAAATCGTCAATGCAGCAAATATTTGAGGAGGTGGAGATAGGCCGAATAGTAAAGATGTCATTTCGAGTAACTCCTCGTTGTAAACTAGCCTTAGAAAACAGCGATGACTCATCGATATGGGAATGTGGAAGTATGCTTGAGGTAAATCGATCTTTACCATCCAGTCGAATTTTTGTAGAAACTCCGGGTCTAATGCATGGGAAATTAATTGAAAATGCTTTTCCTTTATATCGGGTTTTTCAACAGGACGCTACAAAAGTTGAGCGACAGGGACAGAATACGATGCCATATTTCTTGCCGCTCTTTTGACATTTCTCTTCAGTAAGGTTTGCCATTTCATGATAGAAAGATATACGATCCAACAACGAGTCGAAATTATTAAAATTTACAACCGAAATTCGGAGTCAGTGGCCTCAACGTTAAGAGCGCTACGTCCAATTTATGGTCGTCATAATCGTCCTAGCAGATCAACAATTGAGCGTCTTGTGGAAAAATTTGAATCCACAGGCACAGTACAAAATGTTACCGTGCCAGTGAGACAAAGAAGTGCGCCCGTAGTGTCGAGAATATTGCTGCCGCTGAGGCTTCAGTTGAAGAAAGCCCACATGTGTCTCTCACACGACGTTCTCATGCGTTGGGCATCTCTGTGACGTCGTTGTGGCGAATTTTGCGAAAAGTTCTTGCCCTACATCCTTACAAGATTAAATTGACGCAAGAACTGAAGCCGCTTGACCACCAGAAGCGTCGTATGTTTTTGAATTGGGCATCGAAAAATCATCTTCAGCGATGAGGCTCATTTCTGGCTGAATGGCTTCGTCAATAATCAAATTATGCGGTATTGGTCAGGAAGCAATCCACACGTACTCCATGAGCCATCATTGCATCCCGAAAAAATTACGGTTTGGTGTGGTTTATGGGCCGATGGCGTCATTGGGCCGTACTTCCTCCGTGATGACCAAGACCGGCACGTTACTGTGAATGGGAATCGCTACCGTTCAATGACAACCGAATATTTTTGGCCCCAATTGGATGATTTGGACTTGGAGGCCATGTGGTTCCAACAGAACGGCGCCACAAGCCACACAGCGAATGCCACAATCAATTTATTGGAAACCAAGTTAGGAGAACGTGTTATCTCACGAAATGGTCCAGTCGCTTGGCCGCCTCGGTAGTGCGATTTGACGCCGTTAGACTATTTCCTGTAGGGCTACGTCAAGTCTATGGTCTATGGCAACAAGCCAGCGACGATTAATGAACTTCGTATGAATATCGAACGTGAAATTGCAGCAGTATCGGCCGATTTATGCTTGAAATTTGGGTTCAGCGTCTGGACTTCTGCAAGCGTGCCCGTGGTGGCCATGCAAAAGAAGTCGAGTTCCATACATAATGGCATCGAACCTACTTTCACAGGAAGAAAGAATTTCATTGATATCCAGAACCATTTCTGCTTTATTTAAAAAAAACTTTTGTAGCGCTCTTATTGAAAAACCCTTTATAACAATTCAGCTAGTTCGGACACCACCCATGGAGTTTCAGTCTCCACTAGATCCAAAATCTTTCCTATCCTCTCTTTCTTCCCCTTCTCTAACGCTCTTACTATGGTAACATATAAAGGGTATTCATAACCCCTTGAGGACGTGTAAATTATAAAAAAAAAAAGACCTCGAAGGTGGAACATTGGACAAAAGCTCTCGTCGCTCTTTTGGACAACAAACATTTTGGATAAAAACTTGGGCCTATTATTTTCGGAGTTTCTTATATACGTTGAAAATTTTCTCATCAGTTTCGGGTTTGGTAAATTTAAGGGGCGGGGGCTTCCGACAAAAGGAATTCTATCACCTGATATGATTTTCATTATAAAATTGTTGGCTCCCAAGGATAGCCAGTTTGTTTGAAAGTCCTGAACACAACCCCCCTTGAATTCTTTTATTTGATCGTCATTTCTTATCTTTTGTACGAAAGGAATTCGTTTTTGAATCCTTTTTAAATTTCTTGGGAATATCTCTGCCTCTGTATGATGAACGAGAATCTTTACGAAAAGTACGAGATGAATGAAAATAATTTATGGGTGGTTCTTGGAAATTTGTACCTCGCTTAGGTTTTCTTTTATCTTTTAGATAAAGCGGCGGATTCAACCACATAGATGTACCACCAAGCGAAATAATTATTAAGGCCAAATTGGTCTGATCGAATATATGCATATAATAATTCTACGAACTAAGTTAGAAGGAGTAAACTCACTTGAGGAATTATTAGCCCAGTTAACTAAAGATCGTAATCCTATTCGCACTAAATCCTTAAAATCCAACAGCCTCTTTGTCATTCCTGTCATTAGCCTTTCAGTCGATGCTAAAAAGTCTTTTCCTGCATTTAGATGACATAATTCATCATTCAATAAACCCAGGCTAAAAATCCCTGGAGGGACTTGGAGTATTTAACATCTTTCCAGGAATCGCAAGGAAAATGGTGCAGCTTTTTCAACGACTCAACCTTAGCATGAGGTGCTTGTTCAATAGCGTATTTGTTTTCAACGCATGTTTTTACCTCGCCAAAATCGAGCATTCTTGGCTGAACAGGATCAATCAAGAAAGGTGTATTGCTCGCTCTTGCTCTACTTGTTGGTGGTAAATCCAATTCGTTCCATTCATACGAGGATGGAATTTATCGAGATGTTTAGTAATTTTTTTAAGAAACTTATTTGATTTTTTAGAGCGTCAATTTTCGGATGTTGTTGTGGTCTTTTGTTTGGAGGCTTTGAAGAATTCCAATCAGATTCTGAATCGGATGAGGTGTAATTCCGACTAACCTCACTTTCTGGAGCACGCTGTATTTTTCTTCCTTTCTCCGTAATTTTGATGGTTAAATCTGCATCAGAATTTTCATTCTCGATTTCACCATGTGAATTATCGGTTTCGCTTATAATGATTTTTAAATTAATAATTCTGTAAATAATTTTAAATTTGTTGGTACATTTATAAAAGATGGTTGGGTGTTGTAGAACGAGGCTTTAACTTGGCAATGCCCACCGTTGTAACTCTGACTGCACAGCAAGTGCTTATTTTTTACCTCCAAGTGGTAACCATCGGGTACTGGTCTCATCCAACCGGATATGACTTGCTAAACGATAAGCGCGGGTGTTGATATCACGACGAAAAACAGCAACACTATACGCAGCCAGGTCAGAATGGCACAGAATGAATAACAAGCCTGCTGTCCCAGGCGAACCTAGACAAACTGCTTCGACATATTCGGACAACAGGTTGTATAGGAATTCCAAGGGTTAGTCAGTCCCCTTGAACAGTGATGGTGACGGATAAATCGAAGGCAAACGGCAGCGCTCAATCCCGCAGTGGATACTGATGGCCCCGTGTCCTAGGGGTATCTAATAAATTGGAACTGGCCTCCAGGTTGAGGGTTGTGTTATGGGTTAACTACCCAACCATGGAAAAATCTAACGGTTACGAAGCAACTATTAGTATCGGAAAGGACTGATTTTATTGTTGACGACACGGCTAAACGAAAAAAGGACAACGACGTTCGTATCTGCACCTGGAATGTGAGAACATTAAACAGGAGAGGTGCAAGCGAACAACTAGCGGAAGCCCTAAACTGCTACAAAGCAGACATTACTGCCATCCAGGAAATACGATGGGATGGACCGGGTAAAAAGAGGATGAAAAACTGTACAATCTACTACGGACCGTGCTATAGTGATCAGAAGCAACGAATATTCGGATGCGGATTTGTTATAAGTGCCAGACTTAGGCAAGAAGTGTTATGTTTCCAAGACATTAGCGAACGCATTGTAACAATCCGCATCAAGGCCGAATTCGCCAACATAAGCCTTATATGCGCTCACGCCTCAACGGAGGAAAGAGCTGATATAGCTAAGGACTGCTTCTATGAGCTCCTTGACAAAACCTATGAGCGACTACCGAAGTACGATGTTAAAATCGTGCTGGGAGATTTTAGCGCAAAGGTAGGAGGAGAAGACATCTTTAGCAGGATTGTCGGTGAACAAAGCCTACACGCCAACACGTCTGGTAACGGACTTAGGCTAATTGACTTCGCTACGGAACGACATGCCACTATAGCCAGCACATGCTTTCCTCACCTCGATATCCATAAGGGGACGTGCCGGCCTCCAGATAAACAAACGGTCAATCAAATTTATCACATTGGGATAGAGAAGAGGCACGCATCCAGTATTTTGGATGTCCGAACACTCCGAGGAGCTAACATCGACTCGGACCACTACCCTGTTGCAGCAAAGTTTAGAATGCGGATATCCACCACGCCACAACAATCCAGAAATACTGTGAAAACATTTAATGTCGAAAGACTGCAAACGAAAGAGACCGCCAAGACCTTCGCGCAACGCGTATCCATAAGCCTTTCGAATAAGACCATATCAGCAGCACCGAATGTCGAAAAGTCGAAGAAAAATGGCAACGATACCACCATACCATTAGATCAGCCGCAACTGATGTGCTAGGTTTCTGGCGCCCACCAGCATGAAACCCCTGGTTTGATGAGGAATGCCGACAGATTGATGAGGATATAGAGAGGTGCCACTCCAGGAAAGATGTTCGCAAGTTTTACGAAAGTGTAAAACGTCAAAGCCAAGGGTAGAAGGCTCGAACAGAATCCTGTCGAGATGAACAAGGAAATATCGTAGTTGAGTAGACGCTGAGGATATTGAAGAACCACTTCTGCAGACTGTTAAACGGCGCTGACGAACAACATTCCGCTGTCAGGCAGAACGAATTTTTCAATATTGGCAACGACAGCGAAAGCTGCCAACCACCCGACCTGAGTGAAGTGAGGATAGTAATATCTAAACTGAGCTTAATAAGGCTGCCGGAGACTTATAAAGCCGGCGGAGATGACTTGGTAAGTAACATCCACCAACTAATAAGCCGAATATGGTCTTAAGAAAGTTTGCCTGAAGAATGGAACCTCAGCATCGTTTGCCCGATCCACAAAAAATGGGAGCCCCTAAACTGCACCAACTACAGAGGCATTAGTCTCCTCAACATCGCCTACAGGATCCCATCTGCCGTAATATGTGAACGCCTGAAACCGTTTACCGACAACCTGATCGGCCCTTATCATTGTGGTTTTAGGCCAGGAAAGCCTACAACCGATCAAATTTTCACACTTCGGCAGATCCTGGAAATAACACAAGAAGTCTAAATCGATACCTACCACCTATTCATCGATTTCAAAGCCGCATACGACAGTATTTATAGAGACGAACTATACAGAGCCATGTCTGGTTTTGGTATACCGCCCAAACTCGTCCGTTTGTGTAGTATGACGATGGAGAATTCTCGCTGCTCCATCAGGGTCGGAAACGACCTCACTGACACATTCGATACCAAAAAGGATTTAGGCAAGGCGATGCACTGTCATGTGACTTCTTCAATCTGATTCTTGAGAGGATTGTGCAAAACTCACTAGCCAACACCAGAGGCACAATTTTCCAAAAATCTGTACAACTATTAGCATACGCCTACGACATTGACATCATTGGTAGGACCCAACGTGATGTCATAGCCACGTTTACTAGTATAGAGAAGGAAGTGGCAAAAACGGGTTTAGCAGTATATGAGGGCAAGACGAAGTACATGCTGTCAACACGAAAGGATACACAACATCGAGGAATTGGACGGAACTTCATCATTGATAGATATAACTTTGAAGTAGAACGGGACTTTGTATAACTCGGATCCGCTATTAACTCTGACAACAACATCTCGTCAGAAATTAAACGAAGAATTACTCTTGCCAACCTCTGTTGCTTTGAGATAAGACGACAATTCAGTAGTAAAGCCCTCACTCGAACTACTAAGGACATCCTATATAAGACCCTGATCATCCCAGTCCTGCTCTACGGCGCTGCAGCATGGACCGTCTCAAAAGCGGATGAAGAAATCTTTGGTCGATTTGAGAGGAAAATTCTTCGAAAAATCTTCGGTCCCGTTTGCGTTGAAGGGCTATGGAGACGAAGATTCAACCAAGAACTATACGAGCTGTACAGCGACATGCCCCTCGTCAAAAAAAACTCCGCATTGGACGTTTAAGATGGCTAGGACATGTCGATCGAATGGACACCAATACTCCGGCTCGCAGAGTCTTCGATTCCCAGCCAGACGTCGGACGCAGTAGAGGAAGACCTCGCCTTAAGTGGCGCGCACAAGTAAAAACACCGACCTCAGCCAACTTGGAGTGCGCAACTGGCGGCAGTTAGCTAAGGACCGGGCTAATTGGAGAGGCATGTTGGTTGAGGCCCAGGTTCATTCCGGACTGTAGCGCCGCTTAAATAAGTAAGTATTTATAAAAGAGTGACTATTCACGGGACTTACAAAAAAACGCTATGAGATGACAGAAGTCACAAACACTTGTTTCTAACTGAAGCAGGTGGCGCTGCTGGCGATAGGCAGAGCATTTATGAAACTTTAATGTTAAAGCGGTAAGTTCCACCAACCATTCTTCAAGGCGACGCTGTGTGTTTTTCGATAAGCGCATAATAAAAAAAAATGACAATAATTTCCCCAATTAATTGTGTTTTATTCAAAATCAACATCAGTCCTTAAAATTTAACCGCACTTTATTACTAAATTTGTGTAGCCTAATGATAACGGGGGATTTTTTTTCGCTGTCCTCTCTAAGATGAAGTACTGCCTTAATTAAAATAGAATTTCTTATTCTTGAAAAACTTCTATGCACAGTTGTTCGAATATCTGAATGCATCTCATGTTAAATGGAATTTCCCAAAGTAACCTACTGTAACCTCGCAACTATAATGCGTTCCATTGTACCTTTAAACCTTTGTTTGGGAAATCATAGACAGATATTGTCCCCTCTATGCCATCCGATTGTAGGTCGTACAACTACCTACCGAATGTCGGTAATTAGGGCCTCTGCTACACTCTCCATCCAGCCACTACATGAATGAAAATATGCAACAATTGTCCATAATGTTGTGCCGTATAATCACAACAGCCCTGCTTTCAAAAATTACTATGACTCTGCCGCTGGACTCCATGCCGATGGTTATTACTTCTCTATGGCGATATATCTACAACACATACACCGCAAACTCTCCCTCTTTTTCGTTCCATGTTTACATTGAAGTTTTTCCCTACTTTTATCGAATTTCTGGATTTGGTCTACTGAACATTTTGCGGATGTGACTGACTGACGAATAAGAAGCATAAAACCAAAAAAAAAAACAAAACAAAAAAACACACACCAACCGATCCAAACAGAGAAAATCCAAAGAAGACTACCAGCAGCAGCGCAAGCAATGGTTACAACCAACGACAATAAAGATGCAAAAAGTTGGCAGTGGCAGTTAGCAGTAGCAGTAGCATAGCAGCTCATAGCAAAGCGGTCCAAGTAACAAGAGAATGAAACATAAACCAACAAAACGTATCTCACCGCGTAGTTACGTTCAGAGACGACGACGATGACTTAGACTCGGGCGAACCCCTCGTGCAGCCAGCCACACCAGTCCATCCACCATCCTCGTAGGGATGATATTGCTCTGGCGTCCAATACAGGAAGCCAATACAAGACTTATGCCAGAAATAAGTGTAAGAGAGCTTCAACGTAAAGTTGATTACTGTCCACCGAACGTGATCGTATTTGTTTGTGGTGAACTTCCTTTTGGAGGGTATCTATACCTACGTATGGGTATACCCCAGTCGAAGGAAGATACCTTGTTTTCGACGTCCTATAGATACGAGAATATTTGAGTGCGCGCAGTCTTAACGTTTTTCCTTTCACGTGTAACAGGTGCACAAAGCCACAACAGTAAACGCGGGAGAATATGCATTCGTGTGCTGCCTTGTAGTGTTTTTTTTTTCCCGCTCTGAGACAATGTCCTCACGCATTGAGGAACCCCTCAATCATATGTTTGAAGAAAAAAAAATACAAGAACCTACACAAAAGGGTTATTCCAGACAAGGATGATCGACCTCGAGGGTTAATGTACGCTCGGTTGGAAAAACGGCCGGAATCGAGACGAATTCCTGAAGGGGTCTATTCACATTCGGGAGGTTTTTTTATTTCTGTGATGTGGGCTTAATTTAAGGGTCTATGTGATTTAAATGAGGCAAACATGAATAGAGGGGCTCAGTGGGACGATGGTTAGTGCGTTGAACTGCCGCGTAGAAGGTCTGGTTTAGATTCCCAGCCGTAGCAACACCTGAATGATTTTTCACTGGCCCACATCTCGTGATAATCTGACATAACATCCGAGTAGTATCAATTGTCGTGAAAAGCTTATCTCAACTTAGCCGTTCGGAGTCGGCATAAAACAGGAGGTCCCACCATCGCGCAAGAAGTACACACGAACACATGAATGGTTGTGAAAAAAAGCTAGGCCCTGGGTACTAACGATTCTGTTGCGCCACAATTTTTTTTTTTCTTACATGAATAGAGGGCAAGGATGTGATAATCCGACTGATAATTACTGTAATGTTCGGATGTTAATGAAAATGCAATCCCTTCACTTTATTTGAGATCCTTTTTGTTTTTTTTTATCATTGGATGAATGATGAACCAGGAATCTAAGATATTTTCATCTCAGTCAGAGTTATCTTTGAACGTTTGTTTGTATTGGATTTGTTGCGAACCATCACATCCCCACTCGTTTCCATTAAAAGTATTTTTTACGTTTTACAAATACAATAATAAGGGTCTCGCTGTATAGTTTAATAAGTCCTGCATGTTTACTTCAGCCAAAGTTTCAGTTACAGTATTTGTCTCATGTATTGGGTAGTGATGGTAGTGGTTGGGTGTTGTAGAACGAGGGTAGACTCTGATTGGCTTTAACTTGGCAATGCCCAGAGTTGTAACTCTGACTACACATCAAGTGCTTATTTTTACCTCCAAGTGGTAAGCATCGGGAACTGGTCTCATCCAACGGGATTTGACTTGCTAACCGATAAGCGCGAGTGTTGATAACACGACGAAAAACAGCAACACTATAAGCAGCCAGGTCAGAACGGCACGGAATGAAAACCCGGCCCGCTGTCCCGGCAAACCTAGACAAGCTGCTTCGACATGTTCGGACAACAGGTTGTCTAGGAATTTCAAGGGCCGATTGAGCAGATATGGTGGCGAATGAACCGAAAGGCCAACGGCAGCGCTCAATCCCATAGTGGATACTGATGGCCCCGTGTCCTAGGGCAATCTAATCAATTGGAACTGGCCCTCCAGGTTGGGGGTTGTGCTTTGGGTTAACTACCCAACCATGGAAAAATTTAACAGTTACGAAGCAACCAAAAGCCTCGGAAAGGACTGATTTTATTGTTGACGATACGGCTAAACGAAAAAAGGACAACGACGTTCGTATCTGCGCCTGGAATGTGAGAACATTAAACAGGAGATGTGCAAGCGAACAACTAGCGGAAGCCCTAAACTGCTACAAAGCAGACATTACTCCCATCCATCTGTGACATCTACTACGGACCGTGTTATAGTGAGCAGAAACAGCGATTATTTGGATGCGGAATTGTTATAAGTGCCAGACTTAGGCAAGAAGTCTTATGTTTCCAAGACATTAGCGAACGCATTGTAACGATCCGCATCAAGGCCGAATTCGCCAACATAAGCCTTATATGCGCTCACGCCCCAACGGAAGAAAAACATGATATAGCTAAGGACTGCTTCTATGAGCTCCTTGACAAAACCTATGAGCGACTACCGAAGTACGATGTTAAAATCATGTTGGCTGATTTTAACGCAAAGGTAGGAAGAGAAGACATCTTTAGCAGGATTGTCGGATTGCCTACACGACGCCTCGTCTGGTAACGGACTAAAAATAATTGACTTCGCTACGGCACGGAATGCCACTATAGCCAGCACACGGTTTCCTCACTTCGATATCCATAATAAGACATAGCAGTTTCCAGATCAACGAACGGTCAACCAAATTGATATATAAAGGTGCGCATCCAGTATTTTGGATGTCCGAACATTCCGAGGAGCTAACATCGACTCGGACCAGTACCTTCTTGCAGCCAAGGTTAGAATACGGATATCCACTACGCCACAACAATCCAGAAATACTGTACAAAATTTAATGTCGAAAGAATGCAATCGCAAGAGACCGTCAAGACCTTCGCGCAACGCGTATCCCTAAACCTCTCGATTAACACCATACCACCAGCATCGAATGTCGAAGAACAATGGGAAACGATGCCAACAAGCCATTAGATCAGCCGCAACTGATGTGCTAGGTTTCTCGAGCCCACCAGCATGAAACAAATGGTTTGATGAGGAATGCCGACAGATGCTCGCAGCCAAGAACGAGACCAACAAGGCTAAGCTGCAGGTGAAGACGAGAGCTGCCGTTGAGCTCTACAAGCAGAGAAGAAGGGAAGAACACCGGCTTTTTAGAAAGAAGAAAAAAGAGGAAGAAAAGCGCGCGATCGAGGATATAGAGAGGTGCCACTCCAGGAAAGATGTTCGCAAGTTTTAACAAAGTGTAAAACGTCAAAGCCAAGGATACAAGGCTCGAACAGAATCCTGTCGAGATGAACAAGGAAATATCGTAGTTGAGTCGATGCTGAGGATATGGAAGAACCACTTCTGCAGACTGTTAAACGGCGATGACGAACAACATTCCACTGTCAGGCAGAACTAACCATTTAATGTTGGCAACGAAAGCGAAAACTGCCAACCACCCGGCTTGAGTGAAGGTAGGTTAGCAATATCTAAACTGAAGCTTAATAAGGCTGCCGGAAATAACGGCCTTCCTGCTGAGCATTATAGATCCGGCGGAGATGATTTGGTAAGTAACATTCACCAACTCACAAACCAAATGTGGTCGCATGAAAGTATGAATGAAGAATGGAACCTCTGCCTCGTTTGTCCGATCCACAAAAAAAGGAGACCCTCAGAACTGCGACAACTACGGAGGCATAAGTCTTCTCAACATCGCCTACAACATTCTATCTGGGGCAACATGTGAACGCCTGAAACTATTAACCAACCGTAAACCATCCCGATCGGGACTTGTTAGTCTGGTTAAGGTTAGCAAACCACAACTGATCAAATCTTCACGTTTTTTTTTTGTATAATTTGCGCGAACTCAAGGGGTTATGAATACCTATGATATGTTTTAGCACAGTGCGGGCGTTAAGGACATTCGGGGTAAGAAGAAAGGAGATAACGAATCACTTTGGTTTTAAATGCCTCTAAGTTACAATTGAAAGGAAAAACAGAGTTTGGTAGAGCATTCCACATTCGTGTTGTTCGGTTTATCTCTATATTTCAGCGTTCATCCGAAGATAAGCTTGAGGTTAAACTGATTTGCATTCATATGATGAATGCTGCCGGCTATATCATTTGAGCGTTGGTTGTTAAAATAGCGATAAAACAATGTAAGGCAGGAGATATTTCGACGGTGTTCAAGCGAAACTAAAGAGTTCGATATTCTCATGTCTCCTATAAGTTTTTTCGCACGTGTTTGAATCCTATCTAGTAGGTGCAATGTTGACTTTGGTGCACCTGACCAGACGTGGGCGTTGAATTCAAGTTTTGGGCGTATAAACGCTTTATATATTGTGGCCAGATCAGAAGGGGTGAATTATTTTTTTAGCATCGATTAAGAAAACCTAGACATTTTGCTGCATTTTTAGCGACTTGGAATATGTGGTCGTTCCAACGTAAGTCGTTACTAACACACATACCCAGCGTTGAAAAATGTTCGGTTTTTTCGACGTAAGTGCCATTGATCCATAATGGCTCTACATGTTGGTTTCGCTTTAACAACAGAAACAGCATTTTGTTTTGGAAGCATTGAATTCTACTCTGTTAGACTTATCCATTTGATGATGCTTCCAAGGTCGGAATCCAATGAGCTTAACATATGTTGTCGTTTAGATTCCGCGTTCGAAGATGAGGGACGTGGACCTGAAAACGAATATGAGAAGCTGAGAGTACTGTCATCAGCGAAATTAGAAGTTGCAGACAGGAGATCATTGATGAAAATGAGAAAGAGAGTCGGAGACAAAACTGAGCCTTGAGGGACACCAGCATTTATTTGGTTGCAGACATCAATCCGTCCAAAACAACTTGAATTGAACGTTCCGAAAGATAATTTCTGGTCCATAGAAGAAGTTTCTCATCCATTCCAAATGTACGCATTTTCGACAAAAGGGCTTGATGCCAAACCATGTCAAATGCTTTTGAAATATCAACTGCAACAATCTTACTTTCTCCAGCGAGGTAGATTGATTGGTTCAACTTTTCGGTAAGATATGTCATCATATTACCAGTGGACCTGTTGCTTCGAAAACCACACTGCCGGTCATTAAGAAGTTTTCGTGTTTCAAAATATTTCATAAACTGGCGATTTATCAGCGTTTCCATGACGTTGGACAGAAGGGACGTAAGCGCAATTGGTCGGTAGTTGGAGAGCGAGGAAGATTCGCCCTTTTTTGGTACAGACTGGGCAAATGCAGTTTTCCATATACTCAGAAAGAGACCTGATGAGTAGGTCAGCTTACGCAGTGGTCCTGCAAGCGAAAAAGAACACCTCATCAGATTAATGGGGGAAATACCATCTGGATCAGCGGACTTGTAAATGTCAAGATCAAATAAAACTCTTGCAACTGTACGAGTACGAAACTGAACTTATCCCATAGAATGATTAACGTTCTCAAGATAGAAAAGCTTACGCAGTGGTCCTGCAAGCGAAGAAGAACACCTCATCAGATTAATGGGGGAAATACCATCTGGATCAGCGGACTTGTAAATGTCAAGATCAAATAAAACTCTTGCAACTGTACGAGTACGAAACTGAACTTGTCCCATAGAATGATTAACGTTCTCAAGATAGAAAAGCTTACGCAGTGGTCCTGCAAGCGAAGAAGAACACCTCATCAGATTAATGGGGGAAATACCATCTGGATCAGCGGACTTGTAAATGTCAAGATCAAATAAAACTCTTGCAACTGTACGAGTACGAAACTGAACTTGAGCCATAGAATGATTAACGTTCTCAAGATAGAAAAGCTTACGCAGTGGTCCTGCAAGCGAAGAAGAACACCTCATCAGATTAATGGGGGAAATACCATCTGGATCAGCGGACTTGTAAATGTCAAGATCAAATAAAACTCTTGCAACTGTACGAGTACGAAACTGAACTTGAGCCATAGAATGAATAACGTTCTCAAGATAGAAAAGCTTACGCAGTGGTCCTGCAAGCGAAGAAGAACACCTCATCAGATTAATGGGGGAAATACCATCTTGATCAGCGTACTTGTGAATGTCAAGATCAAAAAAAACTCTTGCAACTGTACGAGTACGAAAGTGAGCTTGTCCCATAGAATGATTAACGTTCTCAAGTACAGGAGGAGACTGGGCACAATCAGCCAATGTAGATCATCGAAAAATCCCAAGAAGTCCAAATCGATACCCACCACCTATTCATCAATTGCAAAGCCGCATACGACAGCATTTATAGAGACGACCTATACAGAGCCATGTCTGGTTTTGGTATACCGCCCAAACTCGTCCATATATGTAGGATGACGATGGAGAATTCTGCTCCATCAGGTTCGGAAACGACCTTACCGACACATTCGATACCAATAAGGGATTTAGGCTAAGCGATGCGATGTCATCTGAATTCTTCAATTTGATTTGATGAGGATTGTGCAAAACCCCCAAGCCGACACCAGAGGCACAATTTTCCAAATTCGGTGCAACTACTAGCATACGCCGACGATATTGATATCATTGGTAGGACGCAACGTGATGTCATATTCATGGTTGCCATTATAGAGAAGGAAGCGGCAGAAGTGGGTTTAGCAGAAGACGAGTGTAAGACTAAGTATATGCTGTCAACACAAAAGGACACACAACATCGACGGTCATTGGCAGATATAACTTTTAGGTAGTACGGGACTTTGTCTATTTCGCTTGCGCTATTAACTCTGACAACAACATCTCGTCAGAAATAAACCGCTGGCAACAGCTGTCTCTTTGGAATAAGACGACAATTCACTAGTAAAGCCGTCACTCGAACTATTAATGAGATCCTATATAGGACCCTGATCATCCCAGTCATGCTCTACGGCGCTGAATCATGGACCGTCTCAAAAGCGGATGAAGAAATCCATGGTCGATTTGAGAGGAAAATTCTTCGAAAAATATTCGGTCCCGTTTGCGTTGACGGGCTACCAAGAACCAGGTGGTACAGCGACATGCCCCTGGTAAAAAAATCTCCGCATTGTACGTTTGAGATGGCTAGGACATGTAGAACGAATGGACACCAACACTCCGGCTCGCATAGTCTTCGATTCCCAGCCAGACGTCGGACGCAGTCGAGGAAGACCCCGCCTTAAGTGCCGCGCACAAGTAGAAATTGTCCTCAACCAACTTGGAGTGCGTAACTGAAGGTAGTTAACTAAGGGCCGGGATAATTGCAGAGGAATGTTGCCTGAGGCCCAGGTCCACTCCGGACTATAAAAATAAAATAAAATAAATTTATGGCGCAACAGGCTCATTAGTGGCCTAGCTTTTTTCTCACAACCAATCATGTGTGCGTGTGTACTTCTTAGCACGATGGCGGGACCTCCTGTTTTATGCCGAATCCGAACGGCTAAGTTGAGATAAGCTTTTCACGACAATTGATACTACTCGGATGATTTGTCAGATCATCACGAGAGGAGGGCCAGTGAAAAATCATTTAGGTTTTGCTACGGCTGGGAATCGAACCCATACCTTCTGCACGGTAGTTCATCGCACTAACCATCGCGACACTGAGCCCGTCTCCGGACTATAGCGCCACTTAAATAAGTCCGTAAGTACACTTACCCGATGAAACTTTACCCTTTCATCACGGCTTTCGATGAGTAAAGCTAGGAAGCCTTTTAGTGCTTTAATCTGTATAGAAGGGTTCAATTAGATGTTTTGCAAAATAAAAAGGACGCTACTTGGCAGGCTGTGGGCGGTGGGTGGTGGTACAAAAAAGTACCATCCGGGATGTTGACTGGTACAATATTTACCATTAGTACTTAAAAAAACACACACAATAATACAAAATTTTGTAATTCATAAGAAAAACTTTACTCATACTAAAATAAACACAAAACACGTATTCATAGTTATCCAAAAAAGTTATAAGAAAAAAAGTATTTAAAAAAAAAAAAAACAAAGTTATGATTGCAGTTTTACAAATGATAGGGAGTGAAACATTTTTTGCAAAGCGGCACCTGACATTCGCGGCATAAAACTTTGGTTCTTGATTGTTTCTTCTGTTGGGTGTATCTCACAAAGCGACGCCTTGTATCACCTTCAACTGGTAAGTGATTTATTCCACTTATTTCCCTTCGTCTTCGTCCTGGCTTGGATGACCTACGAACCGGCGCTGATTTCAGACCATCTTCCACAAGAAGTTCTGCCAATGTCACCAAATGCGTTTTTTCGATTGAGGTCAGAATGTATGACCCATGAGTTCACACTTGCCATCATGATAAGGCGATAAAATGTTTTTTTCCACCACTTAACAGATTTCCGGTCGTATTCATAAGGACCACACATCTGGTCCGCTAAGTCGACACCACCGATTATTTCGCGATAAAATTTGATTGCTTGTGGGCACTGCACATCAACTCTATCTCCAGTCCTCAATTTTGTTTTTTTTTTGTCACTGTAGTACATGTGGGCTTATGACAATAGGAAAGTACTGATACTTCCTTTGTATCTTGCCATTTTATTCACAAGATACCACCAGAGGTGCAGTTGAACTGAGCTTCACCGCGTTGAAGTTTTCCTTCAAATTTTGGAACATTTTTTTCGATTGGCCATCACTGCACCAACGGCTGGGAATGCAATAGATTTTAACAAAATTTACTGAAGTAAAAAAGCGATCGAAGCAAAAATGACGTCCTTTCTAGCTATTGAGCTGGCTAGCTTTTGAACAACTCGTTCACCCAATGTTCCTTCACGTTGCTCAGTCTCTTTTCCACTATAAATATCAAAGTCGTTGGTAAAGGGTTATTCATTTCGAGGTTCCCTACTTTTTTAAAGAAAAAAACACAGAAAATTCAAATTTAATGGAGAATGTTTATTATCATTTGAAAGAACATTTTTTGGCATTTATTTTTTGAAGATTATGTCGATCAAATGTTGGCCGTTGCTACGTCGCAGATGGTCCATCCGTGGAGTCCAATTTTCGATCACTCGTTCGAGCATTTCGACTGGTAACTGGCGAATGACACGCGTGATATTTTCCCCCAAGGCCTGAATCAAAGCGGGTTTGTCGGCATAAGCTCTCGACTTTACATATCCCCACAGGAAAAAGTCTAACGCTGGATATCACACGATCTTGGTGGCCAATCGACCGGCCCAAAACGTGAAATTATATGCTCACCGAAATGTTCTCTCAATAAGTCCATTGATTGATGCGATGTGTGGGAAGTGGAGCCGTCTTGCTGAAACCAAATGTCGCCGAGATCACGAGCTTCAATTTCAGTCATCAAATAGTCGGTTATCATGGCACGATAACGGTCGCCATTGACGGTTACGTTCGCACCGGCATAATTTTTAAAGAAACATGGACCGATGATTCCACCGGCCCACAAACCACACCAAACCGTTGTTTTTTCTGGATGAAGTGGCAGTTCTTCAATCTCTTCAGGTTGCTCTTCGTCCCAAATGCGGCAATTTTGTTTGTTTACATACCCAATGAGCCAGAAATGGGCCTCATCGCTAAACAAAATTTGCCTCGCAAACGTCGGATCTTCTTGGAACTTTTCAAGAGCCCAGAGAGCGAAACGATGTCGCTTGGAAAGGTCGAGCGGCTTCAGTTGTTGCACAAGCTGTATTTTGTACGCTTTCAATTTAAGATCTTGACGTAAAGTCGTTCCATACGTCAGTCCGAGTTGCTGCGAACGGCGCCGAATCGACTCTCTACGGTCTTCGTGTACACTCTCAGCTACGGCCGCTATATTTTCTTCACAGCGAGCTGGACGTTGTCTATTCGGTCGAATATTATCCAATAATGAATGCTGGGTCTCAAAATGGGTGATGGTGTTGCGAATAGTACGCTCAGTAGGCCGATTATGTTGGCCATAAGTTGAGCGAAGTGCACGAAACACATTCCTCACAGAACGTGAATTTTCATAATAAAGTTGAACAATTTGTAAACGTTGTTCACGCGTATGTCTTTCCATTATGAAATGCCAAACAATACTAAACAAAAATAACATGACAACATGACACGACTCACACGTGATCTGTCAAAAAAGGCTATTGAAAAAAGTATCTCTACTTGGATCACCCGTTATCTTGCCATTTTATGCACAAGATACCACCAGAGGTGCATTTGAACTGAGCTTCACCGCGTTGAAGTTTTCCTTCAAATTTTGGAACATTTTTTTCGATTGGCCATCACTGTATCAACGGCTGGGAATCCAATAGATTTTAACAAAATTTACTGAAGTAAAAAAGCGATCGAAGCAAAAAGGGACGTCCTTTCTAGCTATTGAGCTGGCTAGCTTTTGAACAACTCGTTCACCCAATGTTCCTTCACGTTGCTCAGTCTCTTTTCCACTAGAAATATCAAAGTCGTAGGTATAACCAGTGGGAGAATTGCACCTCAACCACATTTTAATGACCCGTTTTACCGGTTTCATAGGCATATATTGCTTCATCTTGCTGCGCCCTTTAAATTTAGTCATAGATTCGTCTATGCTTTGATAGCTGCTGTCTTCTCTGCGATTTTGAAAGGTTTTTTTTTAGACATTCAACTATGCATCTACATAATATGTCCTAGCTTGGGGGCTTTTCAGGAGGTGAAAAATACATTTTTGAAGTTATCAGCATGAACCTATCTCGTGATATTGCTGATTTTATCGACTGATTACCTAGAGAGGGATGGTCTTTCACGCACGGTAATCGATTGTAGCACATCATAAACATGCATCCTAAAATTACTTCAATATCACCAGGATTTGTTCTTATGATTTTTTCCGCTTTCTTCTTAGACTTCTCATATACAAGGTGGCGCAAAAGTAATCCTCCTATCAGAAAATGCTATAAATTTTGCGATTGGCCCCTAATGTCAGTTCTGTTTTGACATTTGTGTAGTAAACACATGCGAAATACACGTTAAGAAACAATGTTACGCTACACTGCTCCAGAACGCGGAATATTGGTGACTATTTGTTTGAGCAATAATCGGTCGGTGACTTTGGCACAACGTGAATTTCTTCGCAGATTTCATAGCCGTCCAACGCCTACTGGTGATACACTGCGACGTTTAGCCGCTCGCCTCGAAGAGACTGGCACAACACGAGATGCTGCCAGGCGTGGCATACCCCGGAGTAGCCGTTCTGCAGAGAATATTGCTGCTGTAGCCGAAGATGTCATGGAAGCGCCGTCGACATCGACCAGACGACGTGCCACGCAAATTGGTATCAGTCGACACGTTCTTTACAGCGAATTTTGGTACAAGATTTGAAGATGTTTCCGTACAAAGTCCAGACGGTGCATCAGCTGTTAGCTGCTGACCGCCAATCGCGTCTAACATACGCTCAAGCCATCCTTAATCACCAGAGGAAGATGATTTTTCATCAAAAATAATCATGAGTGATGAGGCCCATTTCCATCTTAGCTTGCACGTAAATAAGCAAAATTTACGCTTCTGTTGCACTGAAAATCCGCGTGTAACCAACGAAGAGCCATTACACCCGCTCAAAGACACTGTATGGCTGTTATCGCTGGAGGAGTCATCGGACCTTTTTCCTTCGAAGACGTCGCGGGCCAAACGGTTACTGTGAATGGTGAGCGCTACAGAGCAATGATCAACGAGTTCTTTTTGCCGCAACTTGATGAATTGGGATTGGAAAACATGTGGTTCCAACAGGACGGTGCAACGATATGCTGAAGGATGCATTTCCCGGACGCCTAATCTTCCGTTTTGGCGATTTGCACTGGCCAGCAAGATCGCCTGATTTGACTGCTCCAGACTTCTTTTTGTGGGGCTTTTTGAAGTCGCGGGCTTATGACAACAAGCTTCAGACTCTTGCAGCTCTTAAAGACAATATCCGTTAAGAATGTGAGGACCTATCGCCGGAAGTTTTGGCCAAAGTGATGGAAAATGCCAAAAAAGGGCTCAAATGACAATCAACTGTGGCGGCGGCCATTTAGATGACATCATAGACCAAATAAAAAAAATCCGCAAGAAGAATCAAAGTTTTTCATTGTTTTTTTAAATTACAGCCAAAAAACATCGGAAGGTTATTTTTGCGCCTCCTTGTATATCCAAACCTTTCATTTGTATATTAAGCAATGTAAATATAAACGGATCGCGGTATAGCAACTTGTGGAAAAGAATCCATTATGGATAGGCTGCGATGCAGCTCTAATCCTGTTTTTCAAATGTAAGGAGCACTCACCGTTTTCTTAGGGATGAACATTTCTGGAAGTGGTGACCATATTACGACTCCATCACCTGCCTGACTGCCGGGCGGAACTTCTTCTGAAACATGGTCACTCTGTTCTTCTTCAGTGGAATCCTCGACGTAACTAGATATCTACCTCGTTGTCTTCAGATTCTTCAGTCTCTTTTTTTTTGGAAACTATCGGGCATGTAGTCTGCATCGCTGCCAGAAGAAAAGTCCTCATCACTGTCATCCGTAAAACTAGCGTTTGCTAATTCCGCAATCACATTATGTTTCAAGGGAAAAGGCATATTCTGCATAAAAAAAAACAAAAAATTCACTGATTTAAAAATATATGCCTACAGGACTGTTGGTGGAAATTTGTACCACTAAAAAAGACGGATGGTGCGCATTTGTACCAATGAGAAAAATTTGCAAATAACGTAACCAAACATAAAATAAAAATAATCCCGATGTACCTTATAATTTCTAATCACTTCCTACAACTTTGTTCCTGGAGTATTTAGCTTATTTTAGTGTTTTTTTTTTAAATTCATTTTTATTTTCTTTCTTAAAACTAACTTACATGCTAGACAAAAATTCATGAAAAAAACTAGCCTACTTATCAACTACTTAACTAACTTCCTTACTTACTATGCGGCCGCCCTAAATTACTTGATAACTTAATTCTAATGCCTTTCGGCCTATTACCTAATATATAAATATAAAAGTAACAAAAATTTTTACCAAGAAAACTTTGAAAAACTTGGTTCCCTGTCTTTTTTTTTATTTTATTTAAACTTACATGCTAACTAAAAAAAAATTTGTTGTCTAGGAATTTCCAGGGTTAGTCAGGCCCCGTGAAGAGAGCTGGTGGCGGATGAACCGAAAGGCCAACGGCAGCGGTCAATCCCGTAGTGGATATTGATGGCCCCGTGTCCTAGGGTATCTAATAAATTGGAACTGACCCTCCAGGTTGGGGGTTGTGCTTTGGGTTAACTACCCAATCATGGACAAATCTAACGGTTACGAAGCAACCAAAAGCCTCGGAAAGGACTGATTTGATTGTTGACGACACGGCTAAACGAAAAAAGGACAACGACGTTCGTATCGGCATCTGGAATGTGAGAACATTAAACAGGAGAGGTGCAAGCGAACAACTAGCGGAAGCCCTAAACTGCTACAAAGCAGACATTACTGCCATCCAGGAAATACGATTGGATGGGCCGGGCAAAAAGAGGATGAAAAACTGTGACATCTACTACGGACCGTGCTATAGTGAGCCGAAACAGCGGCTATTTTTCAGTAGTAAGATTATATACGTTAATCATATCTCTGTGCGAATAATGTAAATTGTGAGATAACAAAACGAAATTTGAAACGAAATAAACATATCTATCTATCTATTTGCTATGTCCCGATTTGCTTCCATCAAATTAACTAGCACCTCCAGTTGTCTTTGATTTGTGGCGTTAGACCTATTTCACAAAATTTTTAAGCAAATTTTAATAATTTCATCAAAAATTCCTTACATTGTTGTTCTTCGTTTGAAGTTCCCTAACAAAATAACAGAAAAATAATTTCGAGGGTAATTCCATGAAAATTCCCTATAAATTCTATTCACGATAGCTATTTTTTCCGAGGGATTTTTTTTCCCATATTCGACATTAATTCACGATAGCTATTTGTCGAACATGGAAAATATTTCCACGATAACCCCCATTATCTCTGGATCTTGTCGAAGTCCCGCTGCAAAAGAGTTCGAATGACTTCGACAGTGGGGGCTGTTCTGTACGCGATAAGATCGTCCGCATACGCAATTGCCTGAGTAAGATTACCTATCATGTCACTGGTGTAAATTCTGAAGAGAATCGACGAGTTTACCGCTCCCTGTTGCAGACCAGTCTTAATGAAAAGTTCGGTGATAGAAGTTACATTGCCACATGTCATGAAGCATATATAGCAGTGGTTTACTTATGCCCAGTCTGGTCAGCTTTAGATAGAGGCGCTCTAACCATACGGTGTCAAAAGCTTTCTAAAAATCAACCAGACATGCACCCGCGCACTGGTTTTTTTGGCTTTGTTTCATTGTATATCAGAGACGAGTTTGGAGGCGGCATGAATACAGTCATGTCCGGCCATGAAACCAAGCAGGTTCTCCGGTACCTCAGACCACTTGAACAGTGACTCGGAAGGAGACTTATCGACTGGAAATTCGCCGGATTGGAGTTGTCCTTTCCCTTTTTCGGGAGAGGTTGAACCACCGCCGTCTTCCAACGCACTGGATTATATGCATTATTCAGCGCGTTGTTGAACAGCGTGGCGTAAATGTCCACAGCTTCAGGGGGTAAGTGTCGCAGTACAATATTGGATATACCATCGACTCCCGCTGACTTCTTTTTCTTTATGCAATCGAAGGTGATCTGGAGTTCCACCTTCGAGATTAACAGGGGACTAGACCCACTTCGCTCGGCGACTATGGCGTTTGCCAAGTTTTCGTCATCAAACCGGTTGAAACCACAGTTCTCAGATCGCCATCGCTTTATGTCGTTTCAGAGATAGAAATGATGGAGCAGGGCATTGTTTTCCAGGACGGTTCGGGCGAATGCTATCATTCACCTTATACACTTCTTGAAAGACAGCCCCCACTGCCTCCACTTTCTCCTGAGGATCTTCAATAACATAGAAATCGTCGTCGAAGAGGGCTTCCTCCGGATCAATTCCTGCTGTCAAAAGTATGTTTGTATTGTCAGATGTTCGTTGGAGCTTAATACACGGAAGGTCGTTATGACCTTTCCTCCTAAAGATCTTATTAATTTGTGGAAACATACTCGGGTCGCTGGAATTTACGGCCCGAATTCTGTTATTCCAAAACAAATTAATGGACAACCGATAGTTCTCCTTGATGTTTTTGATCGACGCCTTCAGTGTACTTATCTCCGGATCGCGTGGGTTTGTCAGTCGTCTGTACAAGAGTATAAGTCTTGTCAGAAGTCCGCTTTTTTGTCTGTGTAGTGTGTCAATGGTCCCGTTTCTGTACGTAGACGTTCTGTCATGTTCTTTGTATTTCGGTATCGTCCTGTTCATTGTTCGTTGAATCGTTTCGTAAATTTGTTGTAAGTATTCGTCGATTTCGTTGTTTGTTAGGTTTCTGTTGTTTGGAGTAGAAATGGCCCTCGAACGTAGTTCTCTTGATAAGGCGTTGGTGAAGCAAGGCCAGCGCATCTTATCGTAGTTGTAAGAATGCACAGGCACATACTTCTCCAGCGCCACAAGCTCGTTCGGAAGCTTTATTACGGCGGCGAGTCCGCGGTGTCGTACTCAATCGTCCGTAAACAGTTTCGCGGGTGTTGACCTACTCTGCTAGTGACTGTCAGTCTTGGGTTTCGCAGTAAAAGATCCAGGAAAGCACCGCTTCTCGGAAACGATGGCCTATCTGTGGCGAGAATGTCGATCCTATATTCAACATTGTAGTGGACCATCCAATTGTAAAGATGGTTACCCCGAGGATTTTGTAATTGATTTCCACAATCTTCGTGTTTGGTATTTAAATCTCCGGCCAAAAGATAAAAGTTCTCCACTGATTTCAGTCTTAGAGATTCGAAAAGTTTTCCGAGCTCTGTTGGAAAAAGTGTATGCTGAGGTGCTTCCGTGTGGCTTATTTTAGTGTCCTTGAGATGAAATAACCACCAAATATCACAGAAGCGACTACCCTTACACGATCTTCAGCCAAACTACGCATACAAACATGAAGGTCTAGACACGTAAAATACACGAACGACTGTTAGATCAATCAAATACCGTTACTCAAATGCCGCTGAACGGTGTGGTCGATTTTTAAACCAAAAGGGTTAAGAATTTATGATACTAGGGATGTTTATACAATTTGTGGTACTAAAATGTACCAGCCGTCACGAAAGGGTTAAGAATGATTCTATTTTGCGTTAGACAGTTTCGCTATCCTGTAGAATTGCTTGAGGGCTCATTGCACTAAAAAAGTTGTTGTACGTTTCGTGTTTTGATTTTTCTCAGCATTGCTTAAAATTTTTTGTGTTCTTCTTAATTGTTTAAGTGCACCTTGTGTGTCTGTTATATTAGGCAACATGTTTCATCTAGCCAGATTGAATTTGTTGCTAAGTAGCGGTTGCGGTTATCGATCACTTTCTGACAGTCAAAGCATCTTCAACCGACCCTTGAACACCATATCTCTCTGTAATTAAAGTTAAAAAAAAACTTCTTTGCCTTAAACTTTGGCAGTTTGTTACCGAACTTAGAAAATTTGCGTTCTCGAAAATGAGGAGGTTATTGATTCATTTTTGGTTTAGAAAGATTCACTGAGGTCGTTCTTTAAGACTTTCAGACGGAACCAGCTTAAGTTTCCTGTTAAACATAAAGATTTTAATTTTTTTACCCTAATCCGTCTCTATCAATATAAAAACCAGCAGTTAAGCTGTTCCTAAATTAATTTTTAAGGTAAGCCACCTCAAGACCGTATCTGACAAAATTAAATGAATGGCTTAGCAAATTTGTTGCAGAGTTGCATATACTCCTTCTTTTCGCACATATCTGTACATACAAGATAGGAAAACAAGAATAGCAACAGACAGTCAACGGTTCGCTGACTTAAAGAGTTTCCCAGAGCGTGAAGCCACGAGCCATGATTCCAAACACGAAACAAAGTTCATCTATTTATCTTCATTAAAATTTTTTTTTTTTTGCCAGGTTATATCATGAGCTCGCACGCGTTCAATACTGTCTAGCGGCTGCATATCGGCCGAGAAGTATGGAAAAGATAATTAGACGGGGGGGGCTTGATGTGTGCTAGAAATTATTCATCCATTCGGATGGAGACAACGTCTAATTAATGTTTGTTTAGAGCATGTCAAGAGGCACTTGCGGCTTGGTATGATGATAGGGTCTCAGTCTCGAGAAGGAGAAGAACAAGAAAAGTGTTGAAGAGTTTAATCAAAATATACGATGAGGCTTGAAGAGCATCCTGAAAAAATTGCAGTAGATTCTTAGAATTAGGAAGAACTACTTCTGCAGACAGATTAACAACCACTCTCTCTCTCTCTGATGGAACCGCTTGAAATGGGCCTACGATTCCCCTGAACATAATCCAATGAAGTTGATAGCACCTAGCATGAAGCGTTGATGACAAGGAGCACAAAGTAATTTGCTGAATTTTTCACAGTTTGGTAGGATAAAAGTATGCCTGATGAAAGGGACAATAGTATTGTTTGCGCGATCTTCAAAAAGGAAACCCTATGAACTGCTATAGACGCTCAAGTCTCCTCAACATCACCTAGGAATCCAATTTGCAGTAATATTGTAGGATCCTGAAACCAATCACCAACCACCGGGTGGGTCCTTATCCGTGTGCCTTTAGGTGAGAGAAATCCTTACTTACTTACTTACTTAAGCGGCGCCAAAGTCCGTAATATGCTTGGGGTTCAACCAATATTTCCTCCAGTTGCGCATTCCAGATGGGCTGAGGTCGGTTTATAATTACGCGCGCCACTTAAGGCGAGGTGGTTCTCTACTGTGTCTGGCTGGGAATCGAAGACTGTACGAGCCGGAGTATTGGTGTTCATTCGTTATACATATCCTAGCCATCTTAAACGTGCAATGCGGAGATTTTTGACCAGGGACATGTCGCTGTACAGATTGTATAGTTCTTGGTCGAACCTTCGTCTACAAAGCCTGTTAACGGAGCGAAGATTTCGCGAAGAATTGTCCTCTCGAATCGACCAAGGATTTCTTCATCCGTTTTTGAGAAGGGTCCATGCTTCAGCGCCGTAGAGCCTTAGAAGTTCGTGTGAGGGCTTTACTACTGAATTGCATTCTTAGCCCGAAGAAACAGCGGTTGGCAAGAGTAATTCTTCGTTTAATTTCTGACGAGATGTTGTTGTCAGAGTCAATAGCGGAACCGAGATAGATAAAGTCCCGTACTAACTCAAAGTTATATATGTCAAGGGTGACCTTCTGTCCTATTCATCGATGTTGTGTGTCCTTTCGTGTTGACAGCATATACTTCGTCTTTCCCTCATTTACTGCTAAACCCATTTTTGCCGCTTCTTTCTCTTTACTAGCAAACGTGGCTATGACATCACGTTGCGTCGGTCCAATGACGTCAATATCGTCGGCGTATGCAATAGGAAAATTGTACCCCTGGTGTTGGCTCAGCAGTTTTGCACAATCCTCTTAAGAACCAAATTGATGAATTCACATGACGGCGCATTGCCTTGCCTAAATCCTTTCTTGTTATCGAATGCTTCGGTGAGGTCGTTTGCGACCCTGATGGAGCAGCGAGAATTCTCCATCGCCAGCCTACACAAAAGGACGAGTTTGGGTGGCATACCGAAACTAGACAAGGCTCTGTATAGTTCGTCTCTATAAATTCTGTCGTATGCGGCTTTGAACTCGAAGAATAGGTGGTGGTTATCGATTTGGACTTCTTGGGATTTTTCCTGGATCTGCCGAAGTGTGAAGATTTGATCGGTTGTGGACTTCCCTGGCCTAAAACCACACTGATAAGGGCCGATCAGGTTGTTGGTAAACGGTTTCAGGCGTTCACATATTACGGCAGATAGGATTTTGTAGGCGATGTTGAGGAGACTTATGCCTCTGTAGTTGGAACAGTTCCAACATTCGTTGCCAACATTAAATGGTTAGTTCTGCCTGACAGTGGAATGTTGTTCGTCATCTCCGTTTAACAGTCTGCAGAAGTGGTTCTTCCATATCCTCAGCATCGACTCAACTACGATATTTCCTTGTTCATCTCGACAGGATTCTGTTCCAGCCTTGTATCCTTGACTATGACGTTTTACACTTTGGTAAAACTTGCGAACATTGTTCCTGGAGTGGCACCTCTCTATATCCTCGATCGCGCGCTTTTCTTGCTCTTTTTTCTTCTTTCTGAAAACCCAGTGTTCTTCCCTTCTTCTCTGCCTATAGAGCTCAACGGCAGCTATCGTTTTCACCTGCAGCTTAGCCTTTTAGGCCTTGTTCTTGGCTGCGAGCATCTGTCGGCATTCCTCATCAAATCAGGGATTTCTTGCTGGTGGGCGCGAGAAACCTAGCACATCAGTTGGGGCTGATCTAATAGTTCTTTGGTATCGTTGCAAACATTGCTTCGACATTCGATGCTGGTGGTATGGTGTGATCCGAGAGGTAAAGGGATGCGCATTGCGCCAATACCTTGGTAGTGTCTTGCAATTGCCGTCTTTCAATATTAAATTACTTCACAGAATTTCTGGTTTGTTGTGGCGTGGTGGAATCTTAACTTCGCTGCAACAAGGTAGTGGACCGATTCGATGTTAGTCCCTCGGAATGGTCGAACATCCAAAATATAGAATGCTTACTTCTTGCCTATCGCAATGTGATCAAATTGGTTGATCGTTCATTGATCTGGAGACCGTGGTGTAACGTTATGGATATTTCATTCCGCAACTAAGTCATTTAGTCTTAGTCCGTTACCAGACTGTGTTTTTCGATAATACTGCATAAGATTTCTTCTCTTCCTACCTTTACGTTAAAATCTCCCAACGAGATCTTAACATCGCACTTCGGTAGTCGCTCATTGATGCGGATGAATAAATTGCGTTCGCCAATGTCTGAAAAGCATACGACTTCTTGCCTAAGCTTAGCACTTATAACAGATCCGCTGTTTCTGCTCACTACAATAATATGCCACAGTTTTTCATCTATTTTTTGCCCGGCTTATCTCATCGTATCTCCTGGATGGCAGTAATACTTTGTACCTCTACTTTTCTTGTTCCAGGTGCAGATACGCTCGTCGTTGTTATATTTTTTTAGTTTAGCAAAGCCTTTAACAGTAAAATCAGTTGCTTCGTAACATTTATTTTTTTCCATGGGCACCAAAGCACTACCCCAAACGTGGAGGGCCAGTTCCAATTTATTAGATACCCCTACTGCACGGGACCATCACAATCCATTACGGGATTGCGCACTGCCATAGGCCTTTCGGTTCATCCGAGGTACCAATCTTGGCTGAACGTGGCCGACCGCTTAAACTTTTCACAGAGATTAGCACTCAAAGCAAAAGAAGAAGAACACAGAGTTCATGTGACAGCAATAAAATGGCAGAAAACGCTTTCGCTACTGAAATTCGCGAGCTTCGAAAGTACAACAAGAAATCTTGTCTGAAAAATTATCTCAAATTATCTGCTCTGAATTACTGACAACAATCATTTTCTTTGGCACAGTATTCCCGACAAGCAAAAAAAAAAAAAACAGTGCTACCCAATACCTACTTACTTCCTTAAGTGGCGCTACAGTCCGGAATGAACCTGGGTCTTCCTCTACTGCGTCCGACGCACAGAGGGGCAAGATACCCCAAAAACCGGAAACAATTCATGAGATGGGCTAGCTATACTGAAAAATATTTTTTTATGTAAGAATCTTTTATTAGTGCATAGAACGACCATACTTGACTTTTTAAAGTTATTTTTATTGTTTAACTTATGATTTTTTTTTTAATTGAAAAAAAAAACAGTTCCGATTTTTTTGTTATTCATATTTTTAAATTACAAATTATAATTAATATTACAACAAGTAAATACACACACCAAGAAATAACTAAAATTCAGATTCATCTGATAATCACTCTCACTTTCATCGCTGTTCTCAGAACAAAAAACATTAGGAACAATGATTAAATCGAAAACTTCTTTAGGAAATGATTTAACCTGTTTTTTAGGCAATTGCCTGTAGCTTGTTATTAGCGGATCTGATGTTATTAACATTAAATTAAAAACATCTTCATTGCATTTTTGCCGGGAACATTTCCTTGAAAAGCTCTCTCGATATATTTTGAAGTCTTTGTTCCCGGCTTCCTGCGCTTCTTCAGAGAGTTGGCCTATTGGAAGAAGAGCAGCAGAAATAACATCTGGACCATGGATTAGTAGCTTGTGTACAGTTGGAGGCATATAATACCACGGATAAATATTGACAAAGTATTTGGCAGTATCCAGTGCAAATACTCTGAACTTTTCAGTATTTATATCATAGCCACTTGAAATGGCTACCAGTAAAACATGCAGTTTTTCAATCAATGTCTTATCGACACCCAAGATTTCAGATGCCACATCTGCGTTGCTAAAAAATCGCCTAGCAGTGTTGCCATCATTGGAGTTCCCAAAACCAGGCTTAGGTTGATCAACAATGAGACCCATTCGATCTCTGAACTTTTTTTGTATTCGAGCCTTATTTGATGCTACAACATCTTTATCCTCTTGACGAACTCTCCATCTTTTTACTGGAAGCTTATAGCCCACATGCAAAAGGCACTCAAAAACTCGAATCCAACAGTGACAAGCCAAACTGCAATGCACTGGGATTGTAGGGTTTTAACAGCAGCTCTTCAATATTATTAAAGTCCTTGGAACATGCACCGCAGATATAACAACGCTAAGATGAGACGGTATCTGTCAAAGCGTTACAAACTTTTCCGTCCACCATTGTAAAGGCGAGTTTATGTGCCACTTCAACAACCTTTTCTTCAACGTTAACTTTTGAATGGCAAAGACTCTGAATTTGAGCATCTATTCTGAGCTTTTCAGATACCGAAACTTGAGCTGATTCTTTCGTATATACAAATTTTATTGGACGGCAGTACCTGGCTGAAGAAGGTCTAGGATTTTGCCATATTACAGCTTTTTCATCTGAGCTCTCACAAACCAATTAAAGGGGTACCACAGAACTTATGTATACACTAGAATCATCAGCATCCTTTCCAACATATTTCTGCTTGTATGAACTGTGCCCAGAACTACCATCAAAGCCCCGCTTAGAAATCAAACACAAATTGCTTAATTGCTCATCTTTCAAAGAAAATATTACATCTATTTGAGCTAATATCAAACGTTCCACAGTATGATTCATCAAAGCTTGAACTGTCACTTCAGCTGATGTATCTGTTACAGTCATGTCTTCTCTTTTCGGATAGCACGTTTTTTTTTTCAAGTTTGAACAACTTTGTATGAAGGAAATCTTTCAGGGTCTTTGGCTCTATTAATATCATATTGGTGTCTTGTGAGCTTGGCCTCGACTACGGTTGACAGTGCTTCTTCCCCTGACATCTGTCGAGTTCGTTGTTGTTCGACTACGGTTGACAGTGCTTCTTCCCCTGACATCTGTCGAGTTCGTTGTTGTTCTTTATGGAACACATTTTTATAATTAATTGCACGCTGAGGTGAACGCACTAGGTCCTCTACTAATTTTGATGCAACTGGATGACCTGCTGCTCGTAGATTTACCTTTGTCGCAAATCCTAATTGCGAAGTTGACAGCTCCTTTCGCATTGCTTCAGTTTTGAATCGTTTGCTTCTATCGCTGCTTTCTTCAAACGGCTTTTCTGGGCGGCCGCCTCGCTGTTTTGGCGGAGTTGCTTTATCCAAGAGTTTGAAGGCTATTGATGTATGCAACCAAATCTCATTTTCTTTTTTAAAACGAATTTCATTCCTAGCAGATTTTAACCACTTTTCTCTAAATCTTATTCTAAATTGCGAAATTGTATGCTGGAGTTCTTTAACATTTATATTGTGGTGGGCTTCAAGGTGTATCTCCAAAAAATTAAATTTTTGTTCTAGGGTTTGAAGCCCTGATTCCTTCATAAGGTTAAACAACTCCATCCTTGTATAAAACACAACATTTGAATGCGAACCTACACGAAAATAAGAACTTTTGTTGAAATGGTGGATTAGGAAAAACTGAATTAAAAAAAATGGTGTACATATGAGCACCCGTTTTATTTTGTATTGTATACACAAGAAGTCAAGCTATATTGACAAATAAATATCTCCGTGTGGAAACGTGTGGAAATCTACTTTTGCTTTAGCTATTTACGAAATTATCTTTAATATTTTTGAAATTTGAATGCATATACAGAAACAAAAAAACAAAAATTGCTTTTATAGTTTTTGCATACAACTAAATCCACATAGTAAGTACATACTTGAAGCTATCGATTCCATATTATTTTTTAACTTTCACGAGATTAAAAGAAAAATTACAGCTACGCAAACACACGCCAATTGAACTACTTGTTAAGACACACGGTGCAAGAAGAATTAAAGTGTTACTTTCAATTAGCTCGTTCTAAGTGACAAAGCAAAAAAAAAAAAAATAACTGTTTTTGCAAAAAATGCACTGGAATGTATTATAACGGAAAAACAACTTTGTGTACTCATCTCACTCAATTCATTTTTTGAGTTTATTCCGACTCCATCATATGAGCTGCCCCACTGTGCGACGTCTGGCTGGGAATCGAAGACTCTGCGAGCCGGAGTATTGGTGTCCATTCGTTTTACATGTCCTAGCCATCTTAAAAGTCCACAGCGGAGTTTTATCGCCAGGGGAATTTCACTGTACAGCTTGTATAGTTATTGGTTGAATCTTCGTCTCCATAGGCTGTCAACGCTAACGGGACCGAAGATTGTTTCACCCGAATCAACCGAGGAAATCTTCATCCGCTTTTGCGACGGTCAATGCTTTAGCGCCGTAGAGCAGGACTAGGATGATCAGGTGTTTAGTAGTAGTGAAGCCTTTACTACTGAATTGCTTTCTTAGCCGGAAGAAACAGCGGTTGGCAAGAGTAATTCTTCGTTTAATTTCTGACGAGATGTTGTTCTCAGAGTTGATAGCGGAGCAGAGATAGACAAAGTCCAGCACTACCTCAAAGTTATATCTGTCAATGGTGTCGTTCTGTCCAATTCGTCGATGTTGTATTTACTGCTAAACGCATTTTTGCCGTTTCCTTCTCTATACTAGCAAACGTGGCTAAGACATCAAGTTGAGTTCTACCAATGATGTCAATATCATAGGCGTCTGCTAGTAGATAGTTGGAAAATTGTGCTTCCGGTGTCGGCTCGGGAGTTTTGCAGAATCCTCTCAAGAATCAGATTGAAGAAGTCACATGACAGCGCATCGCCTTGTCTTAATAATTTTTTGGTATCGGATGTGCCGGTAAGGTCGTTTCCGAGCCTGACGGAGAAGTGAGAATCTTCCATCGTCATCCTACACAAAACGGACGAGTTTGGGCGTTACACCAAAACTAGACTGAACCCTGTATAGTTCGTCTCTATAGATGCTGCTGTATACGGCTTTGAAATGGATGAATAGGTAGTGGGTTTCGATTGGGACTTCTTGGGTTTTTCCCAGGATCATCCGAAGTGTGAAAATTTGATCGGTTGTGGACTTTCCTGGCATAAAACCACACTGATAAGCGCCGATCAGTTTGTTGGTAAACGGTTTCAGGCGTTCACATATTACGGCAGATATGATCTTGTAGGTGATGTTGAGGAGACTTATGCCTCTATAGTTGGCGCAGTTCAAAGGTTCTCCCTTTTTGTGGATCGGACAAACGGTGCTAAAGTTTCATTCTTCAGGCATACTTTCATCCTACCAGATTTGGGTTATGAGTTGGGGGATGTTACTTACCAAGTCATCTCCGCCGGCCTTATAAAGCTCATCGGGAAGGCCGTCGTTTCCGGCAGCTTTATTAAGCTTAAGTTTAGATAATGCTATCCTCACTTCACCCAGTTCGGTTGGTTGGCAGTTTTTGCTGTCCACCTCTACGACTATGCCTGACAAATAGAATCGATCTTGTGGATCTTCGGTGGATTGATAGCGGACCTGGTTTTATTGCTGTTCGAGTCCTACACAACTATAGTTATGGGATACCATCATTTTTTTTGTGAGATTTTCACATTCGTCACACAAAGAAAATCAATTTCATCGAAGGCTGTTGTTTGTTAATCAGTAATCTCACACTACTATGAGCACGTGCTTGCTCTTCTCATTCTAAGTTGTCAATAATCTTGAGGTTACCGAGACCTAGAGCTGCCCAAATTTCACACTTGGAAATGTTAACATCTGGGTTTACATATCACTGACAGCTTTCCCTTGTCCGAAGGGCGTCACTTTGAAAAAATCCATCCAACATTAAATCAGATTCCATTCTACATACAACTTCACGTTGGTTAATTAATTCATCGGACTCAAGAAATTAAAGCGATAGGTAGCATGAATTCTGGCCGGTTTCCACTTTGCTCGTTGGCATGGTATTTTAAATTTTTTTTTTTATTTTTTTGTTTACCACTACCACCACTGTATGGTATGTCATTGTTGTGCTTTTTTTTTTTTAACATCCAACTTCTTTGTTAATTCGAAAATTTACTGTATCAGGCAATTATCTGTTGGTTCCGTATGTGTTTTCTAACAACAACAACTACTGGCATATCAACCGAATGGGGAACATTATCAGCATATTCGAATGCGACCTTTTAATTGAAGAGGATCACCGGACCGTGATTCCTTTTGACGTGCATACGACTACGTACTTACAAAGGAACGTTAAAAAAGCAAAAAAAATAAAAAAATAAAAGAAGACGGACGGACATTTTTATAACTAAAGCGCTTGTTCGTGGCATATGTGTATTGTATGGCAGTCGCGTACATGGGGGGTGGATAGTAGTGTTGCAAGTCGTAACAAGGTGAGCGGCATTACGCTTCTCCCCGAAACCAAACGCGCAAAGCAGCTCTGAAGTTCCCCCTCTGCAGACTTCTTTGATAGATTTTTGTGGTACTACTAGCAAGGTACTAGCCTTCCTACTGCACACATGCACATGGAGGGCTTGATCGGTGTGTCCGAAAAGACAATCTTCAGAGATTATTTTCGTACTGTCTGTTCCCTTGCCGTGGCGGGACTATAAGGAGGAGAGCTATACCATCTTCGTGTCTTACAAATTACGATTAAAAATTTGTTTGATGGTATGGTTTCAGCTTTTCCGGGTTTAGTCAACATGTGTGGTGGCGTATGTAAACTTGTTTTATAAGTGTGAGTGTGTGCTTTACGTTTCTCTTGTATTAGATGTAGAAATCAGTAAGTGGGTGATTTTTTTAATTTTTTTTTTTTTGGGAACGGCCGAATTATTTCCATAGAAAGTCGTTAGCTGTGCGTTTTATGGAGGGGGATTTTTTTTTTGTAAAATAAGAGGTTATGGAAAATTACTTTTTTGGCCAACAGACGAGGAACATATACATTCGAGATTCCTATTCAGAGAGATTTTATTGCGATTGTTGCTAAAGCTAGCGCAGGTGGGCACGATTACGATCACTTGGGCGACGTAAAATATTAATGGGATACATATAGGTAGTTATATACATTTGGAGGGGATATATCTTGCGAGGGATCATTAGAAAAAAATTACTTACGCCGTATGCCAATTGCTTTTAAATTTGGGGACATATTATCCACTAGTTACATGTTTTCGTTCTGTGTGGGTAAACAAAGTGAGATTTGCTTGTGTTTATTGCATTGAAAGAGATTTTTTTTTTAAACATATTTTGTGTAGTTTTCCATTCGAATTATTAAAAAAAAAATTGTTTACTTCTTGGAGGCACATCTTTACTTATATGCAGAGGACTTTCTTATTCAGAAGAAAACTTTAAAATTTTGGCGCAAAAATAACCTTCCGATGTTTTTTGGCTGTAATTAAAAAAAAAAAAAGAAAAACTTTGATTCTTCTTGTGGATTATTTTTATTTTGTCTTTTAGTTTTTTTCACATCAAGTCGAGAATATGATGTCCATGTAAATGGCCGCCGCCACAGTTGATTGTCATTTGAGCCCTTTTTATGGCATTTTCCATCTCTTTGGCCAAAACTTCCGGCGATAGGTCCTCACATTCTTGACGGATATTGTCTTTAAGAGCTGCAAGAGTCTGAGGCTTGTTGACATAAGACCGCGACTTCAAAAAGCCCCACAAAAAGATGTCTGGAGCGGTCAAATCAGGCGATCTTGCTGGCCAGTGCAAATCGCCAAAACGGGAGATTAGGCGCCCGGTAAATGTACCTTCAGCATATCGGTTGTGGCACGTGCAGTGTGTGCCGTTGCACCGTCCTGTTGGAACTACATGTTTTCCAATCCCAATTCATCAAGTTGCGGTAAAAAGAACTCGTTGATCATTGCTCTGTAGCGCTCACCATTCACAGTAACCGTTTGGCCCGCGACGTCTTCGAAGAAAAAAGGTCCGATGACTCCTCCAGCTATAACAGCACACCATACAGTGTCTTTGAGCGGGTGTAATGGCTCTTCGTGGGTTACACGCGGATTTTCAGTGCCCCAGAAGCGTAAATTTTGCTTATTTACGTGCAAGCTAAGATGGAAATGGGCCTCATCACTCATGATTATTTTTGATGAAAAATCATCTTCCTCTTGGTGGTGATTAAGGATGACTTGAGCGTATGTTAGACGCGATTGGCGGTCAGCAGCTAACAGCTGATGCACCGTCTGGACTTTGTACGGAAACATCTTCAAATCTTGTACCAAAATTCGCTGTAAAGACCGTGTCGACTGATACCCATTTGCGTGGCACGTCGTCTGGTCGATGTGGACGGCGCTTCCATGACATCTTCGGCTACAGCAGCAATATTCTCTGCAGAACGGCTACTCCGGGGTCTGCCACGCCTGGCAGCATCTCGTGTTGTGCCAGTCTCTTCGATGCGAGCGGCTAAACGTCGCAGTGTTTCACCAGTAGGCGTTGGACGGCTAGGAAATCTGCGACGAAATTCACGTTGTGCCAAAGTCACCGACCGATTATTGCTCAAACAAATAGTCACCAATATTCCGCGTTCTGGACTAGTGTAGCGTAACATTGTTTATTAACGTGTATTTCGCATGTGTTTACTACACAAATGTCAAAACAGAACTGACATTAGGGGCCAATCGCAAAATTTATAGCATTTTCTGATAGGAGGATTACTTTTGCGCCACCTTGTATATAGCCGGCGCACTTTTGTTCAAAATAGGAAAAGTCTTGGCAAATATACAAAGTCTGATGTTCTATTTTATTGTTTTGTTTTTTTTTTTTTATTTCTAATATATGGGTGTTGTAGAACGAGGGTAGACTCTAATTGGCCTTAACTTGGCAATGCCCAGTGGTTGTAACACTGACTACTCAGCAAATTTGCTTATTTTTAGCTCCAAGTGGTAACCAGCGGGTACTGGTCTCATCCAACCAGATTGATAACAAGATGAACAACAGCAACACTATAAACAGCCAGGACAGAATGGCACGGAATACCCGGCCTGCTGTCCCAGGTGAACCTAGATGAGCTGCTTCGAAATAGTGGGGTAACAGCTCTCGAGTGTAGTCGAGCTAATAAAAATGCAACATATAAACTCAGTTTTTCTCTTTAAAACCTTTTATTGCCAACCCGCCTTAAACAGCAATTCGAAAGCTGTGTTTAATGACTTCTATGATACGGGATATGCTTGCGGGAGGATCATACGATCATGAGACCACTACTCGAAGCAAATAGTATGGTATTCTATATATACATTCTAGAAAAGTACCGTGTGTCGTGCAAGATAATGGACTGGATTGATGGCCAGCAATAGGTATCTCAAGGTTAAGTTAGGCCACCTGAACAGGATAAACCGAAAAGCCGACGGCTGCACTCAGTTACGTAGTGGATACTGATATCCTCGTGTCCCACGGGTATCTAATAAATTGGAACTGGCCCTCCAGGTTGGGGTTGTGCTTTGGGTTAACTACCCACCCATTTAAAAAACCATTGTTACGAAGCAACCAATAGCCTCGGATAGGACTGATTTTATTGCTGACGCCATAGCTAAACGAAAAAAGGACAACGACATTCGTAGATGCACCTGGAATGTGAGAACATTAAACAGGAGAGGTATGCGAACAACCAGCTTAAGCCATAAACTGCTGCAAAGTAGACATTACTTCCATCCAGGAAATACGATGGGATGGGCCGGGATGGGCTGTGCAAACATTGGATGAAAAACTGTGACATCTACAACGGACCGTGTTATAGTCAGCAGAAACAGCGACTATATCGATGCTGATTTCTTATTAGCGCCAGACTAAGGCCAGACTAAGCAGAAACAGTGACTATATCGATGCTGATTTCTTATTAACGCCAGACTAAGGCAAGAAGTTTTATGTTTCCAAGACATTAGCGAGGCATTGAAACAATCCGCATTAAGGTTAAATTTACCAACATAAGCCTTCTATGTGATAGGTAACTTCAAGCTCCTTGACAAACAATATGAGCGACAACCGAAGTACGATGTTAAAATGATGGGAGGTTTTTGCAGTATTGACAGAAAACAAAGCCTAAGCGACAACACGTCTGGTAACGAACTTAGGCTAATTGACTTAGCTACGGAACGAAATGCCACCATAGCCAGCACACGGTTTCCTCACCTCGATATCGATAAGAGGACATGGCGTTCTCCAGATCAACAAACGGTCAACCAAAGTGATCACATAGCGATAGACAAGAGGCATGCATCCAGTATTTTGGATGTCCGAACATTCCGAGGAGCTAGCATTGACTCGGACCTTGTTGCAGGCAAGGTAAGAATGCGGATATCCACCACGCCACAACAATCCTGAAAGAAGAAGTGAAGAAAGGCTACAATGGCAAGAGACCTCACGCAACGTGGAGCCCTTAAGATCTAGACTAACACCATACCACCAGCATCGAATGTCGAAGAACAATAGCAACGATGCCAACAAGCCATTAGATCAGCCGCAACCGAAGTGATAGGTTTCTGGCGCCCACCAGCAAGAAACCCCTGGTATGATGAGCTATGCCGACAGATGCTCGCAGCCAAGAACGAGGCCTATAAGACTAAGCTGCAGGTGAAGACGAGAGCTGCCATTGAGCTTTATAGGCCGAGAAGAAGGAAAGAACACCGGCTATTCAGAAAGAAGAGAAAAGAGCAAGCAACGATGATCGCAAGTTTTACCAAAGTGTAAAACGTCAAAGCCAAGGACACAAGGATTGAACAGAAACCTGTCGAGATAAACAAGGAAATCTCGTAGTTGAGACACAGTCGATGCTGAGGATATGGAAGAACCACTTCTGCAAACTGGTAAACGGCGATGACGAACAACATTCCAAGGATACAAGGCTCGAACAGAATCCTATCGAGATGAACAAGGAAATATCGTAGTTGAGATACAGTCGATGATGAGGATATTAAAAAAAGTTTTCTGCAGACTGTCAATCGGCGATGATGAACCACATTCCCCTGTCAGGCAGAACGAACCATTAAATGCTGGTATCGACAGTGAAAACTGCCAACCACCCGACCTAAGTGAAGTGAGGATAGCAATATCTAAACTGAAGCTCAACAAGGCTGCCGAATATGACCGCCTTCCTGCTGAGCTTTATAAAGTCGGCCGAGATGACTTGGCAAGTAACATCCACCAACTCATAAGCCTGAAGAATCGAACCTCAGCATCGTTTGCTCGATTCACATAAAAGCAGTCTTTCTGAACTGCACCAACTACTGTGGCATAAGTCTCCTCAACATCGTCTACAAAATCCTATCTGCCGTAATATGTGAACGATTGAAACCCTTTATCAACAACCTGATCGGCCTTTAGCAGTGTGGTTTTAAGCCAGAAAAGTCCCAAGCCGATCAAATTCTCACACATTTCGCAGATCCTAAGAGAAACCCAAGATTTCAAAGCCGAATACGACTGCATTTATAGAGACGAACTATACAGAGCCATGTCTAGTTTTGGTATACCGCCCAAACTCGTCCGTTTGTGTAAGATGACGATGGTGAATTTTCGCTGCTCCATTAGAGTCGGAAACGACCTCATAGAGACAATTGTGCAAAACTCCCGAGCCAGCACCAGAGGCACAATTCGCCAAAAATCTGTGCAACTACTAGCAACTATTGACGAATTTATCAGAACTTAGCCATTGACTGATATTACTTTGAGGTAGTACGGGAATTTGCCTACCTCGGCTCCGCTATCAGCTCCGACAACAACATCTCGTCAGAAATCAAACGAAGCATTACTCTTGCCAAACGCTGTTTCTTCAGGCTAAGAAGGCAATTCAGTAAAGCCTTCACTACTACTAAAAACCTGATAATTCCAGTCCTGGTCTACGGCGCTGAAGGACGGACCGTCTAAAAAGCGGATGAAGATCTCCTCGGTTGGTTCGGGAGAAACATTTTTTGAAAAATCTTCGGTCCCGTTATAGTTGACGACCTATGGTAACGATGATTCAACCAAGAACTACAGCGACATGCCCCTGGCCAAAAAACTCCTCATTGGAAATTTAAAGATTGCTAGGACATGTAGAACGAAAGGACACCAATACCGCAGCTCGCAGAGTCTTCGATTCCTAGCCATACGTCGGACGCAGTAGAAGAACACCTCGGCTTAAGTGGCGCGCACAAGTAGCAACCAACCTCAACCAAGTTTTAGTGCGCAACTGGAGGCAGTTAGTCAAGGACCGAGCTAATTGGAGAGGCATATTGGTTGAGGCCCAGGTTAGTATAGAAAGACCAGCAGTCATTGGTAAAAAGTTTCTGCGAAGATTTTGCTCAAGGAGCTCATTTTGTTGTTGACACAATAATAAGTTTGTGTGAACATTTGCACAGAAAGACGATATTGCTGTCTCCGTCTTGTGTTATCCTTAAGATTGTCAGAATATGCCATTCAAACTCATTGGCATTGACATTGACATCACAGTACTTCGCACATGAATGCAACGAATTACAGACACAGCACTGGCGACTGAGGCCATCGGCTGGGACAGATCAAGACAGATCAGAGACAGACAGACAGAACAGAGAGAGAGAGAGAGAGACAGATAGAAACATAAAAGGGAAGACAAAATGCAACATAAACCTACGAGGAGGAGACATAGATTTATATTGTCTCAGGTGGCCTCAGATAAGCCGGCAATTTTCGTAGAAAACAAATGCTGCCGAAGCTGGGGCTTGAACCCGCAGCGCTTGGCTTAGCAGTCAACTACGCATTCCTCTGAGCCATGGCCACCTGTGCTTAGTTGAACACTTTTTTTTTGGTAGAAAATTGGCATGCCGTTCTGGGAAGTTGGATAAGCTTAGTTGGTGCTTAGATTCACTTCATCATCTTACCACAAGGCCCAGAACTCGTTGACATACATATACGAACGGACACAAGTCATTCAAATCACCTACCTTATGCTCATCTTCATTAGTTATCTCTGTTACAACCCAAATGCACCCCTATACCGAAACGCGGGAGAAAGGGAGATTAACAAAAAAAAAAAAAAACTATTCCTACAGATGGGACGAATAAAGAATCGTCAAACCGTGAAAATTACCACCGAATACCGGGTACCGACTATACAGACAGGCAGAGTCGCATGCAATGGCAGTTATTACAGGATATTCACGTCAAAACCATAGGATCCCTCCGTCAAGTGTTTTTTCTTCTTTTTTTTTTCTTTTTTTTTTTTGCTGTGGCATGTCCGGGTTTCCGCGCACAAAATTTCTACTGCTGAACTCGCACAGAAAAACTCTTTTGTCGTTATCGTCATCGTCCATCTCGTTCTCATTATCATCGTCCGCGTCGGCATCGAAGCTGCCCCATACAACTATACTAATGCGGTTGATGGCGGTAGTGGGGTGTAGAACTTGCATCCGATATTCCTCTATCATCCCATAGAAGAATTTCCAGTTGGATTGTGTGTACCTGTATTTAGGATTCACAAGGATTAGGCGCTCTGTGGAGCTCTCTTTGGGGGTATTAAAAGGTATAATGGATGAGAAAATGTGTCCATCCAGAGGTTTGTTCATTCAAGCGAACTAATGTTCGGTGGTTTACTCACAATTTCGGTGTTAATATGTGTGTTGTTCTGTATTGAAATGGACCGAGTTGTGGCTAGAAAAATGTGCTAGTCTTTGCGGTTCAACGAAAAGTTATTTAACAGGATATGCTGGTGTGAGAGTATGATAAATTTGGGAAATTTCTTGCGATTGCTGGAAAAGATGGTTTAAGGACATTCAACAGTGACAAACTGAGTGTTGAAGTGGTACTAAGGGACTATTTAGATAAATTGCAAATGCTTAAGGCAGTTGTGTTCTGCGGTGCAGCGTAATAAACCCCATGGGTCTTAATTCCAAACCGAAAAAAAAAAACGTAATCAGCCCCATGGGTCTTCATTCCAAAAAAAGGTAATCAGCCTTAGCGAGGCATCCGTCGGAGAGGAAAATTCTTCGATTTTGTACGATTCGAAAGATTTTACCTTCAAGGTATTCATCCGAAAAGCTGTTCGGAATATTTCTCCGACATTTTGTAATGCAACCCGCCGAATTGCGTCGATGTGCGTTCTGGTGAATATACGTGCATTTTCCGATTTCCTCCGACACAAATTCTTCGCGGGATTTATTTACGAATTGTTGTGAAGCTATTTTTCTCTGATTACAAATACGTCCAATGGAATTTGAACCTTCGACGAAGTATGCCATGCTGAAAATATGTACTCCGACGGATACCTCTTTAGGACAGAATAGCTCGAACGGGGCTTTTTTCCTTTTCTAAATGGAAATAAGCCCTGTCACCATAAAGCAATAACACCTGCAGGTGTTATTGCCATTTGAAATTGGAATTCAATTCAAGTTTGGCTTATGCAGTTTTTGAAGAGCCCCTCTTGGGCTATCTCCCTTTTTACGGCATTAAGTCACATGGAGCTTGTTTTCGCAGGGGTTATTTGTATTACATTGCACCGTGTTCTGCAGGTTGTGTACTTCGCATATCCGATTAAAAACAAAGATCATCCCAACTTTAGAAGCTTAAAGATCCAAGTCGGGATGTAATGATATGATGAGCGTTCATCAGCTCCTTAGGGTTGCTTGCTAAAGCCATATCCAGGCAAACGCTCTTGTCAGGATTGTAATATCGGGTTTTTCAGCAGGGACGCTACAAAAGTTTAGCAACTGGGACAGCAAACGACGCCATATTTCTTGCCGCTCTTTTGACATTTCTCTTCAGTAAGATTTGCCATTTCATGATGGAAAGATATACGATCCTACAATGAGTCGAAATTATTAAAATTTACAACCGAAATTCGGAGTCAGAATCCTCAACGTTAAGAGCGCTACGTCCAATTTATAGTCATCATAATCGTCCTAGCAGATCAACAATTGAGCGTCTTGTGGAAAAATTTGAATCCACAGGCACAGTACAAAATGTTCCCGTGCCAGTGAGACAAAGAAGTGCGCCCGTAGTGTCGAGAATATTGCTGCCGCTGAGGCTTCAGTTGAAGAAAGCCCAAATGTGTCTCTCACACGTCGTTCTCAAGCGTTGGGCATCTCTGCGACGTCGTTGTGGCGAATTTTGCGAAAAGATCTTGGCCTACATCCTTACAAGATTAAATTGACGCAAGAACTGAAGCCGCTTGACCACCAGAAGCGTCGTATATTCGTGAATTGGGCTGAGCAACAACTTGAAAATGATTCGGATTTTCATCGAAAAATCATCTTCAGCGATGAGGCTCATTTCTGGCTGAATGGCTTCGTCAATAAACAAAATAATGCGGCATTGGTCAGGCAGCAATCCACACGTACTCCATGAGTCATCATTGCATCCCGAAAAAAATACGGTTTGGAGAACGTGTTATCTCACGAAATGGTCCAGTCGCTTGGCCGCCTCGGTCGTGCGATTTGACGCCGTTAGACTATTTCCTGTGGGGCTACGTCAAGTCTATGGTCTATGCCAACAAGCCAGCGACGACTGATGAATTACTTACGAATATCGAACGTAAAATTGCAGCAGTATCGGCCAATTTATGCTTGAAAACCGTCGAAAATTCGGTTCAGCGTCTGGACTTCTGCAAGCGTGCCCGTGGTGGCCATGCAAAAGAAATCGAGTTCCATACATAATGCCATCAAACGTACTTTCACAGGAATAAAGAATTTCATTGATATCCAAAACCGTTTTTGTTTTATTTGTAGCGCTCTTATTGAAAAACCATTTGTTAGGGAGTTCAGTAGGGATGCTCGAAATTTATGGACTTAACCTGCCCCTGGCAGGTTGTTTATTTGACGGTTGTCAAATTTCTTGAGGCATTTTCATAAGTATTCTCTATATACCCATGAAAGCCTATAGCTTTTGGTCCGAGACTTGGGTCTACACAAAACAGATGGGACTTATTGGTGCAGCTGAATCATTAGGACGGCGGGCTATATATGTGCTCACAACTATTCATGTATGCCTGTGTACTTCTTGCGGGTTGTTGGGACCTAACGTTTTATGCCGAATCCAAGTTACTGAGTTCAAATGAGTTTTTCTTTTTTGTGACAATGGATTCTTGTCAGATCATTTGTCAAGCAATTTCGATGGGAATTCGGTGATTCAGACACTCGCAAATAAAACGTGCGACACGACTCGCACAAACTTCTCCAGGAATGTAGAAGAGTATTGTGTTTGGTATGAAGATTGTTTTTCTATAAAAAAAAACCTATTTGCTGTTTCAAGATTTTTATAATTTTTTTACACCGTGGTATTTTAGAAACGATGATATCCACAGGCATTTAGGTATAATCCACCATTGATATCGAAATAAGAAATTATTAAGCAGCGCCAGCTTTAGTGGCGCAACTTGAAGTTATGTATTCTACGTGGGTGTAAGGATCTTTGGTGTATCAATTGAGGGTTTTCAGTGTCATTTTCAAAAATGACAGTCGTCTATAATTACTGAATTCAGTCCGGAAAGAAAATGGGGCTCAACCAACATGCATTTCCAATGAGCCTAGTCCTTAGCTAAATATACCTCCAATTCCACACATCAAGTTGGTTGAGGTAGTTTTTACCTGCGCGAGCCAATTAAGACAAAAGGTCAAATCAGCTCGCGAATGCTGAATATCTCAGGTGACTGCAAAGTGATAGAAACGTCCATAGCAATAGAAGAACAGGCGAAATCCGTTGGCCTTGAAGTAAATGAGGACAAGAGTAAGTGCATGCTATCAAGAAACAAACAAGCATCTGTCCATCGCCTAGGACAGAAAGTTACTATCGATAGCAGCGATTTCGAGCTAGTTAAGGAGTTCAACTACCAACTCCGAAAAACGCATAGATTCCAGGAATGACACCCTAGTGGAGACACGGCAAAGAATTGCCGTAGCAAACCGTTGTCACTTCGATTTGACGAAACAACTAGGTTCAATACTCATAACTCGAAGGACGAAATGTGTGCTCTACAAAACCTTTAACCTGCAAGTTCTTTTTTTAAGGCGCCGATTTTCGGTCCTCGGAAAGCGAACGGAGGAGAAGATACAACCGCGAACTCTATGAGCTGTACCAACATGTGGCAATAGTCCAAAAAGCCAAACACGTCAACTACTTTGGCTCGGCCACATCAAAGACCAAGTCATAGCAGATGCCAGAGCGCTTGGCTTAGATTACTGGAAGCAACGAGCTCAGGATCGCAGAGGATGCAAGGCTGCGATAAATTGAAAAAAAAAAAAACATTAATCGACAGATTCATGTCACGGACCTTTATGGTCTAAGTGTGCATGCGCATCGCGTGCAGCCACAGCAACTTAACCTAACCTAACCTAGCGCAAGAACTACTTCATCCATTTTTGATACGGGCCATGCTTCATTGCCGTACGGCAGGACTGGGATGATCAGGGTCTTATATAGGATTTTATTAGCAGTTCTAGTGAAGGCTTTACTACTGAATTGCCATCTTACCCGAAGAAACAGCGGTTGGCAAAAGTAATTCTTCGTTTAATTTCTGACGAGATGTTGTTGTCAGAGTTAATAGCGGAGCCGAGATAGACAAAGTCCCGTCCATCCTCAAAGTTATATCTGTCAATCGTGACGTTCTGTCCAATTCGTCGATGTTGTGTGTTCTTTCGAACTGACAGCTAGTATTGCTAGTATTGAGAAGCAAATAATGGATTTAGCAGTAAATGATAGTAACACTTAGTCTATGTCTGAGGGTAACACTTAGTATATGTCTAACCCTCATTTACTGCTGCACTCATTTTTGGCGCTTCCTTCTCAATACTAGCAACATGGTTATTACATCGCGTTGAGTCCTACCAATGATGTCATTATCGTCGGCGTATGCTATTAATTTCACCGATTTTTGGAAGATTGTGCGTCTGATATTGGCTCGTGAGTTTTGCACAATCCTCTCAAGAATCAGATTGAAGAAGTCAAATGACAGCGCATCGCCTTGACTAAATCGTTTTTTGGTATCGGATGTGTCGGTGAGGTCGTTTCCGACCCTGATGGAGCAGCGAGAAATCTCCATCGTCATCCTACACAAACGGACGAGTTTGGGCGGTATACCAAAACTAGACATGGCTCTGTGTAGTTCGTCTATATAAATGTTGTCGTATGCGGCTTTGAAATCGATGAATAGGTGGTGGGTATCGATTTGATTTGATCGGTTGTAGACTTTCCTGGCCTAAAACCAAACTGATAAGGGCCGCTCAGGTTGTTGGTAAACGGTTTCAGGCGTTCACATATTACCGCAGATGGGATCTTGTAGGCGATATTGAGGAGACTTATGCCTCTGTAGTTTGCGCAGTTTAGAGGGTCTCATTCTTTGTGGATCGGGCAAACGATGCTGAGGTTCCATTCTTCAGGCATACTTTCTTCCGACCATATTCGGCTTATGATTTGGTGGATGTTACTTACCAAGTCATCTCCGCCGGCTTTATAAAGCTCAGCGGGAAGGCCGTCATATCCGGCAGCCTTATTAAGCTTCAGTTTAGATATCGTTATCCTCACTTTACTCAGGTAGGGTGGTCGTCGCCGACATTGAAAGATTCGTTCTGCCTGAGAGCGGAATGTTGTTCGTCATCACCGTTAAACAGTCTGCAGAAGTGGTTCTTCCATATCCTCAACATCGACTGTGCCTCAACTACGATATTTCCTTGTTCATCTCGACAGGATTCTGTTCCAGCCTTGTAGCCTTGGCTTTGACGTTTTACACTTTCGTAAAACTTGCGAACATCGTTCCTGAAGTGGCACCTCTCTATGTCCTCGATCGCGCGCTTTTCTTGCTCCTTCTTCTTCTTTCTGAAAAGCCGGTGTTCTTCCCTTCTTTTCTGCCTATAGAGCTCAACGGCAGCTCTCGTCTTCACCTGCAGCTTAGCTTTGTAGGCCTCGGATTTAGCAGTAAATGAGGGTAAGACTTAGTCTATGTCTGAGGGTAAGACTTAGTATATGTCTAACCCTCATTTACTGCTGCACTCATTTTTGGCGCTTCCTTCTCAATACTAGCAACATGGCTATTACATCGCGTTGAGTACTACCAATGATGTCAATACCGTCGGCGAATGCTATTAATTTCACCGATTTTTGGAAGACTGTGCGTCTGATATTGGCTTGGGAGTTTTGCGCAATCTTCCCAAGAATTAAATTAACTAAATGACATGACAGTTTATCGCTTTGCCTAAGTGGTTTTTTTCTTGCTTTAGAATGTGTCGGTGATGTTGTTCTTGACCCTGCCAAAGCATAATGCACTGGCGAACAAGTTCGGGCGGTATACTCTGTATAATTCGTCACAATAAATGCTTTGGAGTTCTTGGTTTTTTTTTTCAAGGATTAACATATTACGCAAATAGGATCTTGTAGGCGCTGTTGAGTAGACTTTAGCCTCTGTAGGTGACCCAGTTCAGAGGATTCCTTTTCTTGAGGATCGGGCAAACGATGTTGCGGTTCTATTTATTAGACAGATTTGGCTTATGAGATGGTGGATGCTACTTACCAAGTCAACTCCGCCGGCTTTATAAAGATCAGGTGGATGGCCGTCATTTCCGGCACCGTTATAAAGCTTGAGTTAGGTATTGTTCGCTTCAATTAGGTCGGATGGTTGGTAGTTTTCACTGTCCTTGTCCATATTGATTGGTTCGTTTCGCCGTATAGTGGAATGTTGTTCTTCATCGCCGTTCTTCAATATCCTCAGCATCGACTGTGTCTCAACTAAGATATTTCCTTGTCCATCTCGACAGGATTCTATTCGATTCTTTTATCCTTTATTGACGTTTTACACTTTGGTAAAACTTGGAAACTTCGTTCCTGGAGTGGCACATCTCCATATCCTCGATCGTGCGCTTTGCTTTCTCTTTTTTCTTCTTTTTGAATAGCCGGTGTTTTTTTCTTCTTCTCTGCCTTTAGAGCTCATGGGCAACTCTCGTCTTCACCTGCAGCTTATCCGTGCAGGCCTCGTTCTTGGCTTCGAGCATATGTCCGCATTCCTCATTAAACAAGGGGTTTCTTGCGGGTGGGCCCGGGGAACCTATCACATCAATTGCGGCTGATCTAATGACTTGTTGGCATCGTTGACATTAATCTTCGACATTCGATTCTGGTGGTATGGTGTTAATCGAGATGTTAAGGGATACGCGTTGCGTGAAGGTCTTGGCGGTCTCTTGCACTTGAAGTCTTTCACAGTGTTTCTGGTTTGTAGTGGCGTGCTAGATATCCGCATTCTTACTTCGGCTGCAACATGGGGTTGGTCCGAGTCGATGATAGCTCCACGGATTGTTCGGACATCTAAAATTCTTGATGCGCGCTTCTTGTCTATCGCAATGTGATCAATTTGGTTGACCGTTCGTTCATCTGGAGACCGCCATGTTTTCTCAGGGATATCGAGGAGCTGGACATGGTGGTGTTTCGTTTCGTAGCGAAGTCAATTAGCCTTAATCCGTTTACACACGTGTTGTCGTGTAGGCTTTGCTCTTCGACAATACTGCTAGAGATGTCCTCCCTTTGCGTTAATTCTCACAGTATAATTTTAGCACCCTAGTTCAGCAGTCGCTCATTGGGTTTGTCAAGGACCTTGTAGAAGCAGTCCTAAGCTTTATCATATTTCTCCTCCGATGGGGGGTGAGCGCATATAAGGCTTACGTTGGCGAATATGGCCTTGATGCGGATTGTTACAATGCGTTCGCTAATGTCTTCGAAACATAAGACTTCTTCCCTAAGTCTGGCAAGTATAGCAAATCCGCAATGGAATAGCCGCTGTTTCTGCTCACTATAGCACGGTCCGTAGTATATGTCACAGTTTTTCATCCTCTTTTTGCCCGGCCCATCCCATCGTATTTCCTGGATGGCAGTAATGTCTGCTTTGTAGCAGTTTAGGGCTTCCGCTAGTTATTCGCTTGCACCTCTCCTGTTTAATGTTCTCACATTCTAGGTGCAGATACGAACGTCGTTGTCCTTTTTTCGTTTAGCGGTGCCGTCAACAATAAAATCAGTCCTTTCTGAGGCTTTTAGTTACTTCGTAACATTAAGTTTTTTTAAAGGGGTGGGTAGTTAACCCAAAGCACAACACCCAACCCAATTAGATACCCCTGGGATTGGGGGCCATCAGTTTCCATTACGCGCTTCAGCGCTGCTGTTGGCCTTTCGATTCATCCCATCTCTGTTCACGGGGCCTGATTTACTTTGAAGCTTCCTATGCTAGGCCATCAATTTCAAAATAATTTGTATACTCGACTACACTAGATGTCAGATGACCTGTTGTCCGAATATTTCGAAGCAGCTCACAGCAGGCCTTATATTCCGTTCCATTCTGACCTGGCTGTTTATAGTGTTGCTGCTTTTCGTTTCAAATCCTGTTGTATGAGACCAGTACTCGCTGGTGACTACTTGGAGTTACCTCCAAAAAAGCAAATTTGATGTGTAGTCAGAGTTACAACCACTGGGCATTACCAAGTTAAGTCCAATCATAGTCTACCCTCGTTCTACAACCCCCAACGTACAGATTGGATCCCACAATTGAGGTCATCAGCATTGATTTGTGGGTTGACTTCGACACAATAAGGGGTATGCGATGATTGGAAAATGAAAACAATTCTATCTAGAGCCCCATTGCTTTGTGCTTCTTGCGATATAAGAAGAAACTGCAAGAAATGGACCGTCACTTGACATCATGGACAATCCTTAACGGTGAGATGTGTAGTGTCTTCCCCTATTCTCCACAAGTGCTCACAACCTTAGTATGGTTAAGGAACTAGGCCCACAACCAGCGGTTGTCACGAGGAGGCTGAGAGTCGGATTTGGTAGCCATCAGCTAGGAAGACACGTTTTCATATCATCGTTTTGGCTCTCATTTAACCCCCCCGCTTTCAAAAAGTAAAATAAAATGTAACCCCAATGTTAAACTCAATTGACAACACGGCTTAAATATTAATTTGGGGTACAACTTCGGCCATTCGACGGATTGTAGCCCTGGTTTATGTTTTTTAATCCCTTTGCTAGTCGAGAAGAGAATATTTATTGGGTACGTAAGGAAGGTTTACTTTTTACTACCCGTGAGTTAAATTGCATTCCTTGGTGAATTTTATGACGTTCCCTTGCAACAAATATTTGCCTCACAGACATACATGTGAAAGGTATGTATATACAGACTAGGGGAGTCAAATTGAAGACTGCGATAGTCAAATACAAAAAAAAGGGGGATACAACAAAAAACAGTCTGAAATGGTTAAATGTATTCACAGCTTTGAGTAACAGATACCAGAGCCAAAGAGGGATATTTACCTCTAAAATGGCCATCCATAAAACTGTTTTGATTAAAGATACGTAGCTACCGGCGCACTTTAATGGTTTCACTTCGACATAATATCGGCTACGTGACAATAACATCAAGAAAAATCTGAAACGCAGACATAATATTCAAAGGCACCTTGCAATCAATTTTTAAAGACCAAATGGTCTGTGAATAATGACTAAACCTACAATAGACAGGTTGACAGAATTGGCGTTTTAAGTACCAATTACCTGTTATGTCTTGATTCATAAAAAATTGGGATGGAGCCAATCACATAATATTCGATATTCATACGAAAACGACGTCAACGAATACTATTATGTATAGGGATTCTTAGAATATTAAGAAAGATAATTTAAGAGGCTAAATTTGGGATGCCAAGTCCTGTTTAATATCCCATTCCAAGGTGGTACATATGTATATTAGTTTTGATGCATGGTGTGTAGCATAAAGCAATAATTTTGAGAGATATTCCTAAAAGTGTATGGATCGACATATACATATGCTTTGCGTTAACTACCCAACCATGGAAAAAATAACCCATAGCCTCGGAAATTTTATTGTTGACAACCCTGCTTAAAGAAAACTGGACAATGACGTTAAAACAGGACAATGACGTTCGTATATGCAACTGGAATGTAAGGACATTCAATAGAAGAGGTGCAAGCCAACAACAGACATTACTGCCATACAGGAAATACGATTGGATGGGCCGGGAAAAAAGCGATTGAAAAACTGTGACATTTACTACGGGCCGTGTTATAATGAGCAGTAAAAGCGACTATACGGATGCGGATTTGTTATAAGTACCAGAGTTAGGTAGAAAGCCTTATGTTTCCGAGTACTAGGCGAACGCATTGTTACGATTCTCATCAAGGCCCTATTTGCCAAGATTAGCCTTATATGTGCTCATGCCCCAACGGAGGAAAAATGTGATATAGCTAAGGATTACTCTTTTGTGAGCTCCTTGACAAAACCTATGAGCGACTACCGAAGTACGATGTTAAAATCGTGCTGGAAGGTTTTAACGCAAAGGTAGTAATAGGAGACATCTTGTCTGAAAACATAGCCTATACGACAATACGTCTGGTAACGGACTTACGCTGATTAACTTCGCTATGGAACGAAATACTATTATATCCAGCTCACGGTTTCCTCACCTCGATATCAATAATGAGACATGGCGGTCTGCAGATCTACGAACCGTCAACCAAATGGATCACATTGCGATAGAAGAGAGGCACGCATAATGTATTTTGGATGTCCCAACATTCCGAGGAGCTACCATCGACTCGGGCTACTACCTTGATGCACCCAAGGTAAGAAGGCGGATATCCACCACGACGCAAGAGTCCTGTGAAGAAATTTAATGTCGAAAATTTCAATCGCAAGAGACCGCCAATACCTTCGCGCAACGCGTATCCCGTAACCTCTCGATTAACACCATACCACCAGGATCGTATGTCGAAGAACAATGCAACGATGCCAACAGGCCATTAGATCAGCTGCAACTGACGTGCTAGGTTTCTGGCGCCCACCAGCAAGAAACCCCTCCAGGTTTGATGAGGAATGCCGACAGATGCTCGCAGCCAAGATCGAGGCCTACAAGGCTAAGCTGCAGGTGAAGACGAGAGCTGCCGTTGAGCTCTATAGGCAGAGAAGAAGGGAAGAACATCGACTTTCCAGAAAAATGAAAAGCGCGCAAGGGAGGATATAGAGAGGTGGCACTCCAGGAACGAAGTTCACAAGTTTTACAAAAGTGTAACACGTAAATGCCGAGAATACATCTCCTCGAATAGATTCCTGTCGAGATGAACAAGGAAATATCGTAGTTGAGACACAGTCAATGCTGAGGATATGGAAGAACCACTTCTGCAGACTGTTAAACGGCGATGACGAACAACATTCCGCTGTTAGGCGGAACGAACCATTCAACATTGGCAACGATAGCGAAAACTGCCAACCACGCGACATGAGTGAAGTGAGGATAGCAGTATCTAAACTCGGGCTTGATAAGGCTGCCGGAAATGACGGCCTTCCCGCCGAGCTTTATAAAGCCGGTGGAGATGACTTCGTAAGTTATATCCACCAACTCTTAATTTGGTCGGATGAAAGTATGCCTGAAGAATGTAACCTCAGCTTCGTTTGACCGATCCTCAAAAAAGGGGACACTCTGAACTGCTCCAACTACAGAGGCATAAGTGACTTCAACATCGCCTAGATCCTACCTGCCGTAATATGTGAATGCATGAAACTGTTTACCAAGAACCAGATCGGCCCTTATCAGTGTGGTTGTGTGGCGGGAAAGTCCACAACCGATTAAATTTTCACACTTCGGCAGATCCTGGAAAAGACCCAAGAAGTCCAAATCGATACCCACCACCTATTCATTGAATGCAAAGCCGCATACGACATAATTTATAGAGACGAACCCTACAGATCCATGTCTAGTATGGTATACCGCCCAAACTCGTCCATTTGTGTAGGATGATGATGGAGGATTCTCGCTGCTCCATCAGGGTCGAAAACGACCTCACTGACACCTTCGATACCAAAAAAGGATTTAGGCAAGCCGATGCGCTATTGCCTGACTTCTTTAGTTTGATCCTTGAGAAGATTGCACAACACCAGAGGTGCAATTTTCCAAAAATCAGTGCAACTACTAGTATACGCCGACGGTATTGACATCATTAGTCAGTTATATCTGTCAATGGGAGACGTTCGTCGATGTTGTGTGTACTTTCGTGTTGATAGCATATACTTCGTATTGCCCTCATTTGCGGCTAAGCAAATTTTTGCTGCTTCCTTCTCTGTACTCGCAAACGTGGCTATGACATCACGTTGGGTCCTACTAATGATGTCAATATCGTCGGCGTATGCTAGTGGTTGCACCGTTTTTTGAAAGATTGGTGGTACTCTGGTTTGGGAGTCTTTCACAATCCTCTCAAGAATCAGGTAGAAGACGATACATGACAGCGCATCGCCTTGCCTAAATCCTTTTTTGGTATCGAACCGGTGAGCTCGTTTCCGACCTGATGGAGCAGCGAGAATTCTCCATCGTCATCCTACACAAACGGGCGAGTTTGGGCGGTATACCAAAACTAGACATGGCTCTGTACAGTCCGTCTCTATAAATTCTGTTGTATACGGCTTTGAAATCGATAAATAAGTAGATGGTTTCGATTTGGACTTCTTAGGGTTTTTTTGTCAGGATCTGCCGTTGTGTGAAAATTTGATGGCCGATCAGGTTGTTTGTAAACGTTTCATGCGTTCACATATTACGTTAGGTAGGATCTTTTAGGCGATGTTGAAGAGGCTTATGCCTCTGTAGTTAGCGCAGTTGGGTATTGTAGAACGAGGGTAGACTCTGATTGGCTTTAACTTGTCAATGCCCAGTGGTTGTCACTCTGACTACACATCCAGTGATTTTTTTTACCTCCAAGTGGTAACCATCGGGTACTAGTCTCATCCAACCGGATTTGACTTGCTAAACGATAAGCGCGATTGTTGATTACACGACGAAAAACAGCAACAGCCAGGTCAGAACGACACGGAATGAATTCCCGGCCTGCTATCCCAGGCGAACATAGACAAGCTGCTTCGACATATTCGGACAACAGGTTGTCTAGGAATTTCAAGAGTTAGTCAGGCTGCTTGAACCGATATGGTGGCGGATGAACCGAAAGGCCAACGGCAGCTCTCAATACCGTAGTAGATACTGATGGCCCCGTGTCCTAGGGGTATCTAATTAATTAGAACTGGCCCTCCAGGTTTGGGGTTGTGCTTTGGGTTAACTACCCATCAGATTGGACACACGATGCTGAGGTTCCATTCTTCAGGCATACTTTCTTCCGACCAGATTCGGCTTATGAGTTGGTGGATGTTATTTACCAAGTCATCTCCGCCGGCCTTATAAAGCTCAGCAGGGCCATCATTTCCGGCAGCCTTATTAAGCATGAGTTTACCCGTCATAAGAAATATTACCGTTTGATATAAAAAAAATGTTGCGCATTGGTTTGTGTGAATGTCTAGGTTCGATTCCCAGCCGTTGCAACACCTAAATGACTTTTCACTGGCCCTCTTCTCGTGATGATACGACGAATTATCAGAGTAGTATCAATTGTCAAGAAAATTATCCGTTTGAAGTATAAAACAAGAGGTCTCGCCATCGTATTAGAACACACTCACACACGCACACATGAATTGTTATGAGAAAGCTCGGCCATGGTTACTAACGAGCTTGTAGCGCCAAACATCTAGATGGCTTACTTCCATTTGAATCGATCTACTACGTTTACCAACGTCCGACTGATGAGGCCTATGCAAAGTAACCAAAGACGTCAGTTGATGATTGTCAAACCATTAAGCTTGGTATCTAAGAAAAAAAATTGTTGCTGGTCCAGCAAAACCTTACCGACATCAATCCTAAGCGCTATCTAGCTAAAAGCATATACCAACACACTTTACCAAAGGTCAACAGACCAGGGCACCATATTTAATGAGTTCTTGACAATTAGGGATTATATGAAGTGAGCCCTAAAAATCATTCCTACCCAACCTGAGGGTGTACCTCAACATAGCACGACGTATTCAACTCATCAAACCCAGCTTGGGGGAAGCTTGTTTCAGATTTTGTTTTTTAAAGTCTACCACCGTATCTTACGGCTTGCGATAAATATCAACAAGACCGAACATCAGCATAAGGCATACACACCCATACAATCATATACACTAATCATAGTACACATAGTCCATCTAGAGCGCAATAGCAGTAAACAATTTGAAATTTTATTTAATGTGTCTAGGAGACGGTTCGCTGATTTAAGAACTCTTTAGAGCATGAAGCCACGAGCCACACGAGAAAATAGGAAGATTCGAACGATTTATTTCATTTTTTGTGTGTTTTGTGTTGTTTTTGTTATTGTTGTTCGTTTTTTTTTTTGTCGTTTCTCCTATGCTAACCCATTATGAAGTAGTACTCAGGTGTAGCTGTGGTCTGTAGTTAGGCTTGCGCACACTTTTTGAGCTCGGTATGGCTTTTATGTAGAAACTAATATCGGTGCCGTTGCTTTGTAGACGTCTTCTTCTTCTTCTTCTTCTTCTTCTTCAAAAAAAAATCAAAACATATAACGAAGGGATTCAGTATATACATCGAATGAGGAATCGGTGTTAAGATCTATGATCGGTATGGTGGTGGTGGTGGTATATGAAGCAGAGCGCAGTAGAGTGCTTCCTTTTCAGTTGTAATTAGTCGATCTGTTTTTTTTTTTTATATATGTACCTATATGAATATATGAATATGCTTTGGAATAGACGGACTGATGGTGAGGGTGCAGCTTTATAGCTGGAGGGGTTTTTTTTTTATTCCAAACATAAAAATTGTTGCTTAGCGGAAGCAGGAATGCATGTTTACTTGGTTTCACTTCTGTTTGTACAAATGCCGCCAAAGACTGGAATCAGCCAAGTACCTAGGACTGCTAACGGATAAGAAATTGTATTGAAGCCCTAAGATTCCTTAAACCAATATATACCTGGCATGGTGCAGTGCAATAACCCTCCCGGGGCATAGTTTCCAAAAAGAGGGGGAAGAACCGCGCAGGACTTATTTCCTTTTTGAAGTGGAAATAAGTCCTGCGGTTTTTAATGGCTTGTGCTTGTTTCCTTTGCATACATCCACGCACGCAAGTCAAATCCAACAGTGAACCCAAACAGGGCTTATTTAAACCGGCGCTATATCACTGGACTAGTATTAACGACCGAAACAGGACCTCAAACCTATCTGCTTCAATAATTTGTTTATAACAAACTTTTGGCAGATCTAGCCAGAGTGGAGCATTCTGTTTAGCTACGATTACGAACGGCAAGTTTGAGAAGCATACCTTCACAGTTTTATGCTGGTGGATCTTTGTCAGACTTCCACAAGACGAGGTGCAGTGAAAGAGGCGTACTGGCTTAAGCTCTTATTTATCCAAGATTGCAGAAGCAATTAAAAAAAACCAATTGACCAATTTTGCAGTCGAAGATGTTTAGCAATTAGATCTGCTGATTGACACTTATTTACTGGCTGCTCGCCATCCACTGATAATGAACACAACTTCGCACACAATTATTTTAAGGGTTTTTTTAGTTGAACTTTACAGCCTGTAAATTGTTAAAATAATGGTAGACTTAAAGAAATAAACAAACAAATTAACTCTTTGTGGGTTAGAACATACCCAAGGTAGGAATCCCTTTCGAAAGAGGAAACTAAAATACACCCTACGTGTATAAAAAATGCAATGAACACAGGTATGCTTAACGTGAACACCTAGCCTATTATGGGCCTACCCAGAATATCAGAGTCAAGGAGAGGCGCCGTCCAGAGCCCCAGAATTGTACAAGTACTCCCTTATTGCAAATTGGAAGTAATGTAATGGCAGGACTACCCTACCTTGCTTAATAGCGACACCTATTTAACGGTGCAGTGCTATAACCCCTCAATTAAACAACGCAGGGCTTATATCCAAAAATGAAAATACAGGAAATAAGCCCTGCGGGGCGTCTTACTATTCGCAAGTGGCCTTAAGTCTCGCGGCTGTTAACGCCTTTTGCTAAAAGCGCTTTCTTCCTTTGTACGTATCCAAACTAGCAAGCTACTCAAATCCAACATGATTTAGCTAAGGATGGCTTCTATGAGCTCGTTGACAAAACCTATGAGCGACTACCGAAGTACGATGTTTAAATCGTGTTGGGTGATTTTAGCGCGAAGTTAGGAAGAGAAGACATATTTAGCAGGATTGTCGGATTGCCTACACGACAGCTTGGCACGGAATGCCCCTATAGCCAGCACACGGTTTCCTCACCTCGATATCCATAAGGGGACATGGCGGTCTCCAGATTAACGAACGGTCAACCAAATTTTGATCATATTGCGATAGATAAGAGGCACGCATCCAGTATTTTTGATGTCCGAATATTCCGAGGAGCTAACATCGACTCGGACGACTACCTTGTTGCAGCCAAGGTTAGTTAGAATGCGGATATCCACCACGCCACAACAATCCAGAAATACTGTGAAAGCATTTAATGTCGAAAGACTGCAATCGCAAGAGAACGCCAAGACCTTCGCGCAACGCGTATCCCTAAACCTCTCGATTAACACCATACCACCAGCATCGAATGTCGAAGAACTATGGGAAACGATGCAAACAAGCCATTAGATCAGCCGCAACTGATGTGCTAGGTTTCTCGCGCCCACCAACAAAAAAACTCCTGGTTTGATGCGGAATGCCAACAGGTCCTCGCAGCCAAGAACGAGGACAATGCAAAGCTGCAGGTGAAGACGAGACCTGCCATTGAGCTCTATAGGCAGAGAAGATGGGAAGAACACCGGCTTTTCCGAAAGAAGAAGAAGGAGCAAGAAAAGCGCGCGATCGAGGATATAGAGAGGTGCCAATCCAGCAAGTCTTACCAAAGTGTAAAACATCAAGGCCAAGGATATAGGGCTCAAGCAGAGATGAACAAGGAAATATCATAGTTGAGACACAGTCGATGCTAAGGATACTGAAGAACCACTTTTGCAGACAGTTAAACGGCGATGACGAACAACATTCCGCTATCAGGCAGAACGAACCACTTAATTTTGGCAACGACAGCGAAACCTACCAACCACCCGACCAGAGGGAAGTGAGGATAGCAATATCAAAACTCAAGCTTTATAAGGCCGCCGGCATTGACGGCCTTCCCGCTGAGCTTTATAAGGCCGGCGGAGATGACTTGGTAAGTAATTTCCACCAACTCATAAGCCGAATCTGGTCAGAAGAAAGTATGCCTGAAGAATGGAACCTCAGCATCGTTTGCCCGATCCACAAAGAAGGAGACCCTCTACACTGCGCAAACTACAGAGGCATATGTCTTCTCAACATCGCCTACAAGATCCCCTCTGCCGTAATATGTGAACGCCTGAAACCGTTTGTCAATAACCTGATCGGCCCTTATCAGTGTGGTTTTAGGCCAGGAAAGTCCACAACCGATCAAATCTTCACACTTCGGCAGATCCTGTAAAAAACCCAAGAAGTCCAAATCGATACCCACCACCTATTCATCGATTTCAAAGCCGCATACGACAACATTTATAGAGACGAACTATACAGAGAGCCATGTCCACTTTTGGTATACCACCCAAACTCCGTTTGTGTAGGATGACGATGGAGAATTCTCCATCAGGGTCAGAAACGACCTCACTGACACATCCGATACCAAAAAACGATTTAGGCAAGGCGATACGCTGTCATGTGACTTCTTCAATCTGATTCTTGAGAGGATTGTGCAAAACTCACGAGCCCACGCCAGAGGCGCAATTTTCCAAAAATCTGTACAACTACTAGCATACGCCGACGATATTGACACCATTGGTCGGACGCAACGTGATGTCATAGCCACGTTTGCTAGTATAGAGATAGAAGCGGCAAAAATGGGTTCAGCAGTAAATGAGGGCAAGACGAAGTATGACAGCATATACTTCGTCACACGAAAGGACAGATATAACTTTGAGGTAGGACGGGACTTTGTCTATCTCGGCTCCGCTATTAACTCTGACAACAACATCTCGTCAGAAATTAAACGAAGAACTACCCTTGCCAACCACTGTTTCTTCGGGCTAAGAAGGCAATTCAGTAGTAAAGCCCTCACTCGACCCACTAAGGAGATCTTATATAAGACCCTGATCATCCCAGTCCTGCTCTTCGGTGCTGAAGCATGGACCGTCTCAAAAGCGGATGAAGAATCCTTGTTCGATTTGAGAGGAAAATATCTTCGGTCCCGTTTGCGTTGACGGGCTATGAAGACGAAGATTCAACCAAGAATTATACGAGCTGTACAGCGACATGCTCCTGGCCAAAAAACTCCGCATTGGACGTTTAAGATGGTTAGGGCATGTAGAACGAATGGACACCAATACTCAGGCTCGCAGAGTCTTCGATTCCCAGCTAGACGTCCGACGCAGTAGAGGAAGACCTCGCTTTTAGTGGCGCGCACAAGTAGAAACCGACCTCAACCAACTTGGAGTGCGCAACTGGAGGCAGTTAGCTAAGGACCGGGCTAATTGAAGAGGCATATTGGTGGAGGCTCAGGTTCATTCCGGACTGTAGCGCCACTTAAGTAAGTAAGTATGCTGGTAGTTGCGCCGATTTTTAAAAATTTTGCCTCTGGAGTTCGGGAGTTTGGCACAATCCTCTCAGGAATCTAATAAAAAAAAAATTCAAACGACAGCGTATCGCCTTGCCCAATTTTTTTTAATTTTTTTGTCATCGAATGCCTCGGTGAGGTCTTTTCCGACCCTGATGGAGCAGCAAGAATTCTCCAGTTTGGACGGTATACCAAAACTGGACATGGCTTTTCCTTAAACTATCTTTCCCACTTAGAGTCCTTAATTTTCGTCGTTTTTTCGATATAGAGTAGCTTTCTTCTTCTTTTTTATTTAATTCTTGACACAATACAAAATGTTTGTTGAGCTAGGATGTTTGGAATGGGGACAAGAACTACCCCTAACCAACGAATTAAGCCGTGCGATCACAAGCGTGATCTTCACCAAAAGCTAGTGACTTACGGACGGACGAATGGACGGACGAACAGACATGGCTTGATCGACTAAGCTTCCGATTTTGAGTCGATCTACTTTCACCTATATATAGCCAAATTAAGTCTCTATGTTGCAAACTATATATCAAAACTAGTATACCCCTACGTGATAGGGTATAAACAATATGAAACCTCCAATTATTCCTCAATAAGGCAATATAATTTAATTTAAATTTCTGTAGGGCTTATATAGAACTTGTGCACGAGTTTTGAGCTATTATTTGGGAAGTGGACTGTTTAAGACATAATGCAGGAAAATTCACAAGCATAACCGAAGTCATGATGGTACAAGGTGGGCTACAAGCGATCACCCCATTGGCAGATGCTCTTATTTTTGCAAATGGCCACCAATGTAAAATCTGTTTTGTCATTTGTGGACTAGAAAGACTTAGAATACAAGTGAACAAGCCATGGAGCGATATACACCCCAAGGACGCGGAATAATCGAAGTGGACGATTTTTCGACCAAAATCATAATGAGCGATGAGGCTCATTTCCACCTCAGCGGGTACATGAACCAGCAAAACTATCGCTTCTGGGGCACCGGAAATCCACGAGTGATGCACAAGCAGCCATTACACCCGCTCAAAGTTACTGCGCTGTTCTCGCTGGAGGAATCATTGGGCCATTTTTTTTTTTGCGAGAACGCCGCTGGTCAAACGACAACAGTGGACGGTGCGCGCTATAGGGTCATGATAACCCATTTTTTTTTGCAGCAATTGGACGAATTAGGACTATAGGACATGTGGTTCCAACAGGACGGAGTAACGGCACACATTGCGCGAGCTAGAACCGATATTCTAAAAGCCAAACAACATCGGATGACTTCTTTTGGCCCACCTTGTATAACCTCTGAAGGGTTGTTTTCAAGCTTCCGGAGTGTGTACATGGAAGTACATATTAACGTATGGGAATACGTTAATATGTTTCGGTAAAACTTCGCACGAAGCTTATAAGAAGCATAGTATGTATAGAGCTAACTAATGATGGCTTAAAAGAGGTAAGATTGAAATATCGGGGACAAGTTGAAAAATCGGGAAAATATGAAAAGATCGGGAATCTACCGAAGAATGAGTCAACACGGTTCAAGTACTTTATTGTTTATTGCTTCGATAAAGCTTCGATATTGCTTTATCGAAGCTAAATTGTTAGTTAGGCTGTTTCCATTTCAAAGAGTATTGAATAAAGCCAATTTGTTAAAACACCACTGCGAATAAGTTTTTTTTTTGCAAACGTGTACATGCAACAATGCTCAAGTTTGCAAAGTCTCTGTTGACAATTGGTATGACTGATTCGCATGGTGTTATGCATTCCTTAAAGCTACGGTATTTTTGTTGAAGTTTGTCTTGAATTTTTTTTTAAATAACCAACATACAAAAAATTAAGTTTATGCCATGTTTCATAGTCCAAAACCCCACTGTGAGTCGCCCAATAGTTTTCTTTTCAAATTTTCCTTATCGAAAATCCATAACAAACAATTTTTCCATTAGATGTGGATTTATCCATGAAATGTCTTATGCATGTAAATATCGATAGGATGACTACCAAAACTCCCACCTTCCGCTCACAAATCGATATTGTCCATGCTGCGAAGGTTCCATGTAAACGCTTCACAAAGTCGACCACTGAAACCCTGTTTGTTCATCACCCTTAGTGTTACTGCTGTCAGCACATATTAGTTTACACTTGGCGCATTTAATCCTACCAGCTATACAACGCCCTCTATACCAAAAAAAAAAACAGATAATCGATGCCGCACCATAACAATTCACGATCATTGCAAATTGCAATCACATCACATCTCATCCGAGTGAGCAGACGGCGCGTGGCATTGTTCCACATCGTGTGCCCCATTATCTCTAAAGTGCGCACTACTAACTACCTAACCTAACCTATCCCGTCCGTACGTAGATTTAATCTGTTCAACACACATTCACTTTCCGATTCAGGAAAAAAAAAAAAAATGAGACCCCCAACTCGTAAACGACTGGTGCTGCCACCACACAAAGATGAATCATTCATTCATTCATTCATTCTCGCAACACCCGATGGAGTGTATGCGTTCTGTTCTACGACCACATCAACACCAGGGCATTCCAACACCACACTAGATCGATACAATATCCAATCAGATCGTTACTTATACCGCACCAACTGAAAATATGGGCGGGATCAATCTGCGCGCTGATGATGATCATGTGCCGGGGACTGCTCCGTTCGTAGATCGTCGTCATCGTCCACTGTTATGTGTATCAATGTCGATTCTTACGGAAAGAAAGCCCCAAAAGTCCACGCCGAATATGTTGTGTTTCGGTTTCCTCTTCCCAACATGGATGGGTTTGGCTGTCAGTTTGAAGGCTACTAGTACATATACACCCACAAGTTGGTGTCATACTTATGCATGAATTTCTCAGATTGACGATCGGTTGTGCGCTTCCCTGCGATATAACGCTCCTGCGTTGTTTATATGTGGCTGGGTGTGTGTGTGTGTGGTTAATGACTCTTTTTTTTCCAACGATGTATGTATATGGGTATAGCTGTAAAGTAGGAAATAATATGCCACTGCTTGGCGCCCTAGTATACAGCATATGTGTACATAGCGATGATTTCTCGAAGAGGCCGATGTAGTCTACTCGCTACCACTAGTTGATTCGCTGTTTGGCTGGCTTTCATGTAAATTGTTTTGCCTTAGAGACGATGTGATTTATGGGCTGTTATGGCAGATACATAGATACATAGATACACATGTGCACTTAGATCAACCTGATCAACACATCAAGCTTTCTTTTTTTTTTGTTGGATTTGGATTTTTTTTTTTTTGATTTTATAATGTTGCGCCGCACCGTTGTGTTGGATTCTTTTTCCTAAGTTGGTGGGGTACGTACTGAAGGTAATTAAACGCTAGGTGGTCGTTGGACTGACTGTGCTGATGTTCTATTGTGTGCTATATGCCGCTGAATGTTTACTTTAATGTTATTATGGTTCGATTGCAACAACGCCATCATTCTAGGTGGTGAACGGTAGTGGTGATCTTCGTATCGTTAGATAGGCATAGATATAACTTTTCAAACGGTAACAGAGAAAATATATTATCATGAGCATTAATGTTAAAAAGATGAAGTCACAGATATCTATATTTCCTGTTTTCTAGTGTAGGCTTTAGAGATTACGTTGAACTTGGGCCTCCACCGGTGGTATTGCAAGATACTTTTGAAGGCTGGATTAGAATATGAATATAACGGAGGCATTTACTTGTTTTGTTCCATCAAAGATTAAAATTGTCATACAGATGACGCCCTGCATAGAAGAAAAATTGTTCTATGGCGAGTCGTATGTACTGGAACAGCACGTTGGGATCTCGTTTCTCATGTGTGCACGTGCATAACGCCCGCCCTTACCATGAAGCTGGTCTGCAAAATTTTCTGTTTTTTTTTTTTTTTGTTCTCAATGCGTCATTTGTATGACCTTATAATCGTTGGTTCTAAGCAGGACTTAAATGAGGTACCATTTTAACACAGTGCCTACCATTACCGCCATTATGCAATAATTTCCCATGTAATATGTGATTTGACAACATGCGATATGAAAGCACATTCCGACTAACAATTTTACATCGAAAAAGCCCTATCGAAGCTATTTACCTCCAAGCAATATTACCTGTATGATGTCTTATGGAAAAACATTTGACGCACTTTAAGGAAGATATTTACTTCCACAAGACTTCTTTAAATTCTTCTTAAAAGCCTTACAGAAAAAACTTTCTTTACTGTAAGCAATCGACTGCAAAAATGCTCAACCTCAACGCACTAGTACCATATGAGACCTAGAGAAATGATTGGGAGAGTGGATCACCTGAATAATACACGTGCGATGAGAATATAAACGTTCTATGCCTCATTTTGTTGCCAAAATTTGAGTTATTGGTGTCATTTAAATCGTAATCGATAGCACTTTACTGATACTTACTTACTTACTTACGTGGCACTTCAGTTCGGAATGAACATGGGCCTCAACCAACATGCCTCTCCAATTAGGCCGGCCCTTAGCTAACTGCCTCCAGTTGCGCACTTCAATTTGGTTGAGGTCGGTTTCTACTTTTGCGCCCCACTTAAGGCGAGTTCTTCCTCTACTGCGTCCAACGTCTGGCTGGGAATCGAAGACTCTGCTAGCCGGAGTGTTGGTGTCCATTCGTTCTACATGCCCTAGCCATCTTAAACGTCCAATGTGGAGTTTTTTTTACCAGGGGCATGTCGCTGTACAGCTCGTATAGTACTTGGTTGAATCTTCGTCTCCATAGCCCGTCAACGCAAACGGGACCGAAGATTTTTCGAATAATTTTCCTCTCAAATCGACCACGGATTTCTTCGTCCGCTTTTGAGACGGTCCATGCTTCAGCGCCGTAGAGCAGGACTGGGATGATCAGGGTCTTATATAGGATCTCCTTAATAGTTCGAGTGAGGGCTTTACTACTGAATTGCCTTCTTAGCCCGAAGAAAGAGTGGTTGGCAGGAGTAATTCTTCGTTTAATTTCTGACGAGATGTTTTTGTCAGAGTTATTAGCGGAGCCGAGATAGACAAAGTCCCGTACTACCTCAAAGTTATATCTGTCAATGGGAGACGTTCTGTCCAATTCGTCGATCTTGTGTGTCCTTTCGTGTTGACAGCATATACTTCGTCTTGCCCTCATTTACCATTTTTCCGCTTCCTTCTCTATACTAGCAAACGTGGCTATGACATCACAGTGGGTCCTACCAATGATGTCAATATGGTCGGCGTATGCTAGTAGTTGCAAATAGCGCCTCTGCTGTTGGCTCATGAGTTTTGCACAATCCTCTCATGAATCAGATTGAAGAAGTCACATGACAGCGTATCGCCTTGCCTAAATCCTTTTTTGGTATCGAATGAGTCAGTGAGGTCGTTTCCGACCCTGATGAAGCAGCGAGAATTCTAAATCGTCATCCTACACAAACGGACGAGTTTGGGCGGTATACCAAAACTGGACATGGCTCTCTGTATAGTTCGTCTCTATAAATGTTGTCGTATGCGGCTTTGAAATCGATGAATAGGTGGTGGGTATCGATTTGGACTTCTTGGGTTTTTTCTAGGATCTGCCGAAGTGTAAAGATTTGGTTGGTTGTGGACTTTCCTGGCCTAAAACCACACTGATAAGGTCCGACGAGGTTGTTCGTAAACGGTTTCAGGCGTTCACATATTACGGCAGATAGGATTTTGTAGGCGATGTTGAGGAGACTTATGCCTCTGTAGTTGGCGCAGTTAAGAGGGACTCATTTTATGTGGATCGTACTTCGGTAGTCGCTCATAGGTTTTATCAAGGAGCTCATAGAAGCAATCCTTAGCTATATCATCTTTTTCCTCCGTTGCAGCGTGAGCGCACATAAAGCTTTTGTTGCCGAGTTTGGCCTTGATGCGGATTGTTACAATGCGTTCGCTAATGTCTTGGAAACATCAGTCTGCTTGCCTAAGTCTGCCACTTATAACAAATCCGCATCCGAATAGTAGCTGTTTTTGCCAACTATAACACGGTCCGTAGTAGTTCCAATTTATTAGATACCCCTAAGACACAGGGCCATCCGTATCAACTTCGAGATTGAGCGCAGCCGTTGGCCTTTCGGTTCATCCGCCACCATCTCAGTTCAAGGGGCCTGACTAACCGTTGAAATTCCGAGGCAACCTGTGGTCCGATTATGTCGAAGCAGACTGTCTAGGTTCACCTGGGAAAGCAGGGAAAGCAGGTCGGGTGTTCATTCTGCTCCATTCTGACCTGGCTGTTTATAGTGTTGTTGTATTTCGCCTTGTTATCAGAAGATCCTACGTGGCGCAATATGTGAACGCCTGAAACCGTTAATAATCCTGATCGGCCCTTATCAGAGCGGTTAAGGTTAAGAAACCAAACCTGATCAAATCTTCACACTTCGGCAGATCTTGGACAAAACCCAAGAAGTCCAAATCGATACCCACTACCTATTCATCGATTTCAAAGCCGCACACGACAGCATTTATAGAGACGAACTATACATAGCCATGTCTAGCTTTGATATACCGCCCAAACTCGTTCGTTTGTGTAGGATTATTATGGAGAATTCTCACTTCTCCGACAGGCTCGGAAACGACGGTAGCTGCTATTGAACTCCATAGGCTGAGAAGAAGGAAAGAACACTGACTTTTCAGAAAGAAGAAAAAAGAGAAAAACAAGGAATGATATTACCAAGTTTTACAAAAGCCAACCCGTCGAGATGAACAAGGAAACATCGTAGTTAAGACACAGTCAATGCTGATGTAATGTTAGCACCACTTCTGCAGACTGTTTAACGGCGATGACGAACAACATTCCGCTGTCAGGCAGACCGAATCTTTCAATGTCGGCGACGACCATCCTACCTGAGTAAAGTGAGGATAACGATATCTAAACTGAAGCTTGACTTGAAGATGACTTGGTATGTAACATCCACCAACTCATAAGCCGAATCTGGTCGGAAGAAACTATGCCTGAAGAATGAAACCTTAGCATCGTTTGCCCGATCCACAAAAAAGGAGACCCTCTGAACTGTTCCAACTTCAGAGGCATATGTATCCTCAACATCGCCTACAAGATCCCCTCTGCCGTAGTATATGAACGCCTGAAACCGTTTACCAACAACCTGATTGGACCTTATCAGTGTGGTTTTAGGCCAGGAAAGTCCACAACCGATCAAATCTTCACACTTCGGCAGATCTTGGAAAAAACCCAAGAAGTCCAAATCGATACCCACTACCTATTCATCGATTTCAAAGCCGCAAACTACAGCATTTATAGAGACGAACTATACATAGCCATGTCTTGTTTTGGTATACCGCCCAAACTCATCCGTCTGTGCAGGATGACGATAGGGGATTCTCACTGCTCCGTCAAGCTCGGAATCGACAGATTCAATAGCAAAAATATTTAGGCAAGGCTATGTGCTGGCATGTGACTTCTTTTATTTGACTCTAGAGAGGATTGTGTAAGGCTCCCGAGCCAACACCAGAAGCACATTTTTCAAAAAATCGGTCCAACTACTCCATCACTGGTAGGACTCAACGTGATGTCATAGCAACATTTGCTTGTATGGATAAGGAAGTGGCAAAAATCGGTTTAGCAGTAAATGAGGGCAAGACTTAAATTATGCCGAAAGGACACACACATCCTCGACGAATTGGACAAAACGGCAACATTGACTACTTTGAGGTATTATGCTTTGTCTACCTCGGCTCCGCTTTTAACTCGGACAGCAACATCTCGTCAGAAATGACACGAAGTATTACTCTTACCAACCGCTGTTGCTTCGGGCTAAGAAGACAATTCTGTAGTAAAGCCCTTACTCTAACTACTAAGGAGATCCCATACAAATCCCTGATCAATGCTGAAGCATTGACTGTATCCGTTTGCTTTGACAGTCTATTGAAACTAAGGTTCAGCCACGATCAATACGAGCTGTATACCGACAAACCCCTCGGTGGAAGGACAGGCATTACTTTACAAAAATAAATCTTGACCAATGATAAACAAAAAGTTAAGTTAAGTTAAGTTAATCGATAATTCCAAATTAAAATATTTTTGGATAATCTTGTCTGAAAAATCAAAAACTTCATTTTGACACCAACTCGCCAATGAATGAATTAAAAAAAAAAGCCGCAATGACTAAAAGAAAATTTCAAACGATGGTTTTCAATGATAGCTATAACAACCTTAGATTTCATAAAATATGAGTGACATTACATGTTACACGGGACACATAACTCTTAACATGATTGAACCAAAACAAATGCTCACAATAAAAAAAAAAAAAACAATAAAACGCCAATACCATTACCAATCTCAATAAAAAAAAATTTGTTGATGCAATTTCAGCCTCTGAATCAATTCAGTTCCGTTTTACTCAACATCGAGATATAATCCCATCCGCCTGCTGTCCATCGGTCCGCCGCGCCAGTCCGCACCCGGCTCGAGCAACCTGTCGTCATTTACACCTGTTTTCCTATTTTAGGTTTTTTTTCCCCCCCTCATTACTAGACAAAACCACTATAACCTAATTCCTGACTTCGACTTTAATGCCGAGACAGTAGGTTGTAATGAAGAAATGGAAAACCATAAAAAAAAAATGTGGGAACATCTGCTCTGGAGGATCATTCTATGACTGACTTTTGAACGATGCAACATTAGATGGTTTTGTAATAATTTTTGAACAGTTGCGTATTTATTTTGTCGATTGGATGTTCTTTTCAGATAAAATAACCGCTGGCATTAAAAAAAAACAAAAACAAGTGAGCGTCATTCACTTGCGAATATATGCAGCTCTAACTTCACTGAACTGAAAACCCGAATTTTAGGGAAATTTTGTTTGAAACCAACATGTGGTTGCATGTGGGTTGAACACGACATGTAAAGTTCTCCCAAAATCACACGTAGTGACACATGGAAATTGGTTGCGTGAATTACTAACTCACTCAACATTAGCCTCAGCCAACATAATTTTTCAATTAGCACGGTCCTTAGCTTACTCCAGTTGCGCTCATCAAGTTGGTTGAGGTCGGTTTCTATTTGTGCGCGCCACTTAAGGCGAGCCGGAGAATTGGTGTCCATTTGTTCTACATGTCCTAGCCATCTGAAAATTACAATGCGGAGTTTTTTGACCAGGGGCATGTCGATGTGTAGCTCTTGGTCGAATCTTCGTTTCAATAGTTTGTCAACGCAAACGGGACTGAGAATTTTTCGAAGAATTTTTTTCCCAAATCGACCAAGGATTTCTTCAACCACTTTTGATACGATCCCTTCAGCGCCGTATGGAGCAGGATTTGGAAGATCAGGGTCTGGTATTTGATCTCCTTAGTAGTTCGGGTGAAGGCCTTACTACTGAATTGCATTCTTAGCCCGAAGAAACAGCGGTTGGCAAGAGTTATTCTTCGCTTTATTGCTGGGCAGATGTTGTTGTCAGAGTTGATAGCGGATCCGAGTTATACAAAGTCCCGTTCTACTTCAAAATTATATCTTTCAATGGTGAAGTTCCGTCCAATTCCTCGATGTTGTGTATCCTTTCGTGTTGACAGCATATGCTTAGTCTTACCATGATTCAGTGCTAAACCCATTTTTGCCGCTTCCTTCTCTATACTAGCAAACGTGGCTATGACATCACGTTGGGTCCTACCAATGAGTGAGTGGTTGCACCGTTTTTGGAAAGATTGTTGGTACTCTGGCTCGGTAGTTTTTCACAATCCTCTGAAGAATCGGATTGAAGAAGTCACATGACATCGCATCGCCTTGCCTAAATCCTTTTTTGGTATCGAATGTGTCGGTGAGGTCGTTTCCGGCCCTGATGGAGCAACGAGAATTCTACATTGTCATCCTACACAAACGGGCGAGCTTGGGCGGTATACCAAAACTAGACATGGCTCTGTATAGTTCGTCTCTGTAAATGCAAATGCAGTAAGCGGCTTTGAAATCGATGAATAGGTGGTCGGTATCTATTCGGATTTCCAGGATCTGCGAAAAGTGGCAATTCGATCGGTTGTGTGAATACCTGGCCTTTGACCACACTGATAAGGGCCAATCAGGTTGTTGGTAAACGGTCTTAAGCGTTCACATATTACGGCAGATAGGATATTGTAGGCGATGTTTGAGAGACTATGGCGCAGTTCAGAGGGTCCCATTTTTTGAGGATCGGTCAAACGATGCTATGGTTCCGTTCTTCGTTCATACTTTAAGACCATATTTGGCTTATGAGTTGGTGGATGTTACTTATGAAGTCTTCTCGTCCGCCTCAACGGAAAGGCTGTCCTTTCCGGCAGCATTGAGTTTAGATAAAGCTACCTTAACATCACTCAGGTCGGGTGGTTGGCAGTTTTCGATGTCTTTGCCAACATGGAATGGTTCGGTCTACAAGACATCGGAATGCTGTTCGTCATCGCCGTTAAACAGTCTGCAGAAGTGGTGCTTCCATATCCGCAGCATCGATTGGATCTACCAGTACGCAACGATATGATTTTTCGGTCTTAATATCTCCAGTGCTCTAAAGGTTGAAATACAAACCAAACGAATTTTGGCGCAACATGCTCAGTAGTGCCCAGGGCCGAGATTTCTCACAACCATTCATGTGTGCGTGGAAACTTTTCAGCAATGACGGGATCTCCTGTTTTATGCCGACTCTGAACGGAGAATTTGAGATAAGTTTTCTTGACAATTGATACTACTCGGATGATTTCTGAGATGAACAAGAGAAGAGAGCCAGTGAAAAATGTTCGTGCTGCTTCGGCTGGGCATTGAGCCTTCTGTTGGCACTAACAATCGCGTCACTGTGCCCCCCCCCTAAAGGTTGAAATATTTCATCGGACATATCCAACTGGAATGAATCGTTCACCCCCGAGTAGATTCTGGTTTCGTCCACGATTCAGTGCTCCATAGTCTCTGGAAACAAATATATGACCAACTGATAGGGCGTTTCTAAAGCCTGGAAATTTTCTTGCATTGTAGGAACGTGTGATATTTGGAGGGAATAAAAAATCACTTGTTCCGCGTTTGCCTTTTTCCTCACGACTTTTTCAATTTCCACGGAATTCGGGTTAATTTTTGTTTGAGAAAATTGTTACAGAAATGGATTCCAAGAACTGCTTACGGATGTAATCGATGATAGCGAAGGAACTGGTTTGCATTTTCTCACGAAACCATCGTTTTTTTTCCCCGTGGGCTGGTGGAAATCTTCATAGACACGATTACCACGTGCCCAAAGTAGTCTGAGATTTGTCCTCACTAAGGCCATCAACCTTTTTGTGTTTGTATTGCAACGAAATATGCGACTTATCTAGTCAATGTTTTGGGTGTTGTAGAACGAGGGTAGACTCTGATTGGCCTTAACTTGGCAATGCCCAGCGGTTGAAACTCTGACTACACATCCAGTGATTTTTTACTTCCAAGTGGTAACCATCGGGTACTGGTCTCATCCAATCGCATTTGACTTGCTAAACGAAAAGCGCGAGTGTTGATAACACGACGAAAAACAGCAACACTATAAACAGCCAGGTCAGAACGGCACGGAATGAATATCCGGCCTGCTGTCCCAGGCGAACCTAGAAAAGCTGCTTCGACATATTCGGACAACAGGTTGTCTAGGAATTTCAAGGGTTAGTCAGGCCCCTTGAAGAGAGCTGGTGGCGGATGAACCGAAAGGCCAACGGCAGCGCTCAATCTAGAAGTTGATAAGGATGGCCCCGTGTTTTAGGGGTATCTAATAAATTGGAACCGGCCCTCCAGGTTGGGGATTGTGCTTTGGGTTAAGTACCCAACCATGGAAAAAACTAACGGTGACGAAGCAACCAATAGTGTCGGAAAGTACTGATTTTATTGTTGACGAACCGGCTAAACGACGAAAGGACAACGACATTCGTATCTGCATCTGGAATGTGAGAACATTAAACAGAAGAGGTGCAAGCGAACAACTAGCGGAAGCCTTAAACTGCTACAGAGCAGACATTACTGCCCTCCAGGAAATATTATGGGATGGGCCGGGCAAAAAGAGGATGAAAAACTGTGACATCTACTACGGACCTTTTTAAAATTTGCAAAAACAGCGACTATTCGGATGCGGATTTGTTATAAGTGCCAGACCTAGGCAAGAAGACTGATGTTTCCATGATATTAGCGAACGCATTCTAACTATCCGCGTCAAGGCTAAATTCGCCAATAAAAGCTAAGGATTGCTTCTATGAGCTCCTTGACAAAACCTATGAGCGACTACACCAGTACGATGTTAAAATCGTGGTGGGAGATTTTAACGCAAAGGTAGGAAGAGAAGACATCTTTAGCATAATTGCCGGAGAACATAGCCTACACGACAACACGTCTGGTAACGGACTTAGGATAATTGACTTCGCACGGAATGCCACTATAGCCAGCACACGGTTTCCTCATCTCGATATCCTTAAAGGGACATGGCATTCTCCAGATCAACGAACGTTCAACCAAATTGATCACATTGCGATAGACAAGAGGCAAGCATCCAGTATTTTGGATATCCGAACATCCCGAGGAGCTAACATTGACTCGGACCACTACCTTGTTGCAGCCAAGGTTAGAATGCGGATATCCACCACGCCACAACAATCCAAAAATACTGTAAAAAATTTAATGTCGAAAGACTGCAATCGCAGGAGACCGCCAAGACCTTCGCGTAATGCGTGTCCCTAAGCCTCTCGATTAACATAATACCACCAGCATCGAATGTAGAAGAACTATGGCAACGATACCAACAAACCATTAGATCAGCCGCAACTGATGTGCTAGGTTTCTCGCTCCCACCAGCAAGAAACCCCTTGTTTGATGAGGAATGCCGACAGATGCTCGCAGCCAAGAACGAGGCCTACAAAGGTAAGCTATAGGTGAAGACGAGAGCTGCTGTTGAGCTCTATAGTCAGCAAAGAAGGGAAGAACACCGGCTTTTCAGAAAGAAGAAGAAGGAGCAAGAAAAGCGCGCGATCGAGGACATAGAGAGGTGCCACTTCAGGAACGATGTTCGCAAGTTCTACGAAAGTGTAAAAGTCAAAGCCAAGGCTACAAGGCTCGAACAGAATTCTGTCGAGATGAACAAGGAAATATCGTAGTTGAGTCGATGCTGAGGATACGGAAGAACCACTTCTGCAGACTGTTTAACGGCGATGACGAACAACATTCCGCTGTCAGGCAGAACGAATCTTTCAATGTCGGCGACGACAACCCTACCTGAGTAAAGTGAGGATAACGATATCGAAACTGAAGCTTAATAAGGCTGCCGGATATGACGGCCTTCCCGCCGAGCTTTATAAAGCCGGCGGAGATGACTTGGTAAGTAACATCCACCAAATCATAATTCGAATATGGTCGGAAGAAAGTATGCCTGAAGAATGGAACCTCAGCATCGTTTGCCCGATCCACAAAGAAGGAGACCCTCTAAACTGCGCAAACTACAGAGGCATAAGTCTCCTCAATATCGCCTACAAGATCCCATCTGCGGTAATATGTAAACGCCTGAAACCGTTTACCAACAACCTGAGCTGCCCTTATCAGTTTGGTTTTAGGCCTGGAAAATCTACAACCGATCAAATCAAGTCGATAGCCACCACCTATTCATCGATTTCAAAGCCGCATACGACAGCATTTATAGATACGAACTATACAGAGCCATGTCTAGTTTTGGTATACCGCCCAGACTCGTCCGTTTGTGTAGGATGACGATGGAGCATTCTCGCTGCTCCATCAGGGTCGTAAACGACCTCACCGACACATCCGATACCAAAAAACGATTTAGGCAAGGCGATGCGCTTGCATGTGACTTCTTCAATTTGATTCTTGAGAGGATTGTGAAAAACTCACGAACCAACAGCAGAGGCGCTATTTTCCAAAAATCTGTACAACTACTAGCATATGCCGACGATCATTGGTCGGACCCAACGTGATGTCATAGCTACGTTTGCTAGTATAGGGAAGGAAGCGGCAGAAATGGGTTTAGCAGTAAATGAGGGAAAGACGAAGTATACGCTGTCAACACGAAAGGACACACAACATCGACGAATTGGACAGAACGTCACCATTGACAGATATAACTTTGAGGCAGGACGGGACTTTGTCTATCTCGGCTCCGCTATTGACTCTGACAACAACATCTCCTCAGAAATTAAACGAAGAATTACTCTTACCACCCGCTGTTTCTTCGGGCAAAGAAGGCAATTCAGTAGTAAAGCCCCCACTCGAACTACTAAGGTGATCTTATATAAGACCCGGATCATCCCAGTCCTGCTCTACGTCGCTGAAGCATGGATCGTCTCAAAAGCGGATGAAGAAATCCGTGGTCGATTTGAGAGGAAAATTCTTCGTAAAATCTTCGAAAAATTGACGGGCTATGGAGACGGAAATTCAACAAAGAAATATACGAGCTATACAGCGACATGCCCCTGGTCAAAAAACTCCGCATTGGATGTTTAAGATGACTAGGACATGTGGAACGAATGGACACTAATACTCCGGCACGCAGAGTCTTCGATTCCCAGCCAGAAGTCGGTGGCAGTAGAGCAAGACCTCGCCTTATGTGGCGCGCACAAGTAGAAACCGACCTCAACCAACTTGGAGTGCGCAACTTGAGGCAGTTAGCTAAGGACCGGGCTAATTGGAGAGGCATGTTGGTTGAGGCCCATGTTCATTCCGGACTGTAGCGCCACTTAAGTAAGTAAGTAATAGGGTACAGTCCTCCAGTTACAGTTATGATGGTATAAGCTCTATACGGTTTGTTTTAAGCTTCCGGAGATGTGTGTACGTGTACCATACGTTAAAATGTTTGGGTAGAACCTCATACGGAGTTTATCTGAAGCAAAACATGTGTAGAGTTTACAAATAAAGGCTTAAAAAGGCCAAGGTTAAAAGATCGAGAAAAAGTTGAAAAGATCGGGAAAAGGTGAAAAGATCGGGAAACGGTGACAAGATCGGGGACCTTCCGGAGAATTAGTCAACGCGATTCGCGTATTTCTTTGTACTTACTGGCCTTTCATGTTCCAGATTACAGCCTAGTGGATAGCGTGTTGGACTAACGTGCGTAATATTTTCGGAAAGACTTTTTGCGAAGCCTATAGTTTGCTCCTATCGGGTGCTTTTTTTAGGGGTATATAACTTCGAATTGAAATAAAACACAAGAAAATCGATTTGATGTCAATCGATTTGGCTTTATTGGAAGGAAAATTTCATGTCATTAATGTTTAAATATGTGGCCGCCGCGGTTGGTTTGAATAAAGCCAAGTCTAGAGGTCCAATTTTCAACCACTTTCTCGAGCATTTGGGGCCGTATATCGGCAATAACGCCATTAATAGTGGCTTCCAAGTCCCCTTACGTTTTTTGGTTTGTTGGCGTCGACGAACGACTTCACATATCTCTCAAATCCCGCGAAATTATGCCAAGATCTTTGCGCAAAATCTTCCATGAAGTTGATGGACAAAGCTCCAATTGCTGTGCACGGTGGCGAATCGATTCATTCGGGTCCTTTTCAAAACTTTGCTCTACAGCGGCAATTGTTTCTTCGGTGCGCACTGTTCGACGTCTCTGCCGATGCGTATTATCCCGTAGAGTAAACGTAGTGCGAAAACGATGCATGATTAACCGAATTAATAGCTCTGATGGACGATTATGTCAAACATAAAATCGACGGAGCTTGCGGTATACTTCGCGAACTGAACCATTATTTTCGAAATAAATTTGCACGATTTGCATGCGTTATTTATTTATCAACCTGTTCATGGTAAAATGGCAAGCCAAAGTGAACATCAATTAGAGTTTTCCGATTTGACCACAAAATGTCAGTCTTTTCTCAATTCGAAAAACCAGCCTCTAAAAAAAAACCTTTATAAGGCAAAAGGTTTTCTAAAAAGTCTTACAGAAAAAAACTTTGTTTGCTTATTAAAGATAAGCAAACAATTTCTTTCTGTAAGACTTCTTATAAGTTTGTAAAGATGTCTTATAGAAGTAAAGAGCTTCTTAAAAGTGCGCCAAATATTTTTCCATAAGACTTTATACAGGTTATATTGCTGGGAGGGAGATTTCGAAGGTATCTGCTTTATGGAATCGAGATTTTAAGGGGCTTGCACTCGGTTTTGGTTCATTAGTAAATTTTAATGAACTCTTAAGGGGCATGTTTTCATCGCTAAGGTGCAGAATTTCATTCCGAAGCTCTTCGCAGAGCTGTTCGAATTCGTTAAGACTAGTCAGAAGATCGTCGTTTTCGTCCACAAGAATTTTAATTTTCACTGAGACTCGTTTTTCGTGAGCCGACACTTCTGGGGTTGTCGATCTCCTGGAGACGCATGTATATATATTTTTTTAAGTTCCAGATGTAGGTGGCATCGTTACCTTTAAATAATTGGCCCTGCCCGGCATCCGTTGAATCGACAAAAATTGCCAACTAGGACATTAATGTTTTTTTTTGTTTTACTCATTGCATTTTTTTTTTGTTATATACGCCTTACACCCGGTATACAGTGAGTGGATTTAAGTGGCCTTCTACGACAGACATGCCTTACCTCGGGTATATTCTGACCTCCCGAAGGGGTTACTTTATTATCATGCAAAGATTGAATTCAGTCATCTGATATACCTACCAACCTCACTATTATCGTCAGATACCACTGCAACTTTCGCAGAAACCCGCTGCAGATCAGTAGCTTAACGTCAGCAAATCAACCCTCAAGAACAAGATCTTGGAGATTGTGATTGATAAACTGTTTTGGTCGAATTTGGCCCAAATACCATGTCCGTTGTTTTTCGTTAAGTACAAAACAATGATCAAGGCTAAATCTCCATCCTCCACTGTCTTTCCTGACTTCGAATCAAATATTCTGCAAGCCAGCTATCGGTAGGCTTTGGTTCATCCCGTTCTCGTAGAATCGTGATATGCCTACCCCATTCCAACAACGAATTCGGTACATCTAGCTTCTATTTGACAAACATCTTGACCTGAATTATTTACCAATTTTCTGAAACCAACTCTGAATGAAAAAAAAAAAGAAAAGTTAATTTTAGCTAACGCTATATAGCATGTCACCAATTTCATGGAAAATCTGCACCTTACCATCTAAATTATACAATATCGCACATAAAAGTCATATATACTTCCGCATAAGTACCGCACGTATACTTGCCAAGCACAAGCAACATCAGCACCACCAAACTCAAGCAAAACAAACCTCACAAAAAGAGACAACCATCCAACAAAACAAACCTAAAAAAAACTCAGAATCATCAAATTTCTCTCTTGTATCCGTAAAATTCAACCAACCAAAAATTTGCGTAAACCAACATTTCGTATCTTAAGCAGGCAGCGCACAGCACTCTGCATCCAATGGAGAAGTAACTTAATAAAAAAAATCACCAACACCACCATCCCCCACCTCAACGACAATACGATGACCATCATCTACACCATTGCATTACAAATTCCAATACAAATACAAAACACAATTTGCCCAACAGGTTGACAAGTGTGTGTTCGTATTGAGTACACATATCGATTCAGCTCGCACAACTCAACAGGTAGAGGCAGGTCGACATAGATACACTGAAACAAAATCCCCCCATACATTCAAAAACACACACAAACAATTCTGTTGCGAAAGTGTTGGTGTCAGCAGCTCACCTGGGTTGGCCAAGCGTATCGGCTTTGGTTGAGATACTTTGTACGTTTCTATATGCAGTTTTGCTCGAGATCTCTTCGTCTTCGGACAGGTAGTCGCAAAGAAGTTAACACGTAAAAGAAAATAAATATTACCAACACAAAAAAAAAAAAATTAAAATTAAAAACAAAACAGCAATAATAAATAATTTTTAATTTTTTTTTTGTATTTCTAACGCGACAACCATTTTTTTTTAAACAACCAAAAACATGTTCAACAAATCGGCGATATACCGCGAGTGAATTTTATAATAAAAAAAAAACCTCAAGCTAATGAAAAGAAAAAATCTAACGATCTGATTGGCGACGATGAAATTTTTGAAAAAAAAAGTGCAGTGCAAGTGAAGTTTTCAAATTGAATATCGAAATATCTTAATCTATACCCTTAATCTTACAACTATTCAGTGGATTACTTGTGATATACCAACAATAATTTTTGTGTGTCCTTCGTCTGAAAAGCTCTTCATTTTCGGAGGAACAAATACGGATTTTCTCTCTATTTGACTGGTAAGTAGTTAGGATTAGAGTTAGGAGCCAATGGAAGGGCGGTAGATTTAGCACCATACGGTTTGATGAAGAGCAAACTGAATTTGATGGAAACAGTGCCGCGAGATCAGCGATCTTCACTGCAGTTAGAGATCATTAGATTCGCGATAGTCTGTCAAATGACTAGAGGGTGTTAGTGCCATCATCAACATTTCGATTATTGCTAGACTAGACTTGTCATTCGTCAAATCTTAATACTATTAGGAAGAGTGATCTTCAACCAAATGACCATTGTTTGCTTTTGGCGATCTTTGAAAATTCAAAAAAAAAATGCATCTCTCCAAAGAGTAAAGCGGAAAGTCCCCCAAGATGTATTATTTGAAAAAGTCAAGTCATGAAGAACTGTTCCGTTCTTTCTTGAAAAACTTTTAGAAATTATTTATTACCGTCGTTCAAAAAGTGTTCTTCAAAAATACCTTATACCCAGCAAGATCAGTTTTCTGAAGAAGCTAGGTATGTTTTTCTTGAGGAACTGCCACTTTTAATTCAAATATTATCACGGGATCGCTTGTAACCGTCGTTCAAAAAGTGATCGTCAAAAATGGCTTATAACCGCGAACATTGATATCATGATCTAAGACTATCGTTCAAAAAGTGTTCTTCAAAAAATACCTTATACCCAGCAAGATCAGTTTTCTGAAGAAGCCAGGTATGTTTTTCTTGAGGAACTGACACTTTTAATTCAAATATCATCACGGGATCGCTTGTAACCGTCGTTCAAAAAGTGATCGTCAAAAATGGCTTATAACCGCGAACATTGATATCATGATCTAAGACTATCGTTCAAAAAGTGTTCTTCAAAAAATACCTTATACCCAGTAAGATCAGTTTTCTGAAGAAGCCAGATATGTTTTTCTTGAGGAAGTGATACTTTTAATTCAAATATTATCATGGGATCGCTTGAAACCTTCGTTCAAAAAGTGATCGTCAAAAATGGCTTATAACCGCGAACATTGATATCATGATCTTAGACTATTTAGAGAACACTATCTAATTCTGCAATTGAGGATCTTAAAAATTAAAAATGTATATCTTTCCAGATAGATATTATGGTTACGTAAATGCGGCGGTATTCTCTTTTGGGGGTCTTTAAAAATTACAAAAAAAAAGCATCCTATAGAATACTGCAATAAGCCCCGCAAGATCAGTTTTCTGAACAAGCCAGGTATGTTTTTCTTGAGGAACTGACTCTATTGCTTAATAAATTATCACGGGATTGCTTGTAACCGTAGTTCAAAAAGTGATCCTCAAAAATGGGTTATGTTCGCGAATATTGATATCACAATCTAATACTATTTAGTGTTCTCTAAAACAGACTACCAACCATACTTTGCAACTGCGGATCTTAAAAAAACTCAAATAATATAAATTTCCTATTATTTTCGATAGCAAATTCCATGGTATTCTATATTACACAATAGCTGAAATTATTCTTTTAAAAGTGATAAGGGATTTTGTCTAACCAAGATCATCCCAAGAGTGATCTTCAAAAATGATCGCGACTATCAGTTAAAGGTTGATTTTTCTCATTTCTGATCTTACCAACATATTCATGCGTAAAGTCTCTGCACTATCAAAAGAAGCATTGATCTTAATAATCTTGGTGGATTTTGGTAATCCCTTAACCGAGAATTAACGAGTATGAACGAATAGTCTAAAACGCGATCATCAAAATTTATCACGGTTATCAGTCGAACGGTTAGGGATCGAATTTTTTCAATGTGGCACATGATCAAAAATCAAACTTTATAAAAAGCAGTGATCCTCACCCAAGTTTTGAGTGTTCACAGAAGCTGATCTTCCGGAATAAGTTCCATCGGGATCTGAAGACACATTGATCGGGATAGTTTTGAAGCGTTGTGATGATCACTAAAAAATTGTCAAGAGCCTTATATGTTCTCATAGTCTAACTGGTGATCTTCCAATAACTCTATAGAGTGATCTTCAAAAATGACCGAGATCATCAACCAAGTATCTAAGGGGGTGTCATGTTTTGTGATGATCGCAGAACGCCCACTATATAGAACAGCGATCTTTGTTAAATGATCCTTGCTTGCATTTGGCGACCGTACCAAAACAATCATCCGTAAAATCAAACAAAGCCAGTTGCTATGTTAATCTTGAAGAATTTCTCAGCCAAGTATCATTCGATTATATATCACGATCGTTTATAAAGTGATCTTCAAAAAATAATATCTTTTTATATAGCGATATAATTAACCAAAAAAAATTAATTTTCTCTAAAATACAATCGATACAAGTTTATGATAACAATAAATGCAAAAATTTAGCAGCATATCATTCATGCAACAAACCAGTGGTTATCTGAAATCCACTAGCAAATGATAGGCTTATTGTTAACTTCCTGAACACCACCCGGAAATGTCTTGATATTTAAATAAGTAAGTTGGTGAAAGTCATCCTTAGGGATTTCATAATGGTATCTATCGGTTAAAAGCCCCCATGATCAGTGATCTTTCTGAGTATTTTTAGCGGCGGTCTTCGAGAAAGTAAAATGTTCTTCATCGATCTTTCACGAGGTTACTATATTGATGATTATATCGGTTAAATGGCCACATGGTCAGTGATATTTCTGAGTATTTTCAGCGGTGATCATCAAGAGATTCACTATATTCGCCACTATATTTGATTCTATTTTCAAAATTAGTCTCAAGGAAAAACTAATAATGCATGGATAGCTCCATTTTTGTGAAAACAACATTCGTCGGAAATATTTTTTTCATGATTATTTATATTGGCGATTATATTAGTTAAATGACCGCATGATCAGTGATGTTGTTGAGTATTTTCACCGGCGGTTGTCGAGAAGGAAAAATGTTTTTCACCGATCTTTCACCAGGTTACTATATTGGAGATTTTATCGGTCATATGGCCGCATGATCTGTGATCTTTCTGAGTATTTTTAGCGGTGGTCATCAAGAGGTTCACCATACTCTCCATTATATTTGATTTTTTTTTTCAAAATTAGAATCTATCTTAATGAAAACAACATATGTCTGATTTTTTTCAAATCGTAATGTGTACTTGGTCAATTTAATTGCCAAAACTTGATTTCAATTTGATTGCCAAGATCAGTAAGACGCCATAGCAAACCTATACATTTTTAAAAATATACCATTAGCCGGGTCGTTATCGCATTTACCTATCATTTCAACTTACATTTTGAAACGATCGCCGATACTACATTGATACGCTCGTAATAAACGTTTTCAATAAAAAAAACCCCAATTAGCGAATCTCCACCTATAATTGCAGATTTCGTGATAGTAGACAGATCAGTTAGAATGTTATCAAGTTTAATTACGCTGATCTTGAAGATCGACTAAGGAAAGCATGAATGTTTTGAATACTCGATTATTTGATGAAAATTACTAACACAGCAAGCACTGACATATTAAGGCTTTAAAAATACTCCACTGATCTTGCAGGAATTTTGTTGCCTATGGTTCGTTTTTTTTTTTAAAGTTTGAATACTGGAAAAATGATCATTCGGTGAAGATCAGTGATCTTGCAATAATATCCTTGCCTGGTTGTGTTTTTTCAAGATTAAATACCGGAAAGAATGATCATTTGGTGAAGATCAGCGATCTTACGGGAATATTCTTGCCTGGTTGTTTATTTAATGATTGAATACTGGAAAGAATGATCATTTTATGAAGATCATTGATCTTGCAGGAATTTCCATGCCTGGTTTATTTTTTTTAATTGAATATCGGAGAAACTGATCATTTTATGAAGATCATTGATCTTGCAGGTATTTCCGTGCCTGGTTGTTTTTTAAGATTGAATATCGGAAAAACTGATCATTTGGTACAAATCAGTGATTATGTTGAAATTTTGTTGCCTGCTTTTTTTCTTTAATTTTTTTTTAAGATGAAGCTTACTGATTTAGCAGACGCTTTTACTAATGAAAGGTATAAAACAATTTGAAATGTTAAATGAGACGCATATACTAATTCTTAAAGTTGGAAAAATGTACATGCATGATGAATTACCCAAACTGTTTTGCCTTCATATCGATTCCTGCTTGACATGGCTTAAGATCCGCATACAAACTCTTTGTTCATAAATTTTGAATCGTTCTCCACAACTGACTAATATAAATCAGTTTACTTAGTGCAGATCGCTGATATTAGCTTCACATTTTTTTCAAAAGCTACGGATACTTTCCTAGAAAGAAGTCATTTGATGATGATCAGTGATCCTGCCATCTTTTTTTTTCAATTTTATTCGACAGTGATCTTACCATATATTTTTTTTAAGAACTAAAAACGACAGGTAGTGACCAATTATTTGGTGAAGATCGGTGATGTTGTCATACATTTTTTAAAAGTAAAAACGACGGGTAGGGATTAATTATTTGGTGATGATCGGTGATCTTGTCATACAGTTTTTTACAACTAAAAGTGATGGGTACGCACCAAATATTTGGTGATGATGGGTGATCTTGCCGGATTTTTTTTATAATTATTAATGATCCTTAAGGTAGTGAACATTAAGATCACCTTACATCAGATGAAACCTCAATATTGGTATTTAAAAACTCGTGCAATTATACAGTTAAAACAAAAATTTATTAAAATATTTTTATCATGATGTTTTTTTTCTTATGCCAATTTGGGTTATTATTGTTCTCTTATTTTATTTTATTTTATTTTATCCAAACCTAAGCTGGATTGTGAATGAAAATATGAAGTTGGACACATCAGCTGGTTTATTATTAAAATAAGAGGGGTCTGGTTTAAATGTGTTAATATTTATTTTTAAGTAAGTGCATACAATTATGATTATATGAGCTGTTACAATATAAGTACAGGCTAATATTTGGTGATCTTTACATTATTTTTATCACTTACTAACATTTTACGAGTGTTAAATCTCAAGATCTTGGCTGTTATTGGGACTATGTTAACAGGAATCATGGTTTTTGATATCACTAGCCTATCGTTCGATTTGAGGCACGTCGCGTCGTATCGTGCTGTTGGTATTACTTATTTACATTAAAAGCAAACTCGGTTACAATAGGTCTTCGTTGACCACCGACGGTCATCCTTGGAGTATCTCTTTTAGAAAATTGTCCCCTTAGGAACGCAAGACTAAGGTGTCAGTATTATAAAAAAAAATCTACTCAAACCAAACCAAGACCTTAGCTTTTTCTCCCATTCAACTGCGCGTATATTTTTCTTGCACGATGGCGGGACCTAGAGTTGTATGCTGGTTTCCAAACAGCTGAGACGAGATTAGCACTTTCATGACAATTTTGGTAACTCGAATGTTTTTTGAGTATGTCACGTAGATCTGAGAGGTGGTTAAAGATGAAGGTATAGATGGCGCTAAAAGTGTTGAAGGCCTGTTCAAAGGATTTCCACTTGGTTGCCGTAGTCAGTTCCGCTTACGCAACTTCATTGCTTTGCCTGGCTTAGAAGTGACGGCACTTTTTTCAAATTTAAAGCGCAGTAAGCCGACTTTGCTTAATTTCTCATTTCAAAGAGAATTGCAGCTGAAATTTGAAAATGCCGCATTGCCAATGCAAACGTGGTTACTGGCTAGTGCGTTGGAATGCTTATCGCGGGATTCTTGTTTCAAATCCCGAAAGATACAACACCTATGTTTTTTCACTGCTCCATTTCTTGCGAAAGTATGAAAAATATCCAAGAGTAATACTGTCATGAAAATTTTCTCAAACCGGACGGATTAAGCGTTAATCAGAGGATCCTTTTCTTTGTGGCAGAAATAAAAACTTCGCACACACAAATGAAGGCAAAAGCTAGGTATAAGGCGTTGCATAGACCATAAATGGCGAATATTTAATTTCAAAGCGAAACTAAGTCAAGTTTCCAATAAATTTTTATACAAGTAGATTTGACTGGTGTGGATGAATTATTTGGTGACGATCGGTGATCTTGCCAGCAATATTTTTTAGATACGCAAGATAGGGACGAATTATTGATGATGTTCGGTGATCTTCCCATCATTTTTTTTTTACAAGAAGATATGACTGGTGGGGACGAGTTATTTGGTGGTGATCGGTGATCTTGCCATCAAATTTGTGCAAGTATATACGAAGGATAGGGACCAATTATTTGGTAATGATCGGTGATCTTGCCATCGATTTTCTTACAAGTATATATGACCGGTGGTAGCAACACATCACTTGGTGATGATCGGTGATCTTGCCATATATGTTTTTGCAAGCAGAAACGTAGGAAAATGACAAATTATTTGGTAATGATCAGTGATCCTGCCCAAAGTTGTCCTTTTTTTTTGGCTCAGCTCACTCCTCTCGTGATGTTTTGACAAATCAACTGAGTAGTATCAATTCTCAAGATGGGCTTATCTCAAATGAGCCCTCTGAGTCGGCATAAAACAGCAGGTCCCGCCATCGTGAAAGAAGTACACATATACACATGAATGGTTGTGAGAACTCTCGGCCCTGGGTACTAACGAGCCTGTTGTGCCAAAAATCTGTATATATTTCGATGTGTTGGGTCAGCGTTGTCATCGTGGGATACGTCAGAAAGGTTGTGCATTTCACATCCAAGAATATCTGGTCAATTTGTGAAGAAAATTCTAATTCAACCGATCAAATGTAATCCTGATCATTCGGCCATTATTGTCCATTTCTGACTTTTAGACGTTTTTCTGGTATTGGAAGCTACCCAAGGGTGTTAAGAAGACAAGTAGTTTTACCAATTACATTTTCAAACGCCTTCATGAGTAAAGGCTCAAAGGTTCTTAAAAGGTACAACTTCCTGCGATAAAGCTCCCGTCGACATAACTACAATGTCAAGCCCTATTTCACCTCACAATTCCAGGCTTTTGGACTTTTTCTGTTATTTAAAGCTACCCAAGGGAATTTTGGAGACAAGTAATCTTACCAATGGCATTTTCAACGCCTTCATGACTTACGACTCAAGGCTCTAAAAGTTACTACTTTCCTTCGATTAAGCTACAATGCCAAGCCCTTTACCAGTTCACAATTCCATTCAAGTAGAAATGTATATTTTTCACATTAAAAAAAAAAACAAATACTTCGCAGCACTCATAAACCCCCACACCCCTCCCCCTTTCTACCGGTAACTGTGTAGAGTCATATTTTGCAGCGATCTTCATATGTCTAGCTGATAGAAAACAAATTTATTTTCCATAGACACACGCGCCATCTAGATCCTCAAGGAATGTGTCCAGGCCTTACACCCACACTCACAATATCAAGCAAATAGAATCAACTCCAACTTCGTTTGATTTATGACGTTCAATTGATTTCCTTGACATGAGTCGATAAATTTCCCTTCTTCTTCTTCTGCTCCAACTTATCCGAGTCTTGGACGATGATGAATGACACCAGGGTAACAATGTTTGCAACTGCAACTGAGCCTGATACGAAGATCAGAGTCAGTGTTAGATATTCGGTTCATTTTCATTTTCATTACGAAACCCTATTGAGATAGAAAATTCCCACCAACAACAACAAGAACAACAACATTAGCGCATGTTTGTATGCAATCCCGTCTTAAGGGCCCCCAAAGAAAAGGGAATTTTCACACACTATCCGTTCCCTCTAAGCCGCAGCCTTGTTGTCTCGTGTCGCGACGCTTAGAAAAAAAGATACAATCCCACAATCCGCCGGTGGGTTATATAAGTGCGGCATAGTACCACAACAACAACAACAAGTACTAAAATTTTAATAGAGAAAAAAAAAAAACAGCACGGTTATACACATGCCCTGAGCTCAAGGTCAGTAGCGTGGGTAATTTTTGTTTGTTGCTTACAATTGTTTCCCCTGAGATGGGTCTTATCGGTGTCCCTCTCTTCTCGCATCATCCGCAGCTGTGTGCAGAGTTCCCTTCATTTGTGGCTTAGGATGGAGAATTGATTGCATAATCCACCTGCGGAGACAAAACGCACTCGGAAAAAAGGAGGAACATTGACGCTGTAAACGGTTACCGGCGACACACACCTGTTTAAGGGGTTTCACTAATTGAATCGCTGACCCTACCGATCGATGATGGACTTTTAATGGGCGTGTGTATGTGTGTGATACGCTTTAAGTGTAATAGCCGTCCGTGTCGCTCATTAGAAATTATCGGAAGCATTTGTTGACCTGTACGCTGATGATGGTGGCGTATAGGGAAAAGGTCGACACCTGTTGAAGGACTTTAATTGAGCCTACACTTCAAACATTTGTTGTTGTTTGAGTATTCGTAGAGTTTATGGCTGAGAGAGGTTGCGTTTTGTAATATGGATTTGAGTGGAGACTGTCCTTTATATTTTGAAGAAATGGCAGACTACTCCTTTCAAAATCTCTGGGATTTATCTAAAGCGGAAGTGAAAAGCCTGAATATACTCAACTTTGTTGGATGACTGAGAATATTGTCAATCTAGGGAATTGTAAGTCGGATTAACTTGCCAGTTGGTATGCGATATCAGCCGCTTTGGCATAGAGCTAGGGCTATGGCTAGAAAAAATGATCATTCAGTGTACACATACTTAGGGCGAGTTATTTCAAGTTTCAGTATTAACATCCAGTCAAATTGTGAACCATGATTTTGAGTCAAATAAACCCAAGAAATTTAGCGAGTTAACGCAGCACTGAAAAACTGGCCTTTAGTACTCCCATCGCTATATGCTTCTAGCATCGTATCAGCAGATAAATCTGGCACCACAAACTAATTTGCTTCAGGTTGGATCTGCAAAAGGTCTGGAATCTACTACCAGGCAACAAGACTTTGATATGCATCCCAGGCAGGTCCTCTAAAAATAAGGAAGCTTCACCGTTAAGGCTACTGCCTTCAAAATCTTTCGGATTTGCGTAATACGAGAGGGAGATCGCTATCTGTTTATGGTTTTGGTAGGTAGACAGTAAAAAAAAGGAAGCTTCACCTTGGAGAATGTCTTGGATTTTTATAACACGGAAGTGAAAAGTCCAACATGAAACTTGGAAGCTTCCACCTGGTATTAATAAGTTCAGCTTCACTCTTAATTTGTTCGGGATAAGTTATAATTTTGCCACCTTCAGTTTAACGCCGATTGCAAAGGGCGATTGGAGAAGATTCTCTTAACAATTTTATAATCTTGGAATTCAGGCTTTCGCAAGAAGTAATGCAGGTGTTCTTACTTTCAGGATTTAAACGGACCCGAGGCTTAGTAGTCCAATAGGTCATTACAACCATGGTTGGAAGAACCTCTTGAAAACCTACGTGTAACATCAGTAGCTCAACTCAGGTCATAGTACGGTGGCAAACCACCATAACCAAGCCGGGTTAGCTGGTGTGCAATACCTGTAGAGCCTGTTTATTATGACATTAATCACAGAACTCTGAAGTGATGAACTGTTACCTCAAAATAAAAAGTTAGTTGTTGTCCCTTAAAGTACAGCTGGACAATAGTGGGTAACAGAAATGAGCCTTGTGGCATTCCAGCGTTTATTCATTCCGGTCTTACATTGTAGAAGACTGTATATCGGTGGACATTTGTTAGTTTTTGACTCTAAAAGATCACAAGAGTCCAGCTGAAATATAGCGGGTAACAGAAATGAGCCTTGTGGCATTCCAGCGTTTATTCATTCCGGTTTTACATTGTTGAAGACAGTATATCGGTGGACATTTGTTAGTTTTTGACTCTAAAAGATCACAAGAGTCCAGCTGAAATATAGCGAGTAACAGAAATGAGCCTTGTGGCATTCGAGCGTTTATTCGTTCCGGTCTTACATTGTTGAAGACTCTATATCGGTGGAAATTCGTTAGTTTTTGTCTCTAAAAGATCACAAGAGTCCAGCTGAAATATAGCGGGTAACAGAAATGAGCCTTGTGGCATTCTATCGTTTATTCATTCTGGTCTTGCATTGTTGAAGACTGTATATCGGTGGACATTTGTTAGTTTTTGACTCTAAAAGATCACAAGAGTCCAGCTGAAATATAGCGGGTAACAGAAATGAGCCTTGTGGCATTACAGCGTTCATTCGTTCCGGTCTTACATTGTTGAAGACTGTATATCGGTGGAAATTCGTTAGTTTTTTACTCTAAAAGTTCACAAGAGTCCAGCTGAAATATAGCGGGTAACAGAAAAGATCCTTGTGGCATTCTATCGTTTATTCATTCTGGTCTTACATTGTTGAAGACTGTATATCGGTGGAAATTCGTTAGTTTTTGTCTCTAAAAGATCACAAGAGTCCAGCTGAAATATAGCGGGTAACAGAAAAGATCCTTGTGGCATTCCAGCGTTCATTCGTTCCAGTCTTACATTGTTGAAGACTGTATATCGGCGGACATTTGTTAGTTTTTGACTCTTAAAGATGACAAGAGTCCAGCTGAAATATAGCGGGTAACAGAAATGAGCCTTGTGGCATTCCAGCGTTCATTCGTTCCGGTCTTACATTGTTGAAGACTGTATATCGGCGGACATTTGTTAGTTTTTGACTCTAAAAGATGACAAGAGTCCAGCTGAAATATAGCGGGTAACAGAAATGAACCTTGTGGCATACCAGCGTTTATTCGTTCCGGTTTAACATTGTTGAAGGCTGTATATCGGTTGAAATTTGTCTGCTAAAAGTTCATTCCAGTAACAGAAATAGTGTTTTGGTATTTTATTGCTCGTGTAATTAGTGTGGATGTATATATGTGCTTCAACTGTTGACCTTTAGTTTTATTTTCTAAATTTTGGTCGGAAAACATATAACTGGTAAGTGTCGCCGTCAAACTGTGAGGCTAAGCAAAATTCTTTCTATTGAAAAATCCAACACCTTTTTTCGGAGAAGGTTAAAAGGAGGGTGGACAGAATCCTCCGTGGAGACCCTAGAACGCTAATTGAAAACACACTTTCCTGGATGCAGTGATACTTCTATAGATCACGGGAGATCTCGGGAAATACAAACTGCACCACACAGCAATATCACATAAATAATTTCCGAAGAAAATATTTCCTGAGCTATTAACAACTTCTCACCGTTAAGGGCTTCAGGACCTGATGACATACAGCCAGTTATGCTACAGAGAACGCGAGACCTAACAGTGCCATAACTTGCGTCAATTTTTAGCAGCTACTCAATACTAGGCCACGTACTTTACTTGTGGAGACGAGCTCGAGTGGTGTTTATATAGGAAGGCAAACGCAGCCGCGAGACCGGTAAGGACTTCAGACCAATCAGTCTAACCTCCTTTGTTCAAAAAAAAAAAGACTGGAGCGTGTTCTAGATATCCAAATGCAAAGTTTTCTAGAAGTCTACGCTATCCAAATCAAAGCACTCCTACCTCAGGGCAGTTCAACGCAAACAGCTCTCCACGAGGTAGTGCGGACAGTCGATTGCGAAGAACTTCAGTCCAATCAGTCTATCCTCCTTTGTTCAAAAAAAAAAGGCTGGAGCGTGTTCTAGATATCCAAATGCAAAGTTTTCTAGAAGTCTACGCTATCCAAATCAAAGCACTCCTACCTCAGGGCAGATCAATGGAAACAGCTCTCCACGAGGTAGTGCGGACAGTCGATTGCGAAGGACTTCAGACCAATCAGTCTAACCTCCTTTGTACAAAAAAAAAGAACCCTGGAGCGTGTTCTAGATATCCACATGCAAACTTTTCTAGAAAAATCCTCGCGGTCCAAATCGCAGCACGCCTATCTCAAGGGCATTTCCACGGAAACAGCTCTCCATGAGGTAAAGCGGACAATAGAAAAATCCTTACCCAATAAGGAATACAATCTAGCACAATTCTATGACATAGAGGGAGCTTTTGACAACGTCCTCACTGGAGCTGTCCTTGAATCTCTGATCGAGCTTGGTATAGAGGAATCTATTAGCCAGTGGATAGTTTCTATCCTTGAAACAAGAATTATCCAGGCAAAACTTGGCAATAGTCACTCAACCAAATTTATAAATAGAGGAACGCCACAAGGTGGCATCATCTTTCTTCTACTCTAGCTAATGGCTGTGAATAAAATTCTAGTTAAACTAGGCGAGGAATGGGTCAAAGCTGTAGCCTAGGAAAACGACGTGGTGATAGTAGTGTGAAGAAAATTCCCCTCCATGATAAGTGAGATCATGGGGGGTGTGCTCCAGACAAGGTCAGCACCTGGGCTGCATGTTACGGCTCGCTGTAAACCCGAGCAAAACGGAATAGGTGCTATTCACCAAAAAAAATTAAAATATCGGATTTCTCCCTCCCCTGTCTGAATGACCAACCAATCAGACTTCTTCCAGCGCTAGGTATTCGGGTATCATGCTTGAAATCATTAACTTGAAACATAAAATCGAACATAGCGTATGGAAGGCGTGTGTTGCCTTGTATGGTTGCAGCAAAACCTTTGGAAAAAAGTGTGGGACTTCAACCAAAGAGGAGCTTGTGGATGTCGACGGCTCAATAGTATGGTGGCCCGCATGGAGTAAGGGCTACAACCTCACAAAAGTAAAAAGGCTGCAAAGAAGAGCCAATATAGGGACCACAGGCGCACTGAGGTCGACGCCGACGGATGCCGCTCACTTGCAGCAAGGATGCGCATCACGTTAGGTGTGGTTAAGGGTCAAAATCATTCATACTTTCTGTAATGACCGGTGCTGAACCAGTAGAAAGCCAAACAAAAACACAAGTCGTAATTTCGATGGAACTCTTTATTTATAGCTATTTAGACTACCACGCTCTAACACGATCTCCAACAGACTAACTCGCGTAGCCGAAGTTGTGTGGAAGATAGCGGCGAGCGAGATAGCGCATCGTGGGTGTGGAGAGCGCTATGTAGTGGCGAGAGCGTAAACCTGCGTGGCAGCTCAGAGCTCGTCCTCGCTGACAGGTCGCCACACTTTCTAAAGAGGGCCGACTCCAAATGGAGAAGGTTAACAAATTTCGTCATATCGAGGACGTTATGGCCTTCATTCGACATCAACAGAACAAACGATCTACTAAATAGAACAAGCCCAGATATCGCAAGAATTACGACGATATTCAAGGGGCACTGGCCAATGGAGACCATGCTGTCAAACTCCGGATCAAATACAACCCCCACTGCCGAAGTTACGGGAACACAAATGAGAGAGAAATCCTGCCCAATATCATCTGCAAATGTCCGGCACTACGAATAGCCAGATTGTATGCACTAGACCGACCATTCTTGGACAACCTTGTATCTCGTTTAACAGGATACAAGATTCGTGTTTTAAACCTCACAGGCTGTATCTAAAGACCGCCTGTATCACATCCACAAAACAAAGTTCACACGAGTCGTGGTAACAAAAATGCACATAAGTGCTACTTGGGTTCATGCTGAACCGCCACCGCTACCTGACTACCGCCTTAAATTGAGCACAAACATTGTTCTATTCAGGTTTTCAGATTTAAAAAAAAAACGAATCCAATTCAACGAAAGTCTGTACATGACTTAATTTCTAATTTTCGCCCGCAAATTGTGGACCGTCGGGTCAGCTATTTTCTGGAGTACCACAAGGATAAATTTTCTGCCCCCCACTTTATTTTCCACTTCACTTTTTTTCGGTTCAACAACCATCCGTCTTTTTTTTTGTAATATTGCAGATATGATAACCCCATCTCTATATAGAAAATACCCTCCAGAGAGGCTATCAAAAAACAAAAAAAACAACCTTCGCGTCATAAATATTTTCCACGTGAACGGTTACATTAACGCCTCTCCTAACGATTATCCTGAAAGTCCAGAGTTGTTATTTCCACTTCTTTTCGGAAATACTTCCCTTGCAAACGGCTACCTTAACCACTTTACTTCCGATTATCCGTTCCGTGCCTGTCAACTCCTTTCTCACACTTTTTTTTTGTTTTCAACAACAGACACTTGTTGGTCTAGAATAACAAAAAAAAAAAAAAAAACTACATAAGGGTGGAAATGATGCCATTATTGTATTCCCACAACTATACGAGCGTGCTGTCATTTTTGTTAAAAAAAAAAAATGCACCCCTCTTACCCTAACATGACATGTGGTGCAGTTTCATGCACTTCTAGGCAGTTTCCTTCCTTTATCAGCGGCTAGGCATACGTGGTACCTACGAGTGGGGAAAATTACAAGCTAGGACGACATCAAAATGAAATAAAATTCAAATGCGGGAAATTTTTTCACATCATACCATCATTTGTAAGTGTTTTTGTATTTTTTTTATGTAGGTACGACAACAAAAGGTACGTAGCACCACATGACGTGATGGCAAGTAGGAGTTCTGATATGTGTACACACATTTTCCCCTATTTGCAGCAGTCACTGCTCACAGGTGTCAGTGTCAGGGGCCAGCGTTATCGAGGACAACGCGCAAAGTATTCGGATGTACAATGTGCACCAGCACACATGGAACACAAGTGAATTTGAGAAAATGGATATTTTATGCAAAGTAGCATCGCCGCCCGTGAGATTTGGGCGCGCGTTTCCAGGTTCGCCTTCATTTAGGGGAGGTGTGGTGAGGGAAGTTTTTTTTTTATTATATAGATGCGATTGGATGTAATTCTTAAATTTGGATGGATTGAGGAAAGCTAGATGGGATTTAAGGGTTTTTTTTTTTTTTAAACGGTTTTTGAATTGGTGAACTGAGAAAAAGGTAAGGTTAGGTTCAAGTGGCTGCCGCAGAAGCTAGCACACTTAAACTAGGTTTTGGTCCATTGTGATGATGTTGTCCATTCTCCTTGTTACTTGTCAAAAAAAACATTCTGAGCTTAAACAAACGGAGGAGACTTCCCACTTCCGTTTTTTTTTTTTTTCAAATCGCTAAGATTTTGAAAGTAATAAGTTGCACGATGATGCTTTGTTTTGTTTGATAGCGCCGGGCAGTTACAAAAACGATGAAGTAATGCTTCTTATTTCGCTTCGTCCATTAAGCTCCTGTTTGTGTGAAGGCCTAACCTTTCTGTGTGCATTCCCAACTACAATTTCGCTTTGATATAGCACTATCGAAGCTATCTTCCTTCAGCAATGTAAGCTGTATAAAGTCTAATGGAAATACGTTTGCCGCACTGTAAAGTACTCCATAAGGTTTCCTCACTGAAGCTTTACCGAAACTCACAAAAAAAAAAACATATAAGAACAAAAAAAGAATTGGTGTGTTCTTATTTTAAATATTGTTGTACCCACTGAAAAACTATGAGCAGTCTGGTGAGAATGGCACTGAATGATAAGCCTGCTGTCTGCTGTCCCATGCGAACCTAGATGACCTTCTTCGGCAGATTCGGAAAACAGGTTTTCTCGAAATTTCAAGGATAAGTCAGGCCCCCTGAACAGAGATGGTGGCGGATGAACCTGCAGGGCTCAATCCCGTAGTGGATACTGATGGCCCCGTGTCCTTAGGGTATCTAATAAATTGGAACTGGCCCTCCAGGTTGGAAGTTTTTGCACCGATGGAAAAATTAATTAAATGGTTATTTAGCAACCAATAGCCCCGGAGCGGACTGATTTTATTGTTGACGACCCTGCTAAACGAACAAAAGATAACGACGTTCGTATCTGAGAACATTAAACAGGAGAGGTGCAAGCGAACAACTACCGTAAGCTCTAAAATGCTACAAAGCAGGAATTACTGCCATCGAGGAAATCCGATGGGATGGGCCGGGCAAAAAGGGGATGAAAAAATGTGATATCTACTACGGACAGACAGAAACAGCGGCTATTCGGATGCGGATTTTTTATAAGTGACAGACTTAGGCAAGAAGTCTTATGTTTCCAAGACATTAGCGAACGCATTGAAACAACCCATATCACGACCTTATTTGCCAATACAAGCCTTATATGCACTCACACCCTAACGGAGGAAAACCATGATATTGCTTAGGATTGCATTTACGAACTCCTTGACAAAACCTATGAGCGACTTCCGGAGTGCAATGTTAAAATCGTGCTGGGAGATTTAAATGCAAAGGTAGGAGGAGAAGAAATCTTTAGCATTATTTTAGGAAAACGTAGCCTTCACGACAATACGTCTGGTAAAGGTCTTAGGCTAATTGACTACCATACAAAACAAAATGCCGCTATAGCCAGCACTCAATTTCCTCACCTCGATATCCATATCGCAACGATCACATTGTGATAGACAAGACGCACGCATCCACTGATTGGGATGTCGGGACATTCCGAGGAGCTAACATCGACCACTACCTTGTACAGCCAAGGCTAGAATGCGGATATTCATTACGCCACAACAATCCAGAAATATTGTGACAAAATTTAATCTCGAAAGACTGCAATCGCAAGAGACCGCCAAGACCTTCGCGCAACGCGTATCCCTAAACCTCTCGAGTAACACCATACCACCAGCATCGAATGTCGAAGAACAATGGCAACGATGCCAACAAGCCATTAGATCAGCCGCAACTGATCTGCTAGGTTTCTTGCGCCCACCAGCAAGAAACCTGGTTTGATGAGCAATGCCGACAGATGCTCGCAGCCAAGAACGAGGCATACAAGGCTAAGCTGCAGGTGAAGACGAGAGCTGCCGTTGAGCTCTATAGGCAGAAGGGAAGAACACCGGCTTTTCAGAAAGAAGAAAAAAGAGGAAGAAAAGCGTGCGATTGAGGATATAGGGAGGTGCCACTCCGGGAACGATGTTCGCAAGTTTTACCAAAGTGTAAAACGTCAAAGCCAAGGATAAAAGGCTCGAACAGAATTCTGACGAGATGAAAAAGGAAAGGAAGGAAATTACGGCTTTCACGCTGAGCTTTATAAGGCCGGCGGTGATGCCTTGGTAAATTTCATCCAGCAACTCATAAGCAAAATCTGGTCGGATGAAAGTATGCCTAAAGAATGGAACCTCAGCATTTACTGTTAAGCCCATTTTTGCCTCCTTCTGCTTCCTTCCAGCAAACGTGGATATGACAGCAAACGTGCATATCCAGCAAACGTAGATATGACACCACGTTGAGTCCGTGTAGTTGCTTCGATTGGATTTGGAAAATTGTTGCTCTTGGCTTGGGAGTTTTGCACAATCCTCTCAAGAATCATATTGAAGAAGTCACACGGCAGCGCATCGCCGTGTTAAACTAATTTTTGGTATCGAATCTGTCGGTTAGTTCGTTTCCGACCCTGATGAAGCTGTGAGAATTCTCCATCGTCATCCAACAAAAGGGAACGCGTTTGGGCGGTATACTAGAACTAGACATGGTTCTGTTTAGTTCTTCTCTATAAATGCAGTCGTATGCATTCAAATCGATGAATAGGTGATGGGTATCGATTTGGACATCTTGGGTTTTTTTTTCCAGAATCTGCCGAAGTGTGAAAATTTGATTGGTTGTGGGCTTTCCTGGCTTAAAACCACACTCATAAGGGCCGATCAGATTTTTTGTTAAATGGTTTCGGCGTTCACATATTACGGTAGGTAGGATCTTGTAAGCGGTATTGAGAAGACCCTGTAATTGGCTCATGCTTGGACGGTGTCCTTTTCTGTGTATATTTCCTTGTTCATAGCGACAGGATTTTGTTCGAGCCTTGTATTCTTGGTTTCGACTTGTTAAGACTTGCGAACATCATACCTAGAGAAGAACTTCTCTATATTATCGATCTTGCATTTTTTTTCTGCTTTTTTTTGTTTATTCTTCGCCTATGGCAGCTCTCATCTTCGCCTGAAGCATTGCCTTGCATGCCTCGTTTTTAGCTGCTACGTTCCATCGGCGCTCTTTATCAAAGCAAGTGGTTCTGGATGGTGGGCTATTGGAATGATATTTGGATGACGCACCTTTTGTGTCTTCTATATGAAAAGTTTCGAATATCCAACAATATCGCAATGGATGACCGTTGAGGCTCAGTGATGTTGTCATTTGTTCGAAAGTGTCCATTCCCTGCAATCGCCTGTCATCCGCTGATCATCCGGGTAACTGGTGGGTTACTGGTATATGTCAGGTTTAATGGCGCGGTTTATTTTTTTTTTCGACATCGCAAAATTTTGGAGCGTTGCACATGTTGCAGGTCTGCCTTCTTGCCCAATTCACATTGGCACACTTGCTGCACTGCCAATCCTCGGCACTGAAGAGACCACGAGACTTCTCCGCTGTCGCCTTGCCAATCTCTGTGCCCAGCTTCTTTTTGACCAAGCCACCAGCACTGCTAGCGCTGCCACTGCTCACAACGGTTTCAGGCCGTTCCCGCTGGCACTTGTGGCATTCAGTTCGCCGTCCGAAATTCACATTTTTGCAATCAACATCACAGCAAATTTGGTGCCTCTGATGACTAAGCATATGTTATTTACCTGGCATCCGTTGATCATCTTCCTGTTGGCTGTAATTCAGTTTAATGTCAGGCTAGATGACGCTTTTTTCGGTCATACCGATCTTTTAATTTGTTAGAATGGAGTCATCCCATATAATCCCGATCCATTTATCCGATATACAAGTGCATTTTAGGAACAATTCCGTTCTCTGGTCTCCGGTTGAGACCAGAGAGACCACGTAAGACGAGGTTTGTGTTTTCTACTGCGTCTGACGTCTGGCAGGCACTTAATGACTCCGCACTTCTATTATATAGTGCGTATCAGAACACGGATTGTACACATACAAGGCAGAATTGTTTTGGAACAACGGCATATTGATTTTATTTTTTTCCTATACTTGAGTAACACATTTAACCAAAAAGCCAGCAAAATCTTGATCCATCTTATCGCTTCGCTATAAATGACCGATGTTCGCTTATTCGTGCAGATACAAGCTGTCCAGCACCAAAGTGATCCCATAGTAGCGTTGTCATCCGATGAAAATCTTACCATATCCATCAACCATCTGGATAGGCAAGCAAACCTCACTTTCATTTTGTGTAAAATATGACACGTGGCCCATGTGAGCCATGGATGACGGATGACACGTGGTCCGCGTGATCCATGGATGACGGATGACGGATGACAACGATCATCTGGTTAATGAAACAAAAAAAAAAAACGACACATAGGTAACGCACCAATGAACCTAGCTTACGTATCATCAGTAGTTCATCCCGGTTAACTGTTTGAACATTCCAATCCAAGCTGCCAGTTGTAATGTGTTCACCTGTGGAATGGAAGGTTTTACATTCAATTACAGCACCCTTTATCATGAGATACCTAATGACAACATAAACAAGTCACCCCTCAAATATAACATTTTATTCCCCCACATAGGTATGCAATGACTTTGTGATCTAACTTTACTGTTCCATCTAGCCTGGAATCACCTTACTTTATAAAAACTTTTCACATAAAACATCTTTATATGTAAAATTCAACAAAATCGATTAGGCTACCATTGAATTGAGTTATACGCTACCATATTCCTCACATCCCTACTGACCTACCTAATCTGTACCCACGTTTATATGAAGATTTTATTGTTCGCCACACTAACCTTATTTTACATCTTTGACAGGTCTCTGTGATATGCTAAGCATGGAACTGCAGTCATCAGTGCATATTCAGCACTTAAATCATGGATTACCAACGCTACAATCTCACCAGCATCACCATCATAGTGGGTTCATGCAGTCACATCATCATCATCAACATCAATTGAACATGCACGATGAGAAGGCGGCAAAGTGTAAGTTTGAAAAGATCCTTAACAAGCCTAAATTAAAAATATTTATTAGGATTACCATAAAGTTCAGTTAGCCTATGAAAATATTGAAGTTTTCTTAATCAGGCTACTACTAACGGAGATTATACCATCTTCAGAGGGTTTATGTCATCTTTGGCGCTTGTAGTTTATCACATACAAAAGGTCTTTTAGTCGACAGGTTCTACTGATACGATGACTTTAAGAAACCTAACTATCGTTTATTTTACTTGCAATCAGGGTTGAACCGGTGCCTTCACCTATAGTCACCTATAGTCCTATAGTATGTCCAGTATAACCACCTTTCGTTGTGCACTTAAAGTTGCTCAAAGTCTGTTTCTAGATTCGAACTAAGAATTTCGTTTCGATAAAACACGATCGAAGCTATTTTCCCTCGAGCAATAGTATATCTATCCAGTCTTATGGATAAACGTTACTTCTAGGAAGAGCTATTTTCGTTATAAGATTTCTTTGAATATTTTTAATAAGCCTTGACCTTGACAGCATTATTAAATGGAGTAAGTCCAACAGAACGCTATATCCAACAATGCTTTCGAAGAAAATTTCTCTGTTCTGTCAGAATATCCTAAACATTTGAATTCCGACTTTGACAGCATTATCAAGGCCCAAACCAAATTACGTTAAGGAAAGCGAAAATCTTTTAATGCTCGGTATGTATGAAGGTAATGCCTTACATTGGAACAACAGCACATTCCAAGACGCAGCAAAATTTATAGGTTTTCTAAATCGGTGCAAGAAATATTTCAGCACTTATGATGTGCGTACAATGTGTAAAGCGTTTATATGCCCCAAACTTGAGTACGCCCACGTCTGGTTGGGTTCACCGAAAACAATATCGCACTTTGTAGCGAACTAATTGATTTCGCTCGAACGTCATAGAAATATCTCCTGTCTTAGCTTTCTTTATCGGTACCTTACAAACCACCAATATTTACTTACTTAAGTGGCGCTACAGTCCGGAATGAACCTCGGCCTAAACCGACATGCCTCTCCGATTAGCCCAATGGGTAGTATAGGTAAGGGCGATAATGGCGGCAAAAAGTAGGTAGTGAAGGAAGGCAAGAAACTGGGTTATTGAAACGTCGTCACACTTAGACGTTAAAGACTGACATGGAAAGTTTTTTGTTGTGATTTATAAATTGTGAAGACCCATACTTAGCGACTAGCTATAGAGGGAACTTATATGCCAGCACCGACCCAACGGCAAGATCAATCGTCGCAACCAAAATAGCAAAAAAAAAAAAACCTATGGGAGATAAAGAAATTGCGAACTCATTAGTTTCGCTCGAACATCGTAAAAATATCTCCTGGCCTAGCTTGCTTTATTGGTACTTTAACAACTAATACTTAATGACTTAAGTGGCCCTACAATCCGGGTTAATGGCCTCAACCAAAGTGCCTCTCCAATTTGCCTGGTCGTTAGCTAACTGCCTCCAGTTGCGCACAAGTTGGTTGAGGTTTGTTTCTAACTACTTGTGCGCGCCACTTAAGGCGAGGTCTTCCTCTACTGCATCCGACGTCTGGTTGGTAATCGAAGACTCTGCGAGCTGGAGTATTGCTGTCCATTCGTTCTACATGTCCTAGCCACCTATAACAACCAATAATCGAATAAAATAGCCAGTCTGGTCGGGTGCACCAAAAACAAACAGTGAAGCTCCAGAGAGGATTCAAACGCTTGCAAAAGAAATCATTTGGGAGACATAGATATAGCGAACAGTTCAGTTTCCCTCGAATATCGTCAAAAATATCTCCAAGCTTACATTTATTTGTCGGTTTTTTATCAACAACTTTTGGTAATTAAATAGCAAATTGCAATTCTCGCATTCAACAATTCAGCGGCAATAATAGTTACCCTATGAACGAAAATTTGCTTACCCTCAAGACTATTTTCGGACGAACGTGAAATATAGAGATTTGTACATCAACCGAACAACACGAATGTGGAATGTTTTACCAGACTCTGGTTTAACTTCCCATTATAGCTTACAGTCATTTGAAAGTTCTGCGAATTTAACGAACACAAAAAACAGTGACTCCCTGAAGTTGGAGAGAAAGTCTCCACTAAATCCAAAATCTTTCCTATTTCTCACTTTCTTGCACTTTTCTAACGCTCGTACTGTGTTAAAACTTTGAAAGGGTATTCCTAACCCCTTGAATCTTCTTCTTTTTCTTAAGTGGCGCTACAGTCCGGAATGAAGCTGGGCCTCAAACAACATGCCTCTCCAATTAGCCCGGTCCTTAGCTAACTGCCTCCAGTTGCGCACTCCAAGTTGGTTGAGATCGGTTTCTACTTGTGCGTGCCACTTAAGGCGAGCTGTTCCTCTACTGCGTCCGACGTCTGGCTGGGAATCGAAGACTCTGCGAGCCGGAGTATTGGTGTCCATTCGTTCTACATGTCCTAGCCATCTTAAACGTCAAATGCGGAGTTTTTTTTTGACCAGGGGCATGTCGCTGTACAGCTATTATACTTCTTGGTTGAATCTTCGTCTCCATAGCCCGTCAAGGCAAACGGGACCGAAGATTTTTCGAAGAATTTTCCTCTCAAATCGACTAAGGATTTCTTCATCCGCCTTTGAGACGGTCCATGCTTCAGCGCCGTAGAGCAGGACTGGGATGATCAGGGTCTTATATAAGATCTCCTTAGTAGTTCGGGTGAGGGCTTTTCTACTGAATTGCCTTCTTAGCTCGAAGAAACAGCGGTTGGCAAGAGTAATTCTTCGTTTAATTTCTGACGAGATGTTTTTGTCAGAGTTAATAGCAGAGCCGAGATAGACAAAGTCCCGCCCTGCCTCAATGTTATATCTGTCAATGGTGACGTTCTGTCCAATTCGTCGATGTTGTGTGTCCTTTCGTGTCGGAAGCATTTACTTCGTCTTCCCCTCATTTACTGCTAAACCCATTTTTGCCGCTTCCTTCCCTATACTAGCAAACGTAGCTATGACATCACGTTGGGTCCGACCAATGATCGTCGGCATCTGCTAGTAGTTGTACAGATTTTTGGAAAATAGCGCCTCTGCTGTTGGTTCGTGAGTTTTTCACAATCCTCTCAAGAATCAGATTGAAGAAGTCACATGCAAGTGCATCGTCTTGCCTAAATCGTTTTTTGGTATCGGATGTGTCGGTAAGGTCGTTTCCGACCCTGATGGAGCAGCGAAAATTCTCCATCGTCATCCTACACAAACGGACAAGTTTGGCCGGTATACCAAAACTAGACATGGCTCTGTATAGTTCGTCTCTATAAATGCTGTCGTATGTGGCTTTGAAATCGATGAATAGGTGGTGGGTATCGATTTGGACTTCTTGGGTTTTTTCGAGGATCTGCCAAGTGTGAAGATTTGATCGGTTGTAGACTTTCCTGGCCTAAAACCACACTGATAAGGGCCGATCAGGTTGTTGGTAAACGGTTTTAGGCGTTCACATATTACCGCAGATGGGATCTTGTAGGCGATATTGAGGATACTTATGCCTCTGTAGTTTGCGCAGTTTAGAGGGTCTCCTTCTTTGTGGATCGGGCAACCGATGCTGAGGTTCCAATCCTCAGGCAAACTTTCTTCCGACCAGATTTGGCTTATGAGTTGGTGGATGTTACTGACCAAGTCATCTCCGTCGGCTTTATAAAGCTCGGCGGGAAGGCTGTCATTTCCGGCAGCCTTATTAAGCTTCAGTTTAGATATTGCTAACCTACCTTCACTCAAGCCGGGTGGTTGGCAGTTTTCGCTTTCGTTGCCAACATTAAATGGTTAGTTCTGCCTGACAGTGGAATGTTGTTCGTCATCGCCGTTTAACAGTCTGCAGAAGTGGTTCTTCCATATCCTCAGCATCGACTCAACTACGATATTTCCTTGTTCATCTCGACAGGATTCTGTTCGAGCCTTGTGGCCTTGGCTTTGACGTTTAACACTTTCGTAAAACTTGCGAACATCTTTCCCGAAGTTGCACCTCTCTATAGCCTCGATCGCGCGCTTTTCTTGCTCTTTTTTCTTCTTTCTGAAAATCCAGTGTTCTTCCCTTCTTCTCTGCCTATAGAGCTCAACGGCAGCTCTCGTCTTCACCTGCAGCTTAGCCTTGTAGGCCTTGTTCTTGGCTTCGAGAATGTGTCGGCATTCCACATCAAACAAGGGGTTTCTTGCTGGTGGGAGCGAGAAACCTAGCACATCAGTTGCGGCTGATCTAATGGTTTGTTGGCATTGTTGCCATAGTTCTTCGACATTCGATGCTGGTGGTATTATGTTAATCGAGAGGTTTAGGGATACGCGTTGCGCGAAGGTCTCGGCGGTCTCTTGCGATTGCAGTCTTTCGACATTAAATTTTTTTACAGTATTTCTGGATTGTTGTGGCGTGGTGGATATCCGCATTCTAACCTTGGCTGCAACAAGGTAGTGGTCCGAGTCGATTTTAGCTCCTCAGAATATTCGGACATCAAAAATACTGGATACGTGCCTCTTGTCTATCGCTATGTGATCAATTTGATTGACCGCCATGTCCCTTTATGGATATCATGGTGAGGAAACCGTGTGCTGGCTATAGTGGCATTTCGTTCCGTAGCGAAGTCAATTAGCCTAAGTCCGTTGCCAGACGTATTGTCGTATAGGCTATGTTTTCCGACAAGATGTCTTCTATTACTACCTTTGCGTTAAAACCTTCCAGCACGATTTTAACACCGTACTTCGGTAGGCGCCCATAGGTTTTTTCAAGGAGCTCATAGAAGCAGTCCTTAGCTACAACATCTTGAATACGCCCAAATTAAAAAAAAGAGTCTCTTCCAAAGCTTACAAATATAAATTCTTGGTGGAATAAGCAGTTTCCAATGCAGGTCGTAGCATATTTTTTTGCTCCAAATCATCGGCAAACGCAGGAAAGATATTCCTCTACGGATACTAATCATTCGAACCATCGATTTTATTAAAGATACAAAATGTATCTAAAATCAACCATCACTGTATCTACCTTCTTGGGGGTGACAAGTGCTTTAAGAAAGAATATTACCTCACCAACCCCCTCTCCAATTCCAAACCGAACATGTACCCAAATGCAATATCGGGGTGAATTTATCCGCATTTACTGCTGTCGCTGCATCAAACGGTATAAATGGAGTTGTCATTGTTTTCACCATTTCAGTTCTGCACGTATACATATGTTCATGGGTTGCTGGATATCAGGCTTCTCTCCCTGCACAACACCCCCTCCCAATCCCTACCAACCACACATTAGCATTCTATTTTTGAAACGTTGTTGTTCCGAAAGTCGTCTCGTTGGTTCTCTTGCTTTTATCTAAACCTACTTGGGTCTAATGATGCCACAAATGCAAATTGGCCATACCTCCCCCCGCCCTGAAAAAAGCACACAAGCCCTTTCATCTGCGTGTGGATCTATGCTGGTTCTCCAATGATATAAAACAGAATGCACCGCACCACAATACAAGTAAACACACATTTGCAAGGAACAATTGCCCTTTTTTGCCTTTGATTTTGCGGTAGAATGTATCTAGATACATATTCAGGTGGAGTAGCAATTTTCGGAAAAGTACACTTTTAGTTGTGCGGTGTATAGGTAGGAACTGTATATCTCTATTGCCAATATCAATTTTTTTTTTGCATTTTGCTATTCCTATCTTTAATGTACATGTGTGTGTTTGTTTTTGTATACTTTTAGCTCACAAATTGGAAGGATATTGCGGTGGCGGTAGTTCTAATTTCATGCCAACTACGGCCGTGGAATGGATTGCTATAAATGAGCAGCAAAATAATGCAGGTCAGTGTGTTGTTTAGATTTTTTTTTTGTAATACAAAATTGAAATTAAATACAAAATGAGTGCAAACAAAAAAATCATTTAGTGGTAATTGAATCAAATCGTATCTGTATTTCTTTTCAGAAGATTCTCACAGCTCTCAGGGTAGCATCTCTGGGGATGGTAAGTACATAGATACTTTTGCAGGATTTTTGCTGTTTTGACAATTTTTGTGTATCAGTGATTGTTTTGTATGGATTGGTTAGCGCCACTTATATTCAGTCATTTATGCTATATCCAGTGGTTAGATAGCTGCATAAAATTCATATAAAAATCCGTGGGTAGTTGGAAGAATATGTTATCAGTCTTAAATCTCGTGCTTTACATATTTAGGAAATACAAATTCAAATTATTTGAAGTTCTCACTACCTTTAGTTTTTCTCACAGCCGTGTTCTTATATACGTCCTGCATAGAACCACCTCGGTGGGCAAAGTTGGTTCGTAAACGACAGCTGATGTGGTATGAGCCAACAAGTCAGACACCTCGGAACCGATCTAGGTGAATAGCTTAATGTTGTCGATGCAGAACAACGTATCTTGCCCTTTATGATCACAGAAATATTCAGCAATGTTCAGCCCAGTCAAGGCAATACGGGCACCGGGGCTTAGTTGATCGTTGATCTGACCCAAGGCAAGAGCGATCGTAGAAATCTTCTCTTCAGGGAGGTGCCACTTCCCTCAATCATTTCATTGTACAAATTCTCCCACGTTGTTCCACTCCAGCTAACACAGACACCACCATTGGCCTTGGCGACATTGTTGTTGACCAACTGTATGATAAGTATGGTCTTGACGTCAACGAAAAGACCAATCTTGCATCCCTTGGTGTAGTGAGGCATATCGAAGTCCTTGATACCGGTAACTAAGATCTCTTGTTCCACGCTCACCTCAAGAAATTCGGGGCTTCAGCGTGAATGGGTACCCAAGATCTGTTGTTCGTCGCTCATCTCAACGAATTCTAGCGCTTCAGCGTTAATGGGGCGGTCTTGTCAGTTGGACAAGATAGCGCTGACTTAGATCTCTTGCTCGACGCTCATCTCAAGAAATTCGAGGGTTTGAGCGTGAATGAGTACCCAAGATCCCTTGTTCCACGCTCATCTCAAGAAATTGGGGGGCTTCAGCGTGAATGGGTACCCAAGATCTGTTGTTCGACGCTCATCTCAATGAATTCTTGCGCTTCAGCGTTAATGGGGCGGTCTTATCAGTTGGACAAGATACCGGTGACTTAGATCTCTTGCTCGACGCTCATCTCAAGAAATTCGAGGATTTCAGCGTGAATTAGTACCCAAGATCTCTTGTTCCACGCTCACCTCAAGAAATTCGGGGGCTTCAGCGTGAATGGGTACCCAAGATCTGTTGTTCGACGCTCATCTCAACGAATTCTAGCGCTTCAGCGTTAATGGGGCGGTCTTGTCATTTGGACAAGATACCGGTGACTTAGATCTCTTGCTCGACGCTCATCTCAAGAAATTCGAGGGTTTCAGCGTGAATGAGTACTCAAGATCTCTTGTTCGACGCTCATCTCACGAAAATCGGGGGCTTCAGCGTGAATGGGTACCCAAGATCTCTTATTCGACACTCATATCAAGAAAATCGGGGGCTTAAGCGTGAATGGGTAACCAAGATCTCTTATTCGACACTCATATCAAGAAATTTGGGGCTTCAGCGTGAATAGGTAACCAAGATCTCTTATTCGACACTCATATCACGAAATTCGGGGGCTTCAGCGTGAATGGGTACCCAAGATCTCTTGCGCGACGATCATCTCAAGAAACTCGGGGCCTTCAGCTCGAATGAGCAACCAAGATCTCATATTCGACACTCATATCAAGTAATTTGGGGGCTTCAGCGTAAATGGATACCCAAGATCTCTAATTCGACGATCATATGCACAAATGCTAAGGCTCCAGCGTGAATCGGGAAGGTCTGGACAAAGATGTCTTAAATCGCAGACATACATGCTTAAAGAGTAGGTTTTGTCTGATTCTTTCTACTTAAAAACACCTCCCTTCGATATAAATATTGAGATAGTATACTCTCTGAGATAACATTTATCAAGCAATTTTTCCAGAGCTACGAATTATGTTAATGTTACCACCATCTATGTGTATCTTTAGCAACAAATATTTTTCAAATTTCTCTGAAATCATGTGAAATGTTTACTAACAATGTTAATCTACATGTAACATCTAACAAAACGGTTAATTTTCAATGCACTTACCTGCAAAACTAAAATTTTACGTTGAGTGACGTAACATAAAATCATTATACGACACTCACACTGTGCTCAACACTTTCCAAACCGAATATGTTTGCAAATTCAGCCCCACTCAACAATATATCTTCGAAATTCATTTCAATTTACAAGCTATAGAATTTTTATTTCCAAAAACAACACAAACACGCACCATCATAACACTAAATCTCAACCAACCGAAAGTATCTATAACGCAATACTAACAATTTTTATGTTCATATCTTAACCAAAATTCACGGACACAGGAAGTAAAATGCCAACAAAAACACACGTTAAGGTGACAGATACTGTTGAGCAATGCCACACTTCTTGAAAGCATTTTACATGCACCCACTAAGGCTATATTTGGACCCGTGTCAGTTTGCAAAAAAAAAAATACAAAAAGCTTTTTACTCTTACCTTCCTGAACGTTTGTGTTGACTTCTTAAAGAACAAAATCTAACGCGACACACTATGTGCCATGAAGGTAACAACACCCGAAAAGATACAAAAAAAATTGAAAAAAAAAAACACAGATACCAACAAACCATTGGCGATACACTTTTTCTTCCATCCTAAACAATTTAATCGTGGGCTCACATTCGCCTTTCATACTTAACTTGTTGGCACAGTCCAAGTTGCAGTCGTTTGGGTGCTGTTGTCGTAGCCGGTGTGTGTTTGGTTAAAATCGTAATGGGTGGGCACATCTGACTTAGGAGTTTCCCTACTGAAATACTTCACCATCAGAGCCGCACCGCGTACGCCAGTACCGACAGCACGTCTTTCTATCGAATTGTTCCATACGTCTCGTGTGCTATGTAGCAATACTTGCACTCAACATGTCACGATTATGTTTGCCAGTAGTCTCTGTCCTGCAGCCTAGTTTTTCTGTTTGTACCTTGCCAGTCGCTACCGGTCTTCTACTGTACACTTTCATGAAGGATGCAAAAATGTTGCCCCTACAAAAAGTGATCCTACCCTTGCTCTCTCAGGCTATATCATAGCTTTTTGGAGAGAAAATTATGTCTTAGCCTGAGGAAACATTTCAAACAGACCTATCAAGACCTATAGAATCAAAAAAAAATCCAACAAACCAAAACAATCAGAAATATGCAGTCGTATCTTACAACATACAAACATGAATGAAAAAAAAAAAAAAAAAAACGGACGACCAATGTGTAGTTGTCCTCTACGATGGTGGTGGTGGGTGGCAGTAAGCTGATGGAGGAAAATCCGAGAGGATTTATGACTCCGGTGTCACTTAATCATCAATTGGTATCGAGAAACCCCCTAAAAACCGAAACCCATCCAGAAACGATGGGATCCGGTATATCCTTCGGTAGAACATTTGCGTTGGTTGGTGCGACGGTATCGTCTGTCGATGTGACCTTAACCAGCGTTAGATAAGCAGAAGCCAATTTTATTTTCGCTTTCTGCAACAATCGAGAGGGAAAGTCTTTTCAATGACACTCACTAGTGCTAGGGAAAACTGAAATTCGCATTGGAAGTCCAAATCAGCATACCTGTCTACAACAGCGCCGTGTTGGCCAAATATAAGTTCGTTATCCAGTCGAGCGGTTAAGTTAATTGCGTGGGAGGTGTAATTGAAATCGTAAATCATTCTCTATAGTGGAGTGGAGTCAAGGAAGGTTAATTCGGTCTTCAGGGTGACCAAAATGAGTGGTTGTTGCCTGGAACATAGCAACTTGCAAGCGGATTTCTTAATTCAACTCCTTTGTCGCACGACATGAGAATGCACAACAAACCACTTGAAAGACTTCTCTCAGTCTGTTGAATTGTCAATTTTTTTTTGGGATAAATTTTAATCATATTTGTCGGAATCGTTAAAAAAATTTCTATTCATGGTGAATGATGATATTTTTCTTGACCACGACACACAAAACTTCTTCAAGTCTGATGACATTCTATTGGCCATGAGCAGTAAACTTGACAACAAATGTGTACCTACGTCATAATATTTTTCAGCACCTTTGAAAATTTAAATTTCAAAAATCTCCTTTCAAATCTCCTTGAGGTGGAAATTGAGTTCTATAAAAAAAACCACACCATGCTTCGCTATATCTCTCATTCCAATTCATTCCGTCAAAGGGTTCCATTAACCTAAATTAAGTCTTCAATTCTTATCCTGAAATTCATAAGCACAAAAATATTTTCATGAATATACCTGATATATTAAATATTTCTAGTCAGAGAGCTGAAAGATTTATTTTTGATACTGAAAATCAGCCTATAGGTTCAGAGAACTAAGATAAAGTATCGTTTATCGTTATTTAAAAAAAATTATGTAAACAAAATCTGCTTGATCTTTGATGATGAAAAATTCAGTCAAAATATTCAGAAAATGTAGCTGATGTATTCAGAAAATTTAGCTGATATTGTACCTTCATGCCAAATGGAATCTGATTAACATATTCCATCATTATAACTGAAATATTCAGAAAATTTGGCTGACATTGTATCTTCACTTTTTATGCCAAATGGAATTTGATTGGCATTTTCCATCCTTATAACTGAAATATTTAGTCGAAAGGATCAGTTGCCTATAGCTGTTAGCTGGGTAAAACTTAGCTGAAATTGTATCTTCATCTGTCATCTTGAAAGATTTTCCTTAAGAGAACCTCTAAGACATATTCCATCTATACAACTGACAAAATCAGTTCAACAAATCAGTGAGCTGAAGAATTTATCCTCGATGATGACAAATCCATCAATTTGGGTCAGGCAAACAAATCTTAGAATCTAGATTTATCGTTATTGCTAAAAAGATTATGTACATGGATTCAGCTTGAACTTTGATGATGAAAAATTCAGTCAGAATTTTCGGAAAATTTAGCTGACACTGCACCTTCATTTGGTATGCTGAAAGGTTTCTCTAAAACGAATGTGAAAGGCATATTCCATCTTTTATTCATATTCCAGGATTTATTCTTGAAGCTGAAAAATCTATCCATTAGGTTCTGGAAACAACGTTATATGTGTATATTAATCGATTTTGTAAAAAAAATACCCTTTTCAACTCTAATTGAAATATGTTGATGAAAATTTCATCCAAAAGATTCAGTAAGCTTGCCTGAACATGTATCTTCACGTTGGCAAGAAATTTTTCCCGTAATTGTTCGATTTCGGAGAATTTTCTACCGAGGTATCCGTTCCGATAAGCATTTCGGACGAATTTTCCGACAAAATATAACGCTCGTGATCGGACATCGGTGATATGCGTTAAGTCGACAATTTTTGACAGCTCTAAGCTCAATTTCTTCCGAATTTGTCCGATAAAGAATTGCTGCGGAATCAAGCGATTGTATGCATTTTTATTTTGTTCCGCAATAGATACCTCGAAATGAAATTGAGTTCCGATTGGATCTGAATTTAGTTTCGGAGATTGTTCTGAACGAATTCCTCGATAGTGGTGTATATCTGTTCATTTCAACAAAAATGCCACTTGATGATTTAAAATTAAAAGTGAAGCTGAAACTGAAAAATCCATTCATTAGTATGCAGAGAATATAGCTAAAAATATTTATCTATCGTTATTGTCGAAAACTGTATCTAAATGGATTCTCATTGCGATTTAATGCCAAAAAATTCACCTAAAAGATTCAGTTAACTTGGATGAAAATGTATCTCCGTTCTGAAAAAACTCTTGTAAACCAATACTGTATCTGTTCTTTGAAACAGAACTATTTTTTGATGATTTAAAAATTAAAATTAAAACTGAGACTGAAAATCCCATCTATTAGCTGCAAAGAATGAAGCAAAAAATATAAGTCTATCCCTATTGTCGAAAACTGTATCTAAATGGATTCGTATTAAAATTTGATGCTGACAAATTCAGCCAAAAGATTCAGTTAACTTGGATGAAATGTGTCACCCTTCTAAAAAAAACTTATCTGTAACGAAATTGTATCTGTTCCTTCAAACAAAAATCTTGATGAGTTAAGAACTAAAAATTAAGCTGAAACTGAAGGTTATATAACGAAAAATTATCATTATTTTGGAAAACTGTATCTAAATAATTCGAATTGCAGTTTGATGCTAACAAAATTCAACTCAAATATTCAGTTAACTTGGATGAAAATTAATCTCCGTTCCGAAAAACTCATCTTAACCGAATCTGTATTTGTTTTTTGAAACAAAAATATTTCTTAATGATTTAAGAATGATGTATCTCCCCACTTGAAACTTAATTTCCTCATGCTGAAATTAATATTTTTGTATTTTTCTGAAAACCCTTTACCGTCTAACATGTACACAGACACTAAAGACGTATCTGCATCCTCAAATCCTAGTCCAAATACACTTTCAAGATCCCATTTTCGACAATTATTTTCCCATAATGCTCTGAACGATCTATTACATTCAAATTATTCGGTAAAACATTTTCCTTTTCCTTGTTTGTTTGCATATCTTCGGTGATGAAAAAAAAAAAAAAATTACAAACCAAAACAACCTTCAAGGCCTGCTAGATCAGTATGTAACAGAAATGGGGAAAAACACCACTATACACTAGAAACAAGAAAAACAACACCAAAACCAGACTGTTCCACTAATCCGCTCCATCTACACCAACAACGACAAGAAAAATTTGTCACTGATCGTGTTGTGATCGTATCAGTTTTCCCCTGCCCAAACATACGAGTACGAGTATGAGTACTCGACTCGTACTCGACTCGTACTCGAACCTGGTATTCCATATTACTGCTGCGCGCGCTCCCAAGAGATAGATACGTAATCCAAGGTAAGACAAATGCCTATTGCCAACGAATCAGCAGCGATCACTGGCTTGTGGTGGGTATTCATCGCAGCGCGTGGTTTGCCATTTGGCGATACGCACTCTGCTCGTACTGCGTACGACGACGGGTACAAATCGCAACCGCGCACACCACCTGAAGCTGACATATGTGCATGGGCGACATCTAACCACCTATCCGTGCGATTAAATTGAGTAGATAAGTGGGAATTGTTGTAGACATTGCGTAGATAAACCTATCGCATCATGTACGTACCAGGTATGCGTGAGCAGAGATACAATGCGTCCACACCAATTGGACGCGTTCTATCACCTCGGTGGTAAATGGGAGGTGGTCGATGATTAGACGCATTTTATTTCTTCATGGGTGTATTTTTTTTTTTTTTCTATCGCAGTCACTCTTTTTTCCACGACAACTCAATTTGAAGAAATTCTACATCGCACACCATATAACCACTTGCAGACACTTGAGATCTGTTGTTGGATGCCATTATTTTATATTTTTTTTTTCTAATTTTTTCAACATCGTTGAGGGAATATTGCAAAACTAGTTTTCTCTCGCCGATATAGATAGATCTTTACCAAAGATCGGTAGCAGTACACCTAGGTTATATGTTGGCTCCTGGCGATTTTGGCCACCACCGATAATTTCACACAAAACAATATCACTACTCCGTCCAGGTAGCCCCTATGGCTGAAGCGCGAACAAAAAACTTCCTCTATACGATCACCGATACTCAATTTTTCTCGGTGAAATAAATTACTCGCGAATAACGTTGTATAGGGAAAAGTCTTGATCTTATCACCAATAGAGAGCGCGCGAGCGACTTCTTTTCTCGCTGAATAGATGACTTAACAACAACAACAACAGAATAGAACACAGGAACAACACACTGGCTTTTTAGCTGTCAACAGTTTGAAATCCTCTTTCACCGTTTCGCGCGATCATGAGGAAGTCTAGGGTATAGGGCGTGAAAAATGTTGATAAGTAAGTAAACACATTGCACACTGTCGACATTGTAATCCTTGTTATAATAGGTTATAAGATTATGCCCTCCTTTCAAAAAAGAAAAAGACGAAGAAGAAAACCGACTACCAGATTTGAAATCCACAATGAGCATCTCGTTCGATTGCTGCTTGAAGAGTCTCGCGTGCTTCTGCGCGCTTGCTCTTTTGATACCAATATGTTGAAGCGCGCGATTTTTTTTTTACTTATTTTTCCAAAGTACCTGGCACGCGTTTGACTACCGATTATGATATATGTGGTATGTAGCTCTGTTTTACGCTGCCGTTGTTGTAGCTGCAGTGGTGGTAATCACCTCGCGATCATATCTCATTTTGATGTTTTTTTTTTTTTTTTACCAGGGCACCAGCCACAAAGGTAACTATACACAGCAGCTATTGGAATTTCGTTCGCAAACGATCGCATATTTTTCTTCTAAGGTGCTGAGGCACGGTGCAGATGTGTGAATGTAGAATATTGATCTTGACTTCCTTGTGGCATGATCGCGCTCATGATCGAGATGAGGGAGTGCGCGCGGTTGCATTGAATTTAGTAAGACAACTCTCTTGGCTGAGTGATTATTTGAAGTTTTCTTTTTCCTCTGTATCGCAAGAAGAGAATATTAGTTTGGATGCATCGGTTGTCTTGGAGGAATAATGAGATAGGTTAGGGAACGGGGAATATATATCTGGGTGGTAGTCTAAGTGTCACTGATATTTCTGCTTGGATGATACATCTTGGTAATATCATTTACTCGAGCAAAAGAATTGCATAAATCGTTGATATCCGTCCTTCACCACGCGTACTTTTAGAGAAAATAACGATCATTTTGGTCAAATTATATGTTTGTGTTGGTTCAGCACCACACCAAGTCGATTATGGTCAAATATATATCGAAATTTCATCTACAGATAGATCCGAGACAGGTTCTCATTTTGGAGCGTTTTCCTTAGTTTGTAGAAAAAACAGTTTCTGAAAAAACAGTTTCTACAAACTTTTGAACAAAATATTTGAAAAATTCTGGGCCTTTAATGTTGTAAGAAACTTTTGAATAAATTCGGAAGAAATTCTGAACATATTATTTGGACAGGCAATGCTATCAAAGAACATTTTGTCTACAGAGACGCCCACTTTTTAAGGGGTTTAACATTTTTTATTCTACCAACAGTTTATAACGTCGCGTTGCTCACTTTTCGGACACCAATTTTGCACAATGTAGGACCCTAAATTTTATATCAAAGAAATTGGAAAAGAAATTCTAAGCAGGCAATGATATTGAAGAAAATTTTGTCTACAGAGCCAACCTTTTTTAAGGGGTTTGGCATTTTTTATTCTACCAACAGTTTATAACGTCGCGTTGCTCACTTTTCGGACAACAATTTTGTACAATGTAGGACCCTAAATTTTATATCAAAGAAATTGGAAAAGAAATTCTAAGCAGGCAATGCTATTAAAGAAAATTTTGTCTACAGAGACGCCCTCTTTTTAAGGGGTTTAACATTTTTTATTCTACCAACAGCTTACAACGTCGCGTTGCTCACTTTTCGGACAACATTTTGGTACAATGTGGGACCCTAAATTTTATATCAAAGGAACTCGAAAGAAAAATTTTAAGCAGGCAATTATATTAAAGAAAAATGTGTCTACAGAGACGCCCACTTTTTAAGGGGTTTAACATTTTTAATTCTACCAACAGTTTATAACGTCGCGTTGCTCACTTTTCGGAAAACAATTTTGCACAATGTAGGACCCTAAAATTTATATCAAAGAAATTCAAAAAAAAATTCTAAGCAGGCAACACTATTAAAGAAAAATTTGTCCACAGAGACACCCACATTTGAAGGGGTTTAACATTTGTATTCTACCAATAGCTTATAACGTCGCGTTGCTCACTTTTCGGAAAACAATTTTGCACAATGTAGGACCCTAAAATTTATATCAAAGAAATTCAAAAAAAAATTCTAAGCAGGCAACACTATTAAAGAAAAATTTGTCCACAGAGACACCCACATTTGAAGGGGTTTAACATTTGTATTCTACCAATAGCTTATAACGTCGCGTTGCTCACTTTTCGGACAACAATTTTGCACAATGTAGGACCCTAAATTTTATATCAAAGAAATTCGAAAATGAATTCAAAGAAGGCAATGATATTGAAGAAAATTTTGTCTACAGAGCCAACCTTTTTTAAGGGGTTTGGCATTTTTTATTCTACCAACAGTTTACAACGTCGCGTTGCTCACTTTTTAGACACCATTTTTGTACAATGTAGGGCCCTAAATTTTATATCAAAGGAACTCGAAAGAAAAATTCTAAGCAGGCAACACTATTATTGAATATTTTGTTCTCAGAGACGCCCACTTTTTAAGGGGCTTAACATTTTTAATTCTACCAGCATGTTATAACGTCGCGTTACTAACTTTTTGGACACCATTTTTTGTACAATGTAGGGCTCTAAATTTGATATCAAAGGAATTCGAAAGAAAAATTCTAAGCAGGCAACACTATAAAAGAAAATTTTGTCCACAGAGACGCCCACATTTAAAGGGGTTTAACATTTTTATTCTACCAACAGGTTTAAGCGTCGTTCAATTTTTGGACAACATTTTTTGTAGATTGTAGGACCTTAAATTGTATATTAAAGAAATTAAAAAATAAATCTAAGCAGGCAATACTATTAAAAAGATTTTACTACAGAGAGGCCCCAAAAATCATATTAAGCCAATGTTGCGTATCTAACTTCAATCTATAAAAAAAAATATATTGGCGCACATTCGTTTAAATGAGAAAAGCAATATTTATCTGGAAGATGTTACAACCTCTACTTTATCTGTAGATAGATTTTATCCACGCTTAGTATCTTTCATATTAAGCAGTAAATGCGATAGGGTACTAAAAAATTTCAAACAGCGGATCGTAGCCTTTTCATATTTTTGCAGGAGTTTTCTCATTTCAAGGCGAGGGAAACTTAAATCGTTGGTGTGTGCATTGGAAATTATATAAATTAGAGGTTGCGGATGTTTAATTTTCCATTATCTGTCTCTTTCTATCAGAGAACTGGCATAGAACATAGTGCTATAACCTGGATTAAGGGTAAGGTCAAGGGTATGTTTCTGAGAATAAAATGTTCGTATCCTAATTAAAAATCGTGTACCTGGAATAAGTGTATATTTCAACGTCGTGCACAAGTCTTCGTGGGCCTGGCGCCTGGTTCGTGCATATTCCTATAACGCTTGATGATCGCCAGGGCATGATCGTGGATCGCTTTTTCTTTGTCTGGTCACATATTTGAAGCGATCGTGTTCCTTTATTAGGTTTGCAGATGTTTGCCATATTCATGTAGTAGCCCTCATTTGACAAATGAGATCCAACTTCCGATTTATGGATGATTGTGCCTCTGGTTTTTGCTCGGGAGTTCTGCGCAATCCTCTGAAGAATGAGCCACATGACAGTGCGTCGCTTTGCCTCAATCCTTTTTTGCTATCGAATATGCCGGGGAGGTTGTTCCTGACCCTGATGGAGCATCCTGCAGACACGTCCGCCGGTAAACTAAAACTAGGCATATAAATACATGTGTCGCATGCTGCTTTGAAAACGTTCCGTTCTGCACTTAGCCCAAAAGTATAAGTCGCGCTATGGTCCAGAATGAACCTGGGCCGCAACCAACATGCCTATGCAATCAGCCCGGTCCTTTGCTAACTGCCTCCAGTTACGCACTCCAAGTTGATTGAGGTCGGTTACTACTTGTGCGCGCCACTTAAGGTGAGGTCTTCCTCTACGGCGTCCGACGGCTTGCTGGGGATCGAATACTCTGTGAACCGGAGTATTGGTGTCCAATCGTTCTAAACGTCCTAGCCAACTGAAACGTCCAATGCGAATATTTCTGGCCAAGGGTATGTCGCTGTACAGCTCGTATAGTTCTTGATTGAATGGTTTCCATAGCCCGTCAACGCAAGCTTGACCAAAGATTTTTCGAAGAATTTTCCTCTCGAATTGACCAAGGATTTCTTCATCCTTTATCGCAAAGTGATAGACTAAAATAGTACCCCGTACTTTGACATTTCAATAGCAACAACTTCTATATAGATGGCGTTAGTTCCGCTCCTAACTCTTCTCGCTCTAAATAGTACTTTAGGCCAAATCCAAAAAATCGTATAAACATACCCAATGTTATTTAATTTCTTTTGATAAATAACTAAATGGTGTATGTATAGGTGGCACACTTTTCCTTGTCTAAAAATCGATTACAAAATCTCCGTCTCTTTCTTCCAATTAAAAATCGCCTCAACTCATAATAAATCACAAAAAAAGTGAAAATTAGATAATTGTATCCACGTTCCCCGTAACCGCACTGTACACCATACCCAAACAATAACAAAAAACCAGTAAATGCATAAATCGTGAAATTGCTTAAAATACATACAAGCCATTCCGTCTCTCTCTCTCTCTCTCTCTCTCGCGGTGCGGCAACTATTAATAATAACGCAGATACAACTCGCCTATAAAAACCAAAAGTGATCCCAACTGTGGTCCGGTAAGGTAATAACTATCTTTGTACCTCAACTTTCTGTGCTCCAACGTATTTATAAATATTTTTCTTTTTTTTTGTCATAACTAGTATGATTTTGAAAAACCAAAAAATGTATCTACATGTAGATATTGCATAAAAATAAAATTATTTCGTATCCCATTTTCCAACATTGCATGGGAATCGTGTATACGCAATCCGAGTAAGCCAATTGGTTGTAGAGTATCTACATCTACGCATATTTCCTATTGGTTCGTATCCACACGCACATTCACGCATATTGTTATCTACTTGCGCAGTCTAACTTGTATGAATCTTACGCATTCGCAATGTTGGCTGCGGGAAGTATCTATTGATGAATACTTTGTATATGTGTAGATTTTGTCCACTAGAAATCATAGAGACACACTATATCGCTGCAGGCCAGCAGTGTGTAAATTAATTTGCAGATTTTGCTTATAGATACAACGTGATTGCCCGGAAAGACACTGGCCATGTTCCGGATTTCAGATTTAGCAAGATTTCTTTGATGATGCTGTGTTCTCATTGGCTCACAATGGTTGAATGACCAATGATATCTAAGATATCTTACTAAAGCTAAATTCCGGAACACTATCGTTTAGGGTGTACTCTGCAACCAAGTAGGATTCAGCCAAAGTGAGAAAGAAGGTGAGATACAAACGAATTATGTTGGGTTAAATGAAGTTTTTCATTTGACGCCTGTTGTCCGTTTATTAAATGTCCTTAGGCATGGTTAGATTTAGTCAGAAATCTCCCTACCAACCATATTGATTCCAAATTCCACCTTATCACCATCATGGTGTTTTTTTTTTATTATTGTGGTGACCCTGGTGTATTGAGAGATGCCTTACGTGTACACTTGAACCTACTACGGTGTGTAGTCTCCCATTGTAGACGAGTAGAAATGGAAGAAATTGGGAGGGTTTTTGAAATGATAACCTGGATGATAAATATGAAGTAGAAGTAGAAGAAAACCAGGCTGGAATTGAAAAAAAAAATTGAATTGGTGAGTGCTTATTACCAGGCATAACCAACGATTAAGTCATATAGATGACGCATTAAGAACCAAAAAAAAAACAAAAACTTTTGCTTATCCGCTTTATGGTACGGTCGGGCGTTGTGCAAGTGCACATATGAGAAACGAGATCCACACATATGGCAGCTTGTGGCAGTACGACCTGCCATAGAATAATTGTTCTTGTATGCAGTGCGTCATCTGTATGTCATTATAATCTTTGGCATAACTGAATGATCCATCAAATTTGACTGCATCCATGTATGTAGAAATAATAATATAGCAAGACACCACAGGCGTAAAGCCGATGTCTGCAGCATCTCCAGTTAAAATTCGAAATCTTTTAAGCATGACACGAAAAAAAATTTGGAAAGCGAATTTCTCCACCATATTTCGATTTTTTTTATTTCAACAAAAAAAAAACCTGCCGATAGAAGCCCATCAACGGATACATCTTCCCATTCATTGAATTTTCTTACTCAACGGTATTAAATCCACATTCCTGCAAGTGATTGATATCACCAATATTTATGTCATCCAACACACAAGGTAGTTAAATGGATTCAAAACGATTTCTTCATACACATTGGTAACACTTTTTGGAGGGACGTAGGAGACTACAATAACCAGATCAAACCCAAATTTTCGAACTTCACCATTCATACTGGCACACAATTCGCTGCTTGACTTATGGCAGTTATGCCAAAAGGCTGTTTGCAAGATTTGGCGCGCAAAATATCGATTGTGAAGGTTTGATAGAAATTTTTGTATTTTTTTGCGAATCTGTTCGAATAGTTAACTCAAAGTCGCAAAATGCTGACTTATGGCAGTTACGCCAAAAGGCTGTTAACAAGATTTGGCGAGCAAAATATCGATTGTGAAGGTTTGATAGAAATTTTTGTATTTTTTTTGCGAATCTGTTCGAAAAGTTAACTCAAATTCGCAAAATGCTGACTTATGGCAGTTATGCCAAAAGGCTGTTAACAACATTTGGCGCGGAAAATATCGATTGTTTCATGGGCCGTGTGACATAGCGCGCCATTCTGCATGAACCAGAGGTCATCCAAATTCGCGTTTTCAATTTCAGTAAATGCAAAGTGGGTTAACATGGCTCTGCAATGCCCAAGGTTGACTGAAACATTGTCGCCAGCCTCATTTCCGAAGAAAAATGGTCCAATGAAGCCACCACTCCACAATCCGAGCCAAACTGTCATTTTCTCTGGATGCATCAGTTTATCGATAATCTGGGGTTTTCCGAGCCCCAGACGTGGCAAATTTGGTTTGTTAAGCCGCCGAAACGGCAATGCACCTCGTCAGAAAAGATGACTTTTTGACCAAAATCGTTGTCCAATTCAAGGAGCTGTAAGGCTTTAACTGCGATGCAATAACAAAGCAGATGGTCTTGGCAGATTGAGGCCTCTAATTGCTGACTCAGTTGGACCTTTTAAGCGAATAATCCGAGATATTTGCGCAGAATTCTCCTCAGACTAGTGCATGAGCTGTTGAGTTGTTGAGATCGGTGGCAAGTTTATGTTCGTGAATTAGGTCTCACACTCTCAGCTACAGCAGCCACATTCTCGGTGAAGGGACCCATGAAAATCATGAAAATTGTCCACTCGCATACTAGTCTCACAAACTTTTAGCAAACTTTTGCGTATAGCAGCAGACGCGGTGGGTGCTTCGTTTCGGCTTTAACTGCTGACTCAATTGGAGCTTTTAAGCGAATAATTCGAGCTATTTGCGCAGAATTCTCCTCAGGCTAAAAGTTGATGTTCGTGAATTGAGGCTCCCACTCTAGCCACATTCTCGATGACGGGAACCATGAGAGTTGTCCACTAGTCTGACGAGCTTTTTGCACAATTTTGCGTACAGCAGGCGCGGTGGGTGCTTCCCTTCTGTCAAAACTTCTCTTCAAATACCGAACTGTTTGATCAACACAAAATTACAAAAAAAAATTAAAATTTTTGGTGCAACTGGCTCGTTTTTATCCAGAGCCAAGCTTTCTGTGTGCGTGTATACTTCTTGCTCGATGGCGGGACCTCCTGTTTTATGCCGACTCCAAACGTCGAAGTTGAGATCAGCTATTCTCGACAATTGATAGTACTCCGATGATTTGTCAGATCATCACGAGAAGAAGGGCAACGAAAAATAATTTTAGGTGTTGCTACTGCAGGGAATCGAACCCAGACCTTCTGCGCGGCAGTTCATCGCACTAACCATCGTGCTACTGACCCCGTCACAGCATTCACTTTGTAATATTTCCCAATGATGTTCAATGAAAAGTAGATAGATAGATACATACAATAGATACATCTTCTTCTTTCTACTACTCAAATGCGTCTCACTTCGAACTTAATAATATCGTGAGATATTTGAAACTCGAAAATACCTCTTGACATTAAATGATTCTCAAGTTACAATGGACATAGATATTCCTCACAAATAAATATTCTTTCAGTATCAAGGAATATAAGTGAAAACCACAGCAAGGATTGTATAACTCTGGAAAAAAAAAAACCTTCAATGAAATTTCCAAATCTCTTACGTACGACTCATCAACAATCCGACTTAGTCAGCCAACCTAAAGCCAAACAGAACAAAAACGTTTTCAAATGTGAAAACTGAAAATATTCGCATCAACCTTGGAGGTTGGATTAATGTACATATCGTCGAATCGAAACACACAACTAGACATGAGAACGTTTATTTGTGCGGTAGGTGCCAGTGGCGGAGTTAATTACATGAAATTTGTTTTTGTTCGATTTTTTTTCTGTCTTGTGAAATCATCGGGAAATACAATGGCTGTTCTGTTTTTTTTTTTCAGAGTCATTGCCAAATTATATGGAAAGGTCATCGAAAATGTCAACGACTAAAATTAATTTTATTTTTCTCTCAACGTTGTTTTTTTTTTTAAGCGGATTTAAATTCATGACAATTCATTAAAACTAAACGTTAAGGGTTATGTGGGTTACGTAATGCGTTACGTTGGAGGAATTTTCAACTGTTTTGTTTATTTGACACAAAAAAAAACTATTGCATGAAATAGGAATTCAGTTTCTTTATGAACTTGTGAGTTTGAATTGATGTGCCATTCCATTCCCAGCGTTATATTTCTATCCAAGTTCAATGGTCCATCAAATTTTGACACATCTATGACTGTGCAACAGTTTATAGTAAGATAGCACCCAACTAAGATTTTTTTGTTTATAAGGCAATAATTTTAATTTGCACAAGCATTCATTTCTGTAGGCCTTTTATAGTACTTGTGAGCGGAGGTTGAGTATTTTCGCAGTCGATTGTTTGGGTAGAAGCCTGTTTAAGATATAATGCAGGGAAATCCACAAGCATAACCGCAGTTATGATGGTATAACCTCTGTAAGGTTGATTTTATGCTTCCAGAGATGTTTGTACAACATGTTCCATACGTTCAGATGTTTTAGTAGAACTTCGCACGAAGTTAATCCGAAGAATATATAGAGCTTATGAAGGAAGGCTTAAAAGAGATAAGCTTAAGAGATCGTGAAAAAAGTGAAAAGATCGGGAAAAGCTGAAAAGATCGGGGAAAATCAAAAAGATCCAACACTACGCAAATACTTCGTTATAATTAATTTGTTTTTTGATCCATAGTACAGCTTAGTGGATAGCGTGTTGGACTACCCTGCGAGAGAATGCGAGTTCGAATCCCAGCAAGATCAGAGTTTTTATAAAATTCATTGCATGGAATTTCATACATTCATAATTACGAATTGGGTTTTGATAATTATAAAGGATTTAAATAAAAGTAAATTAAATAAGGAAATGTAAAAAAATATGATATTTTTCAACTTCGATGGGACCTGCAAATATTTTCGGAAAGACCTTTTGCGAAGCCTATAACCTTCTATAAAGCCTTTTACGGTAAACAAACGTTTTTTTTTCTGTAAATCTTTTAAAAAGTATATGAAAGGAAATATCTTCCCAAAAGTGTGCCAAATGTTTTTCCATAAGACTTTGTACAAGTAATATTACTGGGAGGGAAATAGCTTCGATAGTGCTTCATTGAAGCGAAGTTGGGCAGTGAGGTGGCGTCAATAAAAGCCAATTCCCACCAGTTGACTCATCAATTTGGAAACATCCATTCCTCTAAAATATTTTAGTTGGGTGACGTCGATAAAAATAAATTCCTACAAGCTGACCCATCAATTTTGAAACATCCATTCCTCTGAAACAGTTTATATCAAGACAGCAGTGGGGTGGCCTCGATAAAAGCCAATTCCCACCAGCTGACTCCTCAATTTGGAAACATCCATTCCTCTAAAATATTTTAGTTGGGATGACGTCGATAAAAAGAAATTCCTGCCAGCTGACCCATCAATTTTGACACATCCACTCCTCTGCAAGTCTTTTATCACTATTAACTGAGTGATAAAAGACTGGGAAAAATCGCGGATCTAAATACTAGCCTAATAATAAATGTAAGCTAAAAATAAATCTTAGATTAGGGAGGGAAATAGCTTCGATAGGGCTTCATCGAAGCGAAGTTGGGCAGTAACAAGACTGCTATGTCATATAAAATTTGTTTAAAGCGTTCCTTTTGCAATACTCGTTATAAGAATAGTTTTTGTAAGATTTCTATTAAGCTTTTGGAACGTGTCTTTGTGTTGTTTTAACAACATGTCACAAACAATTTCGAGCGTAACGTTTAAACGGGTTTTTTATGCTTAAGGTCTCTGTAAGGTTTCTGTTAGGCTTCCAAATACTGTATTAGTTTGTGAAAAGCTAAAGCTTCAAGGTAGAAACCATAGTAGGAAGAATCAAAAGAACTCTCGTCTTAGATTGATTATAATCCAAAATAAATTACCCATACTTACCATGCTCTTGTAACTTTAAACCAGTGTTGCCAGCAAGCAAAAAAAAATAAAATTGGGAAAACTATTTTAAATGGAAAGGAGTGGGACATCTCACTCGGTAGGTGCTAATAATTTGATTATGGTCAGACATTGGTATATTAATGTTACCAAGGGCCTTGGTATTCAAAGTTTATCAATGCCAAGGTGAACGTTCAGTTTTGAGTACACCTTCCTTGAAGTCTTGTCGATTAAGCCAATTACTCTAAATTTGGGAGAACATTGCCTGACATTGTTGGGACATACTTTGTAAAGTGATAAGATGTCGAATGAGGTTTGAAAATGTAATTTCTATCCATTCTGGGGTTTTCCAGACTGGAGTACTGAAAGTCGTACATTTGTTAGTAATGTTGAATGGGACAACAATTTTATCGACATTTGCTTCAATATGTGAAATGATAGAATGACAAATTTTTAGTGAAAGTTCTTAGGAATGCTCTACGTCCGTGCTGAATTTTTGTTGACTCTGGACTTTTAGATGCCATGGCCTACTGGTTAGTGCGTAGGACTGCTTAGCGCCTTCAAATCCTAAAATTGACAACAAACTTACATTTTTTTAACTCCTGCACCACTTTTGAGAAGCATCCGCGACTAAGAGTAACACTATCATGAGAAGCTTCTACAAAATTGTCCATTCGGCGTATAACAGGGTACTCATTCTGTAACTTTTTCAAAACGATTATCGTTGACGATAATGCTGGAGACTTCCTATGTACGTAGCGTGTAATTTTTATAAATCGTATTTGTGCACAAGTGTACAAAATAAACAACAAATGGGACATGTTTCACGTTTTATATTGCATTTAATGCGATTCTACTAAGAAATGGTCGTCTGAATATTTGTTGAAACGAAAAAAAAAACATGTTGATGTCGCCACAACTAGGAAGCGAACCCAAAATGTCTTAAGCCATAACCCCTTTAAAACATCTTCTCAACTGTCACATGTACACACATCCCGGAAACCTTTTAAAAGGCTTATAACAATTAATTTTTTTTAACTATAAAGCCTCTGCCTTTAGCTTATACAGTTATCTCACGTGCTGAACTTCTCGGCACAAGTACAAAAAGTCTTAATAGAAGTAATTGCTTGTTGAAATTGGAAATATTTGCCTTATTGAAGAAAAATTCTTATTTGGGAACACTTTTCCAGTGTTTCGGTCAGGAGTAGGCTTCAGAATTATTGCCGTATCCGTTTCCACTTTCAGAGGCGTGAATTGAGCATTTTTCTGAGTGCCTCCATTTTCGCAGTTGATGCTTCGCTCGGACCGGGTTTTCCTTAATTTGCGATTGCAAAACAAAATGTGTAGTCACAGCTGATATAAGCCTTAGCTGTATACATATTATGCTTCTATATTACTTCGGCGGAAGCTCTAACAAAACACCTTTTTAACTGTCACAAGTACATCCATCCCCGAAAACCATTTGGAAGCTTTATACCAATTAATCTTCCATAAAGCCTGTGTATTCACCTTAAAGAATTATTATACATGCTGAACTTCTCCACACAAGTAAAAAAAACTTAATCGAAGGAATTGCTTCTTGATATTGTAAATTTATGCCTTATAGATGAAGAAATTTTCAATTGAGCTATATTATCGTTTTGAAAGTTACAGAGTGAGTACCTAGGATGTCCTCGTCATTGTGGCGGAAATAATAACTTCCCACACACAAATAAAGGGAGAAGCTAGATTTGAGGTCTTATATGGGGCGCCAAGGCCAGTTAGTGTTTTGTTAAGGTCTGATTGCCATGTTTGAATAAATTGGTTACTTAAAATTTGTATTGAGGTATTTTTTGAAGTGTTCCTTTTGAAGTAACCGCATACGCATATCTTGTTTAAAGCGATTTAATGGAGTTCCCTTTGTATGGTTACCAATTTTTTTTTTAACCTTGAACCAATCTTAAGAAATAGAAATATTTCCATCTCAAATATAATCAAACCGGTATCAAGAAGCACGCCAATCTACACTTTACTTAAGTATCAAATTGGTATTGCACTTCAGATACATAGATACATTCTAAATGTTAGCTCGTCATCTGTAGAACCACATAACTCATTTCCAAATAATAATAAAATCTCAAAGATGTAAGAGACCTAAGGAGAAGCTTCATCCTAAAACCACACACAACGATACCTATACGCGAGTATGGCTTAAAATAACACCTTGCTTCTGGTCTACTATACTTTAGGTTTCTCTCTATTTTTGGGCGTCTCCCCACATTGCGCTGTCTGTAGGTTACCGCGTGCATTTCAAAATCGATTGCCTCGAGCTTGCTGCTGCTGTTGTTGCTGTTGCTGTTGCTTTAAAAGAAGGAAGCCAGCAATAACAGCAATAAAACCGTCGGCGACGACGACGACGACGAGCTCTCTCCTTGTATCTACTGTATCTTTTCCTTATTGCAATTTCTGTTATAGTTTCTATGCTATGGATATTGGTAGTCTTCTTGTGCCGTATTACGTTTCATTATTACCTCACTCGCTGGCCTTGTTTTTTTTTTTTTTTTGCAATAGCACTTGCACTAGCACTTCAATCCTGCATATATGTATGTAAAGATAGATATCTACGGAGATTTGCAATATAAGTGTCCAACGGCTAGATATCGTTGATGTTTAGGTATTTTTTATATGAAAATACCGCGTTTAGAGTTGACACACTGATCGTGGTGAATTTCGTGTTAAAGAGTGCGCGCCACAGGTCAAAATGGACTGTGGTGGTGCGATGTGTGAACTGTCACAACAAATTATGGTGAATAAGTGCATATTTTTGGATTCAATTAATTATTATCTGAAGTTAGACCCATCTACAGGTACGAGGAACGTTACTAGGGAGCGTATCAATGAGGTAATACATGTTCTAAGGTACTTGTATAAGGCTTTCCTTAAAGCGCTTTCTATCTTTAAATTTAAAGTGAACAAAGTTTGTTAGATATCAACGAAATTTTGTTGGCGCATGAACCAGGCTGAAATTTACCGATGTCTTGGGGTATAGTTGGCTTTGAGGGCTGCTTTAGTTTGTTGCTTATTCAAATAGACCTGCGACTTACTAAAACCCTAGAGGAAAAAATCTAGCGGGGTAAAATCGCACGAAGTCGGCGGTCAGTTCACATCACCTCCACGTGGGACGTCATTCCCTCGAATCACTTGTTCAGAATTTCCAACGTCTGACCATAATGAAATTATTAACACCTGCTGACTGAGATTTCCTGCTCCTTATCATTTAAAATTGTTTTTGTTTTTGTTTTTTTTTCAATTTTATCCCTTAACTTATGCTTGCTGGCAACACTGTTTTTTAAGTAGAAGAGCGTGGCAATTATGGATAATTTATTTGGGATTATTATCAATCTTAGGCGAGAGTTTTTATGGGGTCGAACTTGATGCTATAGCTTTTCTTACATTAATACAGGTTTTGGAAGCTTAATAGACGCCTTACAGAGGCTATAATTATAAAAACCCATTTAATAGACTTTCGCAATAGCTGCCTGGCACGCAGCGCAGTCCTGTTGAAACCAGGTGTCCATATCATCAAATTCATACCAAAGAAGATGGTAATCCTCGACCTACAGTGTTCACTGGTGAAGGTCATTGTCTGTCCAACGCCGTTCTCAAAGAAAAATCGACCGATATGTGGCACTTAGTGCAGTCCTCTTGAAAGTAGGTTTCCATATCATCAAATTCATGCCAAAAGAAGATGGCAATCCTCGACCTGCAGTGGTCACCGTTGAACGTCATGGTCTGACCAACGTCGGTTTCAAAGAAATATCGACCAATCTGTAGCACATAGCGCAATTCCATTGAAACCAGGTGTCCATATCATCAAATTCAGACCAAAAAAAGATGATAATCGTCGACCTATAGTGCTCGCCGTTGTAGGTCATTGCCTGGCCAACATCGTTCTCAAAGAAATATCGACCGTTTGACTTCGACAGCCAAAGTTCCACGCTAAATAATGACTTTCTCGGGACGCATTGGACGCTTTTTGATCTCATGTGGATTGATATAGTCCCAAGTTCGTCATCTTGTTTGTCGATGTTTTCGAAGAAAATTAAGCAGAGTGCAGTCGTTGTCTAGAATCGTTTACCTTCAGCTTCTTTAAAAGCTTAAGTTTGTACGGTTTCATCCTCAAGTCACGACGCAAAATTCGCCAAGTTATGGTCTGTTTAAGGCCGAGTTCTTGTGTGCGACGCAAAATCAACTCTCCTGCACTCTCTCACTGAGAGCGGCAATGTTTCCATCAGATCATACGTTTCGTCAGCTTACAGGTGTTGGTTCATCGTCTACTGAACTAGTGGTCTCAAGTTTATCCACCACACTGCGAATAGTTCTCTAGCTAGGGCTATTTTGAAGACCGTAAAATGGGCTAAACTCGTAGAATGTTGCCCAAATAAAACACCTATCGCCCAAACAGTCCCTATTGGACTTCTGAACCTTTACCTAAATGATAAACCAAAACTGACGAAATAAAGAATTGCTCTCATCTGTTCGGTCAAGAAGACCATTCTAGGGTAAAAAAAGAAAAAAAAATGTATCCCGCAACAGGCTCGTTAGTACCCTAGCTTTTTTCTCACAACCTTTTATGTGTGCGTCTGTACTTCTTTGCACGATGGCGGGACCTCCTGTTTTATGCCGAATTCTAACGGCTAAGTTGAGATAAGCTATTCATGACAATTGATACTACTCGGATGATTTGCAGATCATCACGAGAGGAGGGCCAGTGAAAAATCGTTTAGGTGTTGCTACGGCTGGGACTTGAACCCAGACCTTCTGCGCTGCAGTTCAACGCACTAACCATCGCGCCACTGAGCCCGAACATTCTAGGGTATCTGAAGGTAAAACAGTCCACAGATGTGTGGAACATTAACAGGCGCCGGTGAAAACATGAAAATCAAAATCTGGCACTTACTGCCCATTAAAGGCCTCAAAACTAGATTCATCCTTGATTTGTGTGTACCTATGCAAATGATTGACGCAACAGGCTCGTTTTTACCCGGAGCTCAGCTTTCTCACAACCATTAATGTGTGCATGTATACTTCCTGTACGATGGCGGGTCCTCCTATTTTATGCAGACTCCGAGTGGCTACGTTGAGATAGGCCTCAAACCAAGTTTCTACCTTGATTTGTGTGTACATATGCTAATGTTTGGCGCAACAGGTTCGTTTTTTCCCAGCGTCTAGCTTTTTCACAATCATTCATGTATGCATGTGTACTTCTTGCAAGATGGCGGGACCTCCTGTCTTATGCAGATTCCGTTGAGATAAGATTGTTTTTTTCTTTTTAACAATTGATCAATTGTCAGATCATCACGAGAGGAGGGCCAGTTAGAAAAACATTTAGGTGTTGCTATGCCTGGAAATCAAAGCCAGACTTTCTGCGCGGCAGTTCATCGCACTAACCATCGTGTCACTGATCCTGTATATTCGATTTGTGTGTACCAAATTGTTATTTTTGTCTGGGAAACCATACTGATCTGTGAAATACTTACATCCAGATGATTTGTTAATTTTGCTGAATTTCCATAAATAAATGTGAATTCCAATCTTGCTATCTGATAACAGACAAATAGCCTTCCAATGTGAATAATATGTAAGGGTCAACAAAGCCTTAAATGCCTTTAAGTTCATAACCTTATTCGTAACCTACTTTTCTTGTAGATACTCAAATAATACACACCCAAAAGAGTGTGAGTGCCCATGCGAGAAAAAAAAATTACACGACTGGATTATCCGTCTTTGCCCAATATGAACTCCCGACCTTACAGGCATTTGTAAGTACAACACATATTGGCTAGGTTATGGCCATAGTCCATTCATTGTAACGCATGTAAGTTTTTTCTTGATCGACTTAATGGGTGGTATCCAAATCTTGTAGGTTAACTGTCGTGCCTAAACCTCGAATATATTTTATGTCCTATCTCACGTGGTTCTAGACAAAACGCATCTATGAAAATATATCACATATCTAAACCTTGACAGACAAATGAATACACAGATACTCGTTCAGGTTGACCGAAAGAAATGGTTGTCCGAAATATAACTTCTGTCCTTACAAATTCTATAGAAAGTCCATTTAAACCTTCAACCATTCGCTCTGAAGGTTAATTCTTCACAAGCGCATGATCTACTGACTTAATTTGTGCTCGCGCATTCTTACAAAAGAATCGTATCCCAATAACTCATGGAACTAAAAAAAAAATGCGATGACATTCAACGCCTTAAAACGCCAATCAGTTTCGAGCCTTACTGAACCTCACAATCATGTTGTTGCCCATGCGTTTGCTTACTTAGGAAATTTTAATTTAATTGCACGCAAATCTGCCCCCATTGGCATCCAGCCGTTAAAGAGGCTGTTAACATCCTAAAAGCACGTGCTTCCAGCACCACCTGTGTGTAATCATAAAAATCAGGTTTCAAAAGATTTAATTTCTTCTGTTTTTTTTTTGTATCTTTTGCTCAACAAATCGATCTCGATAAATTCAAGTGTCATTTGTGTGTTAAGTAATTTCTATGGAATTAATCACGAATTAACACACCAAATCAATGTGGCACAGAGTTTGCCCCGCGCATATATTTATAAATGTATCTATAGGGCTGATTCGTTGCAAATACATCCGCACATACGGATACATTAACGTAACAGGCGATTGCCTCTTACTATAAGTGCCAGCAGTATGGAATTTTTATTTTTATTCAGTTTTTCTCTCCATTTCTGCACACAGCCCGAGTGGTCAGTATACAAGTGCTTGTACGTATCTGCAGCTATAAACATTTTTATGCATTGTCCAAGAGTACCTTAGCTAATTCAAAAAAAAAAAGATATTGAGTGCCCCAATATACACATGGCCCCATTTGTGAGGTCTAATGTTGTATTGCAGTTACTAAAGAATGCGCGCAGGCGCACATACTCCGGTGTGTATCTATAGATACATTTAGTGTTCTTTTCACCTAAGACGAATGAATAAGCCAGATGGGATGAATGAACGGATCCGACCGACCGACGCGACCATCGGACAAATGGATAAACGGACAGACGGACTTGGATTTGTATCTTTCGTGGAAATGAATGCTCCAGCGGTATACTAAAAAAAAAACCCACAAATTAAGACAAATATCCAAACAATTTGAAGGAAAAATCCTACGAAAAAAACAAAAGTTTAAGATATCCATGTGGGTTATTTACTTTCCATTCACCTTCGTTTGTTGTGTGGTGGTGAGTTTATATTGTTTTTCCATTTTCGCCGATTTGACCATTCCTACGGTTGGTAAAAATGTTTTTTTTTTTTTTTCTTCTTTGCCAAATGCCAGTGCGCCGCCGCCGCCTGCCCCACATCTCAACCCCGAAACATGATAAACACACGTAAAAATAAAACAAAATGCTAAAACTCTGAGAAAATGCAGAAATTCAAGATTTTCTCTTTTTTTTCAAGAGAACGGTTGGAATGGCTTTGTTTGACAATGCAAAACAGGAAAAACAAAACATATTTAGTCATGAGGCAGGATGTAACAGAATCATTAGTGATACGTACCGTAAAGAATTTCGAACTGATAATAGATACGAATATACTCAAGAGCATGCGCAACTGGATTCGACATTTATGGTTGGGCGTATTGAGTTTACATATATAAAGGGTATTATCGCCCTTATAAGGGCATTAAACTCTGAGACGAGCTAAAGATATCATAATCTTAAGTCTAGCCAACGCCTATATATTATTGGCAGGACATTGCCTAAAGAATCGATATTTTCATATTTTTAGCTCCATCAGCTATTTATACTTTCACCATCGTCAAGGCTCCATATCATCAAGCAGTAAAGAGGAGTTTACGCTTTTCTACTAGTCCAATAAGGGACATTATGGCAGAAGCCGGTCTTCCTTTGGTGCAAAACTTTCTTAAAGGCTCAATTATTGATGATGCCATCAAATCAATATTGAAAGCAAAAGATCCCAAGCGCATTCCATCAACTCTTTCAAAAGAAATAAAAGCTGCAGTCCTAATGGAACTTCCAGTGGTAATAAACAGTAAATAGTTCCCGATATTTCCACCCGGGTCTATAAATAAATCGTCTTTTAACAATATGTCAACCCATGTAAAAAGCAATATGTACATCCAACAGCATTTATAAGGCATTGCTTCATGACACCACAAATTGATTAAGATCCCAAGGCTGGACGGATCAAAAACATCAAACAGCACTTCATATGCATCAACTCACGAAGACGGTTCATTCATTCTATATTCACAGCCGAAGCAACAGCAAACCTAGGAACTGCAACTTCAATCGCAAAGCTATCGGGTGTATTTGTTATCTGTTCTGACAGTCGGGCAGTTCTAACCGCAGTTCACAAGAATTAAAATTAAAATAAGAGATCACCTCATAAAACATGGTAACAAATTAAAACCCATGTGGATACCTGGACACAGAGGGATTTTTGGCAACGAGCATGCTGATAAGGCGGCAATAGGTGCTCACGTTTAACCAGTCAAGTTAGTTCCTAATATCACTAAATGTGACCTTTCACGTGAGATAAAGAACAAACTTCGACAAGGACAACTAAGTGACTGGCAGATAAATTATCAACACGCCAACAAATCCATCAAATCCATCAAATCCATAAAAAAAAAATCAAAGCGCTATCCTATTCAATCCACACCTCCAAACAGATGAACACAATTATGGTCAGACATCGGCTTGGACATATTGGTGTCGCAAAATTCAGGAATACCAACAAAACGAAACGAAAAAAAAACAAACAAACGAAACTTGACACATGGAACCATAATCAGTGCTGCCATGACTATCACGTGAATCCAATACTATCACGATCAGCACAAATTTTTCTTTTTCGAGCATTAAAGGCCGTATGTCGGCAATAATGCCACGAATGTTGCCTTCCAAGTCCCCTAACGTTTCTGGGTTGTTGGCGTAGACGAGCGACTTTACTTATCTCCAAAGAAAATAATCCAATGGTGTCAAATCACACGATCTTGGTGGCCAATTTACAGGTCCATACTACTTAAGTGGCGCTACAGTCCGGAATGAAGCTGGGCCTCAACCAATATGCCTCTCCAATTAGCACGGTTTTTAGCTAACTGCCTCCAGTTGCGCACTCCAAGTTGGTTGAGGTCGGTTTTTACTTGTGCGCGCCACTTAAGGCGAGGTCTTCCTCTACTGCGTCCGACGTCTGGCTGGGAATCGAAGACGAGCTGGAGCATTGGTGTCTAATCGTTCTACATGTCCTAGCCATCTTAAACGTCCTATGCTGGTTTTTTTCTACCAGGAGCATGTCGCTGTACAGCTCGTATAGTTCTTGGTTGAATCTTCGTCTCCATAGCCCGTCAACGCAAACGGGACCGAAGATTTTTCGAAGAATTTTCCTCTCAAATCGACCAAGGATTTCTTCATCCGCTTATGAGACGGTCCATGCTTCAGCGCCGTAGAGCAGGACTGGGATGATCAGGGTCTTATATAAGATCTCCTTAGTAGGTCGAGTGAGGGCTTTACTACTGAATTGCCTTCTTAGCCCGAAGAAACAGCGGTCGGCAAGAGTAAATCTTCGTTTAATTTCTGACGAGATGTTGTTGTCAGAGTTAGATGCGGAGCCGATGCAGACAAAGTTCCGTACTAACTCAGAGTTATACCTGTCAATTTTGACGTTCTGACAGGCTTAGTGGCGCGATGGTTAGTGCGATGAACTGCAGCGCAGAAGGACTGGATTCGATTCCCAGCCGTAGCAACACCTGAATGATTTTTCACTGGCCCCCCTCTCGTGTTGATCTGACAAATGATCCGAGTAGTATCAATTGTCATGAAAAGCTTATCTCAACCTAGCCGTTCGGATTTGGCATAAAACAGGAGGTACCGCCATCGTGCTAAGAAGTACACACGCACACATGAATGGTTGTGAGAAAAAGCTAGGCCCTGGGTACTAACGAGCCTGTTGCGCCATAAATTTTTTTATTATTTTATGTCCAATTCGTCGGTGTTGTGTGTCCTTTCGTGTTGACATCATATACTAAGTCTTGCCCTCATTTGCTGCTAAACGCATTTTTGCCACTTCTATCTCTATACTAGTAAACGTGGCTATGACATCACGTTGCGTCCGACCAATGATGTCAATATCGTCGGCGTATGCTAGTAGTTGTGAAGATTTTTGGAAAATTGTGCCTTTTGGTGTTGACTTGTGAGTTTTGCACAATCCTCTCAAGAATCTGATTGAAGAAGTCACTTGACAGCGCATCGCCTTGTCGAAATCCTTTTTTGGTATCGCATATGTCGGTGAGGTCGTTTCGGACCCTGATGGAGCTGCGAAAATTCTCCATCGTCATCCTACACAAACGGACGAGTTTGGACGGTATACCAAAACTAGACATGGCTCTGTATAGTTCGTCTCTATAAATGCTGTCGTATGTGGCTTTTAAATCGATGAATAGGTGGTGGGTATCGATTTGGACTTCTTGGGTTCTTTCCAGGATCTGCCGAAGTGTGAAGATTTGATTGGTTGTGGCCTTTCCTGGCCTAAGACCACACTGATAAGGGCCGATCAGGTTGTTGGTAAACGGTTTCAGGCGTTCACATATTACGGCAGAGGGGATCTTGTAGGCGATGTTGAGAAGACATATGCCTCTGTAGTTTGCGCAGTGTAGAGGTCTCCTTCTTTGTGGATCGGGCAAACGATGCTGAGGTTCCATTCTTCAGGCATACTTTCTTCCGACCAGATTTGGCTTATGAGTTGGTAGATGTTTCTTACCAAGTCATCTTCGCCGGTTTTATAAAGCTCCGGCAGCCTTATTAAGCTTCAGTTTAGATATTCCTATCCTCACTTCACGCAGGTCGTGCGGTTGGCAGTTTTCGCTGTCGTTGCCAATATTGAATGCTTCGTTCCGCCTGGCAGCGGAATTTTGTTCGTCATCGCCGTTCAACAGTCTGCAGAAGTGGTTCTTTCATATTTTCAGCATCGACTGTGTCTCAACTACGATATTTCCTGGTTCATCTCGACAGGATTCTGTTTGAGCCTTGCAGCCTTGGCTTTGACGTTTTACAATTTGGTAAAACTAACGAATATCGTTGCTGGAGTAGCACCTCTCTATATCCTCGATCGCGCGCTTTTCCTGCTCTTTTTTCTTCTTTCTGAAAATCCAGTGTTCTTCCGTTCTTCTCTTTATATAGAGCTCAACGGCAGCTCTTGTCTTCACCTGCAGCTAAGCCGTGTAGACCTCGTTCTTGACTGCGAGCATCTGTCGGCATTTCTCATCAAACTAGGGGTTTCTTGCTTTTGGGCGCGAGAAACCTAGAACATCAGTTGCGGTTGATCTAATGGCCTGTTATTATCGTTGCGATTGTTCTTCGACATTCGGGGCTGGTGGTATGGTGTTAATCGAGATGTTACGCGATACGCCTTGCGCGAAGGTCCTGGCGGTATCTTGGGATTGCAGTCTTTCGATAAAAAATGTTTTCACATTATTTCAGGATTGTTGTGGCTGCAACAAGGTAGCGGTCCGAGTCGTTGTTACCCCCTCGTAATGTTCGGACATCCAATATACTGGATGCGTGCCTCTTGTCTATCGCAATTTTATCAATTTGGTTAACCGTTCGTTGATCTGGAGACCGCCATGTCCCCATGTGGTTATCGAGGTCAGGACACCGTGCGGTGGTTATATTGGCATTTTGTTCCGTAGCGAAGCTAATTAGCCTAAATCCGTTACCAGACATGTTGTCGTGTAGGCTGTGTTTTCCGACAATACTGCTATATATGTCTCTTCTCTTTCTTCCTACTTTTGCGCTAAAATCACCAACAATTACCCCATCTATGATGTTTGTAAAGTTGCAGTGAAATAACCCCCACGGAAATAAGCCTCACGATGAAGAAACACTTACCCCCGGCAGGTGTTATTGCCATTTGAAATTGGAATTCTATCCAAGTTTGGTGTATTCAAAGTTTGAATGTGAGTGGGGGGCAGGTTGCCCCCCAGCAACCGGCCTGATTGTGCTTACTGTTGGATTTGACATGTAAGCGAACTCGAATGCATGAAAAGGAAATAAACCCAACAAGCAAAAGGCATTTACAGCCGCGGGATTTATTTCCGTTTCCAAAAAGAAATAACCCCATCGAATGCTGTTTCCTTTTTTATGGGAATTAAGCCTAATGGGGCTTATATTCGCCCCATTTAAAACGGTGACGAATAAGACCAATTAGATTCAATTTTACTACAAAGAGATACTTTCGCTAAGTAGATATACCTAACAATATATTCTAAACCGACATGTGAGTTTCTCTTTTTCAACTTATAAATAATAGAAAAGTCATATAAAGAAATGACGCTGATAATAAAAATTAAGAACTGAAAAATTCCCCCTTCATAACATTACCTCACGCTACTGAAACCTTTAGAGATAATTTCGAAAAAAAAAATTAAAAGATATTTCAAACGGTTGTACCATATCCGACATGTAGGTTTCTCTTATAAACCCCTCATATAAACAAATGATGATAATAACGACGATAATAATAAAAAAAAAATGAAAGAAATGAACAGCCGGTCCTGGCTCCCCCTCTATATGAATCTAAGTTTGAATTATAGGTGTGGGGACAGATCTTATTTTCTATATATTTCGCTTTTTTTTTCGTTCCTTCATTTTTCTTGCGCTCTCTTCTGGCTGGCTGACTTCGAAATTAGCTTTGAAAGCAGAACACCGTGAAATATGACTTCATCTAAACGTAACGTAAGATACATATGTATCTATTTGTTGCTTCCATCCCTGTGCGTGCTCTATTGTGGTTCCATCTCTATCCAGTATAGCTACTCTAGATATGGTCGTTTTTTTTTTTTTTGCTCAATATCTACTCAAAAGCATATTAAAAAATAAATGTGTGTGTGTGGGTATTTTCCATTCAAGGTGGGATGGGGGGTACTAAGCTCAAAACATAGAAAATGCAACTTAAAAAAAAAAACAAAACAAAGATGGAAGAGATGGAGGAGAGGAAAATCCTATTATCCCAAACGTATTCATTTTTCGTCGACAGAAAATACCCCCAAATCAACCCCCTCTAGTCGATAGACTATAAGCTTACATTTTACATTTAGCCCCCACCGCCCTTAAATGTAGACGAATAAAACGATATAACGATGATTGCTGAGAGAGCTCCAGCAATGACATTACGCGATCTTGCGTGTGCTCAAAGACGAAGGGAGGAATTAAATTCCCGCAAATTAGAAATCAGGTTATGTTAATGGAGTCTTTTTCGGCGCGGTTCCGTTTTTTTTTTTTTTTTTCTACACAAAGAGACAATTACAGACGATGGCACGCAAATTCTATGGCAACGGTAGCACCCTCTTGTGTTGGTGATGGTGGTGGTTGTTGGAAAATTTCAATGACTTCTTTCGTTGTGGTGGTGGGTGGGGGGGTGTAGATTTCAAGGGAGGTATACGTTCAAAGGAAGCAAGAAAAATATGGCAAAAATAAATCACAGATGCTGTAATTTGTGTGCTTTGGTGGTATCATAACACAATTTCGCTGGCTCATCCAATCGTCAAGTGCAAAAAGCCATCCATTCACCTCCTTCCACTGGTATTGTTGTTGGTAACAACAAATTATATCCTGATAATTTGAAAGCAAGTCCCGCGAGAGTTTGAAACATGCAAAGTGTCAGGAAGGATGTTGGTAGTAGTAGGTAGGATTCTTTTTTTTTATGGATTGACCTTTGTAAAGGGCAAAGGGTAGTTAGTCATTTGCATTTGGCATATGGTATGGCAAGTATGTTGTTTGCGATTTGTTGACATTTGAGGGGAATTTCGATTTGAAGTTTTCACAAACTGCGAATTTTTACATGCTCCTGGGGTCGGGTTTTTGAATTAAGCTGAATGTGAGATGAAACTTAACCTGAAATGATGATGGAGAAGTTTTACGTATATTTTTCGGTCTGTAGGTGAAGTGAGTAGATTAATGGGATCTGATAAGCTAAAGGGTGATCCATTTCGAGGTTCCCTACTTTTTTAAAGAAAAAAACACAGAAAATTCAAATTTAATGGAGAACGTTTATTATCATTTGAAAGAACATACTTTGGCATTTATTTTTTGAAGATTATGTCTATCAAATGTTGGCTGGACGTTGCTACGTCGCAGATGGTCCATCCGTTGAGTCCAATTTTCGATCACTTGTTCGAGCATTTCGACTGGTAACCGGCGAATGACACGCGTGATGTTTTCCTCCAAGGCCTGAATCGAAGCGGGTTTGTCGGCATAAGCTTTTGGCTTTACATATCCCCACAGGAAAAAGTCTAACGGTGTGATATCACACGATCTTGGTGGCCAATCGACCGGCCCAAAACGTGAAATTATGTGCTCACCGAAATGTTCTCTCGATAAGTCCATTGATTGATGCGATGTGTGGGAAGTGGCGCCGTCTTGCTGTAACCAAATGTCGCCGAGATCACGAGCTTCAATTTCAGGCATCAAATAGTCGGTTATCATTGCACGATAACGGTCGCCATTGACGGTTACGTTCGCACCGGCATAATTTTTAAAGAAATATGGACCAATGATTCCACCGGCCCACAAACCACACCAAGCCGTTGTTTTTTCTGGATGAAGTGGCAGTTCTTCAATCTCTTCAGGTTGCTCTTCGTCCCAAATGCGGCAATTTCGTTTGTTTACATACCCAATGAGCCAGAAATGGGCCTCATCGCTAAACAAAATTTGCCTCGAAAACGTCGGATCTTCTTGGAACTTTTCAAGAGCCCATAGAGCGAAGCGATGTCGCTTGGGAAGGTCGAGCTGCTTCAGTTGTTGCACAAGCTGTATTTTGTACGCTTTCAATTTAAGATCTTGACGTAAAATGTGCCAAGTCGTTTCATACGTCAGTCCGAGTTGCTGCGAACGGCGCCGAATCGACTCTCTACGGTCTTCGTGTACACTCTCAGCTACGGCCGCTATATTTTCTTCACAGCGTGCTGGACGTGGTCTATTCGGTCGAATATTATCCAATAATGAATGCTGGGTCTCAAAATGGGTGATGGTGTTGCGAATAGTACGCTCAGTAGGCCGATTATGTTGACCATAAGTTGAGCGAAGTGCACGAAACACATTCCTCACAGAACATGAATTTTCATAATAAAGTTGAACAATTTGCAAACGTTGTTCACACGTGAGTCTTTCCATTATGAAATGCCAAACAATACTAAACAAAAATAACATGACAGCATGACACGACTCACACGTGATCTGTCAAAAAAGGCTATTGAAAAAAGTATCTCTACTTGGATCACCCGTTATAATGTTCTAATATTAGGCTAAATCGCATATGTGGATGTCAATCATTTTTAGATATACAAAAGGCATTTACCGCAGCCTTAAACCTAGCTTCTCCCTTCATGCATGTATGCGTATTTATTATTTTTACCACCAAGGAATGCAAACTTTTTGTAAAAGATTTCTCAGTGAAGTTTTGAAAAGTTTCAAATGCTGTGGAAGAGTAAAATGTTTTTGTTTTACAGGGTTGCTATACAGCTTGTCGAAGTTAGCCAGTTAAAAAAAAAAACAAATTTATATAGACCTTGCAATTTGGAGAAATATCAGAGACCATTTATTGGGCTTCTGAACCAAAGCATTACACAAATATATGATGGTACAGGGTTCCTATTAAAATAGCCGCTTTACAACCGAACTATACAAGCTGTGCAGCGATAAGTTCCTTGGGAAAAAAACTCCGCATTGTACGTTTAATATCGCTAGGACATGTAGAACGAATGGATAACAATAATCTGGCTCGAGAGACTTCGACTCGTAAAGGGTTTTTCAATAAGAGCGCTACAAAAGTTTTTTTTTTTTAATAAAACAAAAACGGTTTCGGATATCAATGAAATTCTTTATTCCTGTGAAAGTACGTTCGATGCCATTATGCATGGAACTCGATTTCTTTTGCATTGCCACCACGGGCAGGCTTGCAGAAGTTCAGACGCTGAACCCAATTTTCGACGGTTTTCAAGCATAAATCGGCCGATACTGCTGCAATTTCACGTTCGATATTCGCACGAAGTTTATCAATCGTCGCTGGCTTGTTGGCATAGACCATAGACTTAACGTAGCCCCACAGGAAGTAGTCTAACGGCGTCAAATCGCACGACCGAGGCGGCCAAGCGACTGGACCATTTCGTGAGATAACACGTTCTCCAAACTTGGTTTCCAATAAATTGATTGTGGCATTCGCTGTGTGGCTTGTGGCGCCGTCCTGTTAAAACCACATGTCCTCCAAGTCTATATCATCCAATTGCGACCAAAAATATTTGGTTATCATTGAACGGTAGCGATTCCCATTCACAGTAACGTGCCGGTCTTGATCATCACGGAAGAAGTACGGCCCAATGACGCCGCCGGCGCATAAACCACACCAAACCGTAATTTTTTCGGAATGCAATGATGACTCATGGAGTACGTGTGGATTGCTGCCTGACCAATGCCGCATATTTTGTTTATTGACGAAGCCATTCAGCCAGAAATGAGCCTCATCGCTGAAGATGATTTTTCGATGAAAATCCGAATCATTTTCAAGTTGTTGCTCAGCCCAATTCACGAATATACGACGCTTCTGGTGGTCAAGCGGCTTCAGTTCTTGAGTCAATTTAATCATGTAAGGATGTAGGCCAAGATCTTATCGCAAAATTCGCCACAACGACGTCACAGAGATGCCCGACGCTTGAGAACGACGTGTGAGACACATTTGGGCTTTCGTCAACTGAAGCCTCAGCGGCAGCAAAATTCTCGACACTACGGGCACTTCTTTGTCTCACTGGCACGGGAACACTTTGTACTGTGCCTGTGGATTCAAATTTTATCAATAGACGCGTTAATTGTTGATCTGCTAGGACGATTATGACGACCATTAATTGGTCGTAGCGCTCTTAACGTTGAGGCCACTGACTCCGATATCGGTTGTTAATTTTAATAATTTTGACTCGTTGACTCGTTGACTCGTTGACTGGTATATCTTTCCATCATGAAATGGCAAACCTTACTGAAGAGAAATGTCAAAAGAGTGGCAAGAAATATGGCTTCGTTTGCTGTCCGTGTCACTCGACTTTTGTAGCGGCCTTGTTGAAAAACCCGATAGTAGAGGAAGACATAGTCCTAGACCACGTCAAATAATTTATAGGAATAACTATTCCAAGTCAACTTTAATGTCATTCATATGGCGTTTGGTGAACCAAAACTTCTGTAGAGCTTATGATTAGCAGTTACTTCAAAAATCAGTGGTTGGTTAAAAATTAGAAGATTCCTTAAGCCTTACTATTCAAAGTCACCTACAATGTCATACATATGGCATTTGATGACCAAAACCTCCTGTAAGGCTTGCAATTCAAAGTCACTTTAAAGATCAGTCGATTAGATAATGAAAGAGTAAAAGAATTTATAGAACATACTACTTGAAGTCAACTTCAATGTCATCCATATGGCATTCGATGAACCGAAGCTTCTGTAAAGCTTGCAATTCAAAGTCACTTCAAAAATCAGTCGATTCGACAATGAAAAAGTAATAGAATTTATAGAACATACTATTTGAAGTCAACTTCAATGTCATCCATATGGCATTTGATGAACCGAAGCTTCTGTAAAGCTTGCAATTCAAAGTCACTTCAAATATCAGTCGATTAGTTAATGAAAAAGTAAAAGAATTTATGGAACATACTACTTGAAGTCAACTTCAATGTCATCCATATGGCATTCGATGAACCGAAGCTTCTGTAAAGCTTGCAATTCAAAGTCACTTCAAAAATCAGTCGATTCGACAATGAAAAAGTAATAGAATTTATAGAACATACTATTTGAAGTCAACTTCAATGTCATCCATATGGCATTTGATGAACCGAAGCTTCTGTAAAGCTTGCAATTCAAAGTCACTTCAAATATCAGTCGATTAGTTAATGGAAACTCAAAAGAATTTACTAGAACTTACTATTCACAGTCAACTCCAACGTGATCCATATGGCGTTTAATAAACCAAAGCTTCTGTAAAACTTGCGATTAGAAGTCACTGCAATGATTATTTGTATTGCAGAGTGTAACATTCTGTAAAATGTAAAATAGCTTGCGGATTACGATAGATTTTATGGGTGATCTATATAGTCTGAAACGGGAGTGGAATGAGCAATCCTGGCATAAAAATAAATCAAATTGCTTAAATGTTAATGAAAAACTTAACGAAGCGATGCGTAGCGTAGTATCAACTTTTTCACTTTTATTCATCATTTTGGTGAACCTGGGAGGAGAGGTCTTTTAGGATGTTAAGAACTTCACTTCAACAATGATATGTTTTCTTAAGATGACTTATAGTTCCTTTGGAAAAAAATTGTTTTCTGAGGCTCCGAAGAACATAATTGTTACGTGAGAAGTACGTATACGACTCAGTAGTTAATTTTTTTTTTTAAATAAATGTCAATCAATTTTAATGAACGGGCTGAAATGTCATTAACGTAAGATTTTTCTTGCAGATCTGAGGCCTCACAAGACTGTGGGTGTATTTTTCTTGTATTCATATAATCTCTCTTTTCTTCTAGAGTCCTTATATTTCTTCCGAGTTCCGAGGTCAAGGCATAGTGCCATTCGTCTTCTCATTTTTATTATTTTCTGTCATTTTTGGCACGAGACAAAATGTTAATTGAATTGGTATACTTGAGGGAAGAACAAGAAATACCCCTTCCAATGACTTATGGCCAGCATCGAGATTGGACTGATCTTCTAGAGATAATGGTACCTTCAGCCAAATTGTCAGCACACTACACGACCGGTGTCCCAACAAGACCATCGCTGGTTTTTTTACTTCGTTAGGGTGGTTAGAGTTTTACTTTTTTGATTCACGTTATTTGAGAACCTGATATTTCAGTGCAGGGACATAAGTCCTGAATTGATTTTTCAGAATTAATGTCTGACTTTAGTGGGAAATAAGTCCCAAACTGAGTTCAGGACTTATGTCTCACTAAAGTGGAGTTGAATTCAGGACTTATATCTCACTTTAATGGGACATGGGTCTCGAAAAATCAATTCAGGACTTATGTCTAGGAGACTTATGCCCCTGCGCTGATTATTTCCATCAAATCTTCCCTGTACACAAACCATGTTCTATGAGGCAATGTAAACCGTACGCTTGGCGATAAAAGATTCCTCATGTCTTAAAAAGTCTGCAGAAGATTACAGCGTAATCTGTGTCTTCCTTCTAATCATGGAAATTCAGATACAAAAAGTTGAGTTATTGGGTCCAAATCTATTATGGCTGGACATAATGATGCTACCTGTGTCTTCCTTCTAATCTCGGATGTTAAGATTTAAAAGAATTAGTTATTGGGTCCTCATCTATAACGGCTGGACAAGAATTGCACATATGCTGTAGACTTGGACCATCTTGTTAGGTTTTTTTTATCACCAGCAGGCGCTCAAAGGCTTGTAAATATATCAATCAAGTTTTTGAATACCGCACATGTATTGGGGGAATTAACGATGAGAGAAGAGAGGATACCGATGGAATGGCTATGACCAAATCTTATTAAAATCCTAACGGAAAAAAATAATTCCTCCCAACTGTTGTTGCCTCTCTTGTAATAGATCATTGAAACCTCTTCCAAAAACGTTCAAAAATCACTGACGAATATAAAATATAAAACTCCATCTGCATTGGCGACGTACCGTACTGATCGTTCGTAGGCTCACAAAAGCATTCTTCTCACTGATGCCCTTATCCACTTTGGGGCAGAGTTACATCGCTGACTTTGAAAATCCCTCTATGATACTCCGAAGGTTAGGCTAGTTTTGATGGGGTGTTGAAACCCAGGCGAGCCGTAAAACTTGTATAGGACTACGTGGGTCAATAGCGATACCCTTTATTGTACCTGAAGAGAAATCTGCGTTACTAAGAAGAGTGATACTTAGTTGGTTTATGCTGCCCCATCAGCTGCAAATAGGTAGTTGCTCCAACCCGACTTGCAGTTATAAGCTGAAGATCTGCGCAATAGGTGTTGTGGCTACATTCCGTCAAGTTCTCGTAGGAGAAGCCGCCAAGGATTTTGTTACGGCTCTTGCTGATCGCGGAGCATTGACACATTAGGTGGACGATTTCCTCCTCGATGTCGGTTACCATAGACGTGGTGCTTATAGAAGTCGATTCCTGCTGGGTTCCCACGAAAATTTCTGCGTTAGTAAGAAGAGTGATACTTAGTTGGTTTATGCTGCCCCATTAGCTTCAAATAGGTAGTTGCTCCAACCCGACTTGCATTTATAAGCTGAAGATCTGCGCAATAGGTGTTGTGGCTACATACCGTCAAGTTCTCGTAGGAGAAGCTGCCAAGGATTTTGTTACGGCTCTTGCTGATCGCGGAGCATTGACACATTAGGTGGACGATTTCCTCCTCGATGTCGGTTACCATAGACGTGATGCTTATAGAAGTCGATTCCTGCTGGGTTCCCACGAAAATTTCACCGTGATTTTTTTTTTAATTTTCACGCTTCTCTGTACTTTATACGGCTATCTCTTCGTTCTACTCCGCTTAACTGGACCGTAATAGGCATTCCTCACTTTTGACTACCAGAGACGCGTAGTGTTTATAGACCTTGATAACCTTGCCCTATGAACATTTTTTTGTTTAAACCTCTGACCGTCGATTAATGTACTCTTGCGTATGGTCCTATGGTCTTATGGTCATATGGTCATATTGTTCTATTTCCGTTGGTTTCTCAATTACAAACTAAATTCTGATTTAGGTCGCCACAAGATGTTGCTTCGTCTTTAAATCGCAAAAAGTTGACCCCATCCCACAGCAACCGATATGGGCTAAGCTTACTAGTGCGGCATGCGGTTTGTTGTTTTTCTCTCAACTGCTTTTATTAGATTTTTTTCTTCTCGTTCTCAAAAGAAACGAAAAAAAAAATTACAAATTAACTTGCACAATAAAAATAACTTTAAGCATCGAACTTAATGCTCTGATTACACCAAATAAATTCTTTGGTTAATGTTTTTTTTTTTATTATTATAACCTACCTATCGTGTATTTACTCTCATTTCATGAGAATTGCTTCCACTAATCCAACTAAAACACATGTCTGCAATGTTCGTTGCATGCGGTTCCGATGGAAGAAACAACGCGGTAGATACTTCAACGATCTCTAAGTGTGACTCTTACATCGATACGAATTGTCGCCACCATTAAACACTTTGTTGCAATATTTGTCACAGAACCATGCAAACTGCTCATTAACAGATAATTAAATTGGGGGCTACTTAATAGACGGACGGGGGCATTATTTTATAATCGTTGGTAGCGAAACATCTGCAGTTTTACGACCACCCAAAGATAGGTACATCCCGCAGACACTTTGACGACTTCCTTCGACTTTGGTGATATGAATGTTTGCACTTGTTTCCCACCTACATACATGTGGTGCGAATCCCCGAGTGTGCTGCTAAAATTAGAATCCAGAATGAAAGAATCTCAAAGCAGCAATCTGTTGTCGTAGCTGGGTAGCCCAGTTTCATTTCCCAGGCGTACTATCGAAAGTGTACTCACCTACACTTGAGCGTCTCCGTCCACGTTCACGCCTGCGTCTTCGGCTCGTCATCGTCGACTACGATGACGACGACGGATGATGAAAAGCGAAACGGAAAACGTATGTTGTACCCCCAACTTTTCCTTTCTTTTGTAATATTCGTGGAGTGGCCGGTTGGGCGTTCTTGTGCGGCTGTGTGTCGTTACCATCGTTGCTTTGAATTGTGTTCGGTTTTTCTGTGTTGCCGCTCGCTGAGAATATTCTCCCACAATAGCCAGCGTGTGGAATAATGATCTTCCTTGGCCTTGAATACTTGGGGTCTGGAAGCTCTTGTCTTGGTTGAGTAATTCGCATAATTTACATATTTGAACCGAGACATCTAACCAGACATTCTCATCTAGAGAATTTCTGTTGGTACTTTTGAGTCGGAAAGGTTCCTTGGACATTTTTTTTTTCTCTTTGAAAAGTGAAAACTTATGCCTACAATTTGGATTGATCTAGTTGCGATTCTAATTCGAATGAGAGTGACAATAAGGTGGGGATTTATATTTCTTTCTAACTGATTGGATTCTTGCTAGAATTTTTCTATTTCGGAAATTCAGCATCTGATTAGATTTTGAAAAATGTCCTTAAACTTAGGGGTGGTGATTGTCGGAGGGGATTTTATTAAATTCCAAGTTGAAAAACTGTTCTAATCAGGAATGGGGATGTTGGGTTGTGCTCTTAGGGGCTGTGCGTTTCAGCATATTGTCGGAATCGATGATGATTTTAATTGATGAAAATTCCCAGATTGACAAACTTTTCAAATCAGACATGGAAAAGCTGCTTTAGGGTCTTATATGTTGTACTCTCTTAATGGGTGTTATATTGACTCAGATGTTTACGAGTAAAAGCTGCTTCGAGACCCTCTTTAGATGGAAAAATAATAAGAGTTATCAGGAATTATATCCCATAGGAATTTTTATCCCATTCAGCAATGTAAATTTATTTCTGAATTGGAAAAATTCCTTGGGAAAAAGAATTCCCGATAGCCCTAATTAGAGTCTAGTGTTAGGGTGTACTATACAATCTCCTCATATCGACGTATTGCTGATCTGATTAGATTTTGCAGAAATTTATTCAAATTTAGTAGTAGTAGCTGGCAATGGGATTTCACCAGAAATGGAAAAAGCTGGCAATGGGATTTCATCAGAAACGGAAAACCCGTTGTGAGGCTGTATTCCGTTTTTCGGGGTTTTGTTGGATTAGGCGATGATTTCAGTCTCTTTTTCGAAAAACTCATCTAATTAGGAGCGAAAAAAAATCTGTTTAAGTGTCGTGTAGTGTCTTTTCATCGCCATTTTGTTGGCTTAGACGTTTCGACGTTTTACCCTCTATAGATTCAAAAATAATGAGTTTGGTAACAGGTTTTGTAATCTCATCTTCGGCGTTCGAAATGCAGGTCCTGGCGCGATTTTGGAAAATTAAGCAATAGGAGGCCTCAGTGGCGCGATGGTTAGTGCGATGAACTGCCGCGCAGAAGGTCTGGGTTTGATTCCCAGCCGTAGCAACACCTTAATGATTTTTCAATGGCCCTCCTCTCGTGGTGATCTGAAAAAAACGACCGAGTAGTATCAATTGTCATGAAAAGCTTATCGCAACTTAGCCGTTCGGATTCGGTATAACACAGGAGGTCCTGTCATCGTGCTAAGAAGTACACACGAACACATGAATGGTTGTGAGAAAAAAGCTAGGCCCTGGGTACCAACGAGCCTGTTGCGCCATACATTTTTTTTTTTTTAAGCAAGAGGATGCCATGTCTATCTCAGGGAAGCACTTGAATGTACTCAGGGAACTTCTCCAGACCGCCCTCTGCCTTCGTTGGTAGATTTTGTGTCAGTCTAGATGGAAGATGTGAGCTTCTACTAATCCTGGAATCAGAAGGATGCCACGGGATTGCTTACGCTGATGACTTTCCTATTCCAGGGAAGCACTTGAATATACATAGGGAAGCACTTGAATATACTAAGGGAACTTCTCCAGACCGCCTTCTGCTTTCGTTGGTAAATTTTATGTCAGTCTAGATCGAAGATGTGATCTTCTACTCATCCTGGAATCAAAAGGATGCCACGCGATTGCTTACGCTGATGACTTTCCTATTCCAGGGAAGTACTTGAATATACTTAGAGAAGCACTTGAATATACTCAGGGAACTTCTCCAGACCGCCTTTTACCTTCGTTGGTAGATTTTGTGTCAGTCTAGATGGAAGATGTGAGCTTCTACTAATCCTGGAATCAGAAGGATGCCACAAGATTGCTTACGCTGATGGCTTTCCTATCCCAGGGAAGCACTTGAATATACTCAGGGAACTTCTCCAGACCGCCTTTTGCCTTCGTGGGTAAATTTTATGTCAGTCTATTGATTGCTTACGCGGATGACTTTCCTATTCCAGGGAAGCACTTGAATATACTTAGGAAAGCACTTGAATATACTCAGGGAACTTCTCCAGACCGCCTTCTGCCTTCGTTGGTAGATTTTGTGTCAGTCTAGATGGAAGATGTGAGCTTCTACTAATCCTGGAATCAGAAGTTCCCCCGGGATTGCTTACGCTGATGACTTTCCTATTCCAGGGAAGCACTTGAATATACTTAGGGAAGCACTTGAATATACTCAGGGAACTTCTCCAGACCGCCTTTTGCCTTCGTTGGTAGATTTTGTGTCAGTCTAGATGGGAAATGTGAGATTATGGAATGGAGTTGGAGCTTAGCCGGATTATCAACACAAAACTGGGTGGTGCCTCTGCGAGAAGACAAATCAGTAGAGGCACCCCACAAGTTGGAGTCCTATCCCCTCTTCTCTGGAACTTTGTAGTAAATGACCTTCTACTAATGCTGGAAGCACGAGGATTCCATGTCTATCTCAGGGAAGGACTTGAATAAACTTGAATAAAGAAAGCGACAGTCGTACTTGTTCGTGAAATGGCGTTTACAACCTCGTATCACGCATTGGCTATACATAAGAGTCCATAAGACTGATACTTCTGTATGGAGTAGTGGTATGGTGGACAGCGCTAGAGATAGCACTTGAGGAGCATTAAACTAACCGAAGTGCAAAGATATGCGTGGCTGTGTATTGCTAGTGCACACCCTCAGCAGCAGTAGACATTCCCTTTCACCTTTACCACTTGGACAAAATGGGCGATCAAAAATTCAAAACCAACATACACATAACCGGCCGGCTTTAAGGCGGATGGCTGAGCCGCCTAAAAGCCATCCAACAGTGGTCGGATATACAAAATGGGCGATCAAAAATTCAAAACCAACATACACATAACCCTGAAAACGCCGATTACACCCATACCAGGTTAGTCGTTTATAAGAGGTTCCAGGTTACAATTTTAGACAGAACGTCTTTTGAGAATCATGAACCTGAAACAACTGACGGAGTGTAGTTGGTGTCTTCTCCGATAGGCTAAATCTCACCCTATCTTGCCGTATTCCGGATCGTTGGAGCGTGTTCCAGCCGGAACTCATGGCGATCAAGGAAGCCATATCATGGCTGAAAGAGAATGGAATATCTGCCAAGGATGTTAGCATCATATCTGGCAGCCAAGCGGCCATCAAATCCATGGATACAATCTCAACAAGTTCAAAGGCAACCCTTGATTGCCGATCATCTCCACAGGAGTTATCAAAGGATTTTGACATTCACCTATGCTGAGTGCCTTGGCATAGTGACATTCGAGGGAACTTTAAGGCCAGACATGGTAGGTATTCCGATCGTTATATGCAAAAGCTTACTAGCCCGGCATGCTAACAGGAAACCAAATCTCCGATGGAGTCTTGGCACAACGCACGTGTCAACCACCCAAACAAACTTTACCCAAGCTGGATTTTAGGCGGTCCAAGAGACTGATTTCGCTCTCTAGACCTCACATTAGCACCGAAATAGGTGTCATCACTAGACACTGTCCAATAGCCTAACCTAACTTAAACTATAAACTTGCGTAGCCTAGGAACATTTTAACATGAAGGCTAGTGTCGATCGTTACCCTTGAACTGAAAGATAAGATTGCCCCTGCTGCAGGAATCTTATTTATCAATAGACCCAGGCCTGCTTTAGATCTAAGCCTAGTGTCTATCATAACACTTAGCTTTCTGATTTCTAAGTGTCAATCAAACAATTTATTCACCCGCGTGGCAGAGATGTTATTCACCCGGGAGCTTGTCAAATCAAAATCATTCGAAGCAATAACTGTACATGAGTTTGGCCAGCGTTGCCAGCATGAATTGAAAGAAAAACCATTTTCATCCAACAAAAAGAAAAACCTTCACCATTAGACGACTCAACGGATTCTGCTACAAAAGGATATTAAAGTTGTGGCCGTATACACTTATCGACTGTTCAATCCACAATGACCAACAACAACAACAAAAGTGGTGCAAACAATAACAAAAAAAAAAAACAAAAAAAAAACGCAAAACAAAACAACAACACAAGAATATTGTGAATGAAAAATTCTCTGCGATATTTGTTTCCGTTGAAGCCTTGTTCTGCTGCGGTTTTCCTCATTTTGTTCTCCTTTCCAGCTCAAAGTGTGGTGGTGGTGATGTAAGCTGACCATTCCCTCGTACTAGCCTGAGAACAGGTAGAACAGAAAATAAAAGAATTCTCTGTGTGATACAATTTGATTAAGAAATCTCACATTTTATAATGAAATTAAAAAAAAAAAAATTGAATGAGAAAAGAAAATATGTAGGTTTACTCCATTGGGGGGCAGTGAGACGCCAAAAACTGTCGGAGGATCTTATGCATGATCCGCAAACCTATTGTCCGATTGAATCAGCGATGATGACAACGGCGACGACGACGACGAAGACGGCGCTGGTAATGATGATGATGATGATGACGATAATAATGAAGATGATGATGATGATGACTTGGTGTGGTCATGTGAAATTCGATTCTTCGGAACCGACACCCTACTATCGTCGTTGGCAGTATAAATACGCCTTGAGACTTGGAGACCACAGAAATTTAATCAGAATTTAATGGGTGATTATCGCAATGGGAACATTTTTTCCCCCCCCTCGAGATGTAATGAACGAAAAATACAACAAAGGAGAGATGTATCAGGAAATGGTGTAAGGATTTAGCGGTGGATTTATGGGAGCTTATGTAATCTTTGTAGAGGATGTTTTTTTTTCTGCAAAAAATTAACGCAAAACTGGTCGATGTACCGAGAGATTTTGATACGTTATCAGCTTCTGTGGTTGAGAGTTCCGGAAAAGGTTCCGGTCTAACTGTTAAGAGTTAGGATAGGTTAGATTTAAGGTAGATGGTGTTCGTCCTTCCGAATAGAACTCGGGTGAGTAATTTTCAACTCGCTTGTGTTTGGTTAGCACCTTTATTTTCGTATCGCTGATTTCCTTTTAGTTTCTTTCTAGCCATTGTGAGACTGTTGCAAGTCTTGAGAAATAGGAAATGTGAATTTCGGATAGAGCTGTCGGGTAGTGGAAAGGTATTTCTTCCTAGAAGACCCCTTATAGGGGTCTAGCTGTCGTGTTTATTCTACAAACAAAGAATGATGGGATATGTGGATTTCGGCTAGAGCCGTCAAGTCGTGGAGAGGTATTTCAAAAAAGTTCCCTCTGATATCGCGAAATTCCACCTTTTCGTAATACCTAGCAGTCGTTGTGCTGTTGCAAACCCAGAGAGATATTAAATGGTAACTTCGGGTAGAGCCGTAGTGTAGTCGAAAGGTATTTCGTAGAAGCCCCCTCCTTGGCATAGCAAATGCCTTACGAACAATTTTTCTCAATTACATTTCCAATTTCAAGAAGCACATTCTTCTATTGAGCTTTTTTGTACTTGTGCGGAGAAGTCCAGCATATATATAATAAAACTTTTAGGTACACAGACTTTATAGAAGATTGATTGGTATAAGGCTTCTAAAAAGTTTCCAGGGATGTGTGTTCATGTGGCAGTTGAAAAGATGTTTTGGTAGAGCCTCCGCCGAAGCAATATAGAAGCATAATATGTATATAGCTTGTGTCTTAAGGCTTTTGTCAGTTGTGCTTACTTTGTTTTGCGATAAACTACAACGCAGTTGGGTCGGATTAAATCCCCGGTTCTGGTTGTTTTTTTTTTGCCATTTCCAAAAATATGGAGAAACTTATTTCTAAGTATAAACGCATCAAATGTTTATAACAATTTTTTTTTGTTTTTATTTTCATTATTTGTGAGTTTTCAGTGGGCTCAGTGGCGCAATGGTTAGTGCGATGAACTACCTCGCAGAAGGTTCTATTCCCAGCCGTAGAAACACCTAAATGATTGTTTTTTTTCACAGGCCCTCCTCTCGTGATGATCTGTCAAATCATCCTAGTAGTATCGATTGTCAAGAAAAGCTTATCTTAAATTCGCCGTTCGGTGTCGGCATAAAAGTCGCGCCATCGTCCCAGAAGTACACAAGCACACATGAATAGTGCTAACGAGATTTCTGCGCCAAAGATTTGTATTTCATTTTTATTTACTTGCGAGTTTCGGTAAGGCTTCCTTATAGAAATTTTATGGAGTAACTTAGAATACGCCAAATGTGTTTTCATAAGCCTTGTACTGCTTTTATTTCTGGAGAGGATAGTGCTTTAACGAAGCGAAATTGTTAGTTGTGTGGCTACTTAGTCGTGTTCTCTAACTATCGTGGTACTGCTGCAAACCTAGAGAGATAGAAAACGGGAATTTCGGCTGGAACCGTCAGGTAGTGGAAAGGTATCCATCAGTCTCTGGAAACCACAGTGTGTCATAGGGTGAATCCAAAGGTCTTTGATTTAATTCTCGTAGATTGGTTTCAGTCCAATTTGTTGAACGATCCACTCAATGTAAAATGTGCTTCAAGACAATTACGTCCTCTGGAACGTTTACGTCCAGCAATTCACAATCATCTGAGTTCGAAAATTCCAGAACCAATAAACATCTGCTATCAACAGATTGACAAGCTTGGGTGGGTACATATAGACAACTAGAACTAGACGCCGTAAGAAGCCTAAAAATTTACTTCTAGGATTTTTTCCAGAACCAAAAAACATCTGCAAGCACGAGAGTGACAAGTTTGGATGGTATAGATAGATTGACAAGCTTGGGTGGTACATATAGACACCTAGAACTAGATGCCATAAGGAGCCTAAGAATCTTCTTCTATGATTTTTCAGAACCAAAAAACATCTGCAAACACGAGAGTGAAAAGTTTGGATGGTATAGATAGATTGACAAGCTTGGGTGGTACATATAGACACCTAGAACTAGATGCCATAAGGAGCCTAAGAATCTTCTTCTATGATTTTTTCCAGAACCAAAAAACATCTGCAAGCACGAGAGTGACAAGTTTGGATGGTATAGATAGATTGACAAGCTTGGGTGGTACATATAGACACCTAGAACTAGATGCCATTAGGAGCCTAAGAATCTTCTTCTATGATTTTTCAGAACCAAAAAACATCTGCAAGAACGAGAGTGACAAGCTTGGATGGTATAGATAGATTGACAAGCTTGGGTGGTACATATAGACACCTAGAACTAGATGCCATAAGTAGCCTAAGAATCTTCTTCTATGATTGTTTCCAGAACCAAAAAACATCTGCAAGCACGAGAGTGACAAGTTTGGATGGTATAGATAGATTGACAAGCTTGGATGGTATATAGCACTGCCATATGGGGTTTAAAAATCGACTGCTTGGTTTTTTTTTTGTTTTAGAATCAATGAACATCTGCAAGCATCAGATTGACAAGCTTGGTTGGTATTGTCAAGCTTGGACGGTACAAATACCAAGAACTAGATGCCATACGGAGTCTAAAAATCGACTTCTTGGAGTTTTTCCAGAATCAAACAACAAAAAGCTTGGATGATCTATACCAAGAACTAGACATATAGCACTGCCATATGGGGTTTAAAAGTCGACTTTTTGGATTTTTAGTTAGAATTACTAAACATCTGCAAGCCTCACCTAAGGCCTTGGGCATCTTAGGTTCACCTCACCTGAGAAAAATTTGAAAAAAAAACTTACGTCCACCTGACTTACATACGTGCGACTCTCTACAATCTTAGGATGACATGTGCCCCACAAAACCTTATTCCCTTCTCCACTATTTAATCGGTTAGTTGAGGTTAGATGAATCATAACCTCCCAAACATGCATGCAATCTGCAATCGTCGCCAATTCAACTTGACACCATATAGCAATTCACAAGCTTTTTTGTAGTTAGGTTTAGACCTCCCTCCCTCCTGGCCCCCTGTGGTTTCTTGTCGTTCTCTGTCCATGGGAATTGTTATCTGAACATTCATAGACATCGCGTAGGTGGGTATTGCCTGGGAAAAGTATCTATTGTTATTGTCGGGCGGCGTATCTTTTTTTTTTGCATTTTCTGGTGCTTACGCTGTTTTCTGATAATTTTCGTACCCTTGGTGGGTCGTGTCATTGTCAAGACCCTTACCTGGAGGCCTTGAAATATTACACATAACAATTCGTACACACACTGGCGGTTTGGTGAATCGTTTTGATTATACTCGATCCCAGATAGGGGTACACATACATTTTGCTATGAAGTTTGTAGCACGGAGAACTAATTAAGGCGGTGTTTGTTGTTAGGTATGTTAATGGAAATGGATCGAAGCGGAATGGACTTCCCGTCAGGGATTTTGTGAGCAAGGATGATGGTATTTTTTGAATCTCGAAAAACTTTTTAACACACGTTTTCTGTCGAAACATTAGGAAGTTCGAAAAAAAAATTATCTGCCTAAATAATATTTATGTAAGAAGTTCTGATTCAAGCTCAATTTTTCGGGGGACATTCACATGGAAAATGGGATTGGGTAGGGTATTAGACGGTACGTGCATAGGACTGCAGCCTTCTTCTATTTTCTATCTTCTAAATTTTTGAAGTTTCTTTATCGATTGTATGCATATGTGTGAATGAGTGTGAAGAATTAATGTTCGATTTACTATGGCTCTGCGAATCGAGATAGGACATCATAGGACGAGTTGAATTCATTTATTTACTCTCGCGCCAATACATTGTGGATGATGTCTAGAGAGGGAGGACTTTTGTTTCCATTAGTAACCGTCGTCTATGTATATTTCTATCATGTGGAGCAAAGCTATGTTACTCTGAAACAGCGTCTCAAAAAGTGCAAACCCCATGTTAGGTTTTCTTGTATGTTCTTGAAAGGATGTCCATTGGCGGAAATGCATGTTTCTTCGTTGTTCGTTTCATTGGATATTTTTCGCACTCTACTCATTCCATTATGTAGCAGAGCGGTAGATGGATCGTTTGAAAAACTAGATCATGATCTTTTGCAGATCCATTTCTAACCAGTTTGTCAGCAATATCCCTGTGACCGGAAACCCAACTGAGTTTGGCACTGCAGATCCATTTCATGCCAGTATCCCGGTTATATCCCTGTGACAAGAAACTCACCTGAGTATATTGCATTATGGAGTGAGCTAAGTATTTAGAGCTTTTCGTAACAGCGGCTAATTCTATTCCAGTAACACGTAATGCTTCTGGTCTTGAGGCTATGTAGGATTGACGTAAACGCTAGTTTAAAAAAAAAAAACACGTAAAAACAAAACATTTCACCTCTTAAGGCGCTTGGATTGAAATAAAAATGTAGGTGTGGCCATCGTTAACATCATTCGAACCGCCTTTACCACCAGCATACCTTTGTAACACACTTCTGATGAATCTGCGTATTGCCAATTCCTTTGAGGATATGTTAGCAACGATTCCACAGTCAAACTTTAAATTTTTTAATCTATTGCTCAGACAAAAAGTCCACCTAACAACGACGCAATATCAAAATCCTTTTTGTTACAGAGTAACATAGCAATGCCTTGCATTCATTGCAGTGCAACGAAAGTGTAAACGAGGACGTTTCACCAAACGGAGTCTACAAAAATTAGGGACTAAAAGGATTCAGTAAAGATCTGCAAGCGTCATATCGAAGTGTTCTTTGAGCGTTTTAGGTTCGCCTCTAAACTTTCTAAAGGTTTTAAAACGTTTTAGATCGAAATTCCAACTTGACTATATAGTCGGGAATGAACCTGGCCCTCAGCGAAAATGGCCCTCCAATTAGCCGGGCCTTAGCTAACTGACTTCGATAGCGCACTTCAAGTTGGTTGAAGTCGGTTTGTACTTGTGCGCGCCATTTAGGACGAGGTCTTCTGCTACTCCGTTTGACGTCAAAGAATCGACATCACGTTGAGTCCTAATAATGATGCCAATATCGTCCAGCGTATGCTAGTAGTTGCATCAATTTTTGGAGAATTGTGCCTTTGTAATGGCTCGGGAGTTTTGCGCAATCCTCTTAAGAATCAAATGAAAGAAGTCACACGACAGCGCATCGCCTTGCCTAAATCCTTTTTTGGTATCGAATATGTCAGTGAGGTCGTTTCCGAACCTGATGGAGCAGCGAGAATTCTCCATCGTCATCCTATACAAACGGACGAGTTTGGGTGGTATACCAAAACTAGACATGGATCTGTATAATTCGTCTATATAAATGCTGTCGTATGCAGCTTTGAAATCGATAAATAGGTGATGGGTATCGATTTGGACTTCTTGGGTTTTTTCCAGGATCTGCCGGATTGTGAAAATTTGATCGGTTGTCGACTTACCTGGCCTAAAACCTTACTGATAAATGCCGATCAGGTTGTTGGTAAACGGTTTCATGCGTACAAATATTTAGGCAGATGGGATCTTGAGGCGATGTTGAGTAGACTAATGCCTCTGTAGTTTCCGCAGTTAAAACGTTCGGCCAAACGATGCTGAGGTTCCATTCTGCAGGCATACTATTTACATAACAAAACCGAAATTAATACAAATTTTGAAATTCACTATTTCTATATTCCGGGGCATTATTTGAACGCACCATATGAACGATGTGAAATGCCAAAATTGGCCGACAAATGACCATAATAGTACCTAAATGATACCGGTTCAACGGCCGTAATTTCGGTTGCATTGTAGCTCTCCAGAGCTTTTCAAACAGTGATCTCCCTTTACTTACCATCGTACATGGCGTTCGACTGATTGAAATGGGTAGAACCCTGTACAAAGGCCCAACAAGTGGATATTCTTCAATTGCATGCCTAAGAATTCGGAGGCCAATTCAATTCAATTCAATAGATAGATATATTAATTGTATCTTCACCACTTACTGATCATTCACAATGGAATCTAAGGGCTACTTTCATTTATTAAAGAAAATTCCTTCATGGTTGAATGAGTGGTTTTTAGTCTCAAAATCCTGTCTTAGACAAAAGGGTCTTCATTTCTGTTACCAAACCCTACTTAAAGCAGAAAGGTCTTCAAATTTAGGCCGCACTACCCATTTCTGTTAGTTCAAGTCACGAAATCTTGCCTAAACCAGACAAGTTTTCAAATTTAGGCCATTCTGCTCATTTCTGTTAGTTGAAGTCACAAAATCCTGCCTACGCGAAAAGGCCTTTCAAATTTAGGCCACACTACCCATTTCTGTTAGTTCGAGTCACAAAATCCTGCTTAAGCGAGAAGATCTGTCATTTCTATGAGTTTAAGTTACAAAATCCTGCCAAAGCGGGAAGGATTTTCGAATTTAGACCAAACGACCGTGTTCGGTTATTTAGACTAACAAAAATCCTGTCTAAGCTAGAAGGGTGTTCAAATTAAGGCCGTACTACCCATTTCTGTTAGTTTATGTCACTAAATCCTGCCTAAAGCAGAACGGTCTTCAAATTTAGCCCACACTTACCATTTCTGTTATTTCAAGTCACAAAATCCTGCCTAAGCGACAAAGGTTTTCAAATTTACGCCATCCTAACCAATTCTGACGGTTCTTGTCACGAAATCTTGCCTACGCGAGAAGGGTCTTCACATTTAGGCCATACAACCTACTTCTGTTAATCCATGTCACGAAATCCTGCCTTAAGCAGGATCCAATTTGGGCCACACTACCCATTTCTGTTAGTTAAAGACACAAAATTCTGCCTTAGCGAGAAGGGTCTTCAAATTTAGGCCACACTGCCCATTTCTGTACGTTCGAATTACAAAATCCTGCCTAAGCGAGAAGGGTCTTCAAATTAAGGCCACACTTCTGTTTTCTGTTAATTAAGGTCACAAAATCCTGGCTAAACTAGAAGGGTCTTCAAATTTAGACCACACTACCGCTTTGGGTTAGTTAAACTCACAAAATCCTGCTTAAGCTAGAAGGGTCTTCAAATTTAGGCCATACTACCCATTTCTGTTAATTTATGTCACGAAATCCTGCCTAACGCAAAACGGTCTTCAAATTTAGCCCACACTCACCATTTCTGTTATTTCAAGTCACAAAACGCCGACTAAGCGAGAAAGGTTTTCAAATTTACGCCATCCTAACCATTTCTGCCGGTTCATGTCACGAAATCTTGAATACGCGAGAAGGGTCTTCAAATTTAGACCACGCTTACCATTTCTGCCTGTTCTGTCCTCAAATTTACGCCATACTACCAATTTCCCTTAATGCATGTCACAAAATCCTGCCTAAGCGAGAAGGGTCCTCAAATTTAGGCCACTCTGCCCATTTCTGTGAGTTCGAATAACAAAATCCTGCCTAAGCGAGAATAGTCTTCAAATTTAGGTCACACAATCCACTGCTGTTAGTTCGAGTCACCAAATCTTGCCTAAGTTCGAAGGGTCTTCAAGCTTAGGCCCACTACCCATAGATCTTAGTTCGCGTCACAAAATCCTGCCTAAGCGAGAAGTGTTTTCAAATTTATGCCACACTACAGCTTTCCGTTAGTTAAACTCACAAAATCCTGCCTAAGCTAGAAGGCATTCTTAACATTTAGGCCACACTTGCCATTTCTGATTCATTTTCAGTTCGTCCTTTACCAATTCCCAGTAGATTTCTACTTCATATACCTATAGATTATATTACCCACCCGGTATAGAAATCTCAATTTTCTCTTTCACCTCCAAGTCACAAGCCATCCCCCCCGCCCCACCGTCCACCCACATCAATAATAATAAAAAAAAAAACCTGTAGACAATTTTCCACATATTTCGACTCAGTTATGCATCAGCGAATTTGCTCATATTTTTCTACTATTCTGCGCCTTCCTCAGGTGACACACAAACACAAAGCGAACAAACCAAAAAAAAAAAAAGGAAATCAAAATAAAATAAACTTTCGAGAAACCAAGAAATGCTAGCAAAAATGGATCGGTGTCCTCTTTAAGAAGTTTTTTCTATTTTTTTTTTTTTAGAACTCACCATCACCCTTGCAAGCGCAAAAATGAACGCAGAAAAGTATCTCATCTCCTTTGTAACACCGCCCTGCTAAGCAATTGGCCAGCGATTGGATAGAATACTACCGATGAAAACCTTGTAAGGATACTGCCAAGGATCCACCCCTAACAATCACACACACGCATACACATTTCCTTACACGCGTTTAGTCGCACAAGACTGGCAATGTTGCAAACGCACATAGCACCACCCCTTGTGTTTAAACACACCACCGTGTTGGTTTGGCTCAGCCAACCAAACGTTGTATGTGAGATACGAGATACTCAGCCGCAAAAATATTCATCCCTCGCGTCTAGTGCGCAAACGAAAATGTTTCTTCTTTTGGGAAAGAAGAAAAAAAAAATTGTTTTCTCTCGCCTTCTCCTCAGTGGGATTTTGCTCTTTTTGTAACGCGATACATTTGCAATCCGATGCTAGGTTGGTAGCATCACTACATCCACCCCGTCTCCTGAAAGTCATAACATCATCTACATAGAAGGGTGTATTTTTGTTTGTAACTTGCGCGCGCTCGTTGGTGTGGTCTATCTATGGGTAGCTGTTTGTATGTGTGTATATTCTGGTGTATCGTGTTGATTTGTTGTTAAAATGTTGCTGCAACTCGTTGGCATCACACATCTGTATCGTATGCGTATCGTATCGTTATCCCCTGCATTTGTTTAGGATCCGTCGTTGTCGTTGTCGTCGTCGCAGCAGTAGCCGCCGCCGCAACAGCCTCTCTCACACACAAGATACAAAATCTTAATCTTTTTCATCGTCATCGTTGTTGCCGTTTGCCGTTTGCCGTTTGCCGTCGTTGTCGATGGTGTCGATGTGTCGTTGTTGTCAGTGTTGTCATCCAATCACATACCATTGTTGTTTGGTTATGAGGTGGTTGTGCGAAGCCGCTTTATACAAGTTATTCCATTCGTTTGTACGTTCGTTGTAATTCTGTGCATCGTCGTCGTCATCGTAATCATTAGTTTACACACACCAAACGTATCTAACACCGTCGCGCTTATTTGAATATATTCCTTGACAAAATCTCTCTCTTCAATATATATCCTGATACGGTCTACTACAATCGTGAAATAGTTTCAACAAAAAAAAAAAAAAATTGATAAATCTGTGACGTATTTGTGGTGTTTTGAAAAAAAAAGAAGAAAAAAAGTGCGTTGATCCAAAACTGCGTGTTAAATCCAACAAATGAAGATCAAGACTGTCGTGTTATCCTTGCACAAGGATATTGTGTGAATTTTTGTTGCCATAATTGAATTGTCTTAAGAGAATATACAACTACTTGATCCACCTCTCCCCTGAAAGTGCATTTGTACCAGTACCCAGAGGGAAAACTAAATTCTATCTCTAGTCTTAAGAGTGCCAACAACGGTTTTAACTATTCTTATCCGTGATCATGGATTTATCCACAGCATATCGCTACAATCAAAATATGATGGAATATTACACATGTAAGAGTTAACCTTCAATTTTTTTTTGTATAATTTGTTGATTTGCGCAAAACTTGACAACAAACACTGTAATTGAGTAGATTTTAGTTGATTCAACTGTTGAGAGGATATTTAATTCATATGTGGACCTAGCGACAACAAAACATTTTTTATTGTGTTTTTTTTTTTTAGCTTTACATTTATTTTTTATTAGGTTATGAACTCAGACTTGTGGGCTATGAACCAAGATTTAAAATTTTTTTTTCATTTTTGAACTTGCATCGATGATTTATTCAAATAAACAGTAAGATGTATGAAATCAACCAGAAAGTATCTAGATAGTTGGACAAATGAGATGGTGCTAGTGGCTCTAAGTTAGATATACACAAACGTGCACACAAAAAAAAAAGCGTAAAAGGATTTGCACGCTTTGTTTTTAACGCCACATTTCGTCAGCTGATTTATTCAACTATCTGATGATTGTAACTGCTGTAAGAATCTAACTGAAATTGCCTAAAGGCCAAACTATTATATCTTACAGATATTGCACCTAAGAGATATTACATCTATCAGATATTTCATGTGACAGATATTACTCACTCCTATCGAGGTATCCGTTCGGAACCAAATTTTCTCCGATTTGTTCGATAGCGGAAAATTTTATACCGGATCTTCTGACGAAATTTTTCTCACATGATCGCGCGACGGCTTAATGCGTTCAGTCAGCAACTTTTGACAGGCAATGCGTTGAATTTCTTCGGAAGTTCTCCGACGAATAATTATTGGGACGGAGTTCTTGCAAAAATCGAAACCACACCAAAATTGTGAACAACTGGAACACGATTTTTTATTTTTTTTTTTTGTTCACTCACTTTCCATATTTATAATATTACACAGCTGACAGATTTTCAAACATTACGCGAATGTATGCTTCATTTATTTGGTCCCCCAATGGATATTTCGATGGCTAACTGAGTTCCGATCGAAAGGGCTGTCTATCTTGAAAAATGCTGTGCCACTTCTGTTCGCACCTGGCTATGGAGCCATTTGAACCTCTAGAAGTCCATCTGAAATTTGTATTTGTTTTAGCGCCAGTACTAGAATTAGATTACAGAGCTCTTTTCGTTTGAAGAAGCTTTTCTATCTTGAGAAATGTCATACAACTTCTACTTGAACATCTTGAACCAGGCTGTAGACAAGATTGAACCTCCAGAAAAGTCCACCACAAATTTGTATGTTTTAAGCGCCAGAAGTAGAATAAGATCGCAGAGCTCTTTTCGGTTGAAGAAGCTGTAGTTGATGCAGTTTTCGTAACATTCCTTGAACCACGCAACAGAATCCTTCTGTGGGTTCGATACCACCTTTCTTGTAATTCCATGTGAAAAAAAAACATTAAAGGGCATCATAATGCCTTGAGTGCGCGTAAATTATTGATTTAAGCTGCAAAACTGTTTTTTAGCAAAAGTGAAATATTCATCAATTCCGGTGACTGATGTTTTATGTTAAGTAGATCGAGGTTTTTCTGAGTCCTTGTAAGTCTGATAGTCGAAAAAGACTTTGTTTTCGTTAATTCTTGAGAGGCATAACACCCTGCTCGAGAAAGATCTAACGACAGATATATAAGGAACAAACAGCAAATGGAAATCTGCTTAACCAAGCCACCATAGAGTGCCCCATAAAAGAAGAAATCTCAAGGACTTAAATAACACACTCTCGTTGGCAAGTTTAATTCGCCGTCGCATGATAATCATACTATCAAGTAGAGAATTTCAATCGCTCTACGTGTTGTGTGAAACACAGGGACTCCCATAATGTCTTGCTGGCAAAATTAGATGCTATGGATCAGCCTTAACATCCAACTAAGGCGTGATAAGAAGTTGCTTATCATCGATAATACTGCGACTGTTATGACAATTTCAGTCTCGTTTTGTAAGAAACACCGACGGACAGACCAAAATGCTCACCACTTTGGGACTTTCTTCATTCATTTGGTTCCAGTTTCCAAATTCTACCACTTTCATCCATTCATCTAGAGATGTTTTTTTTTTTGAGGAATTTTTTTTCCATTTCCAGCGGTTTTGTTTATCATTGGGTGGGTAAAGGTAAAGTGGCCTAGTGGTTATTGCGTCGGAATGCTAAGCGCAGATTCCCTGGTGTAAATCCCGAAAGTTTCCCATTTTTCCCATTCAGCAATCTGATTTACACTGCTGACAAGGGAAAAATTCCTGGAAAATTTTATTCGCGATAGGCCTGATTAGGTTTTTTCACTACTTCACCTTTTGCGAGAGTCTGACAAACATCCAAGAGTAACACTGTCGTGAGAAGTTTTTCAAATTTGCCGTACGGATTCGGCGTTAAAGAGGAGGTCCTTCTTCGTAGTGGCAAAAATCGCGTACAAAAATGAAGGGAGAATCCACGTTTAAGGCCCTATATAGGCGGTTAATGCCAGATATTTCATTTCTTGAAATTTAACTTCTTTTGGGACGGTTTGAGTTTGTTTTTAGGAAACGAAAAAGTGTAACGAAAAAGTGATAACTAAAAAAAACATTTATTGGGTTTAGGTTGTGAGCGATTGAAATATAAGGCGTTACTTTATAGTTCACCTATCCTTCAAGCCATTCCACCTAGAGCTATGGTTCATAACTTTCCCACAACGCCACCGTCGCGTCGCATACAGTTTTACTTTTACCGCGTGTGAACTCACACTCGATTTTTTTTTCTATGATTATTTAGCTTAAGTTTCTGACTCAGTTTGCTTTTATTCAGATGCCGATTTCGGAATAATTGTTTGCACGATGGCGGACCTATTATTTTATACCGACTCCGAATGGCTAAGTTGAGCAGTTGACCCAACTGCAGAACAAACAAAATTTCCAATACTTTAAGTGTTTTACTCTGTCGAATCTAATAAGGGTCCTTCACAAGTCCCGACAGAAAATTGCTGCAATTATTGTCGCAGAAATGCAAACATGAGAACATCAGATTGTAAATGCGCGTTTACCTTAAGGTTTTGGCTCTGCTGCAGATTTAAAACTGGATTTTGCTCTATTGGATTTTCAACTGTCCCAAACGAAGTTCCGACGCAATATTTCCCCCCAGCTTTAAGTCGCAGAAATGCCAAGTTCTTGTAAAGGACGAAGAATTGATTGCCCCTGACTACCGCGCACATAAGCGATGTTTTCAGCAGACCTTGGATTTCTTGATCGCTATGGCGGAAATAGAGAAAAGAGAGGACCACTGAAATCAAAGAATTCATGTATTATGATTTGGGCACGAAGTCCAACGGTTGTCAGTTGCCATAGGCTAGGTTTCATAGGTTCTTATCGCACGGACGAGCCTTCAAATTCGCATAAGCCTCTGTGGGTCTTTAACAATGTACCTCATCACTGAAAATCCAGAAGAAAAAAAATTCAAGATTTTGCTTTAAGAACATGGCCGGCGTAACCTAACAAAAACCTTTAAGTTCTCCGGTTAAATCAACCGAATGAAACGATTTCTGGTAGCACAGACATGTGCAACTTAGACTAAACAATTTTTCCATATATCCGGATTTTTTTTGTTGATAGTTTTAGTTGCTTTATATTGCATAGATGACAAAATGGGGTTGCTGCAAGTAAGTGAGATTATAATCTGGTTACTGAAACACCAAAATATTTTTCAACTGCACTCCTCTCGCATTGAGTTGACAATTGATGGTGTCAACTGTCCTACTATTTGTCAATTCCCCTACAAATTGATTTGTCAATTGTCTCCAAAAAAGCTTCCCAGTTTCAAATTCTAGATAAAACTGTAGGTCCCGCAATCTAACAAGATGTACACCTGCACATATTAATGGTTGTGAGAATTAAGAATCTGAATTTTATACTATTTTTGGTGATTCATGAATGATGATGTTTTTAGACATTGATGCTCTAGTGATATGACAGGCAGGCCATTGGAAACCAAAAAAGTGATGTCGATGTGATGTTCATTTGATTGATTTTTTTAAGGCTGATTTTAGTGAACCATCAATGGTTTTATTACAGTTTTCTGAATGTCAAAATGGCTTCGACTTGTTAAAGTCCTTAAATAGTGATGCTGCAGTCATAGGAGAGGAAGCCTATTGGAAGCCAAGAAGGAGACGTTGATGTGATGTTCGTTGGATCGAATTCGACATTAAAGGAGGCAAGCTTTGTAAAGACTGGCTTTTGTGAAATAACCAATGTTTCTAATCTTTGAACAGGCATACTTCGAGAAAGACCCTTAAAATTAACAGCTAAATGTATCGCTTGCTCTAACACACAATTTCTGATGCAGACATGATGAGAGAAATTAAGTCCGAGGGCTTGTATAGGCCATGTAATACAGATATTTCAATTCTTAATAGAAAAATCGTTCAAAAAAATTTTTCAAGTTTTAGATTTCTTTTTAAAAAAATTATTCAGACACTGTTCAGGTTAAATTTATTAATAAAGTTCTGAAAAGATATTTAAATCCTCAAGAGTGCGCATTAAGGTATTTTTTTTTATAGAAAAATTGTTCAAAAAGATTTTTCAAGTTTTAGATTTCTTTGTAAAAAAATTATTCAGACACTGTTCAGGTTAAATTTATTAATAAAGCCCTGAAAACTATCTTCATCTGAACCAAAACTCGAAATTCAGCACTTGAAAGATAAGTTCCGGCGACAACTGTGATTTTTGTTGTAGTGTGCAGGATATTTTTTTCTCTTGGGCTATCAAACAGCTCGTCCTTTCGAAGGAGAAAATGTTGGGTATACTAGAAAGTGCGCCATGATGCCCTGAAAAGCATCTTCATCTGAACCAAGAAATTCGAAATTCACCACTTCAGGGATAATGACAGCGACAACTGTGATTTTTTTAAAAGTTTGTAGTGTGTAGGATTCTTTTCTCTTGAGCTATCAAGCAGCTTGTCCTTTCGGAGGAGATAAAGTTGGGTATAGTAGTAAGTGCGCCATGATGCCCTGAAAAGCATCTTCATCTGAACCAAGAAGTTCGAAAATCACCACTTCAGGGATAATGACAGCGACAACTGTGATTTTTTTTTAAAGTTTGTAGTGTGCAGGATATTTTTTTTCTCTTGGGCTATCAAACAGCTCTTCCTTTCGAAGGAGATAATGTTGGGTATACTAGAAAGTGCGCCATGATGCCCCGAAAAGCATCTTCATCTGAACCAAGAAATTCGAAAATCACCACTTCAGGGATAATGACAGCGACAACTGTGATTTTTTTTAAAGTTTGTAGTGTGTAGAATTTTTTTCTCTTGAGCTATCAAACAGCTTGTCTTTTCGGAGGAGAAAATGTTGGGTATACTAGAAAGTGCGCCATGATGCCCTGAAAAGCATCTTCATCTGAACCAAGAAATTCGAAATTCACCACTTCAGGGATAATGACAGCGACAACTGTGATTTTTTTATTTTAAGTTTTTAGTGTGTAGGATTTCTTTCTCTTGAGCTATCAAACAGCTTGTCCTGTCGGAGGAGATAATGTTGGGTATACTAGTAAGTGCGCCATGATACCCTGAAAAGCATCTTCATCTGAACCAAGAAATTCGAAAATCACCACTTCAGGGATAATGACAGCGACAACTGTGATTTTTTTAAAAGTTTGTAGTGTGTAGGATTCTTTTCTCTTGAGCTATCAAGCAGCTTGTCCTTTCGGAGGAGATAAAGTTGGGTATAGTAGTAAGTGCGCCATGATGCCCTGAAAAGCATCTTCATCTGAACCAAGAAATTCGAAAATCACCACTTCAGGGATAATGACAGCGACAACTGTGATTTTTTTTAAAGTTTGTAGTGTGCAGGATATTTTTTTTTTTCTTGAGCTATCAAAAGCTTGTCTTCAGGTAGGAGATAATTTTCGGTTTACAGTTACTAGTTAGTGCGTCATGATTCAAGTGGGCATATATTCAACTTTGTCAAGTCATTTTTAATTTGTCATGACATGTTGTATAAATTTCATGTCTTGCACATGCACTGACTTCCTATTCACTGAAGACCTGCTTGTATATAAAAAGGGTTCTGCTTCTTACTGGATCACTACTGTCTCGCTCTCTTTTATTCCAACAACAACCTATCAATGACAACCTATCAATGCTTCCTTATGGGCAAATTAGAAATCTGTCATCTATCCATGTGATGTGTGAACTCATCATTCTTAATCCATTTTTTTGTTAAATCCGATGTTAATGTTTTCAACTTTTTATTTCGTTTGTTCAACCACATATAAAACTGCACCACTTGTACTTGCCTCAAATCAAACAAAAAGTCCCCGGATAGTTTGCGCACAAATAAGAACTTTGCCTTATGTCACATTAAAACCTACACCTCAATGGATAATGCATTTCAAATAATTGACACAGCAAAATAGATTTCCGTTCCAACAAAAAAAAAATCACAACTCTAACAGACGCTCCTAAATGTCATTTGCAATCAATCGTTTACAGGAACGCCCCCTAAAACCATACAAACCCCTACGTTAACCCTTTCTCAACTACACGCACAGTTGATGATCTGTTCAATTTTCCACTTATCTCCATAATTTCTCAATAAATGTACACATTCACACATGTATCTAGAGTACCAGCAATTGATAGCTACATTATCTAGGATAACGATGGTAATAATACAGTAATCACCACAATCCTCATTCAATGGCATCGCGCGGGATGAGCCAAAAGAATATCAAATATCTGCTCACAACAAAAAAAAAAAAGGAACCCAAAAGTGCATCAGGAGTGTCCTTTTTATCGGATTTCTACCATATGGGTAATTTTCCTACCAAAAAGGGTCTGATTTCCAAGGGTGACACATTCCGAGATTGTTAATCGAATCTTTTGCAATCAAACAATCAAAATATTTCCCCTCATTCGGAAGAGGACTCTTACACACACACACGGAAAGGCCTTTTCTTTTCTATTTGTATGACATCGACAGGAGTGAAGTTAAGGCAAGCAATCTAACGATTATTGCGATTGACTCACATTCATCGAACTTGAAGCAAGGACTCTGGATTCTGATGATAATTCAATTAGGTTGACGTTGCTTGTCCGTTTTGTTGCTATCTGGGAGGTTTTTTTTTTCATTTTAAATTGCCCGGTGTAATTGAGATTGCAATCAGAGTGTAAGTCGATTATACAATTTCAAGGTATGTAAGGAATTGTTTTTTTTTTTAAAGAAAAAGATATCCTTCTCAGGATTTTTTTTATTGAATTTGCATAACATTTGCGGGGAGATGGATATGGGGAATGGGGCATTTTAAGAGGTGGAAAATTGTGTCCGAGGATGCTTTGGTAATTCGGTAAAACTGAAAATAATAAAGAAATACATTACGCGGTTGAAATTGAAATTGAAGCTGAACCTGGCAAGGGAAGGACGTATTTTGCAAGCTCTCATCACAATCAGAACAAAATTGCATTACTTGCTTGTGGTAATTCTGATTTTTTGAAACATGGGATATTGTCCTTTGTCTCAAATCAAAAAAAATCGAATGGGAACTATCAAGCCTGCGATATATGTCCTTACCAACAAACTACAATCGAAAACTAAAAAAAAAATTATTTCTTCTGCAAAGTTTGCAAAAATGAATGTCAACATCAGATTTCAGTGCCAAAAATAAAAGCAGGGCTCTCATTCCGTAAAGTGGTTATTGTTTGACGATAACATTTCGATGGTACATCTTGCATCCCATATCGGTTCTATAGTCGTTTTTTTAAGCTGTCAGTGATATCACCTTATTTGCTTTATGTGAAGCAATTATTGAGCAATTGCTCATGAGGTCTCCACTACCGTCTGAATGATATTCGTTTTCAAAGTTACGGAACAGTTTAAGGAACTCAGTTTATTGCAGTTCTGCATTAGGACTGAGTTCAACAGGGTGTTAGTTAAAATTAATAGCGATTTACCTCTTGCAGCAAATTTTGTTGACTCCATGACAGGTGATCTAATTTCGCGGCACTGTTTATTAATTATGATTAATCGAAATCTATCGATTTAAAATGACAACTGCATTGCTAATGTTTTTTTTTATGACTGAAGTACCATAAAATTAAATAAAATACTTAATTTTATTTAGATACGACATCAGGCGTTGTTTATTTTATCCAGATGACTGTTGTTTATGGCAAGAACCGCTGTACGTTAATCTGATTCATATGTGGCACAAGGTCAGGATCTTTAGCAGAAACAAATTCGAGCTGTCAAAAACCGCCAATTAAAATCGAGCAGTAGAAGCAAAACTTTGTGTCCATTTAAAGCTATCATTGAAAAGCCTCACTCTGGACATTTTCTTTTACTTCTTGCCCCTTTCTTAAAAGTTCAAACAAAAGTGCGTTGGTATCAAAACAGAGCTTATAAATTTAAAAACATGATTATCCGAAAATATTTAAATGCTTAACCATAGGAAGTTTCTGTGGAAAACCACTTTTAAATTTTCACTGTCGTTCCCCAGAAATAAAATGGAATTTTCCAGTGATTCCTATAAGAAGCTGTGGAGGTAAAATTTTAATTTCATCATATGTTTTTTGTTCCAATGAAGTTTGTTGAATGATAGCAACGAATATATAACTACATAGAGTGCGGATCTCATACAACGAAAATTTCCTATGTGGGGTACTGATATTGATACCCTCGTGTTCATATTGCTATCCCAGCATCAAGCAACAGCATAGCCGCACTTCGCACTTACCGCCAGCGTCTGAAACGGCTAAAAAAATTTTAGCTGTGATTCGTAAGATATGTAGTTCTATACTCTTTGATGATAGCTACAACTGGACCCTAAGAGTTGGTAACGAACCCAAAAAAAACAAAATATACAAATTTTTGCCGCAACAGGCTCGTAAGAACCCAGGCCCGAGCTTTCTCACAAGGATTCATGTGTGCGTCTGTACTTCTTGCACGATGGTATGACCTCCTGTTTTAGGCCGACTCCGAACCGCGAATTTGAGATAAGCTTTTCTTGACAATTGATACTACTCGGATGATTTGTCAGATCATCACGTGAGAAGGGCCAGTGAAAAATCAGATAGGTATTGCTACGGCTGGAAATCGAACCCAGACCTTCTGCGCCGCAGTTCATCGCACCAACCATCGTGCCACTGAGCCCATTTTAAACGAACCCAATTGAGTCAAAATTGATAGTTAAAATGAATTTCCCTAAATAAATGAAAATGGTGAGGGAACTCCTTATGTGGTTCCTCAGTAAATGGCTGCCTCTGACTTCATGAGTTAAATTAACAAAATCACCGACTTTGTACTTACTTTTCGCTTAATCTGACTTAGTGGCGCTTAGCAGCCACTCTTAGCTTATTTTTAAAAAAAAAATTCACACCACCACAATAACTATATTATAAGCTATCGATTTTATAGTAAATTTTATCGAAATCTATCGATTTTACAATGACAGCTGAGGGGCAGTTATTTATTCCAGTGCTTATTATCTTATTCTATATATTGATGATATAATGCATTGAACATCAGCTGTTTGACTTTTTTTTCGAAAATATCAACCAACCAGGACTTTGATAAACAAATCGCTTGAGAAAACGTTAATTTCTAAATATTTTCATGGCGATAGTTGAGTTTTATTTAAGGATCCGCCTTAAAAATCTCCAACTCAAAAACTGGAATCTTTTTGTTTTATATATCGCTATTATTTGAATAGAGGATAAAAAGACCATTTTGGGGAGAATGTTTGCAACCTTAAACAGAAGAAATCTGAGCAATTAATTGCAACGTAAATATTGTCCGTACCTAGACTGTTTTATACCAAGACCGGATTAAAACAAAAAAAAAATGTTAAGTCAAAGTTTTCAGAAAGTCAGTAAATATTTTATGACGGCTTTCTGAAAAAAAGAACATTTTTGGGTGCATGTTTTCATAATTAAAAAAAAGGAAATCTGATCGAAATATTGGAACATAAATTGGGTCTCTAGACGGTTCTGGACCCAGCGTGGTTTAAAAAAAAAATGTGTATAGAATTTTTTTTAAGAAAGCCAATAAATATTTAAGGACGGCCTTCTGAAAAAAAGACCATTTTGGGGTGAATGTTTGAAACATTAAACAGAAGAAATCTGAGCAACTTATTGCAACGTAAATTTTGTCCATACCTACACAGTTTTGGACCAAGTCCGGATTAAAACAAAAAAAGTTTTCAGAAAGTCAGTAAATATTTTGTGTCGGCTTTCTGAAAAAAAGAACTTTTTTGGGTACATGTTTTCAAAATTAAAAAAAAAGAAATCTGATCGAAATATTGCAACATGAATTAGGTCTTTAGACAGTTCTGGACCGAGCCTGGTTTAAAAAAAAAATTTGTTTAGAAAATTTTTGAAGAAAGCCAATAAATATTTAAGGACGGCTTTCTGAAAAAAAGACCATTTTTGTGTGAATGTTTGAAACATTAAACAGAAGAAATCTGAGCAATTTATTGCAACGTAAATTTTGTCCATACCTACACAGTTTTGGACCAAGTCCGGATTAAAAAAAAAAAAATGTTAAGTCAAAGTTTTCAGAAAGTCAGTAAATATTTTATGACGGCTTTTTTGAAAAAAAAAAACATTTTTGGGTACATGTTTTCAAAATTAAAAAAAAGGAAATCTGATCGAAATATTGCAACATAAATTAGGTCTTTAGACAGTTCTGGACCCAGCCTGGTTTAAAAAAAAAAGTGTGTATAGAAATTTTTTAGGAAAGCCAATAAATGTTTAAAGACGGCTTTCTGAAAAAAAGATCATTTTGGGGTGAATGTTTTCAATATTAAAATAAAAACACAAAAATAAATCTGAACGAAATATTGCAACATAAGTTTCCTCTACAGATAGTTTTTTGGACCAAAATCGGATCTAGAATCTAGATCTAGATCCACCTCCATCTTAAATCCACCCAAACACTTCTCAACTTTTCCAACCATAATTGCCGCCCATTATAACGTTTTCCAGACGGAAATCATGGCAATCAAAGAAGCCTTGTCCTGGCTGAAAGGGAATGTAATATCCACGATGTATATTAGCATCTTCAGCAGACAGCCAAGCGGAAGCAAATCCTGGAAGCAATCTCGTTCAATTCGAAATCATCCCACGAATGCCGACTTTCTCTTAACGAGATGGCGGAGCATTTTACCATTTACTTCTTATGGACGGCGGGCCACAGAGACATACCAGGGAATTGCAAGGCAAATGAGCAGATGAGGGCACAATCCTCGATATTCTACCACCAGTGGACATGATAGGCATGCCCATCGCTACATGTAATTTACAGATCAAACTGAATGCGATCAAGAAAGCAACCCACTTTCGGAGAATTATCAAAATGATCGTTATGACATTTTCCGGATGGTTCGGATAGCATGTTTGTTCGAAAACGCCATTAACTCGATCCAACTTAGCAGTCGTTTGAGGTATTTTTGAGTCAACTTAGCAGTCCGTTTACAAAGATATCTTCCACATCTCTTAATAGGACGGTACAAAAGATCACAAACAACCTTAACCAACCTAAATGAACCAAGATTTGTAAAAGATTTCTGAATTTCAGAATGGCGGCCGGTTGACGTCTTTAGACAGGCGGCAGTCTCTGCAAAGTCTGGCATTTGTGAACATTGCAGTGGTTTAAGGTATTTTCGATAACGCAAACAATTGTTAGAAATAAATTGAATGGACTGGATAGATTTCCTCGTTTTACTCGACTAAGCTAGAAAAACATGTTCTTCAATCAATTTCAGCTCAATTTTAAGCACATTTGCAAGTTTATACAATAAACCCAAACCGTACAGCAACATCTATCTTTAACCAAGAGAAATCGAGTTCTTTCTTTAGGAATAATGGACTCGGTCCGTATTCAGATTTAGTTCTCATTGGTCAATCGACCATTTTCAGCGTCACCTTCAATATCTTACTAAACCTGAAATCCGGAACTTGGCTTAGTTCTAACAACGCCATTTCTATAATCTGCAGCCTCCAAAAAATTCGACAGTATCCACACAATTCATAACTTAAAAAGATAAAATAAATCGTATATAATCACACGATTGAGAGAGAACTCTATCTAACTGGAAAATCCATACAAAAGACATTCCACAGAGCAGATCAAATCACAGCTATACACCTGGGACAATGCATTAAAAAAAAATTACTATATATATCTATGACATTTTCAATCTAGATACATGCGATATATGTAAGAAAAAAATAAAAATAGAAACCAGCATTTGTTACTTAAACATCAACGTGATATCAGTCCAAGTATCGCATTCATATTTTTCTAGAAAAAATAATGAAAAAAAAAATATCTCAACGGAATATTAGCATAGATACAAATTCAAGTGACTACTAATATTTTTCGGATATTTGATATCCCAGTTAACATACTACAGGCTTAAGCTAGCCTGGTAAAGAAATACATAACAGATGCAGATACATATATATATTTCATCGGCTGTACACGTATGTAACTAAATATTCTTGAAACTGGTGGAAGGAGAAAAATGCAAAAAAAAAAATTGCACACATGTAAATTGTTTGTGTATATGTGAAGAAGAAGTAGAAGCAGGCAATTGTTTATAATTGTTGCGTATATGTGTTGGAAAGGCGGTCATCAAATTATGAGTTTTTTTTTAGTAACAATTAGGTGTTTGTGTAGTAAATTTATTAAATATTTAAATGCATTAAATTTTATAAAAAAAAAAGTTACTAAGGCTACATTCATAAGTTCATAGGCCATCCATAGACCGTCGATCCCCAAATTTTGTTCCACCAAGTGGATGATGAAATTGAGAATAACTTTCTGAATAACCAACCATAATGAAGCTCGAAAACTACTACTAAGACCGCATTTATTTGAGACCCTTATTGGTTCATAGACCTTCCAGGAAGGATTCTTCGAAGATCCTCTTTTGTTTTTGGAGAACAAGACCGTCGTTTCCCAAAATTTGTTTCTACAAAATAGATGATGAAATCGAGAATAACTTTCTGAATGACTAATCAAATCTGAAGATCGAAAACAATTACTAAGACCACATTTATTCGAGGACCTTATTGATTCATAGACCATCCAGGAACATATTTTCCAATATTAAGTGATTTGAGAACAAATCCGTCGTTTTCTCAAATTTGTTTCTCCAAAATAGATGATGAAATTGAGAAGACCTTTCTGAATGACCTACCAATATGAAGATCGAAAACTACTACTAAGACCACATTAATTCAAGGCCCTTCTTGGTTTACAGACCATCCAGGAAGGATTCTTCGAAGATCTTCTTTTGTTTTTGGAGAACAAGACCGTCGTTTCCCCAAATTTGTTTCTACAAAATAGATGATGAAATTGAGAATAACTTTTTGAATAACTCACCAAATCTGAAGATCGAAAACAATTACTAAGACCGCATTTATTTGAGACCCTTATTGGTTCACACACCGTTTAGGAACATATTTCCCAATATTAAGTGTTTTGAGAACAAATCCGTCGTTTTCTCAAATCTGTTTCTGCAAAATAGATGATGAAATTGAGAAAACCTTTCTGAATGACCTACCAATATGAGGATCGAAAACAATTAATAAGGCCGCATTTATTTGAGACCCTTATTGGTTCATAGACCTTCCAGGAAGGATTCTTCGAAGATCCTCTTTTGTTTTTGGAGAACAAGACCGTCGTTTCCCAAAATTTGTTTCTACAAAATAGATGATGAAATCGAGAATAACTTTCTGAATGACTAATCAAATCTGAAGATCGAAAACAATTACTAAGACCACATTTATTCGAGGACCTTATTGATTCATAGACCATCCAGGAACATATTTTCCAATATTAAGTGATTTGAGAACAAATCCGTCGTTTTCTCAAATTTGTTTCTTTAAAATAGATGATGAAATTGAGAAGACCTTTCTGAATGACCTACCAATATGAAGATCGAAAACTACTACTAAGACCACATTAATTCAAGGCCCTTCTTGGTTTACAGACCATCCAGGAAGGATTCTTCGAAGATCTTCTTTTGTTTTTGGAGAACAAGACCGTCGTTTCCCCAAATTTGTTTCTACAAAATAGATGATGAAATCGAGAATAACTTTTTGAAGAACTCACCAAATCTGAAGATCGAAAATATTTACTAAGACCGCATTTATTTGAGACCCTTATTGGTTCACACACCGTCCAGGAACATATTTCCCAATATTAAGTGTTTCGAGAACAAATCCGTCGTTTTCTCAAATTTGTTTTTCCAAAATAGATGATGATATTGAGAAGACCTTTCTGAATGACCTACCAATATGAAGATCGAAAACAATGAATAAGGCCGCATTTATTTGAGACCCTTATTGGTTCATAGACCTTCCAGGAAGGATTCTTCGAAGATCTTCTTTTGTTTTTGGAGAACAAGACCGTCGTTTCCCCAAATTTGTTTCTGCAAAATAGATGATGAAATCGAGAATTACTTTCTGAATGACTAACCAAATCTGAAGATCGAAAACCATTACTAAGACCACATTAATTCAAGGCCCTTCTTGGTTTACAGACCATCCAGGAAGGATTCTTCGTAGATCTTCTTTTGTTTTTCTAGAACAAGACCGTTGTTTCCCCAAATTTGTTTCTGCGAACCAAATAATTTTTTTTAATAAATTTAAATTTTTATATTTTTTTGGGTTGTTATGGGTTGCTATTTGCAAAAATGTTAACCAAAAATAGAGAAGAGTTTGTTATCGGTTCAGTTTTTTGCAGCAATGAACATAAAACACATCCTAATTGGACATACCTTAACATAATCGATTTTTTTGTACTCCGGATCATGCGACAATAAATGAGTTTACATTGACAACTCTTAATTTAATGTGAATGTGAGAACAAATTAAACACAGTTCACCACAAAAAAAAACAACCTCATCAACGTGTTATCGAATTCATTCATTTTCGAAGATATAGCCTTGAAGCGTTAAGCCTTGATGCAGCGTTAACGCCCTTTCGTGCTTATGCATTAAAGGTTTTAGATATTCAGGAACAGTCTATACGTTTTCTGATCTTGGCTACCAGGATTTTGGTTTTCCAGGGTTATACCGGTTTATTCGCACGTTTTGACACATTTCCGAGTGAGAGGTATACTTGGGGTATCCCTTAAGTATACCGGCCCAATTTTGTTAAAAGCAGTGAGGGCTTTCATCCAACTTCGTATGTGTACCATTTGAGAGAAATTTTAAGTTTATGAAAAACGATTCCGAAAGGCATCTAAAGCTACTTGCACAAAGGATGTGGTAACCCAATTCAATATTTTGCTATATATTGGAATTTTTCCGTCTACTCAGTTTTAGATAAATTATTTCAGATTTATTGATATTTCGGATTGATTGTCGTAATTCTGTTGCAGAAGTTTAAATAAATTTAAATCTATATCCGATGACTTCCCACTTCCCACATATAGATCCGATATATATATGAAATGGCTATTCTGTTTTAATATTTTCGGTAACATCGGCATTTGGAGTATTAAGTATCATCGCTGGAATTCTTCTACGCGTTCCATATTTTATCTGTTAACAAATTTAATTTCGCATTGTAGACAAATGACAAAACGGAACAAAACGAAATTATAGGACGCCAATCCAATTATCAAACCATTCCTTATGATATGGATGTGTTCCATCTTCGAGTTTCTTGGAACTACGTTCTTATCAGCGACTTCCCGGTTAATGTGTGAAAACTCCTCGGGCCACAATTGCTATGCATGATTTAAATCGCGTCGGCGCAAATCGTACAGTGTTCCATGGGAGCCTTTGTCTATGCAGTGCCAATTGCAGCTGATGCAATAAACTCTCCTTTGTGTCTTGGTGGACCACGAAGGAAGGAATGCCGGGATATTTGTTATTTCGGAATCCGGATATTGATGGTCAAGCCGCCAACACCCTGAACTTGTTTTTATCATTTCACCCCAACAAATACACTATAAATGTACAATCGCCTATAGGCACGTCAGACCACTGAATCGTAGCAGCTTAGTTTTCGTACTCCAAAAAAAGTTATTAAAAATCTGTATGGCAATACGAGAAAGCCAATTGGGAAGCTCTAAACGGTTTCTTTAAGAACTTTAACTGGTCATTATGCTTCGTCGTTAGTGACGTAAATACTACTGTACTTAGGTATGAAATCCTTTATCCCTCACCGGGTAAAGAGTACCAAACCGAAGGGTGGTATGACTCGAGCTGTAAAGAGGCTGTTCGGGTGAAAGATTTATGTTTTCGGTCATATAAGAAGAAAACCGATTAATGTTGAAACGAACCAGAAGCATATCGAATTCTTCAAATTTGAAGCAACAAATTCTACAGTGTCCCAATGGTAGAAAAAACTTTAGGTCGTTTGTAAAAAAAAAAAGTTAGAGTTCGATCTCATCTTCCATCCCAATGCGCCTTTCCAATGACATTCCAACTGTCACCTCTATAGACAAAGTCAAACTGCTCGCTGCTCATTTAGCAGCCAGTTCCACGTTGCCAGATTGTGTCCAGTCTCCGCATGTACTTGGGAACGTAGAACATTCGATGGGACCAATTCACTTCCGAACTTGAACAGTCGCAAGAGTATTACTAGATCCTAACATTCACAAATCGTCTGGTCTAGATGGTATCTCCTACATAAATCTGAAAGGTGTTCTTCCACGCTGGCGAAACCACTGCGTAAGCTTTCCTATCTGTCCAATTCGATGGAGTAGATGGAAAACAGCACTTGTCCAGCCCGTCCCCAAAAAAGGCGAATCTTCACCTCTCTCTAACTACCGACTTTATTGCTCTTACCCCTTTTCTTTCTAAGGTCATTGAAACGCTGAAAAGCCGTCATCTTATGAAATATCATGAATCAGGAAAACTCCTCAATTACCGACAATACAGTTTTCGTAGCAACAGGCTCACTGATGATTTGATGTCACATCTCACCGAAAAGTGGAACCAATCGATACATCTTCTTCCCCAAAATATTTCAGAAAACATTGCGCAGAAAAAAATGACTTCTTTGCGTGAAATAAGCTTTGTTTTGTCCTGTCCGCTTTAGAAATCTCAAAACTTCTCTTCAACTGTCACTGGGCCTAAGCAATGCCAACACCATTTGTTTCTGTTCTCGACATTTCAACCCCGTAAAAATCCACCAGTGTTTCACCACTTTCGAGATCGAGCACCATAAGTTGGTAGTTTTAGTAGTTTTAGTGCAGGTCATGGGAAGTATAGCTAAGCTGGTTCGATCATTTGCTACTCGGATGTGTTTATCTTGCCCTATTGGAATCCATCTACACCACAGACTTCTTGAAAAATCTGTTTCACCAATCAAAACCAAGTCTCTCAGCTCTCGGTGTTCGCTCACAAGATTCCTGCTGTGGTCGCTACGCTACCCCTTGTCGATTTATGATATTTCTGCTACACACCAAACAAACCTTTTTGAGAAGATCGAGTGTCAGTTAGGTGTTAAGGGCGTGCACTTTCAGGCTTGCAAAAAGTACAGCCTATCTCATCACGCTACTTTTATCAAACAGTTACTTAAATGGGCCCATAGTAGCCAAGACCAACAAAAACTAAATGGTTTCACGAAAGGTGTTAAACAATCTATTGGGAGCAGTCTTAATAATGGCTTCCTCGGTACAGCCTTCATTTTTTTATCAAGCTTTATAGATATTGTACCTAAAAACGTTGATGTATCCCATTAATATTGACTTCCTAATTATGATGGTGCAAATCCTTGTGATATCTAGTTGCCAGATCGAACAGGTAGATTTACAGCTGACTTTGTCTTAAGTTGTGGTCCATGCTTGTGTTTATGTAACGCCTTGTGTAACGCCACATTTACACATGAAAAACTCAATGGGTGGTTATTCCGCCGTATCAAAGATGTTGGATAGGATTGTGATTATCTCCTACAACGGGTCTTTCTTTAAAAAGAAATCATTCATCTATCTACTCCTAAAACGTACTACAGTAACCGTTACCGTAACGCCACATTTACACACGAAGAAATCATTGATCATAGATGTGGTACAGGATTGTGATTATCTGCTAAAACGGGCCTATCTGCAAAATTCGTCTACTTGAGGTCTATATGCTTATGACAATAGGAAGGCCAGTCATTTCTGGCAGTCTTGTTAAATCAGAGCTTAGGTATTGCAACGATTTCTTCGTACGCCCATGCTTTCGCAGTATAGCAGGGCTTTTGATTAAGAGCCTTTTCTTTACTAGGATCTCCTAAGTATTTTCAGTGGGGGCTTTACTATTAAATTACCTTCATAGCCCGATGAAACAGCGTTTGGCAAGAATAATACTTCGAAGTTGTCCGACCAAGCTTCGTTTTGTGCCGCAACGGACACCTCGAAAGCAAAGTGGGTTCTGATTGGAACCGACTCTCGATTCGGAAATTCTTCCAAACGTATACCTCTACAAAGTCTTGCGAAAATCTGAAAAAAATTCAAGAGTAAAACTGTCATGAGAAGCTTGTCAAACTTGACATCCAGATTCAACGTTTAACAGGAACTCCTTTTCATGTTGAAAAAAAACAATAACTACACCTACACAGATGATAGTAGAAGCTCGGCGTCAGGGCCTTCATGGCCCATTAGTGCCAGATATTTCATTTCAAAGTCTCAACGCCGGAAATGATCCTTCCAGAATCTTAGTATCGACTGTGGTTCAGCTACGATTTTCTGGACAGGTTTATCTTTTAGGCCTATACTCCTTTTTTTTTGAGTGAAAGCTCACTTATTCTTCTGTCGAGAACTCGTCTTCCCTTTTCCCATAAAAGCCGGGTTGTTCTTTTCTCAACTTTTGTTACAAAGCTCAGTGGCGACCTATTTTGTGGCTGCTTGCGCCCACGTTGACAGGTTGTTGTTTGTCGTGTACCCTTTTGCTTTCTGCCGTGTCTCATTACTAAATCTAGAATCGAGGACTTGTCTTCCCTTTTCCCATAAAAGCCGGGGTGTTCTTTTCTCAACTTTTCTTACAAAGCTCAGTGGCGACCTATTTTGTGGCTGCTTGCGCCCAGGTTGACAGGTTTTTGATTGTCGTGTACCCTTTTGCTTTCTGGCGGGTCTCATTACTAAATCTAGAATCGAGGACTTGTCTTCCTTTTTCCCATAAAAGCTGCGGTGTTCTTTTCTCAACTTTCATTACAAAGCTACATGGCAGACCAATTTTTTTGCTTGCTAGTACTCATCGGGGTTTTCTTAAAAACTGCATATTGGCAGTACCCAATTACTTGCTCAAAAACAAATTTGAAAAACCAAAAATAGTCACCACAAGACTTGGGACAAGGCACATTGACACGTCACCGCATCTCTCTCCACATGGTTAGATGCCTAAAAGTACAGAAAAATTGCACCGATACGCAAGGCCGCTTCTCCCAACTGACGCACCTAATTTCCTCTCATTAATTGCTCACTTTTTGTTGTTGTTCTTCTGCACATTAATGACTGTGAAAAATATTCCGCTAATTAATGTCCTTAGAGCAGTTTTTCGCCGACGAAAAAAAAAAACAACAAAAAAATGTTTTCTCAAACAATCTAAATGAAGCGTTAAGCTTTTAAGTGCTCCCCTTATGGCTAATGGTGTGAGATAGTGTGAGAGGCAGGGTATCCTTCTCAAATATGGATACCAGTGAATTTAAATATACACGTCAAAGGAAAAACAAATGATTTCACACTTTGGCACTAATTAGTAGTGATAGCGCGAGTTCGGGTACAGCTCGCTGTCAACATACGGTTTTATGTTGACATTTTGCGAACGCATAATAATTATTTTCTCTCGGCAAGTAGATACTTTTCTGCATATGGATGATGTGGGTTGGCAGTGGCTGTAGCATGTAGGATTGCAAAATTAAAAAAAAAAAAAAAACGGCGCGGTCAACACGTGGTTTCAACATCAAAGGGATGCTGCTGGGTGGTTGGGAATGTGGTAGCTCCGATTTTGTGGTTCCATTATTTATTTATTTTTTTTTGGTTCATTGTTGTTGTTTGTATCTCATTTTGTGTACACATATCTGTAATGAAATTCACAATAATTTTATTTTTTATTTTTACTTTCATTTCAGGTCACGGTGGGGTCAATCAATTGGGTGGCGTTTTTGTTAATGGTCGCCCATTACCTGATGTTGTGCGACAGCGAATTGTTGAATTGGCCCATAATGGTGTCCGTCCGTGTGATATTTCAAGACAGTTACGTGTTAGTCATGGCTGTGTATCTAAAATACTATCGAGGTAAGTTATTTGAAAAAAAAAAACAAAAAAAATTTAATTTTAGTGGTTTGCTGAGTTGAGAGGATGATGCATTGGACAGGACATGTGTCAGTGCTGTGAAGTTTTGAAGAATAAAAATTCGTTATGAAGTATATGAGGTTTTTTCAATGATATGGACAGTCTTACTACTTAAGTGGCTCTACAGTCCGGGATGAACCTGTGCCTCAACCAACATGCCTCTCCAATGAGCCCCGTCCTTAGCAAACTGCCTCCAGTTCCGCACTTCAAGTTGGTGGATGTCGGCTTATATTTGTGCGCGCCACCCTAGACGAGGTTTTCCTGCGTCTGAAGTCTGGCTGGGAATTGAAGACTCTGCGAACCGGAGTATTGGTGTCCAATCGTTCTACACGTCCTAGCCATCTTAAACGTCCAATGTGGAGTTTTTTTTTACCAAGGGCATGTCGCTGTACAGCGCGTGTTAATCTTGGTTGAATCTTCGTCTCCATTGTCCGTCAACGCAAACGGGGCCGAACATTTTTCGAAGAATTTTCCTCTCGAAACGACCAAGGATTTCTTCACCCGCTTTTGATATGGTCCACGCATAAGCGCCGAAGAGCTGGACTGGGATGATCAGGTTTCATATAGGATCGTCTTAGCAGTTCGAGTGAGGGCTTTACAATTGGATTGCCTTTTAGTCCGAAGTAACAGCGGTTGGCAAGAGTAATTCTTCGTTTAATCTCTGACGAGATGGTGTTGTCAGAGTCGATAGGGGAGCCGAGATAGACAAAGTCCCGTACTACCTCAAAGTTTTATCTGTCAATGGTGACGTTCTGTTCATCTTGATAGCATATACTTAAGCTTGCCCTCATTCACTGCAAAACCCATTTTTGCCGCTTCCTTCTCTATACTAGCAAATGTGGCTATGACATCACGTTGAGTCCTACCAATGATGTCAATATCGGCGGCGTATGCTGGTAGATGCATCGATTTTTGGAAGATTGTGCCTCTGGTGTTGGCTCTGGAGTTTTGCGCAATCCTCTCAATAATCAAAGAAGTCACGCAACAACGCTTCGCCTTGCTTAAATAGTTTTTTTGGTATCGAATGTGTCGATGAGGTCGTTTCCGACCCTGATGGGGCAGCGAGAATTCTCCATCGTGACCCTACACAAACGGATGAATTTGGGCGGTATATATAAATGCTGCCCTATCCGGCTTTGAAATCGATGAATAAGTGGTGGGTATCGATTTGGACTTCTTGGGGTTTTTTTTTTCAGAATCTGCCAAAGTGTGAAGATTCGATCAGTTGTGGACTTTCCTGGACTAAAACCGCACTGATAAGGGACTATTAGGTTGTTGGTAAACGGTTTCAGGCATTCACATATTACTGCAGATATGATTTTTTTTGGGCGATGTTGAAGAGACTTTTATGCCTCTGTGGAGAGGTTCTCCCCTTTTGTGAAGCGGGCAAACAATTCCATTTTTCCAGTTCCATTTTTCAGGCATACATTCATCCGACCATATTTGTCTTATGAGCTGGTGGGCGTTACTTACCAAGTCATCTCCGCGGGCATAAATAAACTCACCGGGTAGGCCGTCATTTCAGGCAGCCTTATTAAGCTTGAGTTTAGATATTGGTATCCTCACTTCACTCAGGTCCGGTGGTTGGCAGATTTTGCTGTCGTTGCCGATATCGACTGGTTCTTTCTGCCTCACGGCTGATGTTCTCCAGATCGCCGTTTAACAGTTTGCAGAAGTGGTTCTACCATATCCTCATTGAATGGTTCGTTCTGCCTGACAGTTGAATGTTCTTCGTCATCGCGGTTTAAGAGTCTGCAGAAGTGGTTCTTCCATATCCTCATATAATGGTTCGTTCTGCCTGACAGTTGAATGTTCTTCGTCATCGCGGTTCAAGAGTCTGCAGAAGTGGTTCTTCCATATCCTCAGCATCGACTGTGTCTCAACTACGATAGTTTCGTATCCATTCGACGTTTCGTATCCTTGGCTTGGACGTTTTACACTTTGGTGAAACTTGCAAAAATCATCGTTCCTGGATTGGAACCTCTCTTTATAATCGATCATGCTCTTTCTTTACTTTTTTGCTCTCTGAAAAAGCTAGTGGTTTTCCCTTCTTCTTTGCTCAATGGCATCTCTCGTCTTCACCTGCAGCTTAGCCTTTAAGACCTCGTTCTTGGCTGCCAGCATCTGTCGGCATGCCTCATCAAACCGGGGTTTCTTGCTGGTGGGCAGGAAAAACTTTTCACATCACGACAGGAGGGCCATTAAAAAAATCATTAAGGTGTTACTTCATCTGGGTATCAAACCCTCACCTTCTGCGCGGCAGTTCATCTCATAAGCAATAGCGCTCCTGAGCACTTCGTGTTACCAGGAGAAATTTCCAAAAAAATCTTATTGAATGCCAAACAAAGAGAGACACAGTTAGTAAGATAACCCCGACTTTAGCATATCCTGATGCCAATCCATTTTCATCCCAAATAAATCAATCCTTGAGCAACACACACGCTCAAGTGCATACGGTATGGAAAACTGAATCACTACCACACCTCAGACCACATTTTACAGGCCGTCTAATTGAAAATTATCCACATTATCTGGTTTGGTGCCCCTGAGTAACATGTCATTGCTAAATCCAACACAAGGATATTTCAACGCAATTCGTGGCAACATTCACTGCGTCATTCCGAGTTATTTACGAGATCCACACAAGCAATTACTCTTTCCCGCCATATCCGCAATCCTTAGAGATGATATTCTTCACTTAGCTCCCAGGAAGCTGCTGCTGCCACATACAAACACCAAACCGGCAAACTGAAAAAGGACGAACAAAAAAAAAAACACAAACAATCCCACACGAACAATAAAACGAAAGTTCTTGAAAAGCATCACGGAAACGTTCTCCATTCATTTTCATTTAGATGTTCTTCCGCAGCACCCAGAGAGATCTAGTGTACCTCGGGTATTGTGTGTCAGGCAGAACAACACGAGTCCTTACTTATCGCATCCATATCCATAAACACACACACAAAGCAATTAAAGCCAATTTCCTTGGATAAAAAGATACATTTCCATGCCATTGTGTGGTGGATGGGGCACGTTGCTCCTTTTGGGTGTGCCTTATTGTTCTATGGGTTTCTGATGAAGCTCCCCAACTCACAAGGACAAACACACACACACACACACATACACTTAATAAAAATTACAACAACTCTATATTCACCTCGTTTTTTTTCAGATATTATGAGACTGGAAGTTTCAAAGCCGGCGTTATAGGTGGTTCGAAACCAAAAGTTGCCACACCACCTGTAGTCGATGCGATAGCAAATTACAAACGGGAGAACCCAACAATGTTCGCCTGGGAGATTCGCGATAGATTGCTAGCCGAAGGGATATGCTCTCAGGATAACGTGCCCAGTGTTTCTTCAATAAATCGGTAAGTTGTCTATGAATCTATCTGAACATATGTGACATCGATAGGTAGTCCCAAAGGATTTTACATTTTTATCCTTTTTTTCTGATTTTTTTTTTATCCTTGATACCTAATACATCCCTTGACCAAAAAAAAAAAAAGAAAAGAAAAGGAAACACATCAACGAACTCATTGGATTAGAGTAGATCCCAACTGTTATCCTTCGAAATCCACTTTATTATGTGACAACAAAATTCAACTTCCTTTTTAGAGCGCGTATATAATTGTGCCGCGTGTTTGACACGTGCCGCGAGATATTTCCTGTGGCGGTCGAGTATGAGTGGTTTTCAAAAAACAAAAAAAAAAAAGAAACGATGATGACATTGCATATTTTATGTATGTGAGTTGGAAAAAATCTCATCGGGGGTTGTGGGTGGATGTGTGTGTCAATTGGAAAAGGGTAATAAATTAAAGTCAATCCTCACAAAACAAAGGTCGGCGACGACGGCTGGCGCGGCGGCGAGAAAAGCAATTCAGTGGAATAGTGGCACGCGTTCATCAAATCAATTTGATATGCATTAGGCTACAATTAAGTGCGGTAAAGGATATTTGGTCAGAATTTCAAATTGGATTTGGCATAGCTAAAGGAGCTAATAGAATGGGAGGAAGGGAGGTTAACCATTCTCGAAAAGATTCATAATTTTTGTTGTTTTTTTTTAATAAGAAGATAAGGGATCGCTGATTTGTAAGTTAAATTTCATATTACAGACGTGGTGGTAAGATGAAGGGCGGAATTCGGCGTAAGTTCAGCGTCACAATTGTGAATGGTGGGTCATTTCCAGTTCATCTCCGCCGGCTTTACACACAATTCTGAACAAATTTAGTCAAAGAGTATTTTGAAAAAAAAAATTTTGAGGAAAACATCAATTCGAGAGTTAATCCAAATGGCAATTCCTAACTTAAAATTTAAATAAAACCAAGTGTGTGTGAGATATCATCGAAATTTTGTAGTCGTTTGAAAGACCCAATCGATACTAAAGGGTGGTTAAATTTTAAGGGCCGATGTTGATTTTGAATAAAACTCAATTTTTTTAGGAAATTATTGTTATTTGAATTTATTATGATTATATTGGTTTGGTTCAATTATGTATGGAACAAAATATCGGCCGAATTTCCGCCGCGATTACTTTTTTTTTTTACTTTCAAATTCATTTCTTTTATTTACTTAAAATATTAACTTACTACTAGACAAAAATGCTTAAATCTAACTTATCAATAACTGGTTTACTTAATCTAACTTATCGGCCCTTAGTGGGCACTGTAAGCTTATATTTAGCTGTTTATTTTGCCCTTAGGCTTAAATTTGTCGGTTTTTTTGGTTTTATATATAATTTTAATTTACAAAGAAAAAATTGAAAACTTTGTTTAGTGTCTTTTTTTTTTGTTATTTCCACCGCGATCTCGGCGTCACACTTGCAAATTCCAAATTTTCCAAATTTTCGATGACGCTGAGGCATAATTGAGGTCCAATGCCGTTAATGTGCCGAATCATCTCATCCGTTAGCTCTTTATTTATTGCTGGCTTATCGTTGCACACCTTTTCTTTCAATTGAACCCAAAGAAAGAAGTCAAACGGTGTCAAATCACATGATCTTGGCGGCCAATTGACATCGCCATCACGTGAGATAACACGGCCATTAAATTTGTCGCGCAAAAGAACCATTGCTTCGATAGCTGTTTGGCAAGTGGCACCGTCCTGTCGAAACCACATATCGTCCACATCCATATCTTTCAATTCGGGCCATTAAAAGTTCGTTATCAACTCACGATAGCGAACACCATTCACAGTAACTGCCTGGATGGCCTCATTTTGGAAAAAAAAAATACGGCCCGCTGATGCCGCCAGCCCATAAACCGCACCAAACAGTCACTCTTTGGTTTTTCGGCAATCAATCTTGGGTTATTATTCGCCCAAATGCGGCAATTCCGCTTATTGACGAATCCACTGAGGTGAAAATGTGCCTCATCACTGAAGATGGTTTTCTTTGAAAATTAACAATCCACTGTTGCAATTTCTTGCCACCATTCTGACCATTGACGACGCTTGAAACGGCCAAGAGGTTTTGACCGATGGCATGAGTTATGTTGGCTTTGGTTCGTGGCTTATTCGCATAGACCTGGAACTTCAAAAAACCCCGCAAAAAAATTTTATAGCTGGACAAATCGGACGATCTCGATGGCCAGTTCACATCACCGCCACGTGAGATGACCATGCCCTCGAATCAAAACACAACTTTTTGCCGCAACAGGTTCGCTAGTACCCAGGGCCGAGTTTTCTCATAACCATTTATTTGTGCGTGTGTACTTCTTGCACGATGGCGGGACCTCCTCTTTTATGGCAACTCCGAATGGCTGATTTGAGATAACCTTTTCATGCAAATTGATACTACTCCGATGATTTACCATATCATCAAGAGAGTAGGGCCAGTGAAAAATCATTTAGGTGCTGCTACGGCTACGGAATCGAACTCAGACCATCTCCGCGGCAGTTCACCGCACCAACCATCGCTACTTATTCCTCGAATCGCTCGTGCTGAATTTCCAAAGTGGCGTGAATTCTTTGGCAAAAAGTGTCGTCCTGTTGAAACCTCATGTCGGTGGTGCCCATACCATCCAATCATCAAAAAAAAGTCCAATAGCGTCGCGGTCGACGGTGATGGCCTGGCCAAAGCTATTGAGCGATGATGCTGCCATACCCAACATTGACTTTTTTGGGATGCATTGAACGCTCTGGGAACACATGTTAATTGGTGTCATCCCAAGTTCGACAATCTTGTTTGTTGATGTACCCATTCATTCAGAAATGCGCTTCATCGCTAAAGGTGATTTTACGATGAATTCACCAGCTATGAATTGAGCTGGGTGGCACGTAGCGCCGTCCTGTTCGAATCACATATCGCTGGTGCCCATATCATCATCCAATCACCGAAAGAAGGCCAACAGCCTCGCCGTCGACGGTGATGGCCTGGACAACTAGATGGACTAATGCCGCCGCGCCGCCGGCCCAATGTCCACACCAAACAATGACTTTTTCGGGATGCATTGGCGGCTCTTGGATCACATGTGGCTTGGTATCTTCCCAACCTTGTTTGTTGATGTACCCGTTCATTCAGAAGTGAGCTTCATCTCTGAAGATGATTTTTCGATGAAAATTAGAGATAGTTTCCAACTGTTTCAGCGCCCATTCAGCGAATATACACGGCTGTCTATGGTCATTTACCTGCAGCTCCTTAGTTAGTTGAATTTTTAACGGATGCAGCCTCAAAGCAAAAGTTTTGGTCTGCGAAAGGCAGAGTTCTTGTAAGCGAAGCGAAATCTCACGTTTCATCGACGTACGTGTGTTGGTTGGTGAATAAATTTGAGTCCACTGGTTCAGTAAACATACTGAATGAGTAGACTGAAATTTACCCACCACATTGTTGGTTATGATTCTGCAACTCATCATATAAATGCTGGTGTTCTCCAAGGCTCAGTCTTAGCTTCAACTCTTTTACTAATTTTTATAATTTATCTCCGATTTGGAACTTCTAAGCCAATTTATTCATTCGCTTCCTTCGAAGTCAATTTATTCCACACTTGGTGCATAGTCGTTTTCAGGTCACTAAATACTGGGCATATTGAGTTCCGACCTTGACAGCATTTTCAAATAGACTAAATCCAACAGATTTAAATAAAATACTTCCAACAAGCAATGCTTTCTTCTGCCTCTAAAGTGAAAACGAAATCTGCGGTTGCATCGAAATCTTTTCTCCAACTCTCACCTAGATAGGATTCAGACGCATGCCAGAAAACATAGGACTAACAAACTCATTAGTTTCGTTCGTACATTTTCAAAATGTCGGTCGCCTGCCTAGATTTCTTTTATTAGTGACTAGCAACCCGGCCCTCGACTTCGCCCATGTACGATTTGGTTTATGCCACTTAGACCGCGATGGCTTAGCTTTTGTAAGTGATAGAGACATCTGGAATACACTATATCCTGCCCAGAAAAATTCAGATCATAACAGTGGAAAACCACAGCCAAATCTGTTAAGCAGTTCTCGGGATTAGGGCATTCATACGGATCGCCACGTTTAGGGAACTTTCCTTTATACTATGAAAGATAAAAATTGAATAATCGATGTGCATTAACGCTCATTTTTTTTTGTGGTTGAACATGCATTCATAAAACCTTGTAGTAATTCTAGTACAATTTCTGCTGTCAAGTCAGTAGGTACAATGAATCCAATTCGATTATTTTCAATCACCCAGAAGCTAAAAACGTCGCGAACTAGAAGGATGTTCTTGTACAATTGCTGCTGTCAAATTAGTAGGTACAAGGTGGTGCAAAAATAACCTTCCGATGTTTTTTGGCTGTAATTTAAAAAAAGAAAAACTTTGATTCTTCTTGTGAATTATTTTTATTTGGTCTTTTAATTTTTTTTACATCAAGTCGAGAATATGATGTCCATGTAAATGGCCGCCGCCACAGTTGATTGTCATTTGAGCCCTTTTTATGGCATTTTCCATCTCTTTGGCCAAAACTTCCGGCGATAGGTCCTCACATTCTTGACGGATAATGTATTTAAGAGCTGCAAGAGTTTAAGGCTTGTTGACATAAGCCCGTGACTGCAAAAAGCCCCACAAAAGGAAGTCTGGAGCGGTCAAATCAGGCGATCTTTCTGGCCAGTGCAAATCGCCAAAACGGGAGATTAGGCGCCCGGGAAATGCATCCTTCAGCGTATCGGTTGTGGCACGTGCAGTGTGTGCCGATGCACCGTCCTGTTGGAACCACATGTTTTCCAATCCCAATTCATCAAGTTGCGGCAAAAAGGACTAGTTGATCATTGCTCTGTAGCGCTCACCATTCACAGTAACCGTTTGGCCCGCGACGTCTTCGAAGAAAAAAGGTCCGATAACTCCTCCAGCGAAAACAGCACACCATACAGTGACTTTGAGCGGGTGTAATGGCTCTTCGTGGGTTACACGCAGATTTTCAGTGCCTTAGAGGCGTAAATTTGGCTTATTTACGTATCCGCTAAGATGGAAATGGGCCTCATCAATCATGATTATTTTTGATGAAAAATCATCTTCCTCTTGGTGGTGATTAAGGATGGCTTGAGCGTATGTTAGACGCGATTGGCGGTCAGCAGCTAATAGCTGATGCACCGTCTGGACTTTGTACGGAAACATCTTCAAATCTTGTACCAAAATTCGCTGTAAAGACCGTGTCGACTGATACCCATTTGCGTGGCACGTTGTCTGGTCGATGTCGACGGCGCTTCCATGACATCTTCGGCAACGTCTGCAATATTCTCTGCAGAACGGCTAGTCCGGGGTATGCTACGCCTGGCAGCATCTCGTGTTGTGCCAGTCTCTACGAGGCGAGCGGCTAAACGTCGCAGTGTTTCACCAGTAGGTGTTGGACGGCTAGGAAATCTGCGACGAAATTCACGTTGTGCCAAAGTCACCGACCGATTATTGCTCAAACAAATAGTCACCAATATTCCGCGTTCTGGAGCAGTGTAGCGTCACATTGTTTATTAACGTGTATTTCGCATGTGTTTACTACACAAATGTCAAAACAGAACTGACATTAGGGGCCAATCGCAAAATTTATAGCATTTTCTGACAGGAGGATTACTTTTGCGCCAACTTTTATAAGCATCCAATTTGATTGTTCTGACTTATTTCACATCAAACCTTCATCAAACCTTGTAGTAATTCTAGTACAATTTTTTCTGCCAAATCAGTCGGTACAATGCTATTTTGTTCAATCCCAGCCCAGAAGCTAAAACCACCCAAATCTAGAAGGTTGTTCTGGTACAATATATGGCGTTATCGATTAATTAAATGAATTATGTTATTGAAATCTTCTTGCCGCACTGTGATTTGAAATCCAAAAGTGAAATGAGAATATTTAGGTCCGTTTTTTGCTCAGTACTGAGTTAACCCAGAGTGATTTGAATTTAGTCCAGAGTTATCTCATGAAGCAGTTTTTCAGCGCAGGATTTAGTTTGACTCCGTGTGCGGTGATTTTATTTGGTAGCACTCACGATTTATCGATTTTGTTGTCCCAAAGGTTATCGAAATGATAGAATCTGTAACTCAGTTATCAGCCGCTTGGAATCTTCTTCCCCAAGCAAATGAAAATGTCTTAATCGCGATCTTACAAGTATTTTTCTTCTCAAATCTGTCAAACTCAATATTTAAAACAGAGTTTCGAGTCAATGGGATCTGAATTTAAACATATCGTACACGTATTTAGTTTCTTAAAATTTGATAAAATATCCAAACAAATGGAGTTGAAAATAATTGTTTGTTTGGCATTCGTGATCGCCTGTCAAAAACATCTGATCAGGGTTAATCTCTGGGTTAACTCGAAGTGAGCTCTGGTTCTAAATTGACTGAAAAACTACTTTCTCGGGTTAACCTCGAAACTAGGACTATCTTGCACTGAAAAACCGGACTTTAGAATGTACGTTTTGACAGTTCCTAGATACGATGACATATTTGTTGTTGTTTTTTATTTACAAATTTTTACAAATACGTTTTGACATTTCGATGACATCTTTGTTTTTTGTTTGTTGCTTTTTTTTGCCAAAGAAAGACGACACTATTTTTGTTTCGTAAGAAGGTGACTTTGCAGTGGACAATTTGATGCATAACGGTCAAAACGAAACTGAGAATTATTTTACTACAAAATACAATTTCGGTGATGCCAAATCATCATAACTTATAGTTGCATAAATTTTATTTGCCACTTGAAAATATGCTAATAAAACCCCAACTGGTTTATATCGGCAAATCTATCCTATAAACAAATAATTAAACCATCAGATTTAATACAATCAAATAGAGAGAACAGTCTCGCCCTCGTAAGTCATATCACGTATAAGCCAAGCTACTTACAACCGTACAGACGCTGCTCGAGAGGGTAGGTGTGCTTGGCAAACGTTCCCGTTTTCTATGCCCTTAATGCGCACGCATTAAATCCCTAAGTCGACCCTTAATATCGTGTATTTCTTAAGTGGTTTTCTCCCTGCTTACAACAGCAACAACATTATAACTAGGGTGGTGAACATTTTTTTTTTCCGTCCAATCCTTTCTATCTCAATAATAACATCAATAAAAGTAATGTACTCCTCTTCAGTTCATATAATCACGTGAGTCGTCGCGGCGTCGTCGTCCCTGTGAGGGGGAGGGGGGAGTGCTTCTGTCTGTGTATTTGTGTACAAGTGTTTCGGTTGTTTCATTTTTGGATTAAGTTGTTTTAAGGGTTGGCTTTGAATAGGGTGGTGGTAAACATGGTGGATGGTTAAGTGTGGTAAATTATTGTTATTATTAACCCAAGAAATAATTTCCATAAGGTTTTGCCTTTAAGGCAAGGACTATGGGTTGTGGGGGTAGATAGTGTCATCGGTATACCAGCCACAGCAAGTAATTGAGGTAAAGTGGGTAATTTGTTGCAATGGTAGGGGCTGGTGATGTAAAATTATTTAAGGTGGCAGTTAAAGGTCTCGTTGTAGTTATGTTGGCAAACACAAAAAAAAAAAATTAGAAATGAATTTGTGTGGTCGATGTTGAGTTGATGATTTGGCGATGAATTTCAGCAAGATTTGCAAATTATTTCGGGCTAAGAAGAGATTTTTTTTTTTGACTTTATTTAACTTTTGCATCTTTTCTGATCCATCTGCCTTTCGTCTTTACCTGCGAAAATAGCGACGAATCTTGCTTTTTATCTCACCAATTTAATTTAGCTTGTGTGTATTCCGTTTGCGTCATTTTTTATCTATCGGTATGTGAATATTGTATTACTTACAATTAATCGATTGCCATGTATAATAAATTTATTTAAAATTTAGTTGGACAAGTGATTAAATACAACATCAATCAACTCGCCGTCTCTATTAAACAAGGCCGTCTCTATTGCATGGGTTTCCATCCTTTTTTTCGAGCATCTTAGTAGCAGAAAAAATACCATCGCACACACTGATGAAGGCAGAAGCTAGGTTTTGAGGCCTTTTATGGACCGGTAATACCAATTATTTCATTTCATTTCGAGCATATTGGGTGGTTAGTAAAAATTTCGGCACAAAGTTTGATTTGAGCACTTAAATGGTCTCAGATTTGCTAGCTTATTATTTCCTTTTCGAAAAAAAAACACAAAAATACAAACACAAAGATATTTTGACAGCAGTTATCCAGAAACTGCATTGTTTGATGTAAACCAGTTGAAACCAGTAACCATTGTGAATGGTCTGAGGTTTGCTGGCATTTAATTGCCTTTTCAACAAAACAAAAATCATAAGAGGTCAAATCTGGAGATCCGGGTGGCAAGTCGCCATTTTTTCACAGCAGATATCCTGGAATTTTTGTAGAAAAACTCCATTATTTGATGGAAACTAGTTGAATCCAGTAACCATCATGGTGTAACCAGTAACACCATAACCATGATGTTTGATGGCGTATAAATGCATTTTCAACAAAAAAAAATCAAAAGGGATTCATATCTGGAGATCCGGGTGGCAAGTCGCCATTTTTTCACAGCAGATATCCAGGAATTTTTGTAGAAAAACTGCATTGTTTGATGGAAACTAGTTGAATCCAGTAACCATCGTGAATGGTCTGAGGCTCTCTAGTGTATAATTGTCTTTCCAACAAAAAAAACGCACAAAAAGAACTCATAAGGGCTCATATCTGCAGATCCCCGTGGCCAGTCGACATTTTCCCAAACCCTTTTCTCCCAAATCACACAACGTCCACAGACATCAATTCCCATCGAACCTTTCGCATTTTTTGACGAAAAAAAAAAAATAAATGATAGCCTTGTCGCTGACGAGGGCAAACAGTAGTTTTTTGGTAATGGAATGGTATTTCATGGGTCTAATGCGAATTCAATGCTCCCTGAATGTGGCAGTCTTGCTTGCTTACGATGCCAAAGAGTGCCAAAGAGTGCCAAATAGGCCTCATCGGTCATCAAAATTTGCTCCCAAAAACTCAGGTCAAGCCTTAACCATACGAGGGATAGTTTGACTGTATTCCAAGCGAGTTATGAACTTTACACGAAACAAATTCAAATCACTCTTAAAATGCCCAAAAATCCTGAGAGCGGTGACGATATGACGTCTCAAATTATTCAATATAAACATACCGACATAAAATATGGCGCACCAACCTTTTCATCAAACAAAAAGAAAAATCTTACAACTCGAATGATTTTTCAGAGCATTTCGAGAGTTACCTGATACAACACTCCAATAAGCCCGGTTGCAGGCTAACACTTTCAAGTCATATTCCAAGGCACCAAGAGAACGCAATCTTTTATTATTCGTTTGCCTTAACTGAGGTGAAATATGTCTAAATCTGGAAATATGTCTAAAATGGTAAAAATGTTGGGGCACATCCTTTCCTGATTCTGTATCTAAGTTAGGGCCAAAGCTAAGCTTGAGAATTTTCACAGAAAGGTACAAATTGGATAGGTTACGACATGCACATTCTTTCATGATTCCTTCATCTCAATTACGGCCAAAACTAAGCTTGATAAACATCTCAGCAAAATCCAAATTGGGAAGGGTTTACACATGTACATTCTTCCATGATTCCTTCATCTCAACCACGGCCAACACTAAGCTTGAGAATCGTCACAGAAAAGTCCAAATTTGGAAGGGACTCATGTAGGTTGACACATGCACAAGCTTCCATGATTCCTTCGTCTCAATTACGGCCAAAACTAAGCTTGAGAATCGTCACAGAAAAGTCCAAATTGGGGAGGTTGATACATGCACATTCTTCCATAATTCCTTCATCTCAACTATGGCCAACACTAAGCTTGAGAATCGCCACACAAAAGTACAAATCGGAAAGGACTCATGGTAGCTAACAGACGACCGACGGCTCTATGACGACAAAATCTCCAAAAAAGTAGGCAGACTGGTTATTTTTAGAATTTTCTCGGGTTCAATATTATTTCTCGCAGCGTTTATGAAGCGGGCCTCAGTGGCGCGATGATTAGTGCAATGAACTGCCGTGCAGAAGATCTGGGTTCGACTCCCAGCCGTAACAACACCTAAATGATTTTTCACTAGCCCTCCTCTCGTGATGATCTGACAAATCATCCGAGTAGTATCAATTGTCATGAAAAGCTTATCTCAACTTAGCCGTTCGGATTCGGCATAAAACAGGAGGTCCCCCCATCGTGCTAAGAAGTACACACGCACACATGATTGGTTGTGAGAAAAAAAGCTAGGCCCTGGGTACTAACGAACCTGTTGCGCCATAAATTTATTTATTTTTATTTTTACTTATGATGCTGTCGCAACTTATAATCCTAAAAATAACTTCTCAGGCTACATCACAAGACCACCACCATTTTATCGCTGTGATTAAGCGAACAACAAAATCGATATTCTCCTCAACCCGCGCACCATCTTAAGTGTACCAACTCAACTCATACCTCTGCCATAATGTTATCGAAATCGCAAAGCGCAAAACCCAATCTGTATAAAGATACTTTTGTAAGTGTAAGTAAGAAAATGCTCAAAAGCAACACTCAAAAAGCGAGAAAGACCGGAAAATTTGTATCCTTCAAGACTAAATTTTCCAACTCCCCCCAAAAAAAAAAAAAAACCCCCCATCCGACAAAAACTAAAAAAAAAATTGCATACAAAACTTTTCGCGCAAGACGATACTATATACAAAAAAAAATCAAAGGGAAACGAAAGGACATCAACAAAAAAAAAAAAATAATAACAACACAAAGTAGAGAAAACTTCTTCAAAGTACCATTTAAATTCAAGTGTTCCTTGGGGAGGAATAAATTGTTTTCGTTTCTACTATCCGCCTAGGTTTTACCCTGCATTTTAGGGATGCCCAAGAAGAGCAAACACCAGCACGAACAAAAAGGCACTTCACTTCATTCCATCCCCCAACTATGTGTGTCTGAATTCACAAAGGTAATCCTATTTTCTGTGGGTGAAACTATATGTACCAGAAGGGTAGATACAGTCAACGCCAACAGTGATGATAATGATGACATTAAAATCTCATTCCGTGTGAACGGACTTTTTTTTCGTCCTTGCTTTCCTGTTTTTTTTTTTTTTTTGGGTAAGGTGTTCCTCTATAAGTGGCATAAAGCAGGTCTCTCAGATCGGATTACACCAGCATGGAGTATCCTTTATGGTGACTTGGTAATTTAGAAGAGATTTTGCAGACATATGCTGCGAACAACTCACAGCCCCCGAACAGAGGGTATATACGAGTGCGAATTAATTCCAAGTGAGTGGAGCACAAACCCCTTTTCCATGCGATAAAACTGGTTAACATCGCTGTGAAAAGGGGGCGCGCTCGAATAGCACAAATAAAACACCAGAAACAGAAGCTCTGGATGATCAAGTGCGCCTGGAATAGATTGCGTTTTGTTTAATTGGTCATCGCGGGAGATGCTGCCTCGGGGCATCGTAGCGCGTTTTAACAAAACACTTTCCATTACACAGAGCTATAGAGGACGAGTGATTTGAAAACGTGTATGGGTCCGACCCAGGACCATTCCCCATGCCCACTCAATTGAATTTAATCGAAAACGAAAAGTGAACAGAATTGAGACATATGCAACAATTTCATTTGCATTGATGCACCCTTACATGGATGAGAGTCAGTCCAGAGCGGCTTTTATTTTACGCTGCGACGTCCCCTTGTCAATAATTACAAAACAGGAATAAATGCCCTCACAATCGAAAAAATAGTAGTCAATCAAACAACACACTGACAGTTGGATGTTTAGGACGAAATCCTAAACCGACAGCCAGACGACGACTGGTCTGGCTATTGTATATTTTGGCAGACCTACACACACATACGGGGGGACACAAGATTGGACCAAATTGATGAAGAATTCTATAGATATCGATTAAGTTCGGTTATAGTGAGTAGCATATAGATACACCTACATGTATGTGTCTGGTGTACTCGTGTGTCGTACATTTGTACAGTGACGAGAATTAGTGGTGATGGCACTCAGGAAACCGATTTGATGATGATGAATCAATTCAATCCTGACAGCATAATCAAATGCGTAATGAATGAGTTTATCTACTGCTGGATGAGAGACTGTGAGACGGACCCTTTTTTGTATGTGTATCCGTATGCATGCTGAAATGTTGCACTGGGAATCCTTTTCAATGGTAAATGGCATCGATTTTCAAACGAACCGACTTTGGAAACAGTTTTGTGATGATTACATAGCCACTTTGAGACCACCATCACAATAGCAAACAGCACCGGTCGAAATCAACCAGAATAAGCTATTCCTCAACCAATATTCCTCGCCGATTAGCCTGAGGGTCTTTTTTTAGCTAACTGGCCTTCATTTGCACTCTTAAAGTTGGTTGATGTCAAATAAATTCCATGTTGCTGGGTATCAGATTAAACCTGACCATCGAATATGAAAGCAATGCCTGGTTCTTAGCTTACTGTCTTCGGTTTCACTTTTTAAGATGGTTGACTTGGGTTTCCACCTGAAGTCGATGCGTGTTACTGAAGGTGAGCTCTTCCTCTACAGCGCCTACTATGTGACTGCGAATCGGATTATGTCTGTGCCTCCAACTCCAGTTGCGCTCTTTTAAATTAGTTGAGTTCAGTTCCCAATTATGGGCGCCACTTAACGCGAGTCTTACATACAGACAATCGGCGATAAACTCGAGGACGCACATTCCTTGTATCAAAAAAAGAACTTCACGCGTAAAATGGAATGAAGAAGTCCCGTATTGGCCGTTAAAGCATTTCTATGTCTATATCACTGTACAGCTTGTAAAGTTTTTTTTTGGAAAACTTCTTCTCAATAGCCTACTCGAGTATGTCATAAGATTTGACGAATAATTGTTCGAACCAGGAATTTCTTCATCCGCTTTTAGTGATGCTCATCAGCGTAGAAAACAGCCCCCAGGTGATTTTTTGTTCGACTTCTGATGAAGTGTGATCTTTTGAATAGATAGCGGACATGAGGTAGTCAATGCTACGGATTCAGTGCCGAGCAGAAGATCTGATTTAGATTGTTTGTAAGTGATCTGTATTTGACAGATCGCTAGCTAAAGACTGCGAAGATTCGCTATTTCTTATTGGTAGGCTACGAGAGGCTGGACTAGCTCACCGTGCAGGGTGCGTTCGAGCTTGAAGCGCTATAGTTTCCAAGTTAACGCAAATTTTTGGACGCCACCTAAAATGTCTTTTTATTGGGCCCTCCTCTTCCGATGGTCTGACAAATCATCTGAGCAGTCACCAAACAAAGCTTAACTCAAATTAGCCGTTCGAAAGACGGCATGAGATACTAGGTCCCAAGAAGTAAACACGCTGCTTCTCGTGGATAGGCTACAAGAGGGTGGGCTTGCTCACCGTGCGGTGTGGGATCGAACTTGAATCGTTTTAGCTTCCAAGTAAACGAACATTTTGTGGACCCCACCACAAATGTCCTTTTGCCGGGGTCCTCCACTTGCGATGGTCTGACAAATCATCTGAGTAGTCACCAGGCAAAGCTTATCAGAAATCAGCCGTTCGAAAGCCGGCATAAAACAGGAGGACCTGGGATCGAGCATGAAGTACACACGTACACATGAATGGTTGTGAGAAAAATCTCCTCTGGATAACACATGCCTCGTAGACTTACTACAAGCTCTTCCGCCCCATCAAGACGACAACCGGCCGGAAGAATCACTGCTCCAACTCTTGCCAAAGTCTGGCAATCATATAAGAGGAACACCATCAAGAGAAGGTTCTCCAATAATAACTTCGATCCAGCAAATGAAGGAGGGAACTAGGTTTGCGGCCTTGCGTGGAACTTAAATGCCAGATATTGAACCATTTGGATTCGTCATAAATCGGTTGGCTTTGCACGAATGTCTTACTATCTTCATTTGACGAGTCGCCGAGCGGCGTTCCACTTTCTTCGACGCCTGAAACATTGCATCTTACTTAGTCCAAGTGATCTGGCTCCCGTGATCGGTTGATCCTTAAACCCTGACATCGGAGGTTCGCTCTTTCTTCTCGACTGCGATTAAAGTATTCTCTTGGCTGGAGCATTATTGTTTATCCGCTTCATGTGGTCGAAGTCAATGTATTTGACGTGAAAACATCCCCATCGTAGTACAGCACATAAGGTAAGCGGTATCTTCCGCTACTTTTGCCTTCCTCTCATACAGGATCAAAATTTCGACGAATAATACTAATGCATGAGCGTGAGTAAATAGCTAGGCCATATGTCTTTACGAAATCGCGGTATTGTTGCTTCACGATGTCGAAAATTTGAGCCTCATCGAGTCAGGTCCTGGGTCATACGAGCCCGCAGTATTGTTGCATCACGAAGCCGAAAATTGTAACCTCATCGAGTCAGGCCCTAAGTCCTTCTACCCCGAGGTATTGTTGCTTCAAGAAGTCGAAAGTTTTAACCTCATCAAGTAAGGTCCAGGTTTCTACGAGCACGAGTTATTGTTCCTTCAAGAAGTCGCAAAAATTTATACCTCATCGAATCAGGTCTTGGGTCATACGAGCCCGCAGTATTGTTGCTTCCCGAAGTCAAAAATTTGAAAATCATCAGGCCAAGCTCTGGATCCTATGAGCCCGAGGCATTGTTGCTTCAAGAAGTCAAAAATTTTAACCTCATCGAGTCAGGCCCTGGGTCCTTAGAGCCAGCGTAACTGTTGCTTCACGAAATATACAATTTGAACCTCATCGAATCAGGCTCTCGGTCTCATGAACCTGAGGTATGATTGTTTCAAGAAATCTAAAATTTTAACCTCTTCGAGTCAGGCCATGTGTGCTTCGAGCCCGAGTCATTGCTGCTTCACAAAGTCGAAAATTTCAACCTCATTGAGTCAGGGCCTGGGTCTTACGAGCCCGCGGTATTGTTGCTTCACAAAGTCGAATATTGAACCTCACCAAGCCAGGCTATGGGTCCTTCGAGCCCAAGCTAAACATTCTTAATGGGTCGCACCATTCCACTCGTGAATGGGTATCAAACAAAAATACTAAGAAATGAGCGAAATCGATAATTTCAATCATTCCGACTCAAACGTCCTTTGGATTATTAAAACTTACGAAAACCCGAACTTTTGGTTTATACAAGCCATTCTAAAAAAAAAATCGAACCCCTTTTGCCAAATCCTGCAGTAGTTAGATATAACATTTCCAAGCACCACATCGACCTTTAAGTATCCAAAATCCTTCGCCATTAGCAAGTGTCTAATTGATGATAAAAAACAATCCATATCCGTGGTTCTCTTCCCCTCAAAAAACCTCAAACTACCGTAAACTTTAAAACGACACACACTTACGACACGGATAAATCCTTCGAACATCTGTTTCACAGAATTGGTTGATTTGGGACTTTGGGACTTTCCACATATCGGGATATCTCCCTGGCAATGAATTTCACTTTACCGCTCGGAAATCTATTACTTCATATCAAACGGTACGTACGAGATACACTATAGGCCAGCGAACAATTTCCAAAGTAATTAATGGTCATTGCGAAAGTGTTAAATTTAACAATACCCATGCACAGATACTTGTACACGCTCGTTTTGGGGCCTTCTGTTCCGAGCGGTAACGCAACGCAAATTAATCTCATGGATTTCGACAAAACAAAAGCGGATCACGGCATTGGGCTGGCTGTGTATAGGAAATTGATTTGCAATTTAACTGCACTCAACTATATGAAGGATGGAAATTAATTTTCGCCTACACATTCACATAGATACGTGTGTACATCCGATATCCCTACACCTTCTGCTGAATCTGATGAAACATTGAACACGTGAAAAATGAAACAAACGACACGGTAAATTCCATTAATTTTTATTCAACTTCAGTCGGACGGGACGGAGTTGGTATATTGCGTTATTCGACGGTGCAGATATCAAAAAAAAAAAAAAAAAAAACACAAAAGATAGATACATATCCAAATTTATACGAGCAGGTATTTTGGATTTGTTTTGTGTGTGTGAGGCGGGGGGTTTTTTATTTTATTTTTTTTATGTGGGTTGGGGTAGCACTCCTGTGATTGTATGCGGTGGATTCGTGTGGCAGCAATTTGCTAATTTTTAATCCGCAACACAAAAACAGGATTTCCTTCGATTTTCGCCGCAACTTTTTGCTCTTTTGTAGGATTTTGGTTTTGATGTCGGTGTGGTTGGTATATCGTATTGGTATCGCTCTGTGGTTCGAGAGCGGATGCAGTAGATTTCACTAATGTTTTGCGGACAATTTGATGACATCTGGTGTGTGTATGGTCTATTAATTGCTGTATTTTAACAAAAATTTATATTTTATTGTCCCGCACATCTGTATTCTGAGGATACGGATAGCTGTGCGGGACAGGTGCTTTGATGGTGGGTGAAGGTGGAAATGCACTCAGCGAAGCTTAGGACTAGGGACCATGAACGTGAGGAACTGTTTTTTTTTTTTATCAGGATGGATGTGGTGTATGCGGATTGATTATTGATTAGAGGTTGGATAGGTCTTATCGTCGGCTTAATTAGAAAAGCTTGTAGGAAACTCCAAAATATGAAATTTAACAGGAGAAACGATAGTTTTTTGGTTTAAAATTTTCCTTGGGATTATTTGGTGATAGTCACCCTTTATCTTTAACAATTTTTCCTGTTTACAGTTTGCTATGATAACTGCGATTATTGATAAGGGGTTGGATAGGTCTTATCGTCGGCATTAAAAGAAAACCATGTAACTTCAAAATATGAATATGTACAGGGGGAACGAAAGTCTCTTACTAAGCCGAGTTTTTTGGACAACGGTGTTATTTTATTTCCTTGATTTTGGATAAAATAAAATCACAGGTTTTTTGACTAATTTTCCAATACAAATTTTTTAATACGACCACGTATATTTATTTTACTTGGAGTTATGAGGTTTGCTGGATGGTTTTTGCGAAGCAAATTGGGGATTCCATGGGTAGTGAAGTTACGAGTTTTGATTATATAAGGCAGGAATAACGAGGTTTTCTCTTTAGTAATTTGTCGGATTTAAGTGTTTTTTTTTTCAAGAAACTTGATCTACATTGGAGTTACGAGATTTAAACAAAATGATTTTTATGAGATTAAAAGTTATTAAGGAGCTAACTACAATGCTTTTCAGAACGGTTGATCTATCGAGTTTCTATAAGATAGCATCAAAAAGTAATTTTTGCCAAAATGGAGTTACGAGGAAAAAGATTAAAGGTGACTTTCACCAATTACCAGAGATATCAGATGGCTTAACATAGTATCATTGGTTTACTGACATTTTTACTTTATGTGCCAGGAGATTGGTTCTTCCTTATACCAAAGATTATAAAGTCATACAGATGACGTATTGCATATAAGAAAAATTGTTCGTACTGGCACAGCCAGCGGTCGAACTGGCAGAGCCCACCAAATGTTTGGATTTCGTTTTTCATATGTGCACGTGCAGACGTGAGTAACAGATTTTGTTTTTCGTTCTCAATGTGTCATCTGTATGGCTTTATATTCTTTGTTTATACGAACCTGACGGTTAGGATTCGAAGATTCTTTTATCTGGAGCATTATTTGTCTGATGATAATAGGATTGCATGCTGCCACGAAGTCGGTAACTCTAAACCCTTTTTTTTGTTGTTATTTCGTGGAGGCTGTTCTTTCCAAAAAGATGTTTTTCTTTGTGATTTATTGCAGTGAAGTCCCATAGTACTCCATATGCTCCCCTTAGGAGATGGTAGAATTCATCCTGCATAGGTTCTAAAGTCTCGTCGGTAGGGGAGTGTATACGGCTGATGTTGCAAAATGTTGCTCTGATACGGATCACAGTCCGATGTTCACTAAGCGACTTAAAGTCGGCCCTTCACAACAAATCCGCATCCTTATATGTTCAGCCTTTAATAAATGACACACGCTTTTCATCTGTATTTTTCTGATCCAGTCCAAGGTATATCCTGGATTGCGGTAATGTCTGCCCTGTAGCGTGTGAGGATAGATTCAATTTTTTGAGTGGCAACCGGGGTATACAGCGTGCGTATGTTCCAGTTGCATATGCGTAGGTCGTTTTTCGTAGACATTCCGGTTCTATTTGTTTGATGAGGAGATCTGTTATCCGATGTTATTGTCTCCTCATAATAAGCTATTTTTTGCGTGGTAAGGAACCCCCACAAACCCCAACCTGGACGACTAGTTCCAATTCATTAGATACCCCTAGAACATGGTGCCATCGCAGTTCCCACTTGGGCCAGCGCTGCCGTTGGCTTTTCGGCAATTTGTCCATCCTAACTGGGACTGTAGACGCCACTGCTGACTGCATCTTAGGAATTCTTTCGCTGCTGCCTGGAATGGAATATGTGCATTAGCGTGAATACACATCTTCTCCCCCGCTCTCATCTGCTATCGCGACGACTTTACACAGGAATCGAGACCATATTAAGCGTCGTAAGCGTTTTATAAGTCGCATTGCCTACCATTTCATGGCTGGTAGTGGGTCTCATTCGCATACAAGGAATTGAGGGTTGGCTATTACTACTTATTAATCTAACTAGAGTTACAGTCCGAAATGAACCTGGGAATCAACTCCAATGATGGCGCAACGAAAATTTCTGTATCGTCATCCTATTAATGGCTTCTTGACATAGTCGCCATTGTTCTTCGACATTAGATGCCATACCACTGGTGTTAATCGATAGGCTAAGGGATACGCGTTGCGCGACGGTCTTGGCGGTCATAGCGGTCTTGGTGGTCTCTTTTAATTTTTAGTTGGGTATATAAGCGCCAGATCAGAATTCGCTTATAGAAAAACCTTATGTTCGTCGGATTGTGGGATAGTTGGTGAGTCCGATTCGTCGACGTTTTTTTTTTTTTATCGTCAGCATATTGCATTTTCTGCTTTGGGACTATACAATCCATTTCTCAATGGTAAAATACCCCCTTGGGATAACCTATAACATGGATATCTTCAAACGACTTTAAAAAAAAAACATCAACTTACAAAATTGTTTTCAAATTCAAAACCGATTTATGCAACACTTCAGGTCTATTGTCCTTTACACGGGATCATCTGGTTTCTACAAAAGTCAACAAGCCACAGAATAAGAAGAATTTCTGTCAACATCACACACTGGCTCTTGACAGCTGATTGTGCTCGAGTTTAAATAATTAAAAAAAAAAAATAAGCAAACCCATACATGTATATCCGTCCTTAGTCCTTAATCTACTATGAAAACGTTTCATGTAACATCTGTTTAGTGGCATTGTGCAACATGCACCCAAGGAACAATAGAATCCTTTGATTATTGAAATTGTTTATTGTCGTTTGTCAAGGGTTCCTTCCCAACACACACAACCAAACCACTCGACTTTTGAAGAAGATGTGCACACTTTGATGTAAGTAAACATTAATTATTAACACCAAGAGGCTTTTGTGTATATGTCAGTGGTCGTACCTGCCTATGCCCAGGGTACGACCCTAATGCAAAACTTATCGAATAGAAAATTTTACAATACGTTTGTCATTATTATTACCCTTCGAGTGTTTCGAGTGTTTCGAGTGTCCTGTGTGTTGTTGTTTGAGGAGACACTACTCATCGAAACAAAGCAAAACACAACATTGCATTCGTGCATAGTTTTGTAGGTTGCATACGTTTGCGCGCCTCCCTGTCGATTCAAGGGTTTTTTTTTTTTGGTTTGGCACACGGACCCTCTCGCCATTTATAGGTGAGAATGAGGACTATGTGTGCAGGGAAATTTATTAGGTAATATTTCATTCAATTGTTGCCAAGAGTGACAGCAGATACGGTATTGTTGCATTTTTTTTTTTTTTGAATTTTTTAAGTTCCATCTAAAGGGAAAGTATTGGTTTTGTGGAGATATATAGAAATCGAGATTTTGATTGAGTCAAATGAAAGGTGAGATAACCGGAAAAGTGGAACACAACACACAATATAAAGGTCAGTTGATTAGGTAGATGAGGTAATTCTATCGCACTCAGCTGATGGTAGTAGATCGATTGCGATGTCCATCATACTTCGGAAAAAAAATTCTCCATATCTCGAAAACGCCTAGTGTTTCAAATAAAATTTGCACAAAAGTCATTTCGAAACCCGAACAAGTACATACAACCTAGTCGTGTACCCACCCTTCGTTCATTTTACTGAATATACGGCACACCCTTACGGATATACTGTGTAGCATGGTCGAAAAGGAATGATCATTTGGTGTGTTGGTCGGTCCCCTTTTCGACGCCGATTCGATATTAATTTAATGTAAATATTGCTGGTTTAATGTGTGCCGATGATGCTTTGTGAACGCAACACAATCTTTTCCAGTCAAAACAATGAAATATGAGATTTACAAGGACAACCAAAGAAGGTATGGGTTTTTGGTTGCGGATAATTGAAATATTGCCATAGTCCAAATCCTATGGATAGACATCCTTCTAGTTTTTGTGAATTTTCCCAAAGTGTGCAACTAAGGCCCTCAGGAATTTGAGTTCAATATTTCATGGTAAGGTTTTCTTAAACGTGTTAGATTGTGTAATAAATGATGAAATATGTGTGGCGTCGAAGAAAAATCCTAAGCCCATCATATCAACGTCGGTATGAATCGACTTTTATGCTGAGGTTCTCCGATTGATGTAGTTGTACAACTAAAGCCTGGCATTTTATCCCTTAGTGAGCCTTAGCCATGATGAATAACAGTGGAATATAGTTAAAAAAAAACAAACTCAAGTTCGCCATTAGTCTAAAGTCGGCTAATTATAAGTCCCTCAACTTACAAGTCTCCCAGCATTCTATAATTAAGGGTATTCTAATAGGAACTTCCCAACTTTGGCCGGCCATATTATTGAAGCTTCATCTGTCAAATTGGCTGCCATTTATTCAGTCCATTAGGAACTTCCGAACTTTGGCCGACCATATTATTGAAGCTGCATCAGTCGAATTGGCTGTCATTTATTCAGTCCCATAGGAACTTCCAAACTTTGGCCGACCATATTGCTGAAGCGAAATCTGTCATATCGGCTGTCATTTATTCAGTCCAATAGGGACTTCTGAACTTTGGCCGGCCAAATTGTTGAAGCTTCATCTGTCAAATTGGCTGTCATCTATTCAGTCCAATAAGAACTTACAAACTTTGGCCGGCCATATTGTTGAAGCTTCTTCTGTCAAATGTCAAATTGGCTGCCATTTATTCAGTTCATTAGGGACTTCCAAACTTTGGCCGGCCATATTGCTGAAGCTTCTTCTGTCAAATGGGCTGTCAAATTGGCTGTCATCTATTCAATACAATAAGAACTTCCAAACTTTGGCCGGCCATATTGCTGAAGCTTCATCTGTCAAATTGGCTGTCATCTATTCAGTCCAATAAGAACTTCCAAACTTTGACCGGCCATATTGTTGAAGCTTCATTTGCCAAAATGGCTGTCATTTATTCAGTCCAAATGGGACTTCCAAACTTTGGCCAACAATATTGCTGAAGCTTCTTCTGTCAAATGGGCTGTCAAATTGGCTGCGATTTATTCAGTCCAATAGGGACTTCCGAACTTTGGCCGGCTATATTGTTGAAGTTTCATCTGTCAAATTGGCTGTCATCTATTCAGTCCAATAGGAACTTCCAAACTTTGGCCGACCATATTGCTGCAGCGAAATCTGTCATATCGGCTGTCATTTATTCAGTCCATTAGGGACTTCCGAACTTTGGCCGACCGTATGATTGAAGCTGCATCTGTCAAATTGGCTGTCATCTATTCAGTCCAATAGGAACTTCCGAACTTTGGCCGGCTATATTGCTGAAACTTCATCTGTCAAATTGGCTGTCATTTATTCAGTCCAATAGGAACTTCCAAACTTTGGCCGGCCATATTGTTGAAGCTTCATCTGTCATATCGGCTGTCATTTATTCAGTCCAATTGGGACTTCCGAACTTTGGCCAACCATATTGCTGAAGCTTCATCTGTCAAATGGGCTGCCATTTATTCAGTCCATTAGGGAGTTCCGAACTTTGGCCGGCCATATTGCTGAAGCTTCATTTGCCAAAATAGCTGTCATTTATTCAGTTTTAAATCACCACGAATGGCTTTGGCGTTCAACGATATGTGCAAACAGACGCGCTTCGCTTATTTTGCGTTCGCCATAATCGTCCTACCGAGAGGAATATTCGCAATGTCGTGGATATATAAACGATAAACCAACTTCAGTACATCGACGAAACGTAAGATGCCGCTGTCCGTAAGAGTGTGCATTAGAATCCGAGAAAGTCGGTTTCGTAGACCTCAACTTGGTGGTGTACCCCTATAAAATTCAACTGACTGAGTAGATGCAAGTAAACCACCATAGAAAACGACGTGTTTTCGCTGAATAGGCTCTGGAGTAGTTGCAAACTGACCCTAATTTTCATCGAAAAATCATCTTCAGCGATAAAGTGCATTTCTGGATGAATAGATACGTTAACTAACGAATTTGTCGAACTTGAGATGATACTAATTTGTGAGATATACGAGTGTCCAATGCATCCCAAAAAATTCGTTGTTTGGTGTGGATATTTAGTCGGCGGCGTCATTGGTCCATATTTCATTGAGAAGGAAGTTGAACTTGCCATCACCGTCGACGGTGAGTCTATTAGTCGATGATTACTAACTTCCTTTGATGTGGTCTCCATAGGACTACGCTACTTCTCACACAACTCACGCAACATTGGAAACTCAGTACAAGCAAATCGTTAGCATGGTTATCTCATATTTGGTGGTGAGCGAGATCGTGCGATTTTACCCGGTTAGACTTTTTCTTGTGAGGTTTTCTAAAGTCCCAGGCCTATTCGAATAAGTTACAAAACACAGCGGCCCACAAAGCCAACTTAACCCTTGTCATCGGTCAAATTCTTTTTTTTTTCATTTATTTTCCATGAAACACCCTTTATAGGGTAACTGGCTTTGGCTGGCCGGCACGGACCCTTGCTCCAGACTCTGTTGAATGACATGTCAAGGACTTAAGCATAGAAAGGGACTTTCCTATATAAAAGGTACTTCCTCAGTTGAATGACATTTCAAGGCCTTAAGCATAGAAAAGGACTTTCCTACGCCAGATCTACAATTTACTTCCTCTATTGAATGACATTTTAAGGCCTTAAGCATAGAAAAGTACGTTCCTAGACCAGATTTAAAAGGTACTATCTCAGTTGAATGACAATTCAAGGACTTAAGCATAGAAAAGGACGTTTCTACGCTAGATATAAAAGGTACTTCCACAGCTGAATGGCATTCCACGGCCTTATGTATAGAAGAGATGTTCCTACGCCAGACGTTCCTTCCTTAGTTGAGTGAATTTTCAGACTAACACACATTTTTGTATAACAATTTTGCCGTCGGATTTTGGTGTCCTTGGAACACCTTGCCTCTATTTTTATACTAAACACTAAAGATAAATGCATAGCCAAGGTGTTCCAATGGCAAAAATGCCCAATGTCCAAACCCACTTAACCCCACTCACAATAAACCCTCCAAAAGCACATAAATCATCCTCCATAGGTAACCATTTTGGCAAAATACAACCTCTCAAGTATTCAAATATTTTAAGAAAAAACCAAAAAAAAAATTTATGACAGTACCTAGTGCATCAATGTGGAAGGTATCATCTTCATTACATGCGGCTTAGTGATCCAGTACCAAGAATCCATTTCCACAGCATTACCGCCGATAAAACGTGAAAAAAAAGTGAGAGGAAGATCTTAAGCAATTTTCACCACTCATACTCACGTCTTTAAGGACAACAAACACACACCAAAAGCATGCAATGGCGGTTAACGCCCGCTACCACAAATAAGAGAAAACAAGGCTATCTATACGGTTATCCATCGTGCGCGTGCATGAAGAGGAGAAAATTTCCATTCATCATGAAGTCAACCTCAAATAAGGGGTGTTTGAGTGCCTTGATTAAGACTTTTCTGCGGGATGGGATGTTTTTGGGGCGTCTCCGTCCCACAAATGCTTGAAATTGTGCGCGCGCTATACCAAGTTCCATTATCTATAACAAACAACCCCAACCACATTCCACCACCACCACCACACTAAAACCCCTAAGCATCGTCGTTATCCAAAAATCCTCTATCACTGAGCCCAACCACAAGATGGGTTAGTCAAAGTAACATAGGCTGGCAAAGATAAAAGAGAGAAACCTAGCAAGGCGAAAATTTCATGCTTTTTAAATCGTATCCCACAAAATTGTTTCGACTGTGTGTCCTGTATGTGTGTTTGTATTTAGATGTGTTTGTATATAACAAAATGGTGATGGCATTATGCACAAGCGCACATCGCATAACCCCCAAATAGCGACCACCCACTTTGTAACGTACAAAAAATATTTCAGCCAAACATATACATAAAGGTACGCATACATAGATCTCACACCCATACAGAGTATTGGTGGATATATGGCACAAGGATATTATTATTTTTTTTGGCAGTAAATCGTTTGGGATACATTCGTTGACGCGGAAAATGTTGCTAGGTATACCACATTGATTACACGTCGGAATGTGTATGTTTTGATTAATTTTCTATAAGGATGCGATTTATTTTCCGTTATTCTCAAGGAATACGCTTTTCCTTTTGATTTTACTGGAGCAATTTTTATTTTGTTCAAAATCAAAATGCTATTTCGATTCAAAATTAGGTTTCAATGTTGAAAGTAGTAGAAGATGAATTGAATTGGTGTCTTCTTAAACGTCAAATGTCAGAAAAAAATGTTCTATTACCGTTGTTACTACTTGTAATCTATAAAATTGGTAACCCCGCCACATTATAACTTTCAAAATTTTCAATTTGACAGCACCTTGAAGTGTCAAACAATTTTTTTTGACTCTGATTCAATATGACAGAATCTGGTACATTTTGAAAATAAAAAAAAATTAATGAAAATCAAATATTTGACATTAACAGACTTCAAACCTAGCTTCTGCCTTCATTTCCTTGTTTTTGCCACAAAAATGAGGACCTCCCGTTTAACTTCGAATTCGAACAGCAAATTTGCGAAGCTTGTCATTGCAGTGCTACTCTTGGATGTTTGTCAGACTTTCGCTAGAGTCAGTGGAAAAAACTTTGGTGTTTCACTTTTGGGTTTTGATGGAGGAACCCTGTTTTAGTAATCCAACGCAATAATGACTAGGCCACTCTGCGCCCAATGTCCTTTCAAAATCATAGAAATCTGTGTTATTCGTTTTTATAAGCGTTTTTGCTCTAGGATTTATTTAGTTCAAGGCTTAATCAAGGTGCTTTAACAGAAAATTTATAGTGTTAAGTTTATTGCGTGAACGGAACGCACCCGGAAAGCCCAGGTGACATATCAGTCAGACCAAACTTTAGGGAATTTCGTCGCTATTGTGACCTAAACAAAAGCGGTTATTTGACAACTGTAGTGCGTACGAGATTTTAGTTTTCACCACAAAAAAGTTGCGCCAACTCTTCAAACATCAGAAACGTCTTATTTATACAAAAGCGAATGCAATGTCGGCACAAGGAATTATTGACCCATTATTAAAGGATAAAATGGATCGTGCAGTTTTATTGAATTCAGGGCATTATGTGGAGTCTGATTTCCAGAACTTACCACGTACTCATTCCGTTACCATCAAAACGACAATCGCTGTATTTCGTTGATAATCGTGTAACGTTTATACATATCCACACACATAAGATGATGTTCTGTTCGAATTGGTCAAAATGGCCGATTGACTTATGAGAACAGAGTTTCATACAAGATATCTTACTAAATCTGAAATCTGAAATCTGAAACGATGCAATCTAGGGCCGTCAATTGCGTTAACATTTTAACCAGTGGACAATTTTTGACATTACTATGGTGAATAGAGACTTAAAATTTTTAACCTGCTCAACAGCTCGCTAAAATGTATCAATTGGCTTATTTTTAAAGAGTGACAGAAAAGAAAAGCACGCTCATGGATTATTCCTTGTTACTTGTGTTCACATGCGGCGGAAAAATTTGATTATCCCTTACCAGTGTTCACATGTGTCGGACAAATAGAAAATCATTCAGATTATTAAATAAAAAGCAAAGAACTTGTATTTTATATCAGAAAATGTAATGAAAGATGTAAAATAAACTAAAACTGGATTTATAAAAAAAAAACGGTTTTAAAAATTTTTTGATTACATTTGTTTCGCTATGTGTAAAATATGTCTAACATGAACAAGGTAGGGCGCATATCTTTAATCATGAACACAAATTGTGCAGCAATATTTATTTTACTAACAATAATTCAGAATTAAGAGATTTTTGATGATCTTTTTAAATTCTACTCGGTATTTTTTTTTTATTACATGAAATTATAAACAAAGGAATTTTATTCCAAATCATTTGGGAAATTATTAAAAATAGTACTAAAATAAAATTCCATTTAATCCAATTGACACCGCCAAAAGGCCAACTTCGATTTACCCCTGCAGAAATGTCAAAAATTAGCCAGCGGATAAAAGTTAACCCCCATTTTAATGCAATTGAGACAAAGCCTAATTTTTTTTTTCTTATTGCGGCCATATTTGTTGCAGCTACATCTATCAAATTGGCTGAGACATGTTAAGGCCCGGTTTTTCAGTGCTAAGTAAACTCTGTGTTAACCCAGATTTAACTAACCCCAGAAATTTGATAAAATGTCCACGCAAAAGGGGATTGAAAATAATTGTTTGTTTGGTATTTTATCATCTGTCAAAAAAATCTGATCGTTTAGTCCCAGGGTTAACTCACCAAACTTGCTGGGTTAACTCGAAGTTAATTCTGGAAATTGACTGGGAAACTAATTTCTCAATTTAACTTGCGTTTAACCCCAAACTAGGTTTATCTCTCACCGAAAAACCGGGCATAAGTCTGTAAACTGTAAAGGCTGATGAAATACAATCACGCTTTAGCGCGTAGGGTTGGCAATGTTACCTGTCACAATATAGCTTTGTCTGACTTTTTTTGATAGGATTGTGGAGTATGAACTTGTTACCCGATATTTTTGTCATTTTTGTGTATCGCTTGTCTACGGCATTGTTCGTTGACCTTTCGTTAATCTGGAGACCGCCATGTCCCCTTATGGATATCGAGGTAAGGAAACAGTGTTCTGGCTATAGTGGCATTCCGCCCTTTTTGTAGCAAATGTGTAAACCGCTTAGTACTAAGTATTTAGTATTTAGGATTGACATTCGTAAAAAAAGGATGGATGCCTAGCTGTATAGAAGCTGAATGACTGACGACTAGATTGACTAGTAGCCTAAACAACAAATTCAAAACTCCAGTCATGCATGTTGAAAAGCGAAGGTTGGCAAATAACTGTTAAAGCGTAAATTTGTGTTTCTGGATTTCATTTCAGAAGAAACGCTTTTGATGTTTTGTGTCGGTGACAAATGATATTGTGGATCCACCCTAAGGGTTTCCATTGCGATGAGGCTCACAACTATAAAAACTGCGTTTGTCAAGAAGATGCGTAAGGTTATTATCGGTTTTTCGTATGATGGTTTTAAGGATTTAAATCGATTGCACACCTGTCGGGCCTATTTGAAGAATTCTGTGAGACTATTTTGTAGAAGGGTTGTTCGAATTATTTACTCAACTATTGACACAATCTCTGGTGGTTTCGTAAAACCTAAAAAGTAAAAAAAAACTGTTAGTGTAGAGATATTTTCCCAAAATACCCATTGCCATCCCATCTCATTTTCCTCCTTAGAGGCTACAAGTCATCACCTTGTGCGGATTGCCTCAGCTAACAAATTATATAAAAAAAAAACGTACTAGATCTAATATTTTACTTCTGTCTTGTTTCTCTTTACAGAATCGTTCGTAACAAAGCTGCAGAAAAGGCTAAACATGTTCATCACCAGCAACAGCAAACCCAACAGCAGTCGAACACCTCGACTACAGGAGCTTCAGCTAGTACAGCAGCCAGTGCCGGAGCAACGGGAGTCAATGGCAATAGCAGCGTTGGCAGCGGCAGTGGCAGTGGTGGTGGTATGCCTGGCGCAACCGGTACTAATTCCAGTTCGGTTCAAAATGTTTCTGTTATAGCTCATGCTCCAGCCATGCAACAAAATCAACAACAGCAGCAGCAGCAGCAACAACAACCCCCACAAGCACTCATAAACCCAAGTAATGGATCAAATCCTGGCGGTGGTGGTGGTACCAACGGGAATGATGGTCAAGGTGAACACAGGACAGCTGGTTATAGTATAAATGGTATTTTAGGCATACACCATACCACAGATCCAAATGGGAACAATATCAAACGGAAGCGGATCGATGATCATGGTATGTTTTCAATTGCTCACATATATACATGTTTTGTGTTTGTATTTACTCTCAGGACATGCATCATATCCGTTTAGTATTTCCGGAACCAAAAAAAAAAAAAAAAAAACCATGACCAAGAGGAAGAAATACAAATATTCCGCAACAAAAAAAAAAAGAAAAAAAAATTCGTATGTTCACTCTATAAAGTTTGCCATTCTCCACATGCACATAGAACCCTCTCCCATACATGGAAGGGGATGCTGGAGACATAAAAGTTAACGACGATGATGTTACAACCATTGTTGTTCTTATCCAGGCAGAACGGATTTTTGCCCGTTGTTAGACGACTACTCTTTGGTTATAAATCTATCCTTTGTTTTTATTTTAATTCGGGGTTCCCTCGTATTATTTTTTTTTGTTTGGCCATCCTGTAGATGTGTGTATGTCCTGGAACGTATAAAAACGACCAAGAAAAACACAAACGCGAACCAAAATTATGGTTAAGGATAAAATTGTCCAACATTCATTTTTTGTCGTTTCTTACTCCTTTTTGCAATGTTAACTAGAGAATAGCACTGAAATCGTCCTGGGGACATATTTTATGCGAGTTGTCAGGAATTCATGTGCCCGGTGTGTCGTGTGTGCGTGTGCATAAGTATGGTCCATTTAAATGAACTTTTTGTACTTCTTGTCGCGGATATTTATTAAAGATGACACCGGACCACCCCCCTTTTTTTTGTCGGCGTTTGCTTTATTCCAGTCGGAGCTTGTTGCTGTACGTACGGGGTCCGGTTGTGCAGCCTTTGTTGGGAATAATCTCCTTTCCTGACCGGAGAGCGATGTCAAGTGGACGGGTTTAATGTCATTTGGCAGAAGTCCTTCCGCATTTTGGGGGACATAATTTGGAGTTGATTTTTTCTGCAGTGCAGGGCTTTAGCTAGGGGGTACTTTTCAAAGTTCCACGAAATTTTTATAATCAAAAGAAAAAAATTGTTTTCTGAATATAGTTCTCGGTAATAGAATGGTTGGTAAGTTCCAAAAGTTGGGCCCTAACAATAGTCAAGGCCTATATAAAGTTAGTTTTGGATGATGCTATGATGGCTCAAGAGGAAGACCCCGTGATGGCTGCCATTTCGGTGATGAAAATTTATTTTTTTCGCATAAAATTTAGGACTTAATTAAGCTAACAGGAAAAAAAGTAGTTTAATGAGGTCTGCGTGGAGGGCAATTGGTATATATTCCCCTCTCCTGAGGGAACATTTGCCAAGGAAACATTTTACCAAAGCATGGCATCTACCACCTCCTTGCCTGAGCCACTTTCATGATTTCTAGATCCTGAACTGATTTATAGCCATATTTACAACGCTTTGAGCACAACTTTGTGGATTATAGAGCGGGTCTTGATGACCTTTTGATCTTTTGATTTTTTTTATTAAAACGCTTCTTCAAATGGTCCAGATTTTGAACCTTGTAGATACATAATAGCTACCATGCTTAGGTAAGAGTGGCTGTCAGTGTTCGCCAGCACACTTCGACCATTTTGGTCCATCGTAGCACCACGTGGATCTTGTCCATTCATCTAACCATCCGTGAAAAAAAACATTCTTAGCTTTTGATGAGGCAGAGGATGCTTTTCACTTTCGTTTTTGTCAAATCACTGAGATTTTGAAAATAGTAAGCTCCAAGATAGAGCTTCCTTTTGTTTGATAGGGTCGGGCAGTTACAAAACAGATGAAGCATCGTTTCTTCTTCCTCTTCGTAAATGCAGGTCTTAAAGAAGTCGTTTGAGTAGAGGCCTAGCCTTTCGGCGTGCCTGCCTATTAAACAGTGTCCCGTAGTGAAATCTTTAGTGGCGCTAACATGCGGTCCATCCAGCGAAATCAGTGCCTTGGATCTTCTCAAATCTAGCTTTGGCCAAATTGGTTTGGTTATTTGACACATGTCGTGCCAAGACTCCATCTGACGTTTGATTTGCTGTTAGCATGTTGCGCTAGTAAGCTTTTACTTGTACCTCTGCCCAGGCACCCAGCAAAGGTGAATGTAAAAATGATCGGCAATCTAGTGTTGCCTTTGAATTTGTTGTGACTGATTCCAGGGATTTGATGGCCGTTGGATTATTTGTTAGACCATATAGTAAGGTAGGTAGGTAGAAGTGGCTGTTCAGCATTAACTCAAGTAGCACTCTGCCTTTTTTTTACCACGACTTGTGTGACCTTTTTTATGATTGTTGTGAATGTGGTATAGACGGTCTCTAGAACAAGTCTGCGAGATTAAGAAAACTGAGAAGATTGTATCCTTTTACCCGAGATGTCTTTTAGGTTGTCGAAGAATGGTTGGCCTAACGTACGCAATCTGGCTCTTCCTAGTGCCGAACATTTGCAGATGAAATGGGAAAGGGTTTCTTTCACATTTGTATTCCCGCAAGTGTGGCATTGAGGGTTGTATGAGAACCCTAGTTTAGTCGCATCGTCTCCAATTGGTCAGTGCCCCGTGACAATCGCCGTAATTCTTGTGATATCTTGGCGGGTTCTATTTATTTTGTTCTCTTTTTGTCGTATGAAGGTAATATCTTCCTCGATATGACGCAATTTGTTAACCTTTCCCATTTGGAGTCGGCCTACTTCAGGAAGTATGAGAGAATTTGTCTTTTAACCGCACCTAGCGGGATACGGACCCTTGCCGTAACTGAGCCGTGTAGAGCTGAGCCATGCCTGGCCAGCTTTGCGGATGGCTTACTTGCGACAAGGGTGCGTATCCCTTTAGGTACCGTTAATGGACGAATCCACTCACTTCATAGTTTCCTTCATTATCACTGTGCCCTGGAACTCTGGAGAAACGTGACCCCGAAGCCTTCGCCAAGGTGGGCGACTTCGTTCCGGCATTCCTGTATCAGTTTGGAGGGTATGCTAGGCCTTAATGGTGGCTTGGCTATCTATGGGAACAGCAATATTTTGCTTTTTCGTTTTGTCATGCTACAGTAGCTTTTTCAAAGCCTCTCGGATAGCCAGCAGTTCCGCCTGGAATACACTGGCAAATGATATTTTTCGGTGATTCCGAGTAGACTCCGGACCCCACACCACAGTTCATCTTAGATCCGTCGGTATCGAAAGCTCTTACTACTTTGTTTCTCTTCCACTGAGCTCTAATGGGAAAGCCTAAAAGATTCTTCTGGCTTCAGAACGAGTTATTCTCCTTAAGTCATAAATCTGACGCTACCGGAACACTAGTTATTGGAAATCTCAACATCAGTGGTTGCCTAACTTCAAATTGGCCTTTCTAATGCAAGTTGCACTAAATATGTTCTTCCAATAACCAGTAGTTGACTAACTAAAATCCCGCAGAAAATGCCCAGATTGTTCCACAAAAGTGTTGATACCAGCTGTCAGGTTTGGTAACTAAGCACTGCCACATGCATACATGGTTGCTGTTTTCAATCGTTGGTCATTGCTAGCTAGTTCGCAGGTTCGGTGTCCACAATAAATAGAGGGTCTGCCATCATCCAATAAGCTAGCCCGTTGATCCAAAATCGTTGGTCGTTGAGTAAGGATCTTGTATTTCCAAAGTTTCTAGTTGAATGTGGGTGCGTTTGGCTCCTAAGCGCTGCTTCAAATCCCGAAAATAGCAACACCGAATATCATTCAGCAAATAAAAAACAAAAACGTCATTGGAAGCTTCTTCAAATTGCCGTTCGGCTTCGGCATTAAACAGGAACACACACAGGTGAATGGAGTAACAAGCATTGAGGGCAAATAAAGGCCATCAATATCAGATACGATATCTTGTGCTTATATTGACGAGTTTAACTTTTTTTCCTGTACAGGGCGGCCGTTGAAAGGAAAGAAAAAGAAAGAGGGCCGATATGAGATAGACCTACTTGCCCCTAAAAACGTGGTACCCCCTTCGTTAAAGTGACTGAAATTAGTGATGAGTTAGGAGTAACAGCGGTTCTAAACCTAAGGGGGTTCGCGCCATCTTTTGCTAATTCTAGGTACTATCGCTCAGCTTTCGTTGACACTTTTTAAATGTTAAAGAACCATTGTAACGCTTGAATGGCATTGATACAGCGATGTGCATATGTGCACTTCGACATCAGGACAAAATATGTTTTAGAAAATTTCCTTGATTAACTGTTAATGTCAACGTTATACCAAAGAGAATAGAACTACGTAGAATACGCATCACAGCTAAAAATGTTGTAGCCGTTTCTGTCGTGGGGGGTAAAGGCGAAGGGAAAATTTCGTCGATCGTATGCGTCGGCTATGCTGTTGTTTGATGCCGGGGTATCAATATCAGTATCCCACATTCATTCTATGAGATGCGCACTCTATGTAGTTCTATACTCTTACTGTCTTACTTAAGTGGCGCTAGTCCGGAACGAGCCTGGGCCTCAACTAACATGCCTCTCCAATAAGCCTGGTCCTTAGCTAACTGCCTCCAGTTGCGCACTCGAAGTTGGTTGAGGTCGGTTTCTACTTGTGCGCGCCACTTAAGGAGAGTTCTTCCTCTACTGCGTCCGACGTCTGGCTGGGAATCGAAGAATCTGCGAGCCGGAGTATTGGTATCCATTCGTTCTACATGTCCCAGCAATCTTTAACGTCCAATGCGGAGTTTTTTTTTACCAGGGGCATGTCTCTGTACAGCTCGTATAGTTCTTGGTTAAATCTTCGTCTCCATAGCCCGTCAACGCAAACACGACGGACGATTTTTCGAAAAATTTTCCTCTCAAATCGACCAAGGATTTCTTCATCCGCCTTTGAGACGCTCCATGCTTCAGCGCCGTAGAGCAGGACTGGGATGATCAGGGTCTTATATAGGATCTCCTTAGTAGTTCATGTGAGGGCCATAGTTGCCATAGTTCTTCGACATTCGATGCTGGTGGTATGGTGTTAATCTAGAGGTTTAGGGATACGCGTTGCGCGAAGGTCTTGGTTCTATTCTCTTTGGTCATACGAAATACCTATTGTAGAAAAAACTGCTGCCAATCTCGATGTGAATGCAAATCATCTCCCATTGCTTCGAACTATCCCCATCACCTCTTCTCAAAGTCATCCCTGCGTATAGCTAATCGATGACACACTATTGACATTTGCGCGTGTAAGTTTCTCTCTGAAATATCGGTATGTCAATCAAGGATCAGTTTTTTTCCTAAAACGGTAGCAACTCTTCGTCATCTAACTCAACCGCACAGTCAATGGTTTGCACGCCACATTCGATTTACATACCCTTCCCTTAGAAATAAACACATCTCAGCATCTAAAAACAGCAACAGATATCCAACACATCCTTCCTGTGTTGCACAACGCCGTTGCACGTGTTCGCAATGAAAACAACAAAGTTAATTCATTTTTGGAATAAAAAGTAGTTGACACTAAAGCATTTGCACTCACACGCACACACCCTTTAATTCCGCAAATGAAGTGTGCGTTTCAAAATCGCATTTTGTTTCCATTTTTTGTTGCTCAATTGCGTTCCAAGGATAGTGTGGCAACAATTCGCCAACATCATTCCGGTCACGTGTCGCAAAGTGACTTTTTATGTTCGCATCTGTAATTGATGCCCAGCGAAGTTGCAGAAGTCAATATGAGTTGTAGGGGGTTGACACAGCAAAAGTCCTCCAATGATCAAAATTAAAAAAAAAAAAGAGCTTAGCGTGGTCAGATATTATTATGATGGAAATTATCCCATCATGGGGTCGGGGAAATATTTTTCATTTATAATTCATTTTTGAATTTCTGGAGTAGGGGTTCCGAGGGGGATGTAACCGAACCACAACTTCAGCTTATTACACTTGTATAGGTTTTTTTTTTACTGTTGTCATCTGGTTTGGTTACAAAATTGTGGCTTACCGCATTTGCACTAGCACTGCATGGGGTTGGTTATCCCTTGTCTGCGCGGAGATAAAATCAAAAACAGATGCTTTATTATTTTATTGCTGTTTTATTGGGACGGGGGGTACGGAGCACTGGCATGTCGATGAGATTTTAATTTAGGAAAACGACAACCCGACATGTCCCTAAGGAGATATGCACTCGAATTATGGTCCATCTTTGATGGTGGGATGCGTCTTCTTAATTAGGGGAGTGATGAATGGCGGCCTTATTTCAGATTAGATGTGATAAAAGCCATAAGTGCTTAAAGGATAATAATCCTTGTCGTTGCATAGGGAAGCCATTGTTTGGTTATGCGAATTGAATTTCAAAGCCAATTATGGTAAAAGCTGGTGTTGGTCTGGTCTTTTAGTTGATTTGAGTCCTTGATATGCAGATTAGCGAATACAACGATGTAGCTGGCATGTGTTTGGTTGTTGCAATCAAGATGTCACAACTGGTAGAATATTGACTGGTAAACAAGTGCATGATGGTGGTTTATGATGCAATTGCAGAGATACCAATATAATTTGCTTCGCTTTTTATTCTCCAGCTTCGAGATATCTGCAGTAATTTTCCATACAGGGTACATCCTGCTCCAGTGGCTTTTCAACAGTCCAATTTGTCTAGGCTGTGTGTTATTTCTTGGGGTAAAAATGTTTTTGGGGGTTGAATTTTCTGAAAATATTTCAGTGAATCAGTCGTATTTTCCTATTTCGGTGTCCGTCTGTTCGGATTGAGGATGGGAATGAATGACGTCATTAAGGACCTCGCTTCTCCATTCGTTTGTATGTGCGAAGTTGTATAAATCCGATTTCAAATGTTAAATTAAAGAAGCTCCTGAGGACAGTTTGGATGTTTCTTTATTTTTTTTTTTTTTCGTTGGACTGATAAATTCGCTGTTATGGTACATTTAATAAAGAAAACTGTCTACCTCAAGCCTTAATAATGAAATAAAAAATAGAATTACCGCTGAGACTTATGGCTCATCATAAATCCATCAGCATTTCATCTCCAATCTAAGATGTTTCACGTTCTCTTAGAATTTCAATAGATATTCCAAAGCTCGCCAAAACATGGAAAAATCCTTTAAGATACATTAAGGTATGGTTGGATTTGACTCTCGATTTTATTTTTCATGAAATCAACCCTACCAACCCATGAAACCCATTACAGAACAAGGGTGGCTGCATATATAATTTCAACGCTTATATCATCTCCCCAAATCTGGAATGTAACCCTTTTGACTGACCATTTGGTTCAACATCACAAAAACACCGACCTCTATATCCACTTAACCCTTTGCTGTCATGACAAATATATCCATATACGGGATGGAATCCCCCCTTTTTATAAAACAAAAATAAATTTCTTGTTACATCCTGTTGTCTACGTGATTTAGATTTAGACAATCCCTGTATCCAACGGTCAAATTTATAAGATGACTCACTTGTGTGTCCTTCTACTTTTTTTCATAATCCACAAGCTATGGTCTTGCGAATAATGTGCACGACTTGGTCGTGTGTAACGTATTATTTTATTGGAGGCAAAATTCAAGTTATCAATTTTCAAGCAAAAATGTAATAAGCTGGATGTGCAAATTTGGAAATCAGTTTGCGTACTGAAAAAGAAGCAAGAAATGTACACAGCCCTATCGCGAAAAAAATTTTCCCGGGAAACTGTTCGAATTCAGCAGTCTGATTTATGTTGCTGACAAGGGAAAAATTCCCGGGAAAGTTTATTCGCGATAGGCATGATGGTTTTGTTATTTCCATCAGGCCGAGTGAAAAAATGGAACCTGTCAAAAGATGACAGCTCGGAATTTTTCCGATTTCAATACTCGGGTGTCTTTATTTATTCAGGTCTATCATGAATAAATTTTCCCGGGAAACTTTTCCCATACAGCAAACTGATTTACATCGCGATAGGCCTGAATTATTTTTGGGATGGGTATATTTTTTGAAACGAAAAAGTGTAACGAAAAAGAAAACTCTTAATGTAACTATGAGGTAAAACGCATTGATGTATATTTTTCCTATCCGTCGTCTGTGGTTTTCGTAGCATCCTCTCTACTTTACCGTTGCGTCGTATACTGTGTCACTTCTCCCGAGTGTCCCGAGTGCCTCGACTGTAGATTTTTTTTACGTATATTTCAAAAGTGGAGTACGTTAAAATAATCTTTAAAGTTTGATAGGAAAAAACACTAAAAATCGGGCCTAACGCGAATAAATTTTGCAGGGAAATTGTTGACATTCAGCAATTTGATTTACATTGCTGACAAGAGAAAAATTCTGGGGAAAATTTGTTCGCGATATGCCTGAAAATATTAGTTGTCTCTTGGAGTATACTTCAAACTTTGACATTTTTCATTTCAACCTTTGCTACAGGGTACTTGTATTTTTCGTTGAAATGAATGATTTCTCTCTCGCTTTTGAAAATTTGACAGTTTTCAGTTTTCTTTACAAGAAAATGTACCCCTGATATCAATAAAGAGACAATTTTGGACTAAAAACGCGAATTTTCCAGAACTTTTGATGTTGCTGCATGTCGCGTTTGCATTAAGTAAATTTCAGGTTTTGTACTGTGAAAATGTATAACAAATTGCGTCGCATTTGGCCTGAAATCTCTCTTTTGACTGAGATGACCCGTTTCTTAGTGGATATGTGATTTAACGTACCAGCTCCACATTTATTGTGATACAAGGGCACCACTGGTTATTTTTCATGTTTAATGAAAGGAGCTCATCATTGTTATGGGCCGATCCAGCTCCACATCTATTTTGATATAAGGTCACCCACTGGTTGTTTTTGACGTTTTTTTATTTTTATGTGTGGAGACATAAGGAAATCATAGTTTGACAGATAAATTGCGCTTGTGCAGAGTATCTTGTTCAGCTTAATCAAAACCTTTCTACGAAGAAAGATCTAAGAGCAGTGGAATGAGTAGTTGGCCTTCAGATGAGGCGTCGAGACTCGAATATGATTGCAATGGCTCTTAGCGATTAACAAACAACAAAACGGACGTCAAACAACTATAGTTTGCGTTTTTTGATCTTTAAGATCCCTATGAAGTCCGGACGAATTCACATTTTGAATGGGAGGGGAGGGGGGGGTTGTTTTCTGCTTATTTTTATGATATCTCCTCCAGTTTCTGATTATTTTGAATGTATAACTTAAGAAATTTATCATTATTACAAGCTGCAAAGAAAGGAAACTTTTGTTTGGCGTAAAAATTCCCCTCTGCTGAGAATGTTGTTCCACTGAAAACTCTATGAGGGATCCGTTATTGAGTGAACATATACATAAATAGAACATAATATGTGAGATGTGTTCTAAGTACTACCGTAGATGTTCGTTTAATTTCGACTCGTTTTTTCAAAAAAAAAAAAAGAAGAAAACTAAACATGTAAAGCCCTAGTAATGGATGTACACATTAAGCGGTAAAAAACCAACGATTTTAAGCAGCTTTAACCGAAAGCATAAGGCTTCAAAAAATACCAATTCTAGAGAAACGAGTAGAACTGTAGCTTAATCTGTAGCTTAAAACAATTTTTATGCAAACAATATTTTTTTGACAATTCTAAAATAAATTTCCATTTCAGACGATGAGAATCGCGACATCAATATTCATCCAGAGGAAGAGATCAAACGCCAGAGATTAGCATACAGCGGTGACCAATTATACTCAAATGTAAGTTCCTGACTGATTTACTTCCGCACTAGGCGCCCCGAATTTCAATCGAGTTACCACATTTGATTTTCGTTTTTTTTTTTAACAGATTTGGTCTGGTAAATGGTGCATTAAGGACGAACATAAGTTACTTTCTGAGCTGGGCAGTGTAACAACGAATGGCGGTGCAACGTACTATGATACACATAATGGCTTCCCAACGTCATCTGGCACCGAGTCGATACTCTACGACAGCATAACGACAATCTCACAGTCGCAGAGCTCGCTGTATACGCCACCAATTGGAACATCGATTGGTAAGTCAGATGTTCTTATTCTATATTTTCTTAAGACAAAAAAAAACTGAAGACCAACTACTGCTGCCATCTGGGGGGAGATTTTTTGTTTTTTTTTAATTTTGTTATATTTTTTTGTATTTTGTTTTTTTTTTTTAATTTTGTTATTTTATTTTGAAATATTAAGGCGGGGGTTCATTGACACCATTGGCACCGATTAGCATGCAGGACATGAAACTTGGTACAGGCATACTTGATCAGTCCCTTTCACCATATCATACAGGTAAGTTTAAATGATTGATGGGACGCACTATCGCCAGAAAATCTTCTTCTCCTCATTTTATTGTTCGTATAAATCTGCACAAACATATATAAGTATGCACCCAAAATAAAACAAAAAAAAAAATTATCTCCAACTCCCGAACTAATGGAACCAAAACTTCTGTCAAATATAAAATAGTTGTCGAAAATGGCCATTATGCAACAATCACAAATCTGGGAAACGTTGTTTCACCTCATACCGAAAGTGTGGCATCACCAGGCCTACCAATCACAATCATAACATCCGACACGGTACCATCAATGCAACAGCAACAAAATGGTGGACTCTCATCGAATCGCAACAATTCAACGACAAATAACAATCAAACTGATCAAAATGGCGGCGGTGTTGAGACAACGTCAACAGGAAATGGAGTTGGCGAACAAGGAAGTGTACAAACAACGAATCCAAATAACAATAGCAACAGCTTAAGCGGTGGCAATACAAATGAAGGGGGAGCGTCAAATGTGTCACCAAGTCAGGATAACTCTTCGCTAATATTACTGCAACCGAGCAGTCATGGCGGTAGTAGTTATTCCTCGATGTTGCCAAGTTTTAGTCATTATTCTACAGGCAAGTTTTTTTTTTGTTCCTAGTGCAGGATGTTTTTTGTTTTCGTTTTTTTTTGCTGGGGTTATTGTACATTTCTCACATACTTATATGTAGTTGGATGATGGTGATGGTGGCACACGAAAAATTATCTTAACAGTCGTAAAATGACAATAGTTTGAGCCATTTTTGACATAAGCATTGTTTTTTGTTTTTACAGGTTGTGGCTCTGTAGTACCAACATCAGATTATGCGTATAGTCCAGCATATCCACAGTATGGTAGCGCCTACGGATCGTATGGATATAGCACCACTGGAGGACTCCTCAGTAAGTAAACAGTGAGTATTTGACATTAATACTTGCTGTGAATTTTATTGTTTTTTATTCCATTTTTATGTTTTTTGGTATTATTTCCTTAAATGGTTTTGCTCTTTTTTTCAAATTTTTTATACTTTGCTTAAATGATATTAACAGTAGGGTAGATCGGATAAGAGAGCTTTTAAGAATCTCAACGTTTTTTATTTTCAATGGAATTCGTTGTTCTCACCAAAGCTTGATTTATCTGTCAAACTGTTTTCAAATCAAACAAACGAATGCAAATAGTTTTCTTCTAAAAAATCTAGTACCAACAAATTTTTTTTTTAAATTTTTTTGAGGAATTGTATTCGGCTTACAGAATTACAGAGAATAAAAAATTGCCACTCCCATCATTTAACGTCACCCAAAATTTCTGCAACGGAACCAAACTTCAAGTGAAATACCTTTTTAAAAAAAATTTTTAAGTAAAAGACTGGGACAGCAGTTGCACAATCGGTATTGATTCTTCACATATTCGACATCAACACCTACTATGGAATAATCGATTTCGCCAAAACCATAGCATTTCATCTGTCAAACAGTGACAACGTTGAAGTTTGAAACAAATCGATACACCATTTTACGTTGCAATGTGTTTTCTATATTTTCTTGATGTTTTTTTTTGACATTTGAAAATGTCATACGGCTTTTAAATCGAAAATACTTGTGTCCCGAAAATAATGAGAAAACGAACCGAAAATTAAATTTAGAAAATTAAATGAAATAAATAAAACCAGAACGTAGGAAGAGAGGAAAAAAATGATTTGACAGACTTGTTTCGTTGTTTCTTCGTTCTATTGTGGGTTGTGGAATTTGCTACTTAACTGTGCTTGGTTTTAATCATATCCTTGAGTTGTTGTAGCAGATGTCAAAACCACTGTTAACTGTCAACTCAGCGAAATTTGCCACAAAAAATGCTGCAGTAGTAGATCAGTTCCAACAAGGGTCCAGTTATAGCTATCACTGAAAACTCTCATTCGAAATTTTATTCTACTTCTTGTCGCTTTTTTATAAATTTAATCATTGGCGAGTTGGTGTCAAAACAAAGAACGTGAATTTTAGAAAAAATATTTAAACATCTAATTATAGTTTTCGCAGAAAACCACTTCTTTTCAATGATCAAGATTTATTTTAGTGAAGTAATGTATGCCATTCCACCGAACTGAAACGGAAAGTTCCAGAATATAGGAAGGGGGTGACATTTCACAACACATGACAACCATCATGTGTTGTGTTCCAATGAAGTTGTCCAATGATAGCTATAACTGGGCTCTTAAAATAGCACTTTAGGTTTAATCTTTGCTTTCTGAGTAAATATTTTTTTTTAAAGTCGTGCATATTTTCTCACAAATGTATGATTTTTTTCTTAAACGTTTTTGTATTGCTTTCTCACTTATTTATCGATTTATGTAAGCGCGCATATGAAATGAATTCTGAAAAATATGTCATCTCAGAAATCTAGTACAAGAATCCTATTCCGCTGTTGAGTAATCTCGTACTGGTGGTAATTTTCTGAGAGCTTAATGTATCCGTCATTGCAACTACCTATATAATGGGTACCTATGTATGGAACATTGGAAAGTCATCGTAAAAGTCCACAACGTGGTTACTGAAATGTCAAAATTTATAAAGGAAATCTTTTACAACAATATCAGAGATCTAGATTTGTCAAGTGTTGATTTAATATTTAAAGAAAATTTAATATTAAAAGTATTGGAGACTTAGCACATGGATTTAGTTTTTAAGTCGTCTACTTTTAAGCCAACATTTTGACATCACTCTATGGAATCACTCCATTTTGTAAATGAGACGGCTTAACGTTTACAAAATGGAGTGATTGTACTCAAAATTTAAAATTTTCCGCACGCTTTACGACGTTTCATTAATAGGTATCATTATTGTTTATTTTATTTCACTGGCACTGCCTTGGTATTAAATGTTAAATCAAGCTTATTGACGCTGTCAAATATTTAAAAAAAAAGATTTGTATACTGATGAGCATTATTCTACCGCGAATCTCAGATCGATTTGAATACTGCAATCAGCGAAGGCAAATTTGAAATGAGAATTTCTACCAAATGGAATGGTTTGGAAATGAAACATTAATGCATATACAAATAATTCTGTTTGAAATGGATTTATCTTTCTCACTTTGGCTCACATAAGATATACCTGTCTTCTTGAAGTTGACTTTCATTTCAATGAGCCGTTAGGTATTTAGGGCCCAGCTATCAATGAACAACTTCATTGGAACACAACGCCAGGTTTACGTCCAAAAGACTAAAACCGTCAGCAGGAGCTTCTAAAGTTCTCTGTCCCGAGTCAATGCTAAACAGGGGGTCACAATTTTTGTTGCAAAATATTGACTTTGCTTACAAAAATTATTGAAGAAGATATGTTGGAGGCCCTGTTTGGGGATATTTCTACTTTTTTCAACATTAAAGGTAATATTCACCAGGATAATATTCTTAGCCCTTTATTAATAAACGCTGATTAGCTAATCAAGACAAGCCAAAATGTTCACGCGAAAGACTTCCCACAAAGAACAAAAAAACTCCTACATCTTACTAGGTGACAGATTAGAACTGTCACCGTGTTCCTTTCTTAACATTTTCAAGTAAAAAAACACATCATGGAAATAATTCAAGAAAACGCTTGCAGACTATTTAACGCGGAAGAAGAATTAGCAGAAAACATCCTGTGTCAGATGTCACTGTCTAATCAGATTAGGTCTACGCCATCTAGGTCAACACTACCTTGAGGCAGATGGTATATTTGGCAAGTCACTCAAAGATTTACTAGAATTCATCACTAAGTCCGGTATCATGAGTGAGCTCTAATTGGAGTAAATCACAATAGGCCCAATTGTGGCCGCATCTAATCTAATCAATGACTAACATGGCAGCTTTTTCTAAAAGAAATACTAGCGCAAAAGTTAGTTACGCATTAGCTAATCAGCGTTTATTTATACGGTGGTTGATGTTCAACAAATATTTTTTGTAATTCCTTTCCACCAACGCGATTTAAGAGAAGTTTTGCTGAGAAACTTAAGGTGGTTTTCACCAGTGTTAGCTACTCAGCGTTTATTTATACGGTTGATGTTCAACAAATATTTTTTATAATTCCTCTTCACCAACGCGATTTAAGAAAAGTTTTGCTGAGAAACTTATGGTAGTATTCACCAGTATTAGCTATTCAGCGTTTATTTATACGGTGGTTGACGTTCAACAAATATTTTTTTATGATTCCTTTCCACCAACGCGATTTAAGAGAAGTTTTGCTGAGAAACTTAGGGTGGTATTCAATAGTATTAGCTACTCAGCGTTTATTTATACGGTGGTTGATGTTTAACAAATATTTTTTATAATTCCTTTCCACCAACGCGATTTAATAAAAGTTTTGCTGAGAAACTTAGCGTAGTATTCACCAGTATTAGCTACTCAGCGTTTATTTATACGGTGGTTGATGTTCAACAAATATTTTTTATAATTCCTTTCCACCAACGCGATTTAAGAGAAGTTTTGCTGAGAAACTTAAGGTGGTTTTCACCAGTGTTAGCTACTCAGCGGTTATTTATACGGTGGTTGATGTTCAACAAATATTTTTATAATTCCTTTCCACCAACGCGATTTAAGAGAAGTTTAACTAAGAAATCTAAGGAAAAAAATATTTTTATGTGGTCAGTTGAAAAAAAATCAAAAGAAAAATATTGTGAGTATATTACTTTTACTCTCAATTTTTTGTTTATCAGATGTAATTACAAATATATGTTTAAAATCAAACTTAATATTTTTTTTAAATAATAACCATTTACTTGATGTACCTTAAAACAATTTCATCAATTTACATCACAATTAACCGCGTAAAACCTTCTTCTATTTATAGATACATCATATTATTACGAAGGTGGACAAAATCAAACAACCGCCCTAAATCAGGATATGCGCTCACCCTTAGCCGCAACACGAGCAAATTCATTGGCGAGTGCAGCGTCACCAACAGGTAGTGCATGCACAAAATCAGAACCATCAGATATATTTCTAGTTTAGTATTCGCAACATCAACTAAATATTATACATAGAATTAAAAATTAATTTTAAATACAAAATCAAATTAAAATAATTATTATTAACTAATGAAAAACAACAAAATGATATTTGAAGACACAGCAAAATATTAAGTGTAAAATATTTAAGACGAATGATGAACTATTTTTAAGGAAAAGCTTTCTTTAAAAAACAAAATTTATATATATATATAGCTATATATATATGTTTTAGAAATTAAATTAAGCTTCAACAGCAACTCAATGTAAAAAAAAATGAATCGTATCTATATATTAAGACAATCCAAATGACAAAACAAAAATCAGAAATGAGATTACAAAAGATCGGAAGGAGTCGTTTTTGCGCATCTTTTGCACGAAAGTGTTGCTAATGCTTATTTGAAATTTTGAATTTTGCATATAATCTTTTTTTATAACTTATTTTATTTATATCACATACACTCGTATATTTTTTTTTATCTCACAATTAAAATTACTGTGTTTGTTATAATACAAACTCAACCCAACTCAATTATTATATTTATGAATGCTTATTTAATTTTTTTTTTTTAATTATTCTATTTATTTTATGCATGTTTTTTTTTATATTATTTATTTATTTATTTTCCAACCGTATTTGGTTATTTATTTGAAACTCATGTGCACGCAATATTTATCGCTTCTACCAAATTTTAAAAAATTAACTTTTTTTTTATTTAATTAGACTTTTAATTTATTTATTAAATTATTTCCAAACAACCATACAAAATTTTAAAATTAAACTTTTTTACATTTTTTATTTATTTATTAAATTTAAACTATTTATTCATCAAACCCGAATCGCATTGCGAACAGTTTTATCATCTCAAACTAGATTAGTTTTTATGGCTGATGACGCTCTGAAGAGGCTTCAAACTTTTATAGGCCTGCATGCGCACCTAGCGTTATCCATTCCTGAAAGGAATCAATCTTTCTGAAGGGGTAAAATGAAACTTAGGTTGGATGCTCCGGGTTTTCTAAAGAGAAGAAGACAAGAAGCAAATGAAATGGAGAATAGGGACTTTTGGAGCGTAGGAAAATGAATGGCACAGCAGGTGTGTGATACCTTCTTCTACTTCATGCGCGCTAAGAGATGTATCACCTTTTAAAGATAATAGGCATCCATCTGGCTTGGGTTTTTTATTGCTCTCTTGGAATCTATCCAGCTGTCATTGTCCCATGAGGATTATCGCTAAAAAACTTGTTTCACTGCTTTGCATATTAATTTCGAAGATAAGATGTGGTGTCCAAAGTTTTCGGGGGTTGTTTTTTCGCCGGTTTTCCCTTCACTTCATATGAAAACAAAGGCAATACTTGTTGTACATCTTCTAGGACCTTTCCGCAATAAAAATAGTCACGCGATTCCTTTAACCCATATATGTGTAAATACCCTCGGAATCTGTAGTGCCCAGTTAGGAATGAATAAGGTATAAATCTGATACTCCATGTTTCCGGTCCATAGATTTTCAATATCTAGTATAGCAACTATATGAATCTATCTTCCATTTGAAGACTGTTTCCACCTCTTCTGCCATACTCTTCAGCATCAACGGTTTTCTTCCAGCTTGCTATCTTTCAATAGAGCGTAGGTCAGGATTTGGCATCATAGTTTCTATGCACATTCCCGCGGTGAAACATTATCATCTCATATCGTCCGAAAATCAAAGCACACTGTCAGAGCACAACGTCGGTTCATGGATTTTATCTATCTTGCGTAGGAAATAATTGTCTTTGACTTGGCCATGTGGGTGGCGAATAAATTGACAGAATCATTCTTCTTCCGATATTTGTCGTTATCCTGGATACTGCATTGATCACACTAGTTGTGTTGTCGCCCATACTTGGATTTGACGCTCAATTACGGCGCCTAGCTAGCGCGTTCGACTACTAAGCTTCCCTGGTTCAAATCCCGAAAGTGACAAACTACTGAGTTTGGCGCACCACAACATTGACAGAATCAGTCTTCCTCCGATATATGTCATTAACCCACGCGGGTTGCTTTGTCGCACTTATTTTCAAGGTGTTCCTTGCATTTGAAGTTCTATAATAGCGGTTGATGGCCTTATAGTAACCGCGTTGGACTACTAAGCTCGAGTTCCCTGTTCAAATCCCGAAAATTGAAAACTCCTAAGTTCTATCACTGCTCCACCTCTTGCAAAAGTCTGACAAACATTCAAGAGTAAAGGGCCGCCTGGATCGCATATCTGTAGCTGAAGCTTGAATCTGAGTCAGAATTTAAAAACAAGGCAACCTGTAAGCGCTTACAAAATCAGGCCAATCGGGGAAAATTTTCCCGGGAGTTACATTGCTAACTCCTGGGAAAATTTATTCCTGAGAATACTTTTTTTTTCCGGTAGTTACATTGCTGACTTCCGGGAAAATGTATTCCCGTAAGGCCTGATTTTGTAAGCGCTTACGGGTCAGCAATTTCAGCAATGCAAATCAAATTGCTTAATGGGAACAGTTTGCTGGAAAAATGTATTCGCGAGAGGACTGAATTTGTATTTTCGTAAATCTCTAGCTTGTGAAGTTGAATGGCGGGCAACTTCATACAAGAAATGTATCTCTTTTCACAGCGCTACAAAATACCAGCTACAAATACGCATTCTGGGTGGCCCTTAAAAATTTTCTGGGAAGCTTCATAAATTTGCCGTTCGGATTTGCACACACAAATGAAGCGAGAAGCTAGGTTTGAGCAAGGAGTATAAAACTACATAGAGTGCGCATCTCATACAACGAAAATTTTCTATGTGGTGTACTGATATTGATACCCCAGCATCAAACAATAACCTATCCAATGCATACGATCGACGAAATTTCCCCTCCGCACTTACCGCCCGCGACAGAAACGGCTACAAAATTTTTAACTGTGTTGAGTACTCTATGTTGTTCTATACTCTTTGGTTTGAGTACCTATATGGGCCGTAAATTCCAGATTATTGATTTCAATAAGGTTGGGGATATTTCCTGCATAGGAGATGTTTGTTGTTCAACCGCATTGACCATTCGTCCCTGCTTTATATTCTGATTGAATATTTTATAACAAAAGTGATAAGAAAGTCAGATATTCCATTCTCATATGCTTAAAGCATTCAATTGGCTTAATGCACCTCATCCCAGCTTTTATCAGCAATTCTACGCCTTTTGCAAACATTTTGCTGCATCATCGATTGAAGTACGGTTGATGATTTGCACTAAATCTGACGATTTACTGGTAGCCAATGCTCTTTTTATCAGAAAAATTGTCATTATTCGTTTTTTTTTTTAAAAATGTCAAATTCCGCTTTTTTTTGTAAAAAGACGGGCTCAGTGGCGCGATGGTTAGTTCGATGAACTGCCGCGCAGAAGATCTTAGCTCGATTCCCAACCGTAGAAATTCCTTAAATGATTTTTCACTAATAATCTGATCTGTTGAATCATCCGAGTAGTATCAATTGTCAAGAAGAGCTTATCTGAAATTCTCCGTTTGACGTCGTCATAAAACAGAAGGTCCCGCCATCGTGCGAGAAGTACACACGGACACATGACTGGTTGTGAGAAAGCTCGGCCTGAGGTTCTTACGACCCTGTTGCGCCAAAAATTCGTAATACAATTTTTGTTGTTAAATGTTTTGTCTTTTCATGGCAGCCCACCATCTCAAACTATTTGCTCACTATTTTGTTTTTCGGTCAACAAACCAAAAATCTTCTTAACGTTGCCTTCAGAATCGGCGTTAAACTAATGATCTTTCCATCTTTTACAATAATATATTTGTAGTAGAGAGGTTGTACATGTATTCACCCTTGAGATCTAATAATTTATTTAAATATTTATTAACTTTATTTTGAGTTTACCAAATTTTTTTAAATTTATTTTCATTTTAATTGTTTTTAAATTTTTAGTTTTTATCTTATTTCGAGCATTTGTATGCCTTCTCTAAATTATTACATCGATCCTATATAAAATATTTATTTAATTTATTTATTCAACACATTTCTCACAATATATAAATATTTTTTTAACTTGCCTAAATTGTATTGCACGCAATATTTTTTTACATAATTTATTTTCTTTTTATTTAAAACTAATTTATTGCACCCCAAATTTATTTATTCACTCCGTCCCTCAGTCTTTTGAGGCAACACCTATTTAAGACATTCTAAATTATTTTTTTTTATTTATTTATTTTGTTATTTAAAAAAAAAAACATTACTAACACTAATACTACCAGCGGAAATTATTTATTTATATACATTTTTTATTACTAACCAAAATGTTAATAAAAAACAAGCCACACGTCGACAAAAAGTCCTTTTATTTCCCAAACATCCAGTGAATACAACCATATAAACACTAACACACTTCAATCATATTAACAAATCAAAAAAAAAATGACATATAAAGGTTTCTACGATATAAAAAATAAAATCTTAAAAAAAACAACGATTCTTAAAAAAATAATAAAAGAAAAGTTTTAAGCGCAACTGACGAAAGGATTTCTTTGATTTTGTTATAATTTTTTTTTTATTAATTTGCTGTTACTTAAATATAAAAAAAAGAATACTCATGATTAACCGAAATACTAACCGCTACTACCTTACAATTTCCAATTTTATTATATTATTTGGAAAAAAAAACAAACAAATATTATTATTTCTTAAAAAAAAATGAAAATGAATTCCTTAAACTGTTTATTTATTTTTTTTTGTTCGTTAAGACTGATTGTGCATGTAAAACGAAGACTCTTAATTGCTCTTGTGTTAAATAAAAATAATTACGTACAAAGAATCCTTTCGTAAGTTGATAATTAAAAATGTATAACTTGTACGAATCTTATGAAAGCAAAAGCATGTTATGACCAAAGAAAGAAATTATTTTTTATTTGTACGATTACCGTAAGAATACCATTTTTTCGAAAGGAAAAGGAAGATATAGGACAACCGAGATATAACGTGTAAAATGTTACCTTAGCTTAGAAAAGGTCAACCAAACAAAAAATACTATAATTTAAAAAAAAAATGTATACTACTATAGTACGTATACTACTACTTATCACAAGACATATCAATAAGTTTAGTTTAAGTTAAACGGAATAAACAAATTGTTTCTTTCTAATATTTGTTTTCATTTTGTATGCAATTATTTTTTTTTATTATTCTATTTAATTTGTTTTATAATTATCACCAAAGACAAAGCAATACATGCATAAAATTATATATGTATATAATCTCATATATATATATATATATATATAATTATTTATATATTACAAATAACTTTTGTTATAATACATTTCTCTGATTTGTGTTAAAAATGTCATTTTCATTTTGTGTAATTGAAAAATGATAGGGTACATTTTTTTCTTTGATATACAAACAAACATTATAAAACTTTAACGAAAAAAAAAACAACAAAAAAAACGGATATAAAAGAAACGTTTTAGTAATAGATTTAATTCAAGTATATGTAAAGACTTAAAAGGAAAACAAAAACAAACGAAAATTAATTCATATAAATCCTTAAAAAAAAATTAATATGCACATTTTAACTATATTATTATATATTATTAAAAAAAATATATAAAAAAAATAAAACGATACGAACAATTAAATAAACCAGATTCTGTATAGTAATGCAAACTATAGCATTAATAATGAAAAAAGTTATTTTTTATTTAAGTTATTTATAAAAAAAAAAACATTTTGATTATATAAAGATATGGAAAAAAATACCTAATAATGAAAAAGATAATTAAACTATAAATAAAATAGAGAAAGTTTAAAAATAAAATTATAAAATAAAATACTTGTGTATGTCTGGAGTTTGTTTTGTGTAAATAGCGGTGATTGATGAAATTCACAGAGTTTTTTTTTTTCGTGTGCGCCCGGAGGTGAGTAATCCTCATAGAATACCAGTGGCCCGTACCATTGGTTATGCCCGACTCAAATATTTTCGGGCCTGACAATTTCATTAGTGTCAGTCAATATATGCCTACGGGCTAAACCTCACCCCTCAGAGAGGCACTATGAGAACCGGCTGCGCGTACTCATACTAGTATGGAATTTATTCCTCTCATTTTTTTATTTTTTTTTTGTGGTGACTACGACTAAGTATCCTTAACAAGTAGTTTTTAGCATTCCAACGAACGCACCTACTATTACCGTCATTACATGCGGTTTTTCCTTATACCGCTAGGTCGAACGGTCTTGTTCTTTGTAGCCGGCGCTCAAGGTTTGTCACGTCCAGAGTACGGATTATTTCGTTATTACAATGAACATAAAGGGTGATCCATTGCAAGGTTCCCTACTTTTTTAAAGAAAAAAACACAGAAAATTCAAATTTAATGGAGAATGTTTATTATCATTTGAAAGAACATTCTTTGGCATTTATTTTTTGAAGATTATGTCTATCAAATGTTGGCCGTTGATACGTCGCAGATGGTCCATCCGTTGAGTCCAATTTTCGATCACTCGTTCGAGCATTTCGACTGGTAACTGACGAATAACACGCGTGATGTTTTCCTCCAAGGCCTGAATCGAAGCGGGTTTGTCGGCATAAGCTTTTGACTTTACATATCCCCACAGGAAAAAGTCTAACGGTGTGATATCACACGATCTTGGTGGCCAATGGACCGGCCCAAAACGTGAAATTATGTGCTCACCGAAATGTTCTCTCAATAAGTCCATTGATTGATGCGATGTGTGGGAAGTGGCGCCGTCTTGCTGAAACCAAATGTCGCAGAGATCACGAGCTTAAATTTCAGGCATCAAATAGTCGGTTATCATGGCACGATAACGGTCGCCATTGACGGTTACGTTTGCACCGGCATAATTTTTAAAGAAATATGGACTGATGATTCCACCGGCCCACAAACCACACCAAACCGTTGTTTTTTCTGGATGAAGTGGCAGTTCTTCAATCTCTTCAGGTTGCACTTCGTCCCAAATGCGGCAATTTTGTTTGTTTACATACCCATTGAGCCAGAAATGGGCCTCATCGCTAAACAAAATTTGCCTCGAAAACGTCGGATCTTCTTGGAACTTTTCAATGGCCCATAGAGCGAAGCGATGTCGCTTGGGAAGGTCGAGCTGCTTCAGTTGTTGCACAAGCTGTATTTTGTATGCTTTCAATTTAAGATCTTGACGTAAAATGCGCCAAGTCGTTTCATACGTCAGTCCGAGTTGCTGCGAACGGCGCCGAATCGACTCTCTACGGTCTTCGTGTACACTCTCAGCTACGGCCGCTATATTTTCTTCACAGCGTGCTGGACGTGGTCTTTTCGGTCGAATATTATCCAATAATGAATGCTGGGGACCATAAGTTGAGCGAAGTGCACGAAACACATTCCTCACAGAACATGAACTTTCATAATAAAGTTGAACAATTTGTAAACGTTGTTCACGCGTAAGTCTTTTTATTATGAAATGCCAAACAATACTAAACAAAAATAACATGACAGCATGACACGACTCACACGTGATCTGTCAAAAAAGGCTGTTGAAAAAAGTATCTCTACTTGGATCACCCGTTATATTTCCAACTCAGAGTTATTATAAGTAGGGTAATTTCTTATTTTTATAAATGGTGTTTGAAGTTATGTCTCTGTTGATTAGAAAAAGTTGAGTTTCATATTTAATGGTAACGATAAATTTATTCCTTTGCAAAAAAAAATATATTCCACTTACCAACAGCCGTATTAATTAAACCAAATTAAATGCGAATTATCTTCAATCAATGGATTTAACGAGAAAACTTCTAAGGAAGTGTGTCAATCGCGTTAATATGCGGGTTAAATTTTATCCACTGTTTAATTTTTAACCTTTCTGCAGGGTAAACAAAAATTTGGTTTTTTACTGTGTCAATTGGTTTAAATGGGATTTTATTTAAATACTGTGTTTAATAATTTCACGAAAGAAGTGGAACAAAATTCCTTTCTTTGCAGTTTCTTGTAATAAGAATATACCAAATAGATTTCAGAAAGAACATCAAATCTTCCTTAATTATTAATTATTTTCAGCAAAAGAAATATTGTTGTACAATTGGTGCTCATGATTAAGGCCGTATGCGGTAAAAAGGTTACATTTTATCCTCTTTTTTTGTTTAATTTTTGACTTTTCTGCACCATACTTATGTCAAAAATTATTCACTTGCTAAAATTTTAACGCATTTTGACACACGGAATAATGATATCCGCCACACTTTGTTCATGTTAAACATATTCAACATACAGGGAAACTGATATTATTCAGAGTTTAAACGCAATATTGGAAACCTTAAATAATTAAAACACGTGTTTTCTGGTTGGTAGGTACAAAAAAAAGAACAATTTATTTTCAATTGTCAACCGTACATGCCATACAAAACAGTGATATGCTACTTTTCAATATAAATTACAATACATATTTGAACCCTTATTGTAAATATCCAATTTTATTACATTTTCTGATATAAAATACTTGCTCTTTGGTTTTTATTTGATATTCTGAATGATTTACTAACACAGAAAATTCAAATTTAATGGAGAATGTTTATTATCATTTAAAAGAACATTCTTTGGCATTTATTTTTTGAAGATTATGGGTGGTGTGAATAAAAACTGAGTGTGAGTGTTCCCTCAAGTTTTTAGAGGGAACACTCCATTTGAGGTGAATAAAAATTTGTTTCGATAAACTTAACGAAAACACTCCCCTCACACATTTTGACAGTTGAGGGTTCCCTTGATTTTGGTGTGAATAAAATTTCATTGTATTGAGGGAACACTCGTAAAAGTTAAGGGTGCTTGAGAGGAACTTTTTTAAACAAGAAAATGGACAATCATTCGAACGAGGAGTACATGGACGAAATTAGAGAAAAAGAAACAAAAAAAAAAAGAGATTTGGCATGGAGGAAGAAGATTTTGCACAAATAATCCAATTTTATCCGTGTTTTTTTGAGAAAAGCCAAACTCCAGCGATGAAAATGAAAAAGCTAGATGCTCTTCAAGCTGTGGAAGAAAAAGTTAAGCACATGTAAATTGAAAATATGAAGGGGCGCATCAAAGCAAAAGGAGATAAAAAAAAAGACAGGAAATTTTACAATAATATTGAAATCTCATGAAGAGCAGCTGCTAAATCTCATGGATTATAAAACTAATCCTATTCTAAACAAAATACCTGGTAAGCCTTTTTTTTAATGGTGAAAATGTACAATTATTATTTAATACAATTTTATAAACTATAAAACACTTAATTGAATAACAGGTGCAGAGCAATGTGGGTTGGCGAGTGCCAGCAAAGATTGCAATGTAGCTGAGGACATCTTGCTTCAAGAGGAAGAACTACCAGGGCCGTCAAGGAGTATTCCACAATTGGTGCACGTTACGCAAACACCTAAAAAAAGAAATCAGGTCAATCAATGCTCAGTAAATCAATATTCGGTACTTGAGCTCCAAAAAGAAGTTCTTACTCAACAAAAGGAGTTAAACCAGCAGCAAAAAGAACTTAACAATCAACAGAAGGAAATATTTAATTTACAAAAAGAAAAATTATTACTAGAAATAGACTTACTGAAGAATAAACAAAATTAATCAAAAGGCATATTATTACTTTTAGAGATAAAAACTAAATCCATTTGTTATTACTCAAAAAAATATAACTTCAAGTATATAAAGGAACAAATACATCAACCATTATCATGAAAAAAGGAAGATAAAAAAACATCAAATAACAAAACCTTGAATAATTGAAGTTATTTCGTTTCTTTTGGATTTGCTTCTTTTATAAATAGTATTATTTTGTTGAGAAGGCTCCGGTATAGGCGCTTCTTCGAACGTTAAGATCTCATTCGTTGGGAAGTCTTCGTCGTAGAGATATTTTGCTATGTTATGTAAAACAAAACAAGCTATTATAATTTTTGGCACTGTTACTGTAGCTAGTCTAACTCGTGAAGCCAATAAAGGGAATCTTCGTTTCACTTGTCCAAACATGCGTTCAATAATTACTTTTTCACGAGTATGCAACTTATTATACTTTTTTTCAGCTTCTGTGATTGGATTTTTAAAAGGTTTCATGATCCATGGTGTCAGTCCATAGCCTTCATCTGCAAGGAGTATAGCTCCAGCTGAATTATCATTAATTACAGCAAACACAGCTGAATTTCGCCAAATTCGTGAATCATGGACAGATCCTGGCCATTGGACATCAACGCTTGTAAAACACTCTTTAGCATTACACGTTGCCTGCACATTCAGAGAAAAATAGCCCTTGCGTTTTAGGTACTCATCGCCATGCAAATGAGGCTTCACAATTTCTATATGAGTGCAATCTAAAGCGCCAATTGCACTAGGAAAACAGTATTTGGATCGCCATTGTTGTTTTACTTCTCTCATTTCCTCCATGGACGATGGAAATTTGATTCATAAATCTGCTTTTGCACATATAGCGCAACACACCTGCCACACTATCTTCGATACGGTGGATCTATGAATTCCAATATCCTCACCAACTCCAACTTGGAAGCCCGGCTCCCCAATGTATCTTAAAAAGATTTTAATTTTTTCAAAGTTTGGTACGGCACCACCACGGGTTTCCTCAGTAATCGCAGAAAGGAAATGAGTGCTTAACCACTCCACATTGCTCTTAAAGTTAACACCCGTGTAACCGAAACGCCGAGAACTATAATTTTTTTATTTTTCGCGTTTGTACGTTTAAAAACATTTTTATATTTCGCTTTTACTTGGCAAATTATAAGCAACTTGCCAGTTCAAGTTGGGAGTCCTACACTCAATTGTTAAAACTTCAACTTGAGGGGATGAACCTACTTGAGGGAAATTTTTATTCACACTGAACTGAGTGTTCCCTTTTAGGAAAGCACTTCCCTCAAGAGGGTTTACTCGGAGTGTTCCCTCATTTTTTATTCACACCACCCAATGTCTATCAAATGTTGGCCGTTGCTACGTCGCAGATGGTCCATCCGTTGAGTCCAATTTTCGATCACTCGTTCGAGCATTTCGACTGGTAACTGGCGAATGACACGCGTGATGTTTTCCTCCAAGGCCTGAATCGAAGCGGGTTTGTCGTCATAAGCTTTTGACTTTACATATCCCCACAGGAAAAAGACTAACGGTGTGATATCACACGATCTTGGTGGCCAATCGACCGGCCCAAAATGTGAAATTATGTGCCCACCGAAATGTTCTCTCAATAAGTCCATTGATTGATGCGATGTGTGGGAACAGAACAGAACACAGAACGTGAATTCTCATAATAAAGTTGAAAAATTTGTAAACGTTGTTCACGCGTAAGTCTTTCCATTATGAAATGCCAAACAATACTAAACAAAAATAACATGACAGCATGACACGACTCACACGTGATCTGTCAAAAAAGGCTATTGAAAAAAGTATCTCTACTTGGATCACCCTTTATTTTATTGTTCTCAGTAGTTTTTTTTGGTTCTATTATTTCAATCACAAAAATTAATAAATATATTTTCAACATTTGATTAAATTGATTAATCAATACTGAACGCGGTGCTTATTTCTTAATTTTTTCTTGGATGCGCTCATTGGTGGTGGCAATGCTACAGCTGTTTTAACTCCGATGTAAATTTTCACCCCTTTCTGTGATGGTTCTTGGTGAGTTCGGTGTGGTGGCGGGGGAAAAATTTTGAGCAAAAAAATGTGGGGAATAACTTATCTCACGCACACTTGTTTATAAATGTGATAGTATGTGTAAGATACGTAATTATGGGTGAATTTAGCTTGTAGGCAAACTCCGAAGATTGGTATCTCTTTACTTCCCTTATCTCTGTTTATGACGAGCTTCGTTTGGTGGATAAGGATGCATACCGGCGTTACCTCAGAATGGATGAGAATTGTTTCATTACAGCACCACAATTTCGGTACGTACAGCTGCTTTACACCGGCACCACTTCGTTTAAAACAAGGTATTCTCGTTTTTTTTAAGAATTGTGTTTTCAATGTTTTTAATTTAAAAACAATGTCTTCAGGAGTTGTTGGTGGTCTGTTGTTTTTTTGTTGATTTGCTATTACTTGCAGATCATTATTTCTTTTTGTCCTGTTTTTGTACTCACTGTCTATAAATGCTATAAATTTTGCGATTGGCCGCCCCTAATGTCAGTTCTGTTTTGACATTTGTGTAGTAAACACATGCGAAATACACGTTAATAAACAATGTTCCGCTACACTGCTCCAGAACGCGGAATATTGGTGACTATTTATTTGAAAAAAAAAAAATCAGAAGGTTATTTTTTTGCGCCACCTTGTATAACTCAATTAATTCGATTGTCTGATTTCGTGTCCAAGAAGCCATTTTTTTGCTACCTCAAACAAAAATTTCAAACTAAAAACACCTCTGGAATGATTTGAAAACTAAAATAACCGTCATATGAACATTTTTTGTACTTTTGTTGTTGTCTTCGTTCTTTGAAAACAAATGCCAACAGAAATATCTGTCAAAAGTGGAATGGATTGAGAAAAAATCGTTCCTGCCCACACCGAGAATTCAGTTTGAAATGAATTCTCGGTGGATTTTCGGTGCAATCGTACTTTCTCTTTTTGGCTCGCATAAAATCTACCTGTGTCGTTGGAGATGACTGTCATTCCAATGAACGTGTGGCCAGGCACTAAAATTGTCTGTTTTAACTTCGAACCTCGAAGATTTGTATGAACCAACTATACTCCCAACTCCCAAACACAACTCAATTTTTGATAGTGTGCTGTCATTTATATGAATGAATTCATGATCTCTTAGAAACTTTTTTAGTGGCCCTGAAAAGGACCGATTGATTTCGTATAGGTGTTTTGCACTTAAGTACGTTCACCACGGATGCGTCTGGCCAATTGGATGACCTTTGGCATAATTGTAACACTCATCTGCTCACTACTATCAAATTAACATTTGATACCGTGAGGAAGTGTAATTTTCTGTTCTCAACCCTTATCATCATCTTCATTATACGTATGGCTACTTATTTACTTAATTCAGCGGTGCTACAGTACTCAACCAACATGCTTCTCCACTAACCCCGTCCTTAGCTAATTGCCTACAGTTGAACACTCCAAGTTGGTTGAGGTCGGTTTCTACTTCTGCTCGCCACTGAACGTGAGGCCTTCCTCTACTGCGTCTGACGTCTGGCTGGGAATCTTGCTCTCATTAACTACTAAACGCATTTTTGCTGCTTCCTTCTCTATAATAGCAAACGTGGCTATGACATTACATTGAGTCCTACCAATGATATAAATATCGTCGGCGTATGCTAGTAGTTGCAGCGATTTTTGGAAAATTGTGCCTCTGGTGTTGGCTTGGGAGTTTTGCACAATCCTCTCAAGAATCAAATTGAAGAAGTCACATGACAACCTTTTTGGTATCGGATGTGTCGGTGAGATCGTTTGCGACCCTGGGCGGTATACCAAAACTAGACATGGCTCTGTATATTTCGTCTCTATAAATGCTGCCGTATGCGGCTTTTAAACCGATGAATAGGTGGTGGGTATCTTTTTGGATTTCTTAAGTGTTTTCCAGGATCTGCAAAACTGTGAAAGATTGATCTATTGTTGAATTTTCTGGCCTTAAACCACACTGATAAGGGCCGATCAGATTGTTGGTAAATCGTTTCAGGGGTTCGCATATTACGGCAGATAGGATCTCTTAGGAGACGTTGAGGAAACTGATGACTCTGCAGTTTTCGTAGTTTTGTGGATCGGGCAAACGATGCTGAGGTTCCGTTCTTCAGGAATACTTTCTTCCGACCATATTAAGCTTATGAGTTGGTGGATGTTATTTACCAAGTCATCTCCGCCGGCTTTATAAAGCTCAGCGGGTAGGCCGTCTTTTCCTGCAGCCTTATTAAGCTTGAGTTTAGATATTGCTATACTCACTTAACTCAGGTCGGGTGTTTGGCAGTTTTCACTGTCATTGCCAATATTCAATGGTCCGTGCAGCCTGACAGCGGGATGTTGTTCGTCATCTGCAGAAGTGGTTCTTCCATATCCTCAGCATCGACTGTGTCTCAATTACGGTATTTTCTTGTTCATCTCGACAGGATTCTGTTAAAGCCTTGTATCGCTGTATCGTTTTAAACTTTGATACAAATTGCGAAAATCGTACCAGGAGTGGCACCACTCTATATCCTCGATCGCGCTCCTATACAACGCAATGGCAGCTCTCGTCTTCACCTGCAGCTTAACCTTGTAGGCCTAGTTCTTGGCTGCAAGCATCTGTTAGCATTTCTAACAAACCAGAGGTTTTTTGCTGGTGGGCGCGAAAATCCTAAAACAGCAGTTGCGGCTTGTCTAATGTTGGCATCGTTGCCATTGTTCTCCGACATTCGATCTGGTGGTAGGGTGATATTCCAGAGGTTAAGGGATACACGTTGCGCGAAGCTCCTGGCGGTCTCTTGCGATTGTAAATTTTTGACGAAATTTTTTCACAGTATTTCTCGATTGTTGTGGCGTGTTGGATACCCGCATCCTTACCAATTAGTCTTAGTCCGTTACCAGACTTGTTGTCCTGTAGCTATGTTTTCCGACAATACTGCTAAAGTAAACTTCTTTTCATAGCTTTGCGTTAAAACATCCCAGCACGATTTTAACATCGTACTTCGGTAGTCGCTCATAGATTTTCTCACGGAGCTCGTAGAAGCAATCCATAGACATATCATCTTCTTCCCCGTCGGGGCTTATTTACTTACTTAAGTGGCGCTAGAGTACAGAATGAACCTGGGCCTCAACCAACATGCCTCTCCAATTAGCCCGGTCCTTAGCTAACTGCCTCCAGTTGCGCACAAGTTGGTTGAGGTCGGCTTAAGGCGAGGTCTTCCGCTACTGCGTCTGACGTCTGACTGGGAATCGAAGACTCAGCGAGCCAGAGTATTTGTGTCCATTCGTTCTACATATTCTAGCCATTTTAAACGTCCAATGTGGAGTTTTTGACCAGGGGCATGTCGCTGTACCGCTCATATAGTTCTTGGTTGAATCTTTGTCTCTATAGCCCGTCAACGCAAACGGGACCGAAGATTTTTCGAAGAATTTTCTTCTCAAATCGACCAACGATTTCTGCATTCGCTTTTGAGATGGTCCATGCTTCAGCGCCGTAGAGCAGAACTGGGATGATCAGGGTCTTATATAGGATCTCCATAGTAGCTCGAGTGGGGGCCTTACTACTTCATTGCCTTCTTAGCCCGAAGAAACAGCGGTGGGGAAGAGTAATTCTTCATTAAATTTTTGACGAGATGTTATTGTCAGAGTACATCGTATAACGAAATAGCAATCTATACTGATGGATCTAAAATGAAAATAGGAGTAGCCTCTGGTGTCTACTCCAAAAGAATCGGGTTAAACACATCGATTGGCAAACTCGTGCTGTGTTTTCCAAGCAGCGATCCTAGCGATACTCGAAGCTGCCAAATCAGCTAGAGAATTGGACATATCACAAGAGAATATCTCCATTTACGAAGATAGCCAAGCGAACATTAAAACTCTGGCATCCAACATAATAAAATCACGAGTAGATGGACGCAGAGCGTTTGTTCTGGTTATAAAGAGCTCAAGGCTCTTTATAACCAGAACAAAGTCCAAATTATCTGGGTGCCAGTACACAATGGCATTCCAGGAAACGAAAAAGCTGACGAGATAGCCAGGCTAGGCTCGTCTAATACGTTTTTAGCAACCGATCAAATTTTCACACTTCGGCAGATCCTGGAAAAAAAACCCAAGAAGTCCAAAACGATACCCACCACCTTTTCATCGATTTCAAAGCCGTATCCGACATCATTTATAGACTACACAGAGCCATGTCTAGTTTTAGTATACCGCCCAAAATCGTTCGTTTGTGTAGAATTACGATGGAGAATTCTCGCACTCCATCAGGGTCAGAAACGACCTCAACGACACATTCAATATCAAAAAAGGATTTAGGCAAGGCGATGCGCAGTCATGTGACTTTTTTAATCTGATCCTAAAGAGGATTGTACATGACTCCCGAGCCGACACCAGAGGAAAAATCTTGCAAAAATCGGTGCAATTACTAGCATACACCGCGATATTGAGATCATTGGTCGGACTTAATGTGATGTCATAGTCACGTTTGTTAATAAAGAAAAGGAAGCAACAAAGATGGGTTTAAAAATAGATGAGGGTAAAACTAAGTATATGCTGACAACCGACTTCGATGAATTGAACAGAACCTCACCATCGACAGGTATAACTTTGAGGTAGTACATGGCTTTGAGGTAGTACCTCGGCTCCGCTATTATGCACTATATGGATGGACTATATCAAGAGCGGATTAAGAAAGCCTTGGTCGTTTCGGAAGGAAAATTCTTCGAAAAATCTTAGGCTATGGAAACGAACCAAGAAATATACGAACTGTACAGCGACATGCCTTTGATGATTGGACATTTAAGATGGCTAGGACATGTAGAACGAATGGACACCAATACTCCGGCTGGTAGAGTCTTCGATTCCCAGCCAGATGCAGTAGAGGAAGGCACAAGTAGAAACCGACCTCAAACAACTTGGATTGCGAAACTAGAGGCAGTCAGCTAAGGCATGTTGGTTGAGGCCCAGTTTCATTCCGGACTGCAGCGCCAATTAGTAAGTAAGTAAGTATCTACTGGGTGTAGACATTAGTAAATGATGAGGATGAGACTCTGGCAATCTGCGGCTCACTAAGGCGCCAACGTGAGGTTATTTTTTTTTTTGCACCATTCGTGTTTCTTCTCGTTGGACGACCTCCAAATTTGTCTACGACAAAAAATGGTCAGATTCGACGTTTCTCCCTCCAAATGTTTGTAAATCCAGAATGCTCAATGGGAGTCTCGCATCATTGACCATATTGTTTATTTGGAGATCGCCAGGTTGCTTTGCGCATTCGATTCCTCCTTGAAACGGTCTTCCCTCTCATCGGTAGTGATGTGTGCATATAAAAGGCGGAGTCTACAACACGTTTCTCTAAGATAACAGATACATTAATCACACTTCATTATACACTTAACATTCAGTATATTGCATCAAACATTATAATCCTTCACTCAACGAATTTCATTTGTTTTTCTAATCATCAACTAAACTCAAAGGGATACTAATTGAACTCGTTCTCAAGTTGTAAATGTCTGGTCATTTGCTTGGTCATTCAAAAAATACCTATGCCACCTCACAAACCCCGTGCGTCTGCTTGTATGTCTAGTGACTGAGCTTTCAAACAAACGGCCACTCGTTTTTTGCTCCCAAATTTTCAACTGCAAGTTGAAAAAGATCTCATCAGGCGATTTAACAAAAACGGTAAGGAGTACTTATGACGACAGACCCATTCATTTCAATGTTAGGTTTTGATGCTATTGGGTACAAGGTTTCTCTCCTACTGAATTGTATCTTCTCTCTCAGGCAACGGGTATATGTCAGCGAGCCTAGATGAACTTATGGAGTCCTATCGACTCTTAAATCAAATTGCTTCCTATCCCTTTATGAGTGGTAAGGTTCTACTTCTTGTTGGACCGACATCGAATTTAGCCAGCGATGCAGTAAAATTCTATGACATCGAGAATGAAGTCGCTCTTGAGTCGCTTCCCAATCGACACTTTTCCAGTCTAAAGTCCATTCACTTCTATCGCTCAGAATATAGTAACCTTTGGGCTGGTATTGATTGAATGGCCTGGAAGTCAACCACAGTCTAATAAAAGGACCAATTGAATATGACACCGTAAGGGATATCATACAAAGAAAAGCCAACAACCACCCACCAAACCGATTTAGTGTTATCGGGGTGCAGAAATTAGTTGCAAAATTCGATTATTTTCAGCTTTAATATCGACCTCCGAAAACAGCACTGGAGTGGGCGGGAGATCCTATTTAGTAGAAATTTTACGACCACTTACAGTTAACCCAAGGAGACTGTCCTGAATTTGGGAATTTCAATGCGAAAGTCAACAACGAAAACATTTTCGGCGGGTTAGTTGTAAATCACAGCCGGCGAACTATGAATCTGCAGTGTTATCAGGTTTCAACGGCCTTGTTTTAAAAAAGTAACCTGGCAATCTCCAGGTTGGTTGGCCGAATTCGTATGATTGTGATTTTCCGGTTGGCGCCTGCATCTTTTTCTTTAATCGAGGCTCATTATTTCTTCTCTCCTTGATCAGATATTATTAAATGTGTATGCAGTCTGAAGGTGGCGCGTGCCCTAACTCACAAATACTCCTAGTTCTCAGCCTATATTCCGACCCTAGCCTATCAGTTTGGCGTCTGTAGCATCTTGCAACGTAACATACACTTTGGACTGTACTGTTTCTCTGTCCCACTTTTAGTAAGTGTGGAGTTACATATATGATCGACGCTAGAACAAACTGAAGTCGATTGACACCATCAAAATAAACCTACTGATGTACTCATATAATCTGAAGGGAAAGGAACCAAATGATATGCAGTCTTCCCACTTTCCGTAGCATGTTCTGAAATCCAATTGATGCTAGCGCCAGAACAGCATCGAACTTTCTACCTATTTATCTGGAGACAGCTTCATCGGTAATAATCGGCTTCTGTCTTTCTATAGGCGTTTCGAAATTCTCTTATCTAACTTAAGCCACAACATTCGGAAGCAAGCAGTTTTTTTTTTAATCGGTCGACATTTGCTGAAAGTGCAAAAATGATAGTGTGTGGAGAAGAATAATTCATAGGAATAGGCGCAGCAGATATCCTTCGGTTTGAAGCCAGGGATTTCTGTGCATGGGTGAACGCTTTGCAGTGGTCGGGACACTCAATTCCAACAGACATTTCAGCTAGTTGCAAGAGGTTTCAGAAATTTTATCTTTTTGGGAATACAAAAGAACTTAAGCACAGTCGAACGAGTCAAAATTCACGTTTAATTTCCAATGTTTGTGAGTATTCCAGTTATTTGTTCGTCTCTCCCTAGTGCCACAAAGGTATTTCTCAATGGATTCATAAACGCATTTACCAGTAACTGCTTCTCCGTGACTTTTGCATATTTTCAAAGAAACATACAATTAGATTGTTTGTTTCCTTCTTGGGATTGGCGCATTTACTTAGGAAATACAAGAAATAAGCAAAGAAAAACCAGGTTGATATATTGACAAGTCAACAGTTATTTGATTGCCGGGCAGCATGACACTGTCAAACTGACATACACCACACATAGGGTGGGGTTGGAAATTGTAAAAAAATTATTAAAAAAAGTACTAAACCGGGGGATGCATGTGTAGTTTGAACAAATAAATATTAACAAATATTGTAATAGAGTTATTGCTGTGGAGCAGATACAAAATATAATTAATAAGGGTAATAGGGATATTCATGCAAGGCCGTTAACTCGTTGTAATCGTTGGAAAACATCGACATGGTAAATGTACTTTCAAAATTTGTATGGGAAATCTGTTCCAGCAATATCGAAATTTTACCATACGAGCTTTGAAGCGCTTTTTTGACATATAATCTGGCACTTCCAACCATAAGCTGGGAAAAAATATCTAGAACTGAATTAAAAATAATGTAAATATTTCTATGAATATAAAATCAAGTAAAGTGAGATTAAATTCAATGGGCCTTCGCACACAAGTATGCTTCAACCGCTTGAACCTAATGTTTGACGGTTGGGCGGGTAAGGAGGGAGCACAGTTTGATAACCACTAAAAAGCAATTTTTCTTCTAAAATTAATATGGTGAAGACGTGTAATCTACCAACAAATGCACGTGTTTCCGACAGTTGTGATATTAAGAAAAAAATATGGCTGATAGGTATATGTTAATCGACTTATATAAGAAAAAGCAAACGAAAATTTCAACAAACAAAATACTATACACGCAAGAAAAATCGTCACCATCCAGTTTTAATTGTTTGCGTTGTTTATTTTCGCGGAAATCAAAAAGAAACAAAACTAAAAACAAACCATAAAAGTACACATACATACAAAATTTGTAATATTACCCAATATTCAACCAGTTGAACATATTCCCTTATGTTTGGAAAGTAACCATAATTACTACGGTTGAAGAATACTCGTTTGCGCAGGGCCAATGGCTTATGACATTATTTAGTGATGCAGTATTAGGAGCGTTTATGAAACGTGGCCGTGAAGTTTAAAATGTTCGCAAGTTGTAAACTTACGACGTTCCATGAATATCATTATTAATGAGTCACGGTCTAAAATAACGACATACATGTGAAAAATAGTGACAGGCATATAGGGCGCGAAAAAAATGCTTAGGAGCTGAAGGCGTGGGTCAAATATCTGGATTTATGTCGCTAAGTATCAAGAACACTTTGAAACAAAATTTAACCCTTCGGCGGGTTAAATGTTAAATTTAATAATTTTATATAATACTAGCTGACCCGGCAAACGTTGTTTTGCCATGTGAATAATTTCTAGAGAATTTCTAGTGTAGAAATAAAATTACTAACTTATTGGAAGTGTATAAGGGTGTGGAATATGAGCGAAAAAGGCCTGGAGCGCTGTGAACGATGAGGGAATGTTGTTTAAAAATAACAAAATACCAAACATTAATTGTATTAATTTACTAAAAGTAATAATTATTTATATAATTAATTCATTACATAATATTAATCTCTTAATGCTGCAGCGTGAACAATATTTTTTGTTAGGCTGTCTTTAGCTAATACAAACAAACTTGATGGTTTACCCACTCGAGAGCATGCAACGTATAATTGTCGGTGTGAAAAACATGGTGTGCTCAAATCTAAGCCACAAACAGGCATCGTTTGGCCTTGGGATTTATTAATAGTCATTGCAAATGCTAATCTAATCGGAAATTGAATACGCTTAAATTGAATTGGCACATAATAGGTATTCGTGGTATCAATATATTTTCACCTCGAAACTTGCCATTTAAAATGGTGCCTTCGATAACGTTTTTCATTAATTTTTTAATGAGTAATCGCGTACCGTTGCATAGCCGTGGCGGGTTCAAATTACGAAGCAAAATAATTGGAGATCCAACCTTCAATTGTAAGTTATGTGGTGGCATGCCTGGCAAATCCAGTGAGTTCAAAAACTCTGTTGGAAAATTTACAGCTTCAGTGTCATCGCAAACTGTACCAATAGATTTATATGATACCAAGTCCCCTGGCAATAACTGTTGTATCTTCAGATTTAAAATGTCAACGTCCACATTTTTTGCAGCTAATATTGCTCTTTCTGCAAGCCACTCGAGATTTATGTAATTCGTGTGTACATCGGGAGATATTTGTTCAATGAGAGCATCTTGCGAATCAATGATTGTGCAGAAATCAGTCGCTAATTTTATGTATCCAGTTTCAGTTATAGTGACTTTTCCATCGCCGATATCTAAGAGTTGTTTTGAGAATGTTTCAGCGGATGGATCTTGAAGCATTTGAACGCGCATATTTACTTTCAGCTGTACTATTTCAACATTACGCCACAATGTCGATGATTTTAAGCAGGCGTTGATTTCATCAGCGTATGTTGAACGTGGAATGACGGGAAGTGTTTGTCTGAAGTCACGTTACTCGAGAATATATTTGATGTGAGAGTTACACTGAGATAGTAAAAATGTTTAACTACTACGCTTGAAGCATAAACACTCATAATAGCCGAAAACTGAAGAGATAACATCCCTACTCCGTGCTGTTTACAGGGTGAGAATTGACACCGGTAGACACATGGAGGGGATAACTTACCAAGTGATAATAATTGATGTTATCAAGCGGGATAGAAAATGATAAAATTATGAAAATGACTATTAAAATATCACTTAGCGGTTAGAAAAATAGATAGTAGCCGATTCTCAGGCTTACTGAATATCCATAAAAAATTTTATGAGAATCGATCAAGCCGTTTCGGAGGAGTATGGGAACGAACATTGTGATACGAGAATTTTATATATTAGATTATCTGGCCTGGCAAACTCTGTTTTTTTTTTCATAATGACTGCCTCTAGTAAATATTTTGGTTATTAAATAAAAAAACCAATGTAATGTAAGTGTGTTTGTATATTTTAACGATTGATAAAATTGATCGAATGCGATTAATAAAATAGAATAAAAGTTTAAAGATTTCAAAGAAATCGAAAGTAAGTACAAACAAAAACTGAGTATAAATAAAAGTAAATTTAAGATCGAAAGTGTGCTTTTGTGGTTTGTCGTACTTCGGTTCTAGGAATTTTCTGGACCCTATTTCGGATGCAGCTGTACTGGGCCGGTTACCTCCAGTACGAAGACAGTCGATACAACTTATTCGCGCCATTGAGTATAGATTCTACGTTGCAAGTTCAGCCTTCACGTGATTGCTTGATTCAAGTGAAGGCTGAACTTGATTTTCCGTGCCGAGTAGGAACCATACTTTAGTGAAGATAAAAACGGATATGCTTCAATGGGATCCATGGCTGCAAGAGGAATTGCTCTCCGTAGACGATGACAGCCGATAAAAATAAAAATACACCAATGTATATTTCATTCACATTACTGAAATTATTCTAAGGCCGTGTGTCAATTGCGTTCAAATTTAAGCCAGTGGATAAATTTTCACATTAGTATGGTGACTAGAAATTTCAAATTTTTAACCTGCTCAACAGCTCGCTAAAATGTAACCAGTGGCTAATTTTTGACATTTGATATACCTGCTGAGGGGTGTCAGAGATGGAAAGCACCTGCAGAAATGTCAAAAATTAGCCAGTGGATAAAGTTTAACCCCCATTTTAACGCAATTGACACTCGCCCTTAAAAGTAAACGTAAATTGAGAAAAGTAAAAAAGAATATAGAAAAATAAAATAAAGAAAATCAAAATTACACCAATTTCGATGGGAAATTATATAACAAACTTGTTTGTCAGTCCGTGTGTGACATATAATTGTCCATGTGAGAAACACAGTGTGCCAAAATCTAAGCCGCAAACGCGTTTGGATACAATTGCTACACCTGTGGGAATCATTGGAATGCGCATCTCAAAATGGTGGCTTCTATATTTATTTTATATATATATTATATTATATATATTTTATATATATATTTTTTTTCATTAATTTTTAATGATTTGCCATTGCACATGAACAGGTTTAACTACCGAAGTGAAATAAGCGGGGATCCAAATTTAAACTTTTGTATACCCTCTACAAAAGTGCTTTAGGTCCATGATTACCAACTTCTTTTTGCGAAAAATTTTATGCAATGAACACCAACGACATGTGTTTTCAACTGGACGGCGTTACGTACCACACAGCTTACGCCACATTGGTAACTCCGTTCGAGCGATTCGACCGTCACCGGTGTATATTTTTTTGAGAACGACGTTGGCCATGCCATCACTGTTCACTATAGGACGATGATTACCACCTTTATTTGACATGAATTATTTTATTTGCCTGGTAAATCCAGTGGCCCTACGCACATGAGTATGAACATGTTTAATCTGTCGAAGTTTTTTTGTGTTTGCTTTGTGTTTCATACACACTGAAAAACCGTACTCAATACAGTCATGATTTGTTTTCAGTTTTGTTTCTTTTTTATTTCCCCGAAAACGTACTTCACAAACAATTAATACTGAGTGGTGTAAATTTATTTTGCTTGAATAACATTTTTTTATTGAAATTCTTGTTTCCTTTGTATTTAGTTTGATTAAACTGTCAAGAAACATAATCATGATTACAACTCTTCAACTACAAAATTTTTGATAACAAATTAATGCGTTCGATCGTATTGTAAACAATTATAATCGTGTGAATTCTAAACCATTCAAGGAAGACACAATTCGTAAAATGGATTGGACATTAAGGCCGTGTGTCAATACCGTTAATAAGAGGGTTAAATTTTATCCACTGTTTAATTTTTGACTTGCACTATGCTAATGTCAAAAATTATTCACTGGCTAATTATCGGCATATTTTTTTACATTAGTATGGTGAATAGAGTCTTCAAAATTTTAACCTGCTATTGAGCTCGTTAAAATTTATCCAGTGGCTAATATTTGATATTTTGCATACCTACTGAAGAGTGACAGAAACGGAGAGCAGTCCCATAGACTTCGTTACCAGTGTTCGCATGTAGTGGGAAATTAGTACATCATTCAGATTATTAAATACAGAGCAAGGAACATTTATTTAATATAGCAATATGTAACGAAAGTTGTAAAATAAAATAAAATTGGATTTTTTAAAAAGATGGTTTCAAAAATGTTAGGATTACATTTGTTTCGCTATATGTGAAATATATTTAACAAGAACAAAGTTGGGCAGATATCATTAGTCATGAGGAAAAATTGTACGATAATATTTCTTTAAGTGACAATAATTAATAATTAAGGGATTTCTTATGATCTTTCTGAAATTGATTTCTATTAATCTTTCTGAAATCTATTTGGTACGTATATTGTTGTTACAAGAAATTATAACGACAAGAATATTGTTCCAATTCTTTTGGGAAATTATTTAAAATAGTGATAAAATAACAGCTAATTTAATTCAATTGACAGCAAAAAGCCAAACTTTTGTTTACTCCTGCAGATATGTCAGAAATTAGCCAGTGGATAAATTTTAACACCCATTTTAAAGCAATTGATACACTGCCTAAATGTGAATTAAGACCATTCGACCGGCCCGCAGAGTCTTTGATTCCCAACCAGACATCGGATGCAGTAGAGGAAGTGACTGTCACTGTTTTTTGCACGTCGCTATCTTAGGACGTTGATCATGAATACCCTTTATTCATTATATTTATGTTTCTACACCACAGCGATAATTCTATTACAATATGTATTATATTGTTATGATAATAGCAGTCTGTTCACACTAAACATGCATCAACAGATTTAGTACTTTCTTCAATAAAATTTCTACAATTTCCAATCCCACCCTATGTGTGGTGTATTTGATGTTATTTTGACAGCTTAATCCTCATCAGTGCGCCGCAATCAAGGACTTGTCAAAGTACCAAATAAAGTTGTTTTTATTTTCTTCGTTGTTTATATTTGCTAATAAATAAAAGCAACATTCACTAGAAGGAAACAAAGAAGCAATCTAATTGTATATTTCTTTGAAAGTTTGCAAAACTCACGGAGCAACAGTTACTGAGAAATGCGTTTATGCATCCATTGACACTAGGGAGAGATGATCAAATAACTGAAATCATCACAAACATTGCAAATTAGACGTTAATTTTTACTCATTCGACTGTGGTTTAGTTTTTTGCCATTGTATTCCCAAAATCATCCTGCCTTGCATCGGATTATATTATTTAGATGAAATTTCTGAAACCGCTTGCAATTAGCTAACATGTCCTTTGGAATTGAGTGTCCCGACCAGTGCAAAGCGTTCACCCTTGCACAGAAATCATTGGCTTCAAACAGAAGGATATCTGCTGCGCCTATTCCTATCAATTCGTCTTCTCCACACACTTTTTAATTTTGCACTTTCAGCAAATGTCGACCGATTAAAAAAAAACGGCTTGCTTCCGAATGTTGTGGCTTAAGTTAGATAAGAGACTTTCGAAACACCTATAGAAAGACAGAAGCCGATTATTACCGATGAATCTGTCTTCAGATAAATAGGTAGAAAGTCCGATGCTGTTCTGGCGCTGGCATCAATAGGCTTTTAGAACATGCTGTGGAAAGTGGGAAGACTGCATATCATTTGGGTCCTTTACTTTATTTCCTTTCAGATTGAATGAGTACATCAGTAGGTTTAATTTTCATGGTTTCAATTGCTTTTAGTTTGTTCTAACGGCGATCGTACATGTAACTCCACACTTACTAAAAGTGGGACTGAGAAACAGTACACTCCAAGGTGCCTGTTACGTTTCAAGATGCCACAGATGTAAATAAGTAGGCTAGGGTCTGAATATAGACTTTGTCCACGACGATGAGTATATGAAGAAAGTTGTGATCCACCACAAATAAATTGCTACCCACCATATTGCACTTTGCTTCCTAATCAATGTATGAAGCAAAAGGGTATGCCTCTATAAATCGCCTTGCCTTTACCAATTAGTTCTCATAGCTGAATGATAAAACTTTTTTATTTATTTGTAAGAACTAAATAAAAAAGTTTTATCTTGTGGTGGTGGCACTTGTGGTGCTGTGTCTGCTGGTTTGATTTACCAAGACGCCTGTCGGTGGTGGAATCTCTCGACTGAGGTTGGAAGGTGCTGTTTTCGGACGTCGATATGAAAGCTGTAAATAATCGAATTGTGCAACTAATTTGTACACCCCGATAGTCATTTACTTACACTAAATCGTATTGGTGGGTAGTTGTTGGCTTTTATACGACTGTGATTGACTTCCAGGTATGCGGCCATCCAATCAATACCAGCCCAAAGGTTACTGTATTCTGAGCGATTGAAGTGAATGGTCTTTAGACTGGAAAAGTGTCGATTGGCAAGCGCCTCCAGAGCGAATTCATTCTCGATGTCATACAATTGTACTGTATCGCTAGCTAAATCCGATTTCGTGCCAAATAGAAGTACAGCTTTACCACTCATAAAGGGATTGGAAGCAATTTGATTTAAGAGTCGAAAGGACTCCTGAAGTTCATCTAGGCTCGCTGATATGTCATAGCAGTAGATTAGACGACCCATTGCCTGAAAGAGAAGATACAATTCAATAGGAGAGAAACCTGGCAGGAACATTGAAATGAAAGGGTTTGTCGTCATAAGTACTCCTTACCGTTTTTGTAAAATCCCCTCATGATATCTTTTTCAACTTGCAGTTGAAAATTTGAGAGCAAAAAAAAAAACGAGTGGCCGTTTGTTTGAAAATTCGGTCACTAGAACATACACAGCAGATGCACGGGGTTTGTAAGGTGGCATATGTATTTTTTTTAAATGACCAAGCAAATGACCAGACATTTACAACTTGAGAACGAATTCAATTAGTATCCCTTTGAGTTTAGTTGATGATTACAAAAACAAATGAAATTCGTTGAGTGAAGGATTATAATGTTTGATGCAATATACTGAATGTTAAGTGTATAATGAAGTGTGATTAATGTATCTGTTATCTTAGAGAAACGTGTTGTAGATGAGAGGGAAGACCGTTTTAAGGAGGAAACAAATGCACATAGCAACCTGGCGATCTCCAAATAAACAATATGGTCAATGATGTGAGACTCCCATTGAGCATTCTGGATGAACAAACATTTGGAGGGAGGAACGTCGAATTATTCGTCGTAGACAAATTTGGAGGCATCCAACGAGAAGAAACACGAATGGTGCAAAAAAAAGTGACCTCACGTTGACGCCTTAGTGAGCCGGAGATTGCCAGAGTCTCATCCCCATCCTTTACTAATGTCAACACCCAGTAGATACTTACTTAAGTGGCGCTACAGTCCGGAATGAAACTGGGCCTCAACCAACATGCCTTCGCTAACTGCCTCTAGTTTCGCAATCCAAGTTGGTTGAGGTCGGTCTCTACTTGTGCGCCCCACTTAAAGCGAGGTCTTCCTCTACTGCGTCCGACGTCTGGCTGGGAATCGAAGACTCTACGAGCGGGAGTATTGGTGTACACTCGTTCTACATGTCCTAGCCATCTTTAACGTCCAGTCATCAGAGGCAAGTCGCTGTACAGCTCGTATATTTCTTGGTTGAATCTTCGTTTCCATAGCCTAAGATTTTTCGAAGAATTTTCCTCTCGAAACGACCAAGGATTTCTTCATCCGCTTTTGTTATAGTCCATGCTTCCCCGCCGTAGAGCTGGACTTGGATGATCAGAGTCTTATATAGGATCTCCTTAGTGAGGGCTATACTATGAAATTGCCTTGTGTGCCTAAAGAAACAGCAGTTGGCAAGAGTAATTCTTCGTTTAATTTCTGACGAGATGTTGTTGTTAGAGTAAATACCGGACCCGAGGTAGACATAGTTATACCTGTCGATGGTGACGTCATGTTCAATTCGTCGATGTGTTCTTTCTTGTTGACAGCATATATTTAGTCTTACCCTCATTTACTTTTAGCAATAGTAGCAAACGTGACTATGACATCACGTTCAGTCCGACCAATGATGATAACACCGTCGGCGTATACTAGTAGTTGCACCGAATTTTGGAAGACTGTGCGTCTGGTGTTGGCTCAGGAGTCTTGCACAATCCTCTTTAGAATCAGATTGAAGAAATCACAACGCATCGCCTTGCCTAAATACTTTTTTGGTATCGCATGTGTCGGGGAGGTCGTTTCTGACCCTGATGGAGCGCACAAACGTCATCCTACACACACGGACGAGTTTGGGCGGTATACCAAAACTAGACACCGCTCTATATAGTTCGTCTCTTTAAATGCTGTCGTGAAAAGGTGGAGGGTATCGATTTGGACTTCTTGGGTTTTTCCACGGTCTGCCGAAGTGAGACAATTTGATCAGTTGTGAACTTTCCTGTCCTAAAACCAATTGATAAGGGCCGATCAGGCCTGATTTATCAGGCGCTCACATATTACGGCAGATAGGTTCTTGTAGGCGATATTGAGGAGACTTATGCCACTGCAGTTGGCGCAGTTAGATTAGGTTTTATGGGTTGTTGATGCCCAAGTGAGTCGTCAAACCCGAATAGCCTACGTGGGCCCATAGCGATACCCTTATTGTACCTGAAGAGAACGCTGCGTTATTAAGAAGAGTGATACCAAAGATTATAAAGCCATACAGATGACCCACTGTATACAAGAAAAATTGTTCTATGGCGGTCGTTGGCACAGCCCGCCGTAAGTTTGGATCTCTTTTTTCATGTTTGCTCGTGCACACCGCCCGCCCGTACCGTGAAGCTTGTGAACAAAAGTTTCTGTTTTTTTTTCTTCTGAATGCGTCATGCCTTTATAATCTTTGGTGATACTTAGGTGGTTTGTGTTGGTCCATTAGCTATAAATATGAAGTTGCTCCAACCCGACTTGCAGCAGAAGCTGACGATCTGTGCAATTGGTGCTGTGGCCAGATCCGTCAAGTCCTCGTAGTAGAAGCTGCAGAGGATTTTGTTACGGCTGTTGCTGGTCGAGGGGCAGTGATATTGAAGGTGGACGATGCAGTTACGTTAATCTTATGGGAGTGTTTGCCTAGCATATTGTAACCTGTTATGACTCTAACCCCTATAGGAACGGAAGCTCTGTTCAGAGCTATAAGCTTGCTAGATTTATTACCGCCTATTTCAGGCCAAAGGTCTTAGGTGTGTTTGCAAGTGTTGATGTTTTGCCACCTAGATTTTGTTTCACTTTGTGTGAATCTGGTTATTTTCTGTTTTTTTGAAAGCCAGGGGGGTTTAACCGTATTGTCGCATAAGGAGATTCAGCTGGATGATCCTAGTCTGGCTAGCTCGTCAGCTTTTTCGTTTCCTGGAATGCCATTGTGCCCTTACACCCAGATAATTTGGACTCTGTTTTGGTTAAAAGCAGCCTTAAGCTATGAGCGGCAACTCGGGTCCAACTACTAGTGATTTTGTTATATTGGATGCCGGAGCTTTTATGACCGCTTGGCTATCTACGTAAATGGAGATATTCTCTTGTGATATGTCCAATACTCAAGCCGATTTGGCAGCTTCGAGTATCGCTAGGATCTCTGCTTGGAAAACACAACCCGATTCTTTTGGAGTAGACCCCAGAGCCTACTCCTATTTTCATTTTAGATCCATCGGTATATTTCGTTATTGGATAACACATTGTTTGACGACAATTCGTCTATAGGTATTCTGGTTGAGTATTAACTATCAAAGACGTGATATGGGATGGTGTAGTCAGATGACCCATTCCCATATTCTGCATAGGTTGCCAGCTTCTTTGAGGCGTGATGCGCTTTACGCTGCTGTGGCAATCCGCTGTAGGTCGATTTATAATTGTTTCCAAACCAGCTGTGGGGCTGGTTCGCATAGCTTCTGTTATATGTTCTGATGTTCTTTGAACCTTTGGCAGTGCAGTTATTTGCTTCGTCTTTTTTATGGAATTCCACCAGACTAAGCAATCGTAGGTGATAATTTACCTGACGACAGCTGTGTTTAGCCATTTCATGACCTTGGAGGTGGGACCCCATTTCTTACCGCAGATCATACTGCAGCTGTATAGTGCAACATTAACTTTCTTTACGCTTTGGTTTATGTTAAGATTCCAGTTTGGCGTGCTATTGAGTATCACCGCAAGGTGCCGCAAACTCTGTGATTGATCGATCTCTTGTTAGTGAAGAGGGCTAGTTCAGATTTCTTCGAATTTTCAACTATGCCGCAAGGTTCTGACCATCTGTTGAGTATGTTAATTCTTGTTTGCATGATTGCGCTTAGAGTCGATGGGAATTTCCCATATGCCATGTACCCCCATCATTTGCGTAAGCCACCGTTTTTTGTTGCGGTGGTTTTTAATCGCCTCAATGCTTCGTTCATTACCATTAGCCAGAGGAGTGGAGAAATAACAACCCCCCGTGGAGCACCTCTCGTCTTTATTATCCTTTTGTAAAATCTCCCAGGGAGGATGAAATGATGCGTTTCTTAAGCATGGCAATGAAACAGTCACTGATGACAGTATTTGTTGCAGAACGACTGGTGTAAACTCACATATTTGTGAACGCATCATAATTGTGAACGCAGCCTTACTTCCTTCCTTTGCCACTTCTGACGTTAAGCAATTTTCCTTCGTGGCTATTTGCCTCATGCGCGATTCCTTAAATTAAATTGGAACATTTCGCCATTTGTCACCAGCCAAGAAGGAAGGGAGTAAGACTGCGGTGAGTTCATTTTGTAGTTGTAATCATTTTTAAAACCAATTTCTTTTAGAAATAAACCCTCTTTACTTATCCCGTCAAACGTGTTTATTTATTCAATAAGTAACGAGTCGGTTAAATCCGCATCCCTTCAGGCGGTGACAATCTTTATTTCGCAGTTTTAAACTGCAATTAGCCGCCATTGCCGCCGGCCTAATTCGGACAGAATATACTCCGAACTTCGAATGCAACGTACGCCGCCGCCACCAGCACGAAGAAGTCCACGCTTCATCCAAGAAGCTGCCGCCACCACAACCCACAAGGAAGAGGAAAATTCCACAGTTTTTGGTCTGGTTACCACTACTTTAAACGACGTAAGTAACACTGGCACCCCTACGATGACGTCAGCTGTGATTTCCACAGCGAGTGCGACCTCAAGTGCCAACCGTAGCACCACAGCACAATGTTCCACACCGCCTATGGATGTTGCCACTGCCGCCGCAGCAAAGACAGAGGACATTTTGCTGAAGATGAAAAATCAAATCGCCGCATTGGAAAATCGGCTGAAATCAACTCAGTCAAAGTTAAAAGAAAGTGATTTGCAATATCATTCGCTTAAAATGGCGGTGCAACGTCAGGTACCACCAGTCGTCTCACTCCCACCAACGTCATCTGTATACGGGACAACGTCATCGCTTCAACCTATGGGCACATCAGTTGGCGGGATATCCACAATGACCAGCTTACCAATTGACCTTCAACCAATTTCGTGTATGTTCCAACCTCGGCAAAGTCCTTTCAGTAGCATATATACGCAGCCAGCGACGAATATACCAACATGCCGCCTGGAAGTTATAGTTATACCAATCCAAGTGTGGGAGACACGAGTTTTGCTCGTACGATGAATATCACTTACGTACAGCCGCCGCAGCCGTCTTTGACGAACAATGCCATACCCCAGCAGTTTGCAACGAACTCTGCAACGAACTTCCATCGTTCAGCGGACAGGCCGAGGATTGGCCAATTTTCTTCACAGCATTTGCCCAGTCAACAGCTGCTTACAACTACACGAACCTGGAAAACAACCAGCGATTGCAGAAAGCCCTAACAGGTGAAGCAAGAGAGACTGTCAAATCTTTTTTAATTCATCCTGATAATGTGGATGCTATCACCGATCAGCTTCGCTTTCGATTCGGACGTCCAGAACAGCTTATACGTAGCCCATTGAACCAGGTACGTACGCAATAAGTGAACATGCAGTGAGTCGTCTTATCCCATTTGCGACTAAAGTGAAAAACTTGGCAGTGTTTCTACAAACAGTGAACGGTCACCAGCATATGTCAAATCCGACGTTATTGGAGGAGCTCGTCTCTAAGCTGCCAATGTCTAAAAGACTGGACTGGGCCAGGTGCGCAGCACAGGTGCAGCCATACCCGACAATTGCGAACTTCAGTGACTGGCTAAGTGACATGGCCAACTTAATTTGTACTGTTACTGGGCAAGATGCAGAAAATAAAGAGCCGAAGCGACGCATGCCGATTCTCCATGCTGCGGGGAAGCAGCCTTTATCTGTCCAGAAGTGTCCTACCTGCCAAGGTCAACACAAGGTGAGTGAATGTAAACAATTCACAAAGTTAGCAGTTCCTGCAAGGTGGTCGAAGGTAAAGCATTTGCGCTTGTGCTTCACATGTCTGAAACCAGGGCATTCGATCCGCGACTGTCGCACCAAGAGCATTTGTTCCATTAATGGGTGCCAGAGAAGACATCATGAACTTCTGCATGAAATGCCAAATAGGCCATCTGATCTTCAACAACAACAACTCCCGGAAAGTGAAACATCGGAGGAACCAGTTGCAAGTTTCTCTGGTAGCACATTGCTTGCTAAGCAGGATGTCTCTAAAAACAACAGTTTGCTATTTCGTGTGTTGCCAGTCACGCTTTATGGTCCAAGCAAAGCCATCGATACATACGCCTTATTGGACGAAGGGTCATCGATAACAATGCTGGATGCTGATCTATTGAAGGAGCTGGGTTTGCGTGGCCAACATCGTAAACTAAATATGCAGTGGATCGGAGGAAGACAGGCTCAAGAGCATACAGTGCTGGTCAATGTTTGCGTCAGTGGAGCTGGTAACAAAAAGAAGCATATGCTAAAAGACGTATATGGAGTTCCGAATCTCAAATTGCCCACTCAAAGTTTGTGTGAGAGTGAAATTCGTTCTCTTAACGGTCGTCTTGGGAGATCGAAGTTAAGGCCATATTCTAACGCTATACCTAAGCTGTTAATTGGCCTTGATCACTGTCACTTGGGTTTGCCGAATGATTTCCAGATGATCAACAAACATGGTCCTTTCGCTGAAAACACGGAGCTAGGATGGGTAGTCTTTGGCCCAACTTCAGAAATCGTTTGTAAACTACCGCCGCCAACTTGTCTTTTCACCTGTGGTCAAAACGATGAGTCTCTGCACAGACTGGTTGAGGAGTATTTTGAGACTGAGAGCTTCGGAGTGAGGCCATCGCCCCCAATCGAGAGCACAACTGACGTTCGAGCCAGGGACATTCTACGGTCATCGACAAAGAGGGTTAATGGTAGATTCCAAACTGGTTTGTTGTGGAGAACAGACGATGTGGAGCTGCCCGATAGCTATTCCATGGCCTTGTTGGGTTAGAACGAAAGATGAAGCGGGATGAGAACTTTGCCACTGCCTACAATTCTATAGTCAAATCGTATATTGCCAAGAACTACGCCCGAAAGCTACCACCAGCTGAAGCCGCCATAGTTGGACCGAAGACTTGGTACCTGCCGCATTTTGGAGTTGTAAACCCTTATAAAAAACTGCGTCTTGTTTTCGATGCTGCAGCCGAGGTGAAGGGAACATCTCTGAACTCACATCTGATGAAAGGACCTCAACAATACCAACCGCTGCCAGCAGTATTGTTTCACTTTCGTGAAGGTGCCGTTGCTGTGTGTGGGGACATCAAAGAGATGTTCCACCAAATATTGATTCAGCAGGAAGACAGATGTTCCCAGAGATTTCTCTGGCGTGATGGAATCGATTTGAAGCCGCCGGATGTTTATGAAATGGTCGTCATGACGTTTGGTGCTGCATGTTCGCACTGTGCCGCTCAGTATGTGAAGACGACCAACGCTATGGAGCATCAACACTGCCATGCACGAGCCATAGAATCTATATTGGAGCATCACTACGTGGACGACTTTGTGGACAGCTTCGAGTCAAAAGAGCAAGCCATCGAAATATCGCAGCAGGTAAAAATGATCCACAGAGATGCAGGTTTCGAACTGAGAAACTTTACATCGAATTCGCCAGAGGTTGAGCACGCTCTCGAAGGTAATGATGGTGCAGTGTTTGTTAACGCTAAAGGTGGCTTGGAGACTGAGAAAATTCTTGGGATGTTCTGGCAGCCAGCCAGCGAAAACTTCAAGTTTCATTTGCAGTTCCATCACGTCGACAAACTTGTCATCAACGGAGAACGAAATCCTACGAAAAGAGAACTACTGAGCGTCATAATGCCAGTTTTCGATCCGTTAGGGTTTCTTAGCCATTTTACTGTCGCCGCCAAACTGTTGATGCGAGAAGTTTGGCGACATAACATATCATGGGACGAGTCATTGCCGCTGGGAGTTCTCCTAGGATGGGATAGATGGAGGTCAAAGCTGTCGGATGTGCTTGACTTCTATATTCCACGATTCTACTTCCGAAATGGTTTACCAAAAGAACTACAGCTTCATGTGTTCGTTGATGCCAGCGAGGATGCACTTGCTGCAGTGGCATATTGGAGAGTCGTTAACGGGAATGATGAAGTTCAAACGTCATTCATTTGTTCAAAAACAAAATGTGCCCCGTTGAAGCCACTGACGATTCCGCGTCTTGAACTTCAAGCAGCCGTATCATAGAGCACCATTCCCTTAGCATTACTAGTAGTTATCTCTGGAGTGATTCGACAACGGTCATAAAGTGGATTCGAAGTGAACACCGTCGGTACAAACCATTTGTTGCGCATAGAATTGCGGAAATTTTGGCCACAACTAATCCATCTAATTGGAGATGGGTGCCAACCCATGAGAACCCCGCTGACGATGCTACGAGGTCAAGCAGCCAACCCGAATTCAGCGCTTCAACGTTAACGATTGTGAGTATGATGATGAAGAACTCCGCCCCAAATATTCATTGATCATCGTGAGTACAAACGTTATAGATTTTAATCGTTTTTCCTCTTTCAACAGGCTAGTAAGAGCTTTAGCCTGGGTTTTCCGATTTTTGAATCGATGTCGTAATCTGTCTCTGGATGAGGGAAACAGCTTAGCAGCCTACGAGCTCGATGCCGCCGAAAAAGAGTTATGCCGCCAAGCTCAATCAGAAGAGGAGTAGATGGAGAAGTTCGAAGTGCTGATGTCCGCACTTCTAAAGGACTCATGAGACGCCCTGCATCTAAGCTAGCCGTTCTGGACCTGTGTTCTAGTGAATCGTGGTCGACCCACGGGGGTGGGGGTGTTGCAGAACGACTGGTGTAAACTCACATATTTGTGAACGCAGCATAATTGTGAACGCAGCCTTACTTCCTTCCTTTGCCACTTCTGACGTTTAGCAATTTTCCTTCGTGGATATTTGCCTCATGCGCGATTCCATAAATTAAATTGGAACATTTCGCCATTTGTCACCAGCCAAGAAGGAAGGGAGTAAGACTGCGGTAAGTTCATTTTGTAGTTGTAATCATTTTTAAAACAAATTTCTTTTAGAAATACACCCTCTTTACTTATCCCGTCAAACGTCTTTATTTATTCAATAAGTAACGAGTCGGTTAAATCCGCATCCCTTCAGGCCGTGACAGTATTTATTCCTGCTTTTCACAGTTCTATCTCGATTGCTTCCGTTTTTACATTGTTGAAGGCTCCTTCTATGTCTACGAAGCCTGCTAGTGTGTATTCTTTATGTATGTTGATTTTATTGTTTGAACTACTTCATGTTGATTTGAGGAAAGGTAGCCTGGATTCAAGTTACTACGGATTTTAATGTCTAGTAGCCTTTAAAGTGAGGCAAGAGGAAAGGCTGATTGGTCTGTAATTTTTCTCGATTGTGTGACTGCATTTCCCTGCTTTTGGTATGAATATCACATTGACTTCACGTCACGAATTGGGAAGTCAATTTAGCCTTAGACATCTGACTAGTTTTGGGAGTTAAGAGGGTCTCCTTTTTTGTGGATCGGACAAACAATGGTAAGGTTCCATTATTCAGGCATGGTGGATGTTCAAGAGTTGGTGGATGTTATTAAGCAAGTCATCTCCGCCGGCTTTATAAAGCTCAGCGGTAAGGCCGTCACTTCCGGCAGCCTGTTTAAGCTTAAGTTTAGATATTGCTATCATCAGTTCACTCAGGTAAGGCGGTTGGCAGTTTTCGCTGTCGTTGGCAATGTTGTACTGTTCATTCTGCCTGACAGCGGAATGTTGTTCGCAAGCCGGTTAACAATCTAAGGAAGTGGTTCTTCCATATCCACATCATCGACTGTGTCTCAACTACAATATTTCCTTGTTCATCTCGACATGATTCTGTTCGAACCTCGTATCCTTGGCTTTGACGTTTTACACTTTGGTAAAACTTGCGAACATCGTTACTAGAGTGGCACCTCGCACGCTTTTCTTGCTCTTCTTTCTTGTTCGTGAAAAGCCGGTGTTACTTCCTTCTTCTCTGCCTATAGAGTTCAATGGCAGCTCTCGTCTTCACCGGCAGCTTAGCCTTGTAGGGTTTGTTCTTTGTTGCGAGGATATGTCAGCATTTTTCATCAAACCAAGGGCTTGCGCGAAGGTCTTGGCGGTCTCTTGCGATTGCAGTCTTCCCACATTAAATATTTTCACAGTATTTCTGGATGGTTGTGTCATGGTGGATAGGCGCTTCCTTACCTTGGCTGCAATAAGGTAGTGGTTCGAGTCGAAGTTAGCTCCTCGGAATTTTCGGACATCCAAAATACTCGATGCGTGCCTCTTGTTTATCGCAATGTTATCAATTTGGTTGACCATTTGTTCATCTGAAGACCGCCATGTACCTTCTAGGATATCACGAGGAAACCGTGAGCTGGCTTCAGTTGAATTTTGTTCCGTAGCGATGTCAATTAGCCTAAGTACGTTGCCAGACGTGCGGTCATATAGGCTATGTTTTCCGAATTTTGTTGTTTTTAGTCGCTCAAAGGTTTTGTCAAGGAGCTCGTAGAAGCAATCCTTAGCTATATAATCTTTTTCCTCTGTCCTTGCGCGGGAATATATAAGGCTAATGTTGGCGCATTTTGCGTTGATGCGGATTTTTACAAAGTGTTCGCTAATTTCTTGGAAACATAAGACTTCTTCACCTTATGACAAATCCATATCCGAAGAGTCGATGTTTCGGCTCACTATAATATGGTCCGTAGTAGATGTCACAGTTTTTCATCCTCGTTTTGCCCGGCACATCCCATCGTATTTCCTGGATGGCAGTTATGTCTGCTGCAGTTGTAGCGGTTTAGGGCTTCCACTAGTTGTTCGCTTGCAACTCTCCTGTTTAATGTTCACACATTCCATGTTGTTACAGAACTAAAGTAGCTATTGTGATCTGTCGTGTCACAAATGTTCCAGACTCTATCAGTTTCGAATTTGTACTTGTCATTTGTTGTTATGGAATCATATTCCAGAAAGCCAAGCTTTCCATTACCAAAAAACGGAAGGAAATTGCCGAAAGATTAACGGCCAAAAAGTTCTGTACTTTTAACCAGATCATAAGCACAGTGGACGTACAAGTGGAGACACACAAAGAACACATAAAAAAAAAAAACTCTAAAGTTCAAATAAACTGCACAATCCCCAAAGTGAAATTCAAACATACAAAATACACACAATTTTGCATTTAAATACAAAAAACACAAATACATATACAAACATCCAAATTCAGAAACTGATTAGTCCAGTCCGCCATATTGTGTGAAAACAATCCTGAGGATTAAAACCAACAAACAAAGTGGAAATAAAATTGCCCAGAAGTGTTTACTGAAGACGAATAAATTCGAGTTCCTCGAATTAAAATACATTTTTTTTAAAAAGAGAACATCGAAGGTTTAGTACACTTCTGGGGAGCAGTACCCCCAATACCCGGATTGCCCGAGTGCGCTAAAGCGCGGATTGGCACGCAGCGAGCTTGGGTTCGAAACCCAATCACCCACCACCCAAGAAAAATTGTTTTTTCCTTTTTTAAACTAAAATTTAATGTTTATGAAATAGTGGCAATTAAATTAATAGAAAAACTAACGAAGAAAAGGTAAAAAAATAATTTCGTACTTGAAAAAGATAAAGGACTACACATAACATATATATATATACAAATTAATTAATTTGAAATTTTCGCGAGTGAAAATCGCTATAGATACAAGGTGCAGCGCGGATGCAGTGGCCATTGGATCGACGTTGCAGAACTACAAAGTTACCAATAAAATAAACCGGTGAGTCTTTAAAGAAAGGACTTTATTAATTTTTATATATATAAATAGTGTTCAAATAAGAAGTGTCCTCAAAGCCAATTGCCTATATAGATGTTATACACATACATATAGATGACGTGTCTTATTGCTTGATGCAAAAGCATAAATCGTTTTTACCGTCTCTTCGTCAATTTTTTTGTTTTTTTTTGTCAAGTTAAAATTTTCGTACATTTTTTTTCAATACACTTGTTTTTAATTAAAAGTCAAATAATTTTAATAGTTTTAATAGTATGCTACAATACATTTTAATAAAATTGTTAATTATGGGGTATAACCCTGGGATTGCGTTGCGTTATTGGAAGCCGAACCAAAAAAAAAAAAAGGATAACACGAAGTCTGAGTCATGGTTTTAGTGTATTACATTACGGAATCGCCGTCCAGACTAGAAGTGTTATATTTTTCGATGATTTTATAAAGTGATGAGAAGAGACACTGGAGATTTGCTTAATAAGTCTTCATGCTGATCCTTCCATCAATAGAAAATTTTATTTAGGAGTTCGGTGCAAACGACTCGTTTGTTTGTTGCTGTCCTGAAATAGCATAAGGAGTTTATTTAATGGTCTCAAATTTTATTAGATTCAGTGTTTTACTTGTTTTTCGTTGTTTAGTATATTTTATATTTCTTATTTATTTTTTTCGGCTCATAGAACTACGCCTTCATTCGCTTCCAAAATTGTCGTCCTTCCTCCACCAAAAAAAAAAAAAATCCTCATCCTTTGCTCAGTTATGAAAGAATAGGTTTTTATTAGTTTTCATTTATTTTGATATTTTAATAATTTTAAATAATTTAATTATTTTATTTTATATAGCAAATGTTTTAATTTAGAAAATCTTAAAGTTTTTATTTTTTATTTTTTGTAATATTGAATGTCTGTTGATTGTTACCGATCACTTTATTTATTTACTCTACCACCAATTTCTACGTTTGTTTAATCGTTCGACGTCAGTGCTTAATATTGTCTAAATGTTTTCTGTAACCCTTAAATCTGTTTTTTTGCTGCTCTGTCTTGATTATGAACAACACCCCAAGCCGACGCATTACACGATCGTCTGCAAAGACAAACCAAATTTTAGAGTCTGACTTCGAAAATTTTCATAAGTCTTTGAACCGACTAAGCTTTGACGGTTCATAACACACAACAGAGAACTCACTTACTATGGCTGAAGAAGAGCAACCTGTTGTTATTGGTGGCGATGAAAATGTGGGTGGACCTGGTGTTAACAACACAAATGTGAATGAATTGGCTGATAGAATTGAGCGTTCAATGACTGCCAACCAAATCCAATTCTTCTCAAAAATGGAAATATTTACGAACCATGTCATAAATAAAATGGAAACGCTTAATAGTAACCAGCAACAACATCTTCCTAGCGGTAATGGATCCGGACATCCACCGGTTGCGAGTGGGGTTGAGTTTCCTGAGCAATCGAATGGTTTTTCCGGTACGTCCAATTCCAACTCGGTTCGACATTCTCCATCTTTAACCGCAACTGGCTCTAGTGCCAGAGCATCTGAAAAATGCCGATTGGACAGATGGAATATAAAATTCGATTGTTCGGAAGGCATCGCCGATTTCCTATTTAAAGTTGACCGACTCCAAGCTTCGTCTTCGTATAGCGATGAACAAATCACAGCAAACTTTCATACATTGCTGGCCGGTAAGGCAAATATATGGTTTTGGGGTTTTCTACGGAAGAACCCAACAGCGAAGCTTGGAGACATTAAAGTCGCTATAAGGAAGGAATTCGGGCGAAAAGAAAACGATGTCGAAGTATATATGCGTCTACTCACTCGTAAACAGGGATTTAAGGAATCCTTTGACGATTTTTATGATGCTGTAATCGGTTTGAACGATCGGCTTAACGAGCCTTTTGACCACAGAAAGCTCATAGAAGTCGTCCGCAACAACGCTAAGGACAAAGTAGGAGAGGTTTTACTGGCTGCTGAGATTAAGACCCTTGATCAGCTCAGAAATAAAGGTCGTTAAGCTGAACGCTTCTTAATGAGGCGAGCAACTTCCCAAAGAGTTCACGAGATCCATTTGGAAGAAGAAAAAGATCGTGTTGATGAGGTGGCAGCATTTAGCCGATCCTTTAATCGGGTTGGAGTTACTCCTCTGGTATGCTGGAACTGCGATAAGCAAGGTCACACTTACTATCAGTGCACCTCAAGAGAACGCCGACTGTTTTGCTATTTGTGTGGGGAGAAAGGTGTTAACACACCTGAGTGCACAAAACACCAGGGAAACAGTTCGGGGAACGACAGGAAAGCTGGGGAGAGTCGTTCTCAAAAGAACTTCCCCGAGCAGCAAAGAAATTAGAAGAAGAGAAACGAATACAAATTTTAAAAAGACCAACCGGTAATGAATCAGAGAGTCACCCAATCAATACTTACTCTCTAAAATCTCTTCACCAGAGAAAACAAGAGTACTATAAATTACGTGCTAAATTAATGGGAAATAGCAGTGTGAGCAGGCATATCCAAAAATGTCGAGAAAGATTTAGAAAGCGGAAACACTTCCAGAAGATCATTATCGAAACCATCATATCGGCAAAAACTGATGGTAGGATGTATGCCAGTTTGCTTTTAAAAGACGAGAAAATTCTTGGCCTTTTAGGCAGCGGAGCATCCATTTCTGTGCTGGGGGATTCGTATTTTGAGTTCATAGAAAGGAATGGTATAGTAATGACACCGTATGTAAATTTCGTGAAGACTGCCGACGGGGCTTCTCACGATATCGTAGGGTATTGCGAAATCCCAACAACTTTCAACGGTATCACGATTACTTTCTATGTAATTCCTAACCTATCACAGAAAATATATCTCGGTATGAACTTCTGGAACGAGTTCATATTGATTCCGCAAATAAGCCAAATCGACATGAGTTCAATACCAAGTATAGTTAACAAGGAGACTACAGATGAACCATGTTTTATGCTACCCAAAGAGTTCACGAGATCCATTTGGAAGAAGAAAAAGATCCTGTTGATGAGGTGGCAGCATTTAGCCGATCCTTTAATCGGGTTGGAGCTACTCCTCTGGTATGCTGGAACTGCGATAAGCAAGGTCACACTTACTATCAGTGCACCTCAAGAGAACGCCGACTGTTTTGCTATTTGTGTGGGGAGAAAGGTGTTAACACACCTGAGTGCACAAAACACCAGGGAAACAGTTCGGGGAACGACAGGAAAGCTGGGGAGAGTCGTTCTCAAAAGAACTTCCCCGAGCAGCAAAGAAATTAGAAGAAGAGAAACGAATACAAATTTTAAAAAGACCAACCGGTAATGAATCAGAGAGTCACCCAATCAATACTTACTCTCTAAAATCTCTTCACCAGAGAAAACAAGAGTACTATAAATTACGTGCTAAATTAATGGGAAATAGCAGTGTGAGCAGGCATATCCAAAAATGTCGAGAAAGATTTAGAAAGCGGAAACACTTCCAGAAGATCATTATCGAAACCATCATATCGGCAAAAACTGATGGTAGGATGTATGCCAGTTTGCTTTTAAAAGACGAGAAAATTCTTGGCCTTTTAGACAGCGGAGCATCCATTTCTGTGCTGGGGGATTCGTATTTTGAGTTCATAGAAAGGAATGGTATAGTAATGACACCGTATGTAAATTTCGTGAAGACTGCCGACGGGGCTTCTCACGATATCGTAGGGTATTGCGAAATCCCAACAACTTTCAACGGTATCACGATTACTTTCTATGTAATTCCTAACCTATCACAGAAAATATATCTCGGTATGAACTTCTGGAACGAGTTCAACTTGATTCCGCAAATAAGCCAAATCGACATGAGTTCAATACCAAGTGTAGTTAACAAGGAGACTACAGATGAACCATGTTTTATGCTACTCACCCCAGAACAGCAATTTAGGTTAGAAACTGTTAAAAAGCTTTTCCCAAAATTTTGGCGATCTTGGGTCGGGTCACACACATCTTCAGACTCACAGCATTGATGTTGGTGATTCGGTGCCTATAAAATCCAGGCATTATCCCTTGTCCCCGGTGCGGCAGGAAGAGGTCTACAAAGAATTTGATTGAATGTTAGAACTGAGAGTTATTGAGGAAAGCAACTCACCTTGGTGTTCACCTATAGTGCTAGTCAGAAAGCCCGGTAAGGTACGCCTTTGCTTGGATAGCAGAAAGTTGAACAGCGTGACGAAAAAAGACGCATATCCGCTGCCACATATTGACGGTCTTCTAAGCCGCCTACAAGACACATACTTTATCACGGGGCTTGATCTTAAAGATGCATTTTGGCAAATCCAGCTTGATGAAGAGTCTAAACAGAAAACGGCATTTGCAGTACCGGGACGGCCATTGTATCAATTTGCAGTTATGCCGTTCGGGTTATGCAACGCCGCACAAAGGATGTGTCGTCTTATGGACCGTGTCATTCCAGCACGGCTCAGGGAGCTTGTTTTTATATACTTAGATGATCTGTTAATATGTTCGGCGGATTTCGACACTCCAAGTATTGGCGGAAGTGGCTTCCTGTCTACGTAGAGCAAATTTAACCATCAACCTCAGTAAAAGTAAGTTCTGCATGAGTGAAATCAAGTATCTTGGCTACATTGTCGGTCAGGGTACGTTAAAGACAAATCCTTAGAAGATTGAAGCAATGTTGAACTTCCCAATTGCGAAAACACCGAGACAAGTGCAAAGATTTATGGGTCTGGCCGGTTGGTATAGACGGTTTATACAAAATTATTCGGATCTGGCAGCGCCTTTAACTGATTGTCTGAAAAAGCGAAAGGGTTTTGAATTGTCATCTGAAGCTCAACAAGCATTTGAGAAGTTAAAGCAAGCACTTACCTCGGCTCCAGTGCTGTCTCAGTCTGACTTTAAGAAAAGTTTCACGATACAGTGTGACGCTTCTTCTGAAGGGGTGGGTGGAGTGCTTTCCCAACTCGATACGGATGGCAATGAAAAACCCATAGCATTTATGTCAAAGAAGTTAAACAAGGCGCAGAAAAATTACATGGTGACAGAGCTCGAATGTCTTGCTGCCGTGTTGAGCATCCGAACATTCCCTTAATGTAGTGCCAGATGCATTGTCAAGAGGTGATATGGAAGAGATCTCTATTACGGACATAGGAGAAGATATAGACATTACTTCGCCTGAGTTTAATTCTGCCGAGTACAAAACACTTAGAGAAGAAATCGTCAAAAATCAATCGTCGCTTCCGGATCTAGTTGTATCCGACAAATTCATATACAAAAGAGTTAGATTCAGAAGTGGTGTACCTAGTAACGAAGATAATCTTTGGCGATTGTGGTTACCAAGCACTTTGACTCACACCGCCATCGAAATGGCACACAACACGAAACTTTCTTGTCATAGTGGCTTCTCAAAAACTTATGAACGAGTTCGCGAGAAATACTATTGGCCGAAAATGGCCAATGAAATAAGAGTTTTTGTGAGCAAGTGTGAGGTGTGTAAAACCATAAAAGCGCCAAACAAGATTCTTCGTCCTCCAATTGCGAAGCAGATTGTCTCAGTGCGATCCATGCAACGAGTTTACGTTGATTTACTTGGGCCTTACCCGCGAACAAAGAAGGGTAATGTCTACATCTTCATAGCTGTTGATCACTTCTCCAAATACACCGTCCTCAAAGCATTACCAAAGGCGACATCAACTAATATAATTAAATTTCTAGAGTCAGATGTGTTTCATGGATTCGGTACACCCGAATTCATACACTCTGACAATGGAAAACAATTTATTTCAAGTGAATTTAGCAGATTTTTAAAAAACTATGGCCTGCAACACATTCGTACAGCATTGTACTCACTACAGGCTAACATTTCGGAGAGAGTCAATCGCAGTATTCTTAACAAATTGCGAGTATTTGTATCGAATGAACAAGAGCAATGGGATTTGCACTTATCAAGCATAGCGTGCGCTTTACGTGCAGATACACACGATTCGCTTGGGTGCCAACCATACTATGCTCTATTTGGGCAAAATATGATCACACATGGTTCTTCGTATAAAATACTTCGCAGTTTAAGAGCACTGCAGGATCCCGAAATGGTAGTAACATCTCGCGAAGCCAATGTAGCACTTACACGACATCAGTTATCCGAAAATCTGCTAAAAGCACATACAAGATCGATGCCTACTTACAATACTCGGTCGAGGCCAACGTCATTCAAGTTGGGACAGGAAGTTTTACATAGAAACTTTGCTCAAAGTAACTTCGTCCGCGGTCAAAACGCCAAGCTGTTCCCGAAATTTGTAAAGTCCCGTGTCCATCGCATTATTGGTAACTGCATGTATGAGTTGGAGAATTTATCCGGAAAGATAATCGGAATTTTCCATGCAAAAGACATCCGTCAATAATCTGCAACGAAAATGTAAACAAACCACAGAGTATCACAGAAAACCAAATAATTGACTAGTTACTTATCTGAAAATGTTGCCCGGCTGTGAAGTAGGTTCGGCACCCACGTTTTATAATCATGGTATATTTATTTTCACTTTGTTATTATAAATTCACTGCACCGAAACACGAGGGGGTTCAATTTGCAATTTTGTTTGACAGATGAAAAGTGTAAACAAAACGCAAAGCCCTGTGTTACAGAACTAAAGTAGCTATTGTGATCTGTCGTGTCACAAATGTTCGAGACTCTATCAGTTTCGAATTTGTACTTGTCATTTGTTGTTATGGAATCATATTCCAGAAAGCCAAGCTTTCCATTACCAAAAAACGGAAGGAAATTGCCGAAAGATTAACGGCCAAAAAGTTCTGTACTTTTAACCAGATCATAAGCACAGTGGACGTACAAGTGGAGACACACAAAGAACACATAAAAAAAAAAAAAACTCTAAAGTTCAAATAAACTGCACAGTCCCCAAAGTGAAATTCAAACATACAAAATACACACAATTTTGCATTTAAATACAAAAAACACAAATACATATACAAACATCCAAATTCAGAAACTGATTAGTCCAGTCCGCCATATTGTGTGAAAACAATCCTGAGGATTAAAACCAACAAACAAAGTGGAAATAAAATTGCCCAGAAGTGTTTACTGAAGACGAATAAATTCGAGTTCCGCGAATTAAAATAAATTTTTTTTAAAAAGAGAACATCGAAGGTTTAGTACACTTCTGGGGAGCAGTACCCCCAATACCCGGATTGCCCGAGTGCGCTAAAGCGCGGATTGGCACGCAGCGAGCTTGGGTTCGAAACCCAATCACCCACCACCCAAGAAAAATTGTTTTTTCCTTTTTTAAACTAAAATTTAATGTTTATGAAATAGTGGCAATTAAATTAATAGAAAAACTAACGAAGAAAAGGTAAAAAAATAATTTCGTACTTGAAAAAGATAAAGGACTACACATAACATATATATATATACAAATTAATTAATTTGAAATTTTCGCGAGTGAAAATCGCTATAGGTACAAGGTGCAGCGCGGATGCAGTGGCCATTGGATCGACGTTGCAGAACTACAAAGGTACCAATAAAATAAACCGGTGAGTCTTTAAAGAAAGGACTTTATTAATTTTTATATATATAAATAGTGTTCAAATAAGAAGTGTCCTCAAAGCCAATTGCCTATATAGATGTTATACACATACATATAGATGACGTGTCTTATTGCTTGATGCAAAAGCATAAATCGTTTTTCCCGTCTCTTCGTCAATTTTTTTGTTTTTTTTTGTCAAGTTAAAATTATCGTAAATTTTTTTTCAATACACTTGTTTTTAATTAAAAGTCAAATAATTTTAATAGTTTTAATAGTATGCTACAATACATTTTAATAAAATTGTTAATTATATTATAAACTCAAAGATAAAAAGATGTGTTTGAACTAAGCGGGAGCAGTAAAGGATGAGGATGGTAGGATAGGGAAGGGCGATAATGGCGGCAAAAAAATTAGGAAGTGAAGGAAGGCAACATACGGGGTTATTGAGGCGAGTAAAATAACCATGGTAGGGAGGGTAGGAAAATTTCTCACAAGCGTCATCACACCTAGACGTAGAAGACTGGCATGGAAATTTGTTTGTTGCGATTTAAAAAGGGTCAAGTCCCACACCCACCGACGAGCTATAGAGGGAACTTTCATGCCAGCACCGACCCAACGACAAGATAAATCGTCGCTACAATGTGCAGATAAGAACGTCGTTGTCCTTTTTTCGTTTAGCAGGGTTGTCAACAATAAAAACAGTCCTTTCCGAGGCTATTGGTTGCCTCGTAACTAGTTGATTTTTTTTCATAGATGGACAGTTAATCCAAAACACAACCCACAACCTGGAGGGCCAGTACCAATTTATTAGATACTCCACGGACATCTAATAAATCCACTTCGGGATTGAGCGCTGCCGTTGGCCTTTCGGTTCATTCGTCACCATCTCTGTTCCAGGGGCCTGACTTACCCTTGAAATTACTAGAAAACCTGTGGTCCGAATATGTCGAAGCAGCTTGCCTAATTTCGCCTGGGCCAGCAGGACGGGTATTTATTCAGTGACATTCTCACCGGTTCTGTTTTTCGTCGTGTTATCAACACTCCCACTTATCGTTTAGCAAGTCAAATCCGGTTGGATGAGGCCAGTACCCGATAGTTGCCATTTGGAGGTTAAAAATAAGGACTTGATGTGTAGTCAGAGTTACAACCACTGGCAATCGCCAAGTTAAAGCCAATCAAAGCTTTTCAATATGCTTCTTGGAATTTCGACTATAGAACACCTTTTATATGCTAGACAAAAACCTGGCTAGACCGTATTGCTAAACTTAATGTGTTGGTAGGCGTACGTCTTCCTTCATTACACTCATAGACCCACTGCGGTACTCGTTGGGAGTTCACGTTTTTTCACTCATTTATCCTATTATTGTCCATTTTTTTGTGGTACCAATCAACCATCCAGATGCTATTGTATTTCGGATAGATCCCTGAGGTGATGCAAAAAATATTTTCCTGAGGTTCTTATCCTTAGTTAACTGCAGTCAGGAAGTTACACCTGTTTTTGGCGATATTCATTGCTTTCTGTCCCATCCGTGATTTGAAGTCACATAGTGGCGGTTTAACAGACTGATCAATGCTGAAGGCAGATCCTTTTCCTCGCAGTTCAGCAGGAATTGCATTGCCCTGTACGCCTCTGCGTAGGGGGGCCAAGCAAACGTAATATTGTGTTGGATGCCAAGAATAATGTGTTTACATACTTGGTCTTGTCCTAATTTTCTGTTAGATCCAGTTCTGCCGATTTCCTACCTTTAGTAGCCAATGTTGCTGTGACATCACTAGTGACCGACCAACGACATCAAAATCGTCGGTAGTTGCACCGACGTCGGTAGTTGCACAGTTTTATGGAATGTTGTCCCGCTGGCGTTGACGGGCTCATTGGCGCAATGGTTGGTGCGGTGAACTGCAGCGCAGGAGGTCAGCCGTAGCAATACCAAAATTATTTTTCACTGGTGACAAATCAACCGAGTTGTATCACCGAGCTTTACAATCGGATAGTACCTCATAACTCATGACTACACATCAAGTGCTTTTTTTTTATCCTCCAAGTGGTAGCCATCGGGTACTGGACTCATCCAATTAGATTTGGTTTTCTAAACAATATCTAATTGTTTAGAAACAGCAAGACTATAAAAAAGTCTGGTGGGAATGGCATGGAATGAATACCAGGCGGGCTTACCCAGGCACACTGAGACAAGCTGCTTCGAAATATTCGGACAACAGGTTGTCTAGAAATTTAAAGGGTAAGTCGAGCCCCTTGAACATAGATAGTGGCGGCTGAACCGAAAGTCCAACGGCAGCGCTCAATCCCTTAGTGAATACTGTTGGCCCCATGTCTTAGGGGTATCTAATAAATCGGAACTGGCCCTCTAGGTTGGGGGTTATGCTTTTTACCCACTCATTTAAAAAACCATTGTAACGAAGCAAGCAATAGCCTCGGAAAGGAATGATTTTATTGTTGACGACCCTGTTAAACGAAAAAAGCACAACGACGCTCATATAGTATCTGAAATGTTATAACCGGAGAATTTCAAACGAACAACTACTAGCGCAAGCCCTTAACTGCTACAAAGCAGGCATTACTGCCATTTAGGAAATATGATGGGATGGGCCGGACAAAAAGAGAATAAAAAACTGAAATCTACTACGGACCGTGTTATAGTGAACAGAAACAGCGAATATTCGGATGCGGATTCGTTATAAGTCCCTGACTTTGACAAGAAGTCTTACGTTGCCAAGACATTAGCGAACACATTGAGACAATCCGCACCAAGGCCGAATTCGCCAACATAAGCCTTATATACGCTCACGCCGCGGCGGAGGAAGAAGATGATATAGCTAAGGATTGCTTCTACGAGCTGCTTGACAAAATCTACGAGCGACTACCGAAGTATGATATTAAGATCTTGCGGAGATATTTTAACGCTAAGGTAGGAAAAGATGATATATTTAGCAGTATTGTCAGGAGTCATAGCAACGGAATTAGGGAATTCGCTGCGGAACGAAATTCCACTATAGCCAGCTCGCGGTTTCCTTCACGATATCGACGAGAGGACATGGCGATCTCCACATCAACGAATGGTCAACCAAATTAATCACATTGTGATAGACATTTAATTATTTTGGATGTCCGAAGAGCTAACATCGACTCGGACCACTACCTTGTTGCAGCCAAGGTAAGAATGCCGATTTCCACCGTGCCACAACAATCCAACAAGAGACCGCCAAGACCTTCGCGCAACCAACCAGAAACCCTTGGTTTGTTGAGAAATGCCGAAATATGCTCGCAGCCAAGAACTAAGCCTACGAGGCTAAGCTGCTGGTGAAGACGAGAGCTGCCATTGAACTCTATAGGCAGAGAAGAAGGAAGTAACACCGGCTTTTCAGAAAGAAGAATGAAGAGCAAGAAAAGCGCGCGATCGAGGATATAGAGAGGTGCCACTCCAGGAACGATGTTCGCAAGTTTTACCAAAGTGTAAAACGTCAAAGCCAAGGATACGAGGCTTGAGCAGAATCATGTCAAGAAGAACAAGGAAATATTGTAGTTGAGACACAGTCGATGCTGAGAATAAGGAAGAACTACTTCTGCAGATTGTTAATCGGTGATAACAAACAACAACATGTCGAGAGTATGAAAAATTCAATATTGGCAACGACAGCGAAAACTGCGAACCACCTGACCTGAGTGAACTGAGGACAGCAATATCTAAATTCAAGCTTAATAAGGCAGCCGGAAGAGACGGCCTTACCGCTGAGCTTTATAAAGCCGGCGGAGATGACTTGCTAAATAACATCCACCAACTCTTAAGCGAAATCTGATCGGATGAAAGTATGCCTGAAGAATAGAACCTCAACATCGTCTGCCCGATCCACAAAAAAGGAGCCCCTCTAAACTGCCAACACTAGTTAGTACATTCCGGGAATGTCTAAAGCTAAATTGTCTTCCCAAAGCGTGGTGTGAAGTCAATGTGATATTCATACCAAAGGCAGGGAAATGCAGTCACACAATCGTGAAAAATTACAGACCAATCAGCCTTTCCTCATTTCTATTGAAAAGACTGGAAAGACTACTAGACATTCAAATCCGTAGTAACTTGAATCAAGGCTACCTTTCCTCAAATCAACATCCCTATATCAAAGGAAAATCGGTACAAACTGCTTCATGGGATAGTTCAAACAATAGATAAATCAACATACCATATGACAACATATCACACTAGCAGCCTCATAGAAGGAGCCTTTAGCAACGTTAAAACGGAAGCAATCGAGATAGCGCTTGGAAAAGCAGAAATAGATACGGTCATCAGTGACTGCATCATAATGCATAGCCGTCTGCTGCTGCTGCTGATGATGATGAACTGCGAGGTGGAGAAATGAGAGAGACGGCATGTAATTAGATATTAAAACCTACACTAATGACATCTGGTAGTCGTTGTTTCCTTGCTCGCAACACCTCCCTCACCTAAGATAGGTCCTAATCCTTCATCCAACCAGGTATATGAATATTTCGTCCTGGCGAAGACACCTTCTGCCATTCGGCAGTATGGCTTGTAGAAGGAAACCCATAAAACTCTGATGATTCCGATGTTGCTGAGTATGATTCATTAAGAGTATCTTCTAAACGCTCTGTTGCTTTGGAGACTGATCCATTGAGAACATCGTCATCCTCTCTGACTGGGTGTTAGGCATGCTGACCCGTTTCTGGTTTAAATAAATCAATTAACTCGAGGAATGTGTTTGATGAGTTTGGTTTATCGTTTTCTGTATAAAACCGTGACTTTATCTGATTCGTATTACTAAAACGTTTCCTTTTTGTGCAATAATAGTACCGGGTGGCCAATATTCCTTATTTTTGCGAAGATCTTGGCATAGACCTTGTCTCTAATGATGAAGTGTCTCTTCTTAGCACCATGATGCTTGTTATACTGTTCGTTCTGTTTTCCATTGGTACTTGTTGAAAATGTTTGTTTCGGTTTTTTATAAATCCAAGGTAGTTGTTAATTTTCTACCAATAAATGCTTCTGCTGGTGACTTGAAATCGAGAACATTACGGTTTGGTGTTGAACGATATGCTTGTAAGAATTTTTCCAAGTTCTCTTGAATACTTCCTTCATGCTTGAGTTTCTTAAGCGCTCTTTTAAACGTATCTACAAATCGCTCTGCTTGACCGTTGGACTGTGGATGAAAAGCAGCTGTCCGTAGATGTTGAGTTCCTCTGGACTGCAAAAAAAACTTTGAAACTGATGAATTGAGTTACATTGTATGAAACAGTCTGACAGTCACCACATCGATAAAAGAAGGCAGTAAGACTACTGATGATAACGCTTGATGTTAGATTAGTGAGTTTTAATACTTCCAACCGTTTTAAGAACGTGTCCACTATGACGAAATAGTATACCCCATCACAGGGACCTGCGAAATCAATATCAATTCGTTCCATTGCAGATCTTGTTTCCGGCCATGATTGCAGTGTTGTTTTGAGAGGACACTTAGGAGCGCTGGCACAGGGTTGACATTGTTGCACATATGCTGTTATGTCTTCATCTATCTTGGGCCAATACACATGACATCTGGCAATAGTTTTCATTAGGTCTATTACCAGGATGACCTCGATGAAGTTGTCGAATAATTCGATTTAGCAGAACATCCGGTATGACGATCGTGTCGTTGAACATCAAAACTTCATTGACTACTGCATGGCCTTCCCTTCTGGTAAAGCATGAGGACAGTGAGGATGGTATGGTGAGACTTCCATCCTGAGTTCATAGCTCTGATGACTGACTGCAGAAACTGAACTGCTCTTTGTTGCGTGTACTACCTTTTTGAAGTTAACAAGAAGGATTTTGATTGTTTTGAGCAAATGAGATGAAAAATCTTCTCAAATCGAGCTCAGGCTATGACTATATCTTCTTCCAATTTGTTTTTTTTTACCAATTAGGCCAATTTACCGAATTCTGTTGTGGAGATGTATTGAATGTCAAAATCGTACATCAATATAGTAAGCGCCCATATCTGTAGCCAGTTTGCGGTGTATATGAGAATTCCTTTCTTGCTTCCGAAGATTTACAGGAGCGGTTGATGATCCGTGGGAATATGAAATTTGCGACCGAAAATCTAAAAAAAATTAAATTTATGGCGCAACAGGCTCGTTAGTACGAAGGGTCAGCTTTTTTCTCACAAACATTCATGTGTGCGTGTGTACTTATTTGCACGATGGCGGGACCTCCTGTTTTATGCCGAATCCGAACGGCTAAGTTGAGATAAGCTATTCATGACAATTGATACTACTCGGTTGATTTGTGAGATCATCACGAGAGGAGGGCCAGTGAAAAATCATGTGTTGCTACGACTGGGAATCGGACCCAGACCTTCTGCGCGGCAGTTCAAAGCACTAACCATTGCGCCAAATCATACGGCGGAATTTCTTAACAGCGAAAATGAGCGCCGCCGCTTCTTCCGCAATTTGACTGTACCGCGTCTCAGATGGTGTCAAAGATCTAGCAGCATGAGCGATTACTTTTCCGAAACGTCTGAAAAAGAAATGAAGGATGCATGTGCCTATCCCGACATGGGATGCATCGGCCGCAACTTTTATGGGTGAGAGTTTTGGCATTTATCCGAGCATTCAAAGTTTGCATTTTTCTGTAGCAAGCCATCCAATGGTGAACGGATTTCTCTCATTTGATTCACGACCTTACCATAATAATTAACAGCTCCGAGAAACGGTCTGAGCTCGGTGATGTTCGTCGGTGCTGGCATACTTCGAATCAGATCAATTTTCTCTGGGTCTGGCCTCAAACCATTCTTGTCTATGATGTGACCCAAGTATTTGATATCAGGTACAACAAATGAAAACTTCTCTATTTTGATTCGAAAATTGTACTCCATGAGACGTTGAAGAACTTGGTTCAGATTATGCATGTGGTCTTTCAAGTTCTTTCCATTAATGACTCTGTTATCTAAATACGCTGCAACGCCATCCATACCCGCAAGCATAGCATCCATTAGTTGTTGAAATGCTCCTGATGCAGACTTAACTCCAGGCGATAGCCTATTGAACTTTAATGAAAATATGCATCAGCCAGATCTATGTGCATATAAAATGGGCTATAAATGGGCGAAGACATCCTCAGGCAGGGGGAGTGGAAATTGATGGTGAGTCCGAGGAGTAGTCTGCACAAATGTGAACTCCTCCAGACGCCTTTCGAACAACCACAATTGGTGCTGGTCAGCTGGACCGATGATATTGCGATCTTGGTGACGTTGAAGCTTCTGTTCGATGGTCAGCAGTACTGAACATGCAACTGGCCGCTTAGCCCTGAAGACTGGTGTTGTGTCTGGTTTGAGATGCAGCTGTACTTGTGTTTTTGTACACACCGATGAACCTAAAAGTTCGACATATTTTTGTTTGATGCCTGCGATGGCTGCATTGCGATCAATGTCCGGTCCAACGATTCGACTGTAGACTGCGCTTATTGGTTGATCCCACAAATTGAATGCTCTGAATATGTCCCTAAGATTTCAAGGAATCAATTTTGGAAACATAGAATTTACGAATTTTGACATCCCCTTTGAGCTGAACTCGGCAGGTTAATTCAGCTATCAGCTTGATGTCGTCCAGCGATGCACTTTTGGCTTGGCTTTTCTGAAGTGATTTTCCGGGTTGACCCAACTTTTTCCACGTAGCGACGTCGATCATGCTGATGTCGGAGCCTGTGTCAATTTGTAGTTTGATGAAGTGCTCTACCTCATGCTTCTTGGTACTAACGATGACTGACACAAACTTTCGCCGCTGGGCACGATTGATGGAATTTACTTGCAATTGAATAGATTTGTTCCGGGGCGAAAATTTCTTTCGATTTTGATGCTGCTTACTCTATTCGAATTGCTTGTTATTTGGTTTATTGTTTTTCGAAAAGCAGTTGCAGTAACATTCCTTGTGACCATTTCAATTGCATTGCCTGCATTTATGATTTTGAAACGTGCAATCTCGTACAAAATGCATTCCACCACTGTTCCAACATGGTGTTTTTGGTTGGCCGCTTTACGGTCTTAAATGCTGCTGGTTTTTGAATTTATCCTGCATTGGAATTTGCCTTTCCTTTTTTACAGCATTGACTGCCACGTGCGGGGTTGACGAGTGCTTAATGAGGGCTGTATCTTTTTTAAGGTTAACATATTCTTGGACGCCCTACAACAGCTTATTCAAATCCAAATTTATGTCGTCTTCCAAAGCAGACAAAAGTTCGATACGAATGTCAGAATCAGACCGTGATTGAAGACCTGTGACAAACACCAAGCATTTAAATTGTTTAACTTTCAATTCATTTAATCGGAAATCTTTGCAAGATTTATTGACTCGTGCTGCGTAGGTGGTAAAATCCTCTTCTGAAAACATGCACTGAAGAGAGATTCTGTCGCACCAAACATAATTTTGAGATTTGTAACCGTTTGATCAAAAGCTATGCCATGAGAAATCTGTGGTAAAATTTATGATGCATATTTTTCATGAGCGATTGGAATTAATTTTCTTATCAATAATCTCACTCTTGATGCATCATCGAGTTCATTTCCATGGACTTACGACCAAATTAATGCTTAACCGTCTGCTGCTGCTGATGATGAAAGGCGAGATGGAGAAATGAGATAGACGGCATGTAAACAGATATTGCAACCCACACTAATGACATCTGGTAGTCTTTTTTCCTTGCTCTCAACATAAACGAAATCCTAAAGAAAGCTAATAGAATCTGCGGTATGAAACGGGGTCCCTCCCCCAAGGTCACAAAATGGCTATACTCAGCTGTCTTCAGGCCAATTCTCACCTACGGTTGCTTAGTCTGGTGGAATTCCATGAAAAAGAAGAAGCATATGACTGCACTGACAAAGGTTCAAAGAACAGCACGTGTATTGATAACAAAAGCTATGGGCACCGGCCCCACAGCAGTCTTGGAAACAATTCTAAATCTCCCCCCCATCGACCTACAGTCTATTGCTACAGCAGCGAAAAGCTTAGCACGCCTCAAAGAAGCTTGCAACCTATGTAGAATATGAGAATTAAGCATCTGCTTGCACCATCCCATATCACGTCTTTGATACTTAATACTCAACCAGAATACCTAGTAGAGACGAATTGTCGCCAAACAATGTGTAAAGCAATCTATACCGATGGATCTAAAATGAAAATAGGAGTAGGCTTTGTGGTCTACTCCAGAAGAATCGGGTCAAACACATCGATTGGCAAACTCGTGTTGTGTTTTCCAAGCAGAGATCCTAGCGATACTCGAAGCTGCCACTAGAGTATTGGACATATCACATGAGAATATCTCCATTTACGTAGATAGCCAAGCGCTCATAAAAGCTCCTGCATCCAACATAATAAAATCACGAGTAATTGGACCCGAGTTGCCGCTAATAGCTTAAGGATCTTGGTAACCAAAACAGAGTCCAAATTATCTGGGTGCCAGGACACAATGGCATTCCAGGAAACGAAAAAGCTGACGAGCTAGCCAGACTTGGATCGTTCAGCTGCATCTCCTTATGCGACAATAGGGTTAGACCCCTCTGCTTTCAAAAAACAGAAAATAACCAGATTCACACAAAGTGAAAAAAAATCTTGGTGGCAAAACATCAACACTTGCAAACACACCTAAGACCTTTGGCCTGAAATAGGCGGTAATAAATCTAACAAGCTCATAGCTCTGAACAGAGCTTCCGTTTCTATAGGGGTGAGAGTCATAACAGGTTACAATATGCTGGGTAAACACTCCCATAGGATTAACGTAACTGCCTCGCACCAACTTTGCAGGAAGTGCGGGGACCCAGAAGTTGATGAGACATCGTCCACCTACAATATCACTGCCCCTCGATCAGCCACAGCCGTAACAAAATCCTCGCCAGCTTCTACTACGAGGACTTGCGGATCTGGCCACAGCACCAATTGCACAGATCGTCAACTTCTGCTGCAAGTCGGGTTGGAGAAAATTCTTATTTGTAGCTAATGGAGCAGCACAAATCATCTAAGTATCACTCTTCTTATTAACGCAGCTTTAATTACAGGTAAAATAAAGGGTATCGATATAAGCCCACGTAGGCCTAAGCGGGTTTGTTTTGGTTTGGGTTTTTTTTTGGTATACCACCCAAACTAGTCCGTTTGTGTTGGAAGACCGTGGAGAATTCTCGCCGCTCCATCAGGGTCGGAAACGAACTTACCGACACATTCCATACCAAAAAGAGGTTTAGGCAGGGCGATGCACTGTCATGTGAATTATTCAATTTGATTCTTGAGATGATTGTGCAAAACTCCCAAACCAAAACCAGAGCACAATTTTCCAAAAATCGGTGCAACTTCTAGCATACGCCGACGATATTGACATCATTGGTTGGACACAACGTGATGTCATAGTCACGTTTGCTACTGTAGAAAAGAAAGCGGCAAAGATGGGTTTAAAAGTAAATGAGGGTAAGACAAAGTATATGCTGTCAACACGAAAGAACACCCAACATCGACGAATTGAACATGACGTCACCATCGACAGGTATAACATTTTCTACCTCGGCTCCGCTATTAACTCTGACGACAACATCTCGTCAGAAATTAAACGAAGAATTACTCTTGCCAACCGCTGTTTCTTCAGGCTAACAAGGAAATTTGGTAGTAAAGACCTCACTCGGACTACAAAGGAGATCCTTTGGAAGAACCTGATCATCCCAGTCCTGCTATACAGCGCTGAGGCATGGAATGTATCAAAAGCGGATTGAGAAATCCTTGGTCGTTTCGAGAGGAAAATTCTTCGAAAAATCTTAGGCTATGGAAATGAAGATTCAATCACGAAATATACGAGCTGTGCATCGACATGCCTATGATAATTGGACGTTTAAGAGGGCTAGGACATGAAGAACGAATGGACAGCAATATTCCAACTCGCAGAGTCTTCAATTTCCACCCAGACGTCGGACGCAGTAGAGGAAAACCTCGCTTAAAGTGGCGCGCACAACCGACCTCAACCAACTTGGAGTGCGCAACTGAAGTCAGCCGATTATTTATAGCTTTCACATCGACGTTCGTAAACAGCGCCTTCCAACCTCAGTAGAGAGTTTCCACCTCCGTAAGACGTCTTGGTACATCAATCAACAAATATTTTCCGTATCGTAGATAATGAATTAGAACAGCAAACAGCACCACAAACAGATGCATCGCCATCGCCAATAACATAAAAAATCATTGCAAACGTTAGTTTTTACAAACAAATAAAAAAGTTTTATCATTCAGCTATGACAACTAATAGGTAAAGGCGAGGAGATCTATAAACACATAACCTTCTGCATCATACATTGAATAGGGAGCAAAGTGCATTATTTCTGGTGGACAATAACTTTTTTTATATTCTCTTCGGCTTGGACCCACATTCGGTTTTCATTTATATTAATGAATTGTTGACCACTTGGCCGAAGCCTGTGCTGTATAAGATGTGGTATTGCCAAGCGAGTGATTCGCATCCTGTGAAAATGCCACTACGGAATAGGCGGGAGACCCTATTAAGGAGGAATTTTACGACCACTTACAGTTAACCCAAGGGGACTCTTCTGAATAGGGGAATTTCAATGCGAAAATCAACAAGGAAAACATTTTCGGCGCGTTAGTTGAAAATCACAGCCGACGAACTGTGATCAGGTTGCAACGACTTTGTGTCCATAAAGTTACCTGACTATCTCCAGGTTGGTCATAAGTTGGTTGGCCGAGTTTGTATGTTTCCGGTTACGATTTCGATTGGCTCCTGCATCTTTTTTTTAATCAAGGCTCATTATTTCTTCTCGGTTTGAACAGATATTAATAAGCGTGTATGCACGCCGAAGGTAGCGTTTTCCATAACCACAAATCCTCCCAGTTCTCAGCCTATATTCAGGCCCTAGCCTATCAGTTTGGCATTGGTGGCATCTTGCAACGTAACAGGCACTTTGGGCTGCACTGTTTCTCAGTCCCACTTTTAGTATGTGTGGAGTTACATGTACGATCGCCGTTAGAACAAACTAAAATCGATTGGCACCATGAGAAATAAACCTACTGATGTACTCATACAATCTGAAAGGAAGTAAAGTAAAGGAACCAAATGCAGTCGTCCTTTTTCCACAGCATGTTCTAAGAGCCTATTGATGCTAGCGCCAGAACAGCATCGGACTTTCTACCTATTTATCTGGAGACAGCTTCATCGGTAATAATCGGCTTCTGTCTTTCTATAGGCGTTTCGAAAGTCTCTTATCTAACTTAAGCCACAACATTCGCAAGAAAGCCGTTTTTTTTTTCGAATCGGTTGACATTTGCTGAAAGTGCAAAAATGAGTGTGTGTGTGGAGAAGAATAATTCATAGGAATAGGCGCAGCAGATAGCAATCGGTTTGAAGCCAAGGATTTCTGTGCATGGGTGAACGCTTTGCACTGGTCGGGACACTCAATTCCAACGGACGTTTCAGCTAAATACAAGAGGTTTCAGATGTTTCATCTACACAATACAATCCGATGAAAGGAAGGATGATTTTGGGAATACAATGGCAACAAATTTAACCACAGTCGAATGAATGCAAATGAACGTCTAATTTCCAATGTTTGTTATGATTCCAGTTATTTGTTCATCTGCCTTAGTGAAACCAAGGTATTTGTCTATGGATTCGTACACGCATTTCTCAGCAACTGCTCCTCCATAACATACATTTAGATTGTTTGTTTCTTTCTAGTGAAGGGCGCATTTATTTTTTTTATTTTAAAGAAAAAACAATTTATTTAATATTTTGACAAGAATTTAATTGAATTGAATTTTATTGAGTCTTTTTTGGTATCGATAATATTGTTATATATGTTTTATTTTCGTTTTTCTTATATTTAAATAATATCTTCGCATGTTTTTAATTATTTTTTAATGCTACATGTATGAATTTTTACAATTGTTGTGGAGATCTTAATTGCCGGCTTTGTATTTACCTGGCTAACACAAATTGATTCACTTATTCTATTTAAGGTTTGACAATTTTAATTTAAAAACTTGAAGTTAAATGAATAGTGGGTATGCCAAGGAAATTTCCGATATTTTGACAAGTCAATAGTTATTTGTATGTATGTAGGATCGAGAAAATAAAAGTGGTGACACTGTTCACTTTTTACATTATGATCGTTTCACCCGACAAACGCAGACAGTCTCTCTGAAGTCGTCAACCCAAGAAGAAGTCCTTATACGTGTACTGTGTATTGATTTTAAGAACATATATGTAAAACTTTCATTCCTCACTTAAATATAATATATCTAGTATAAAATAGTGTTTTTGTTTTGAATTGAAACCCACATGTATGCATTCATGTATTTGATATATTCTTTCATTTAACGGTTACATTTTTATACAAGTGTTTTTTTATTTTAGCTTGTGTGAAATTTGGAGGCTAGAATGTATGGCCGTCCTGTTCTGTTGCTTATATCTTTATATACATTAAAGTGCCTACATGGCACGTCTTTTACTCTTATTTTACAAGGAGTAGCTCTTAACGTCGGAGCTATTTTATTTTAACTTTGAACGATATTTTCGTCTTACTCTACTTAACCTAACAACTGGTTTATATAACGATATTTTTCTTTTGACGCCAGCGTCTGGCTAGTTGTCTCTTTTCTGAGGTACTGACTGTTTGAATCGTATAATTGCGCGATGTTTCTTTTTTTTGGTTCGTTTTGTTTTAAGCTTTTGACATTTGTATTGCGATAGTTGTTTTTTCTTTTCTTTTTTATTACATGAGATGTTCTTAGTTTCTAATTAGAATGGTTGACCGAATAAAATAAAATACAATAATTTATGTTTTGCCGATCGATAATTATAGGCGGAATTATATTATTATTTAAATCTTACTTCTTATTTAGTTTTGTTTTTGTGAATTGTGGGAGTGTTTACCGGTTAGTCCCGGTTATGGACACTTACTGTGTTTAAGTAGAAACTGATTGCTCAATCTGCATTTGATAGGAGGTTTTCTGTTATAATACCTACAGGATATGGGTAGGGAGAGTCAGTCCAGGGTGTATCGCGTTATTTTGTGAAAATTTCTTAGAGCTGTTCTTAGCATGAAGGGTTTTAATTAGTTCGATCCTCCTGCTATGTTCGATTAAGGACTGTACGTTAAAAATTTTTAATTTGTAAACTACTTTAGAGAGCCACCTATTTGTAATATTTAATAATGTAAATGCTTTTGTGTCGCCACCTAGAGGTGGAATATTATTAACCGAACGAAAGACATCCAACTTCAAGTTGAATGTCTTTCTCGGGCATTCTTCTAGAAAGTTTCCCTGATAAAAGTTTGTTACAAAGCCAACCATTTTTTTTGAAAATTATTTGAGAGACAATAAAGATTTCCTTGATAAAAACTCAGGTGTGGGGTTGTGACACCCAGTTGAAATTTCCTCGAAAATTATATATACAAACTAGTTTTGTGTCCAAATAAATATGCCGCGTGCCCTAACCAAGCAAATGCTAATGGATGCATTAAATGAAGCCGATGTGGAGTTTCCCGCAACAGCCACTCAGTCCCAGTTACGGAAACTTTACGAACAACAAAATGTTCCTGCCGAAGAAGTTTCTGGAAGAGACGTAAATGCCGAAGATGTGGAAGCCGATGGCGATGCCGAAGACCATGCCGCTGACGCCCATGCCGAAAATGCTGCTGCCGCCATTGTTGATGCCGATGTTGATGGAAGTGTTAAGGGAGTAGCAAATACTGACGATCTCGATAGGGAACTTTGTCTTTTGCGGAAACAACGAGAAATTATGGAACTCCGTAAGAAAATCCGTGAACTAGAGGGGGAGTCAATCAACGAACGACGTACAGACTTTGGTGACATTGAACACGCCGTGCCGAAATTTAGTGGCGACGATCCTGCCCATTCTGTTCGTAATTTCTTTCGTGACTTCGAAGAAATAATGTCTACCATCAACGCAGATAATCGCTTCATGTTGTTGAGTCTGCGTCGCTCCCTTACTGGAACTGCCCGAGTATTTTTATCAACGACGACAGCTTTGGGCTATGATGATTTGAAACCAGCACTGATCCGTGAATTTGACTTTACCATGACTCGGCAAGATGTCTATCGCATGCTGAGCCAGCGGAAGTGGGAGAAGCACGTGGAGTCCTTGCATCGTTATGTTTTGAGTATGCAGGCGATCGCCAAGAGGTCAGACATAAGCGAGGTAGAGACTGTTGATTTTATCATCGAAGGTATTGGCAGTGGCATAACTAATGCGAACTTACTGCTAGGAGCTCGCACAATTGAGGAGTTGAAGCAGTTGATCAGCCGCTATCAACAGAGATATTTCAATCAGACTGCTCCACATTCTTCTGGACGTAATACGACCGCTGTGACGAAACCTGCTGTAGGATTGAAGACGAATGCCGAAAGGGGTATAACGTGCTTTAACTGTCTGGGCACATAAAGCCAAACTGCCCGTTCCCGTTACGCCCAAATGGATCTTGTTTCCGATGCTGGAGAATGGGTCATGATCATCGGTCATGCCCAAACCCAAAGAAAGTGTTGACCCGAAGTGACGTTTCGAATGCTGTAAAACATGGTGCTGCTGCCGTAAATGAAGACCAAGACGATTCAGATGATGATGCCAGTGACGTAATAAAAGCTATTAATTTTGTAAGTATTGCCTTTGAGATTGAGTTTGGAGGTTTGGAATTTATTCGGTTTTTTTCTCTTTTTGATACGGGTAGTCCAATTAGCCTTATAAGGCAATCATGTGTCCCGGAAAAAATCCCGAAGATGAAGTCATCGAAGTCATACCACGGAATTGGTGGAAATAAGTTAAATATTTTAGGTGACATGACATGTATTATTAGATTTGGAAACCGAGAAAAGAAAATTAAAATTAAAATTGTACCCGACGAAGCAATGTTTATGCCAGTTATTTTAAGACGAAACTTTTTAAATGCTTTTGGAATACACTTGTCCAAGACAAGACTTAGATATACTAAAGAAAATCTTCTTTCGCTAAACATTTATGATAAATTCCATACCTCAAAACCGAATGATCTAGTAGTAGTACTTGATAGTTACGGCCTTTTTAAAGATAATTGTTTATATGCCACCGGGGTTGGAGACGACGTGGCCGGAATATCCGTGGAAGCTGAGTCAACTCAATTAGACCGCGATACTAGAGTAGGGTGTAATTTGAGTATACCTGATATTTTTAATATTGAATATGTCAAAGACAATGAGGATCTTAATGTGAATTACAAATTAGGCAAAGCTTCCTGTTCTGAGTTAAGTAATATAGTCTTGGACTCTTATATTATGCCTAGAGATATAGATATAGAACCTTTGGACTATGAGATGAAAATTCATCTAATTAATGATGGTGTTCCATTTCGGTGTGCTCCGAGACGACTTTCTTTTTTTGAACGAACTAAAGTCCAGTCAATGGTAAAAGAATTGGAAAAGGAGGGCATCATAAGGCCAAGCAACTCACCACATGCTTCGCCTATAGTGTTAGTAAAGAAAAGGAATGGGGAGATACGAATGTGTGTGGACTATCGTGGTTTATATAGGAATACTGTCCGAGATAATCAACCATTACCGCTTATTGAGGATTGCATAGAATATCTTGAGGGAAAGAATTACTTTTCACTTCTAGACCTGAAAAGCGGCTTTCATCAGGTTAGGGTAGCTGAAGAATCAATCCCTTTTACGGCATTTGTGACTCCGAATGGCCAGTGGGAATATTTAAAAATGCCATTTGGGCTCAAAAACGCGCCTTCCGTTTTTCAACGGTTCATTAATATTATCTTTCGCGACTTAATTGATGCTGGCAAGATAGTTGTGTACATCAGATTATCAAGAGCATGTTGTTTTATTGCAAACTGTATTGCGACGTATCACTCAACGAGCTTTGAAACTGAATCTTTCTAAATGCAAATTTTGTTCTAATGAGATAGAATATCTAGGGTATGCTGTCTCATCTGCCGGAATTACACCTAGTGAATCCCATATTAGTGCTATAAAAAAATATCCGCTACCCACCAATCAAAAGGAATTACATTCATGTATTGGATTGTTCTCTTATTTTAGACGATTTGTGCCGTCATTTTCTCGAGTTGCAAAACCTTTGCTTAACCTTTTGAAAAAGGATGCTAGTTTTGATTTTGATGAACAATGTCTTAACTCCTTCAACGAACTTAAGTTTCGTCTCATTAATGCACCTGTACTCGTTATCTATAATCCCGAGAAAGATACAGAAATGCATTGTGATGCAAGTTCAAGTGGTTTTGGAGCTGTTTTACTCCAACGCCAAGAAGATGGAAAGTTTTACCCAGTGTCATACTTCTCGAAAACCACTTCCCCTGCCGAATCGAAGTACCATAGCTTCGAATTAGAAACACTTGCCATTATTTATGCTCTGAGGCGGTTTCGTGTCTATTTGGAAGGAATTCCTTTTAAGATTGTGACAGACTGTAACTCACTGACAATGACGTTAGAAAAGAAACATGTTAATCCCAGGATTGCCAGATGGGCGTTGGAACTTGAAAACTATAATTATAAGATACAGCATCGCAGTGGTGTTTCAATGGGTCACGTAGACGCCTTGAGCAGATGCCAAATAGCTTCTATTTGGATGGAAAGTGATGTAGATTTCCAAATTCAGGTGGCACAGGAACGAGATGAAGTTAAAAAAGGCTTGCGCAAACGTTTAGAGAATGGGGAAATAAAAGGGTTTGATTTAACAGATGGACTTGTCGTTAGAGTAAAGCGGAATGGACATAGAGTCTTATACGTCCCTAGTCATATGGAAGATAATGTAATACGGTTATTACATGAAAAGCTTGGACATCAAGCACTTGATAAATGCTACGAAAAACTTGCCGTGCATTACTGGTTTCCTGGAATGCGTCAGAAGATTGAAAAGTTTATAATGAATTGTATTAAGTGTGTCATGTACGCCGCTCCAGTCCGGGCCAGTGAGAGGAACCTCTATAGTATACCTAAGAAAGTCATACCGTTTGACACTGTACATGTTGACCATTTTGGTCCTTTGCCATCTATTAGTTCAAAGAGAAAGCATATTCTTGTTGTAATAGATGCCTTTACAAAGTATGTTAAGTTGTATCCTACGAAATCTACCAGCACCAAGGAGGTTACCGCCGCCCTCGAGAAGTACTTTACTTATTACAGCAGGCCTAGAAGGATTGTTTCAGATAGGGGGTCATGCTTTACATCTTTCGAATTCGAAGAATTCTTATTGAAGCGAAATATAGGACACGTCAAGGTACCCACTGCTTCTCCCCAGGCAAATGGGCAAGTGGAAAGAGTCAACAGAGTAATCAAGGCTATGCTCGGGAAGTTGAGTGAGCCCCTAAACCATGCCGATTGGTCTAGTAAATTATTGCAGGTAGAATACGCGATTAACAATTCCATCCACAGCACCACTAGGAGTGCTCCCAGCACGTTACTATTCGGTATAGAACAACGAGGAGAAGTAGTCGATGAACTTACTGAATATTTGGACGATAAGATGGATTTAGGTAGCAGTCGTAATTTACTTCAAGTCCGTGCAGATGCAGCCAGGGAAATAGCAAAGTCGCAAGAGTATAGTCAGAGTTATTTTCTTAAGAACAGCAGGAGTGTCAAACGTTATCATGTCGGTGATCTTGTAGTTATGCGGAATGTAGATACGACAACTGGAGCAAATAAAAAACGTTTGCCAGTTTACAAGGGACCGTATATTGTTCATAAAGTTCTCGGAAATGATAGGTACGTGTTGCGAGATATAGAAAATTGCCAATTGACTCAGCTTCCATACGACGGGGTTGTTGAAGCTAACAGGATGCGTAAGTGGCTTTTAAAATATAATGACAAGGCTGTAGCTAAATAGGAACCATGCAATACTTAGTTAGTATAAGATAATGTAATTTAACCTAGCGTAATGTAATTAAATGTACTATTGTTCGTGGTCGACCAATTGTCAGATCGGCCGAGTTGTAAACTACTTTAGAGAGCCACCTATTTGTAATATTTAATAATGTAAATGCTTTTGTGACGCCACCTAGAGGTGGAATATTATTAACCGAACGAAAGACATCCAACTTCAAGTTGAATGTCTTTCTCGGGCATTCTTCTAGAAAGTTTTCCCTGATAAAAGTTTGTTACAAAGCCAACCATTTTTTTTGAAAATTATTTGAGAGACAATAAAGATTTCCTTGATAAAAAATTTTAAAATCATTATATGGTACTAACTGTAAGTTGGTTTAGGAGAATCAAGTAGTCCAACCTCTTTTGGGTAAAATTTACCTTAGCACAAACTCACTTTTTTGGCTTCCCGTGCTGATCCTTTATCCGTTTTTAAAAATCGACACATTGTGTGTAGTTGGATTTTTTTTGCTGCTGCGGTGAACGCAGCATTTCCATGTTGAAAAAAACATACCAAATAAAAATATTTTAACAAACAAAACTGTTGACTAAGGCGCCTGCCTGACGACTTTACATACCCTGAGTGGAGCAACGAGGTTGTGTGAGCGTGAACTGTCCCCAGAAAGAGAGTCAAAATCCTTCCGCGAAGCGCGCCACCCAGACAGAGTATCGTAAAAAAAAAAAAACTGTTGGACTTAGTCGCCTGCCTGACGATTTAACATACGCTGACCAGACAAACGAAGTTGAGTGAACGTAGAAAGAGATTTAAAATCCTTTGATTATTATTTTTATATTTTAGGAAATAAGTAGAATTTTCTTTTTTTATCTGGCAGGGCTGCAGTGATGATCTTCTTCTTAGCCTACTTATCAACTACAATCCGGCTACTCTTTATAAATATTAATAAATAATAGCCGGATTTCTCCTATTCATATTTATGAGGATTTAATTCAATGCGCTGGTGAGATTTATTTAAATGGAATCCCGGAAGAAGGCTAGGCTAGGGTAGGCTTGTTTTACATGAATTTTTGTCTTGCATGAAAGCGAGTTTTTAGTTGGATTAAAATAAAAATCAATAAAAAATAAAAAAAAATACATATTTCGAGAATTATCAAGAAAATGGTGCAATATTTATAAAGAATAGCCGGATTTTTCCTGTTCAAATTTTTGAGGATTTAATTCAATGCGCTGGTGAGATTTATTTAAATGGAATCCCGGAAGAAGGCTAGGCTAGGCTAGGCTAGGCTAGTTTTTCATTGATTTTTGTCTAGCATGTAAGTTAGTTTTAAGTTGGATTAAAATAAAAATCAATAAAAAATAATAGGAAATACATATTTCGAGAATTATCAAGAAAATGGTGCAATATTTATAAAGAATAGCTGGATTTTTCCTTTTCATATTTTTGAGGATTTAATTCAATGCGCTGGTGAGATTTATTTAAATGGAATCCCCGAAGAAGACTAGGCTAGGCTAGGCTTGTTTTTCTTGAATTTTGTCTTGCATGAAAGTTAGTTTTTAGTTGGATTAAAATAAAAATCAATAAAAAAAATAATAGGAAATACATATTTCGAGAATTATCAAGAAAATGGTGCAGTAGTTATAAAGAATAGCCGGATTTTTCCTTTTCATATTTTTGAGGATTTAATTCCATGCGTTGGTGAGATTTATTTAAATGGAATCCCGGAAGAAGGCTAGGCTAGGCTAGGCTAGTTTTTCATTGATTTTTGTCTAGCATGTAAGTTAGTTTTAAGTTGGATTAAAATAAAAATCAATAAAAAATAATAGGAAATACATATTTCGAGAATTATCAAGAAAATGGTGCAGTAGTTATAAAGAATAGCCGGATTTTTCCTTTTCATATTTTTGAGGATTTAATTCCATGCGCTGGTGAGATTTATTTAAATGGAATCCCGGAAGAAAATTAGGCTAGGCTAGGCTAGGCTAGTTTTTCATGAATTCTTGTCTAGCATGTAAGTTAGTTTTAAGTTGGATTAAAATAAAAAAGAATTAAAAAATAATAGGAAATACATATTTTGAGAATTTTTAAGAAAATGGTGCAATATTTATAAAGAATAGCCGGATTTTTCCTATTCATATTTTTGAGGATTTAATTCCATGCGCTGGTGGGTTTATTTAAATGGAATCCCCGAAGAAGACTAGGCTAGGCTAGGCTAGTTTTTCATGAATTTTGGTCTAGCATGTAAGTTAGTTTTAAGTTGGATTAAAATAAAAAAGAATTAAAAAACAATAGGAAATACATATTTCGAGAATCATCAAGAAAATGGTGCAATATTTATAAAGAATAGCCGCATTTTTCCTATTAAAATTTTTGGAGGATTTAATTCCATGCGCTGGTGAGATTTATTTAAATGGAATCCCCGAAGAAGGCTAGGCTAGGCTAGGCTAGTTTTTCATGAATTTTGGTCTAGCATGTAAGTTAGTTTTAAGTTGAATTAAAATAAAAAAGAATTAAAAAACAATAGGAAATACATATTTCGAGAATTATCAAGAAAATGGTGCAATGTTTATAAAGAATAGCCGGATTTTTCCTATTCAAATTTTTGAGGATTTAATTCCATGCGCTGGTGAGATCTATTTAAATGGAATCCCCGAAAGCACAAAAGCAGAGCAAATTGCATCTATTACCTGTGAATATGTTAATTGGTAAGATCAAGCGAATGATAGAAACTGTCCCTTGTTTCGTCGAAAAGTAAATGTGCTCACGGAAATAACTCAATACTAGCAATTTTAATGAAATTGAGTTTATGATAAATAAAACTTTGATGTTCTTGCCGTCTCTGAAACTCATCTGACAGAGGACATCAAAAATAGTGAAATCAGTCTTCCACCCTACATTAATCCGTTGCGTACAAGTAGTCATACAGGCGGTGTCGTATTTTATATTAAAAAGACTCTACGGTACAGAATTATTAGTGAAATACATACATAAAGTTATTAATTAAAAGTGTAACGTTTGCCTAAGACACCGAACCACGATTGACTTTGCGAACAGACCTTAGCGACTTATCTGTCATTGTATGTTTGCCCCTGGCTGTCATCAAACATTTGTCCATTTACCGCCATTTTTCAGTCGTCAACCAAGCAAGTCGGTCGTGGATAAAGTGCCAGCAAGTGAGTATGGATAAACATGAATTTGCTATATATATATGAATAATGTAATTTCAGAAAATAAACCTCCAAATTGGAATTTACCAACGTGGTGTTCTTTTTTGGCATTTTTGTTTAAACGGTTGACGACAACATATTCCAATGATAGTGTGGTGTTTATCTTACGACGTCTTAACAAGTGAATTGAAAGAAACTCTAGCGATTTTCTACAGATCTCCAAGTAGTTCTGAACGTGAATTTTGCACGACATTCTCAAATTGGCTTGATATGATATTGCACACAAATTCCGATATAACCATTTTCGAAGAACTTTAACATAAATGTTCTTAATAAGGACAATACTTTTACCAAAGTTTTACATGAAATTTTAATTCAAAACAACTCAAAACAAGTGATAAATACACCAACGAGGATCACTGAGCACACGCGGTCATTAATAGACTTTGTTATATGCTCCAGAGAGAAATATATTTGGGAAGATAAAGCTCCGGGATTAAAAGTTGATGATTATGATGTAATAGCGGTTAAAGTACTGGTACTTAATAAAAAATTTATTTATAATTTATTTGTTGAATAGGAAGTCGAACCGCTGGGCCCGCCCCTTGGCGGGCGATCGATTTTTTTTGGAGTCCTCCTACAGAATACCTTTAACTGGCGCCCGAGCAGGGACCGGCTTAAAATTCGTGTAACACAAGGTAATCTGGCAATGATGTCTCCTGAGAAGGAGAAATAAGCGAGACAACAGATGTATACGATCGCTAGATACATTTTGTTGAATAATGGTCGAGTTAGAATTCATTGGTATTATAGAAGTTGAAGCAACAAAAAGTAAAAAATAAATTCCTTTAAAATTAACTATTTTACCGAGTTTAATTTACTTTGAAGGTTTGATTGCTTATTAAACGTTAAAGTTCAGAAGTGGGATAAGACCTAACTAAGTTAAGTTGATTCTTTTATATACATTTGATTGATACCTTGTATGTGAGTTATATAGTATTTTGTGTTTGCGATTGTGCTCGGAGCGTAGCTTAGCTTGAATTGTTTGTATTTCGTATTTCAAGAAAATTGGGTTTTGTGGCACCGAAGTGTTCAATTTTATATATATATATATGGTTGTTGAAATGAGGTTTTAGTTGTTCGTCGATAAAATCATAACCGTCATTTCAAACCAAGCCAAAGAGAGAATGCGTTTTCAGTATATGAAAAAGTATTGTCTTTGTCTTCCAGTAGGGGAAGTGGTATACCTATGTGAGTCAAACATTTTATCTCTGGCGGTGATACCGCATTGGTTGAAATTCTGGAATATATGCTGAAGAGAGACAGCTGTAGGTCAATTTTACATTGAGGCAAATTGCAGTTTGTAGGTATTTTGTTGGGGAGATACCTTTGCGTTTTCGGTTAACGAAAAAGTATATGGTGGTTCCTGTTTGATTTGGAGTAGATATGTATATGCAGACTGGTGCAATATGAAGAGCCAAATATGATCGTTATCTGATTGCTGAAGATGATTTGCGCTTTCGGTACACGAAAGAACAAATATTTACCTTTATCTAACTAAGTAGGTACAAGAGTAAGAAGTCCAATAAGAAAATTCTTCTCTTGTAAGTAAGAAGAATGCTGTAATTTAGCAACATCTCAGGTTATGCTCCCGAGTATTGTCGAAACAACAATTTTGAGTCACACGGTGTTTCTAATGAATTTGAATACCATTGATAATCCTTTCGATTTCTATTGGCATTAATGTATGTTCCAGCAGATCGAGGCGATTAAATATATGTATGTTAAAACTGCAAGCCAGCGACTAACCCTTAATTAATTTGGTTTTAAATCGAAAACATGGAGAGTATGAGCACTAAACAGCTCTAAGTTGAGCTGAAAAGTAGAGGGCAAACGATAAGCGGGCCTAAAAGGATTCTGATCAAGAGAATTATGCAGTACGATAAAGAGCGGGCAGAATCTGCAATGGAATCTTGTTCCAGCGATATCGAAAATGTTGTGCCTGAATCAACGGAGACAAATGCTGAATAAGGTCAAAACATAGCTACTATCTCCGATGTACGTACGATTTCAGATGAAGAGCTAAGGGCAAGAGAATGGGACATTATAAAAAGGGAAAGAGATCTTCTCGAAAAAGAACGAATCCTGTTCTCAAAAGAGCGTGAAATCGCTGAAAAACTCAGATATTTAGAAACTGCTCGACTACCGAGAAGCATGGCTGTAGAGAAACCGAAGGTAAACTGCTCGATAAGAGAAATTGCGGATACACTTCCAGTCTTCTCACCTGGCGACATATCCTCAATGTCTGCAGATTCTTGGGTCATCCGTGTTGAAGGATTGTCAAAAATATATGAATGGGATGAGTGGGCACTACTGATGGCGGCAGCATCTAAAATGCATGGTCTAGCAAGATACTGGTGGGACGCAACTCAGGAAGCATCAGTCTTGTAGGATCAGTTAGCGTCGGGACTTAAAATTAACTTTCCCCACCAGCACAGCGAAGTGGAAATACACCAGCAACTTATGAGGAAGACAAGGAATCCAACAGAAACTGTAGAAAGTTACTGTTTTGAAATGAATATGTTGGGTAAAAAGATTGAATTGCAAGACAACACGATAATTCAATATATACTTACGGGATTGAACGGTTCGCAAATGAGCTCAAATTTAGCTGCAGGTGATTATAAAGATATTGCCGACCTCATAGGATTAAAATGGTACGACAGTATTCGTGCTAATTCTCGGCATTGTACCGCAGGAACATCGAAACAAATAATAACAAATCGTGTTTTACCTAACGAGCATACCAAATGGCAACCTCAGCAAACTCCGATGACGCAAAAACAAAATACAAGAACTTGCTATAGTTGTAACCAGACAGGACATTACGCTAGGGATTGCCCGCAATCCAGGAAGAGACAATGGCCAAACAGAGACAATCATTTGCGTACAGCACCGAAGATAGAGAGGAACCAAGAAAAAAATTATCGTGTAAATGTCATTTGCAACAAAACAGAAACCGATTGTTACCATAAGAATGTCGTTATTTGCGGCAAACAGTATGCCGCTCTACTGGATTCGGGTAGCGAGCAAACTATCTTATCAGAAAAAGTAGCAACCGACATAAACTCTACTATGGATAAGTGCAATACTACCCTTCACGGGTTCGGTGGCGGACGTTGTCAGGCTATTGGTAGTATCTCATGCGAAGTACAAATAGATGGTCGAAGACAGACGCTTGTCAAAACCTGTGCTGATTGAAAAAGATGTTCTAAATAATCCAGTGTGCGATATACGTAAACAAGGCGACACCTTAACAGTGCTGAGAATAAATACGACCGCTGAATCAAGCAAAGAAATCTCAGCAGTTGATATCCAAGTAGGCGAAGACATGGATGTAGGAGTTCTAGTGAAGCTTCTTAATGAATACCGTCAATGTGTTGCCATGAACCAAAAAAATTGGGTCGGACAACACTAATCGAGATGGAAATCGACCTAGTAAAACAAGATCCGATTGTTCATCACCCTTACAAAGTGCCATTTACTAAAAGACAAGTACTATCTTCTATGATTTCAGAGCTGATGGAATGCGGAGTTCTAATGGAATCGCAATCTGACTATGCATCGCCGGTAATTTTAGTTAACAAGAAGAACGGGGAAGATAGAATATGTGTGGACTACCGGAAGCTAAATTCCATTACGAAGAAAATTCAGTATCCCATTCCGCTGGTTGAAGAACTACTCAACGATTTAGTCGGTTACAAATATTACATTGTGTTGGATTTAGCCTCGGGATATTACCAGATTCAAATCAAGAGCAATCATACGCACTACACAGCCTTTATTACTCCAGATGGCTTATACGAATTTAAGACGATGCCATTTGGGCTTGTCAACGCGCCATCTGTCTTCCAGAAGCTCATGAACACAGTGCGGAAAATGAGACCGGATAAAATCATCAGCTGTATGGATGATGTAGTTATCCCGTCCTTATCTATTGACGATGGAAATATCAAATTGGAAAAATTTCTTAGAATATTACGAGATGCTTATTTAACCCTCAATCTTCGAAAGTGCGTTTTCTTCAAGAAATAAATAGAATTTCTTGGTCACATTGTGAAAAATGAAACAATTCAGCCTGGTAAAACTAAAAACTCGCCGAGAAATGAACATGAAGTTCGTCAGTTCATTGGACTTACCAGTTACTTCAGAAAGTTCATTAAGAACTATTCTGTTATTGCATTGCCACTGACAAAAAAAGATTGCCAATTTCAATGGGGTGAACAGGAGCAAGGTGCATTCGAGATTCTGAAGAAATCTCTGTCTGATGGACCAGTACTTGTTCTTTACAATCCAAATTCTGACCATGAGCTACATACTGATGCTAGTTCTCGCGGATTAGCAGGAGTACTTCTACAGCGTGAAGATAAATTGTTACGTCCTATAGCATATTACAGTAGGAAAACTACTAAGGAAGAATGCGTGTACCATAGCTATGAGCTCGAAGCTCTAGCTGTAGTTAAATCCACACACCGATTTCGGCAATACCTTATAGGTAAGCATTTTAAAATATTAACTGACTGTCAAGCCCTAAAAACAGCGATGAGTAAGAAGGAGATTGTCCCAAGAATTGCACGATGGTGGTTGAAGATGTTAGAATATGACTATGAGAAAAGCCATCGATAAGGGATACTAATGATGCACGTTGATGCACTATCCAGACATCCGAGCGAAGTTGCACAAGAAACAGAAGAAGTCGAAATAAGCGTATTAGAGGTTAACATTGATGAACCCGATTGGTCGTACTCTCTCCAGCTTCAAGACGAACACATCGCAAGCATCGCAAAACATGTTAACGAAACTCCACTCAATAATGACGACAAACAAATAGATGCAGATTACGTGCTAAAGTCTGGGCGTGTGTATAGGCGACTCGACAAAGAACTTCGGTTGTATGTACCACGAGGCGTTCGTAACCGTGTGATGAGGAAAAGCCACGATCTAATGGGACATTTCTCTGAAAAGAAAACGTTACATCATTTGCAATCAAGATACTGGTTTCCCAGAATGACGCAAGTAGTGAGGAAATATCTACGGTCCTGTGTAGAATGTGCCTACAACAAAAACGAAGTCCAGCCTCGCGGAGAGCTCCACTTAATAGAAAAAAAGAACATTCCATTCGAGACGGTGCACTTGGATCATCTAGGACCATTTATAAAATCGACTAAGGGAAATTCTTACCTAATCGTCTTAGTAGATGCGTTTACCAAGTATACCATCATGAAACCTCTTCCAAATACGCAGAAGAAACCCGTGATGAATTTCCTAGCAGACGTTTTCTACTCATTCGGTGCACCTCGGCGTATTATAACTGATCGTAGAACTTCGTTTACATCCAAGCTTTTCGCAAACTTCTTAAAGGATTTTGCGATTGTACATGTACAGAACGCCACCAGAACTCCAAGAGCCAACGGTCAAGTTGAGAGGTACAACCGGACTATTCTTCAAGCTTTACTTGCAACCGTCGAGGATGAAAGTCGATGGGAAAGAAGGTGAAACCTGTGCAATGGGCTGTGAATAATACGTTAAATGAATCAATCGGAAAAACAGCTCAACAGATGATGATGGGTTATATTCATCGAGAACCATGGCCAGATGTATTGGCCCAAGAGACCGATATTAATCAACAACTACAAAATATAGAAGACATTCGATCTGACGGGTTAGAGCAAATAACCAAAATCCAACCAAAACAAAAATCACGACATAATGCTCAACACAAGAAAGCCAATATATATAACGTTGGTAATGTCCAAAAATGAAGCTGTAAATTCGACTGGTATCGAAACCTTATTCAGCAGTGTGGTCAGCCGGCAGAATGAAGCGTTGGATAGTTTTCGATAGTGAACTCGACGAGGACGTCGATGATGTCAGAACAGCCGAATCTGTAACGCAAGGTAATCTGGCAATGATGTCTCCTGAGAAGGAGAAATAAGCGAGACAACAGATGTATACGATCGCTAGATACATTTTGTTGAATAATGGTCGAGTTAGAATTCATTGGTATTATAGAAGTTGAAGCAACAAAAAGTAAAAAATAAATTCCTTTAAAATTAACTATTTTACCGAGTTTAATTTACTTTGAAAGTTTGATTGTTTATTAAACGTTAAATTCGTATCCTTCGTCCCGTGCGAATTGTTGTGTCCTTTCATACAGGACAGGATACTAGTACGCTGCATACAACTGTTACCCATGGGAACACAGTAATGACACTAACTCTCCAACAACAAACACTACATAACCATGGGAACATGATAGTTATCGTCGAGGGAAGGATATGAACGTGAAGTTTGATTGTGCCGCGAGTAGGTCGCTAGCAAGGATAAACGCTTACGACTAAAAGGGACGAACGCAACACTTCCTACAAGACATCCCTTTTATAACGTATCTTTGAGTTTTATTCCAACCCAGTGTTGCACGAATTATTTATTCGTGCGGGTTCAATTTTTTTAAACGATCAAGGACCAAGATCCTTTACTGTGTCAATGAATTACAAACAAAACACATTTTTTATATTAAAATGTGCTGCTTAGTTTTAGTATAAAATAGAGAACAAAATGTAAAATAATCGCAGTCTAGCAGTCTAGCAGTCTGGTAGTCTGTCAAATAAAAACAAGCTGGTAGCACACATCTATTGGAGCATCAACTTTTTATTTTTGACAAATTGTTTTGCGCCGCCGTAATTAGACAGGCTGAACAAATTCGTTTGGTCGCCTGGCTCTGCTCTGCCCCGCTTCGTGCCATCTTCATCACCAACATCACACGTACGTGACACACAACCACACACACGGACTAGGTACACTATTGGATATTCCACGCTTTATAAAAAAATCCGCAACGAGGACAACAACAAAGCTTCAGAAATTGAATTTTATGAAAAAGGTAGTCAAGGTTACAAGTGTGGTAGTTGTGTCACTCAGCGGAGAATGTCGATATTGGGAGATAGTCCCATGTACTCATCTGTAAATCTCGTCTGTTCTAAGAGTGCTTCGTCTATTAACAGAAACAAAGAAACTGCTAATCCATCCACTGCAATCAAGAGTCCAGCTTTAACCTCAACTCTTGCTTCCCATGATAACATCAATACGGGTCAGCAAACAATAACATTGCAAATCCTGTACAGTGAAATTATTCAGCTTAAGGAAGTTAATACTGAGGCGCTTACTAAAATCAAAGCTCTTGAAGATTGCAATACTTCTCTAAATAAGAGAGTTGATGATTTGGAGTCGAAGCTAAATGTTCTGGAGCAGAAAGAGAAATAATGTGCAGTTGACATTATTGGTATTCCCGATCCCGACGGGAACAATTCTAACGTAAAAGAGAGAGTCAAGAAGTAACTTATGAATGTTATTGTTGAAGAGATGAGCTCCAGCGAGTTATGTTAAATCAGCAGTCCACAAAGGAAGACCAACATTCAACAATAAACATCAGCATCATTGATGACAACGCAACAAAGAAGTCACCCAACGAAAATAAACAAAACTCCACACAAGAAGATGATGACATCAGCAACATTGTAGACAACCAAGCCAAGCGACCAGTCGAAGCCACCATCTACAAGCAGATCTAATCGAGATTTCAAACTAGACAGACGTCTTTCAATACGTCTTACAAAAACTTCTGATGAATAAAGAAAGCTTTTAAATATTAGTTGTTTCTTTTTATTTTTTAATGAAAATAAATATTCATACTTATTTGGCGCAGTCGGTAGGATAACGCTAAGAAGATCGCGAAAAGATCTGATAGATGTTATCCAGTGTACGAACAAGTTCCGTTAAAAATAATATTAAGTGACTTCGTGTTCGTGAGTGAACAGTGAAAAAGTGAAAAGTGGTGCTCAAGAAAATTTATTCGAAAAGAATAAAACTAATGCACAAATTCTCTAGGAGAAACATTTAACACTCAACTTAAAAATACACGCTATTAAATAATGATGGCTAACGTAGAACAACCCGCAATAATTACAAGATTAGAAAAGGTCCCCGTATTTGACGGATCAAACGACGATGTAATTAGTTTTACTAATCATGTGAATTATTTGTATAATTTACTTGAGGTGGCCTACAAACCCTAGGCAAACCTAATCATCATAAATAAAATTCAAGGAGAAGCAGCTAACTCAGCAAGAAGAGCACCGGAAGCAACATGGGATGCCATTCAACTTTGCCTCTTCCAGGACTTCGGTGTGAAGGAAACATTTGAAGAGTTACTTCAAGATCTACATGCTGTCCATACAAGGGATCTTAATTCCCTCTACCAACAGTTAAACAACATATTGCAAAAATTAAACAAAAAATGTAAGTTAGAACCTAGCCTTATATATACACCAACCAATAATGAAAATATTGTCCTTAATAAATTTATAAATAACTTAAATGCCCCTCAAGCAAGTATTATTATCGCTCAAAGTATAACAAATTTAAGTAATGCATATCATACATTAAGTAGATATAAGCAATTGAATGAAAATCCTAAACCACAGCAATTCCTAAAACCCAATCCTCCTCAAAACAATAATAATAATAACCATAGTTATCAGAGAAATAACAATAACTTTCAGCCAAGACAAAACTCATCTCAATTTAATAACCATATGCAACATAGGTCTAATCGGAATCAGAATAACTATAGGCCTAGGGTAGATATAAATAATTCTGCTCAAGTTAGAGCTAACAACGCTCAAATTTTAGGACAAAGAAATCCTAACATTAGATTTGGATTTAATAATTCTTATCAATATAGAAATTTTCCTCGACCCATGGAAACAAATAATTTGGACCATACCAATGAACCAGTTGTAAATTTTACTATCCCCGGGAAGTCGAGACACTTCCCATAATATTAGCTCACATAGATAATCAAGAGCTTAGACTCCTAATAGATACTGGAGCCTCCATATCACTTTTAAATAAAAATAAATTTCCATGGTATAAAAGAATTAAATTAGATAAACCTTTATATATTAATACGATAAATACGCAAACACAAATATCTGAAGAAATAATAACTCGATTACCAGTGGAATTCAAAGAAGATGGCTCCACAATGGGATGGAAATTGTTAGATTTTCAAAATAAGAAATTTGATGGGATTCTAGGCACCAACGTGCTCAAACCTATCGAAGCTGTTATAAATCTTAAGGAAAACTACGTAGAAATAAATAAAAATAAAATATCATTCATTAATAATAAACAGGGTTTACAATGCCCTTATGACTATGAAAATATTACTCAGTTGAGCGTAAATCACATGAGCATAAATCAATTAATTCTTGAAGACTTAAACTTCGAGGAACGGAAAGAACTTCAGCAGTTCCTTCACGATAATAGAGACCTCTTCTACCAAAAAAATGATACTCTTAGTTCTACTACGCAGACTATGCACAAAATCCGAACGACGGATGACATACCAGTTTACACAAAAATATATAGATACCCAAAAATCCATGAAGAAGAAATTAACAGGCAAATCTCTCAAATGTTAAGAGACGGTATTATAAGAAAGAGCATATATGGGTTGTGCATCAAAAGGAAGATAATTCCGGCCAAAGAAAATGGCGAATTGTCGTTGATTATCGTAAGCTCAATGAAAAGACAATTGAGTATAAGCACCCAATCCCCAATATAGACGAATTACTCGATAAACTTGGAAGATGCCAATACTTTTCTACTTTGGACCTAGCCAAAGGTTTTCACCAAATAAGAAACGATCCCAAAGATATAGAGAAGACCGCCTTCTCAACACCTTCAGGGCATTATGAATTTTTACGCATGCCCTTCGGACTCAAAAACGCACCGGCAACATTCCAGTGCATGATGAACGAAGTATTGTCAGATTACATTGGCAAAATTTGTGTCGTTTACCTCGACGATATTTTAATATTCTCAACTTCTCTTAAAGAACACATAATTAACCTTTGTTTGATTTTCAAAAAACTACGACAGTATAATCTGAAAATTCAAATTAATAAGTGTAACTTTTTAAGAAAAGAAACACAATTTTTGGGGCATACTATTACCTCTAATGGCGTAAAGCCCAATGCAGATAAAATTGCTGCAATTCAAAAAATAGAAGTACCAAGGACTACTAAACAAATCAAAAGATTCTTAGGACTGACAGGGTACTATAGAAAATTTATCAAGGATTATGCCAAGATTGCATTACCTTTGACCAAATGCCTAAAGAAAAATTCAAAAATCAACGTAAATGATGCAGAATACCTCAAAGCTTTTGAGGATCTTAAAGAATACTTAACGACAGGACCTATATTAGCATATCCGGATTTCAAAAAGAAATTCATTTTGACTACTGATGCTAGCAACCATGCCATCGGAGCTGTCCTATCCCAAGATAGTCATCCTGTTAGTTATATATCCCGGACACTAAATGAGCATGAGCGAAATTATTCCACAACAGAAAAAGAATTGCTAGCCATTGTATGGGCAATAAAGTATCTAAGACCATATCTTTACGGTAAAACATTCGATCTCAAGACAGATCACCAGCCACTGAAATGGCTACAAGTAAAAAATTTAGGAAAAGACATTTCTCCTCGCCTACAGCGATGGATTCTCCAATTAGGAGAATATGACTTTCAAATAGACTACCTAAAAGGAAAAGACAATACTGTAGCCGATTTCCTTTCAAGAGAAATAAACTTAGCTAATGCCAACCACTCCATGATACCCACAATACATTCCCAAGCTGAACAAAGTAACGATCACTTTCCAATAAAAGACACTGCTGTGAATGCATATTCTCAACAAATCATACTCGTGTCTGGCAACAAAATCAAAATTAAAACTTCGAAAGGTAAAACAAGAATTATTTTAGGAATAGAAATTTTAAACGGTAATAATTTCGAAAACTTAATAAAGACATACATAGAAAATAAACCTACAGGCATTTTTACAGATTTTAATGAATCACAATATAATATTCTGCAACAGAAACTCATAAATCTTTATGGAACTAGAATAAAGTTCTACAAATGCTCCTACTTATGCAAAGACATAATCACAGAAGAGGAAGCAGTAAAACAAATACGGCTCTATCATGAAAACGAAAATAACCACGCAGGTATTGAAGAAAATTGGCAAGGCTTACGAAAGAAAATATACTTCAAAAACCTTCGTCAATTAATAACTGAAATAATTAATTCCTGTAATATTTGTAGCATGTATAAATATTACAGACATCCTATAAAAGATACATTTCATATTACTGAAACCCCAAAAGATATACGAGAGATTATGTCCATGGACATATATGAAACAGCTAAAACAAAATTTCTTACATGTATTGACAGATTTAGCAAATTCGTAGAATTTAGATACCTCCCTAATGTTTCGCATATTACTCTAGAAGAGAATATAGCTGAACTAATCTCTCATCCAAAGAAACCTGAAAAACTTATCCTTGACAATGAATTTAATGCTCCTAGACTAATCTCCTTTCTAAGGGAACAAAATATCAATTTCCATTTTACAAAAGTAAATTCACATACAGGGAACTCGGACATCGAGTCATTCCACAGAGCACTAAAACAAAAAATCCGAATACTTACCCAAGGAAAAACTAATCCCACTACTAATGAAATAAGAAAAACTGTAGCGAAAGCTACCAGACTGTACAATACCTCTATACATAGTGTTACTAAAGATACACCATATAATATACACTACGGTCAATGCAATAAGACAAAAATTCGCGAACTCATCATTGAGAACAAAGAACGCATCATATCTAAAATAAACAAAGATCGCGAAAGTTATCTTGAAAATAGAAGCCAAGCATTCATTCGAAACCCAAGAGCTGATCGAAACAAACTGGAACCAGTATTCAGATACGGTCCAACCGAGGAACAGCATAGTCGCAATATACAACGTGCAAGAAAAACTCGTCATAATTTTGAAAACAAAAACAATCTGAAATACACGAATAAAACTCGAAGTGAATACGCAAAAATTAGACATTTGCGGTCCATAAGAACAACTAGTGAAAAAGACGACCCCTGTACATCCAAATTCGCGTTACAAAAATATAAGCTTAGGAAGTGACAATGAAAATATTTGTGATTTTCATACTAATAAAATTTACGTTCAGTAGTACAATAAATATCGAAAATATAGATACCGAAAATGGTTATACGATAATAAAACACGGATATACAAATCTAGTTGACGGTTACAATAATATAGTTCACATAATAAATACCACTGATATAGAAGCACTCATTGACAAATTAGAAAGAATAGTGATAAAGACAAATCAAGTGAAAACTAAATTCATTCCCCTTGATATTTTTCAAAGATTAGATGACCTTAGAACAGAATTAAAGACAATAACACAATATAAGAAAACCAGACACCATATAAACAAAAGAGGACTATTCAATTTTGGAGGAAATATTCTTCAGTTTATTTTTGGAACCATGGATGAAGAAGATAGGTTAGTTATAGAAAAAAAATTAAGAAACTTAATGACGCAACCGAAATGTTGATAGACAATAATAATAAGCAAGTGAAAATTAATCTACAACTACAAACAAGTATACAGCAAATTTATAATCGATTACCCGTAAATGCATGGGAATCACCAACAAATAACGTAGCTAAAGATCTTATAATTCTACAAATAGAAAATAGACTCGAACACATAGACAGTATAATTGAAACTATTCAGAACAATCTTCTTAGCAGCAGATTAGGTATTTTAGTTAACAACATACTTACAGTTAAAGAAATTGAAGAAAATGAAATAGGTTTTAATAAGCTTAAACAGATTAAAGTTAGCACTGCTACTTACGGAAAAAATCAAATAGTTTTTATCATACAAATTCCAAAAAACACTCTCCCTTTCCATCAAGCCTTAATCCTACCAATTCCCAATTCAAAAAAAGAAGAAATTAAATTTGAACCTACTGAATTACTGATCAATTCTAAAATGTATTATGAAGAAGGAAAAAATGAAATAAAACACTTAAGAGAATTTAACATGTGTAAGCCTTGTAGCAAAGTAAGAAATGTAAACAACAATTTAGTAACAGAAATAAAGGAAGGAATAATTTTAATCAAAAATGCTAATTTAACACTACAGAGTACTTGTGATGAAAGATATAAGTTAAAAATTAAAAATCACGTATTAATAAAATTCGAAAATTGTGAAATCTCTGTTCTTAACATAAGCTATAAAAACTATGTAAACTTTAGATATCAACCAATAAATTTAGATGTAAAAATATCAAATATAAGTATGGATGATATTAACTTGGACATTGATAATATAGATGTCATCTCAAAAGATTTAGATACTCATAAAGTTCTTAATTACACAAATTTTAGTTTTACAACCATATTTGTAATAGCCTTAGTTAGTATACTTTCCTACAAAACATATAATTTCGTCAGGAGGCGAAAAACTAGAGGAAGAGGAGTTATGTTAAATCAGCAGTCCACAAAGGAAGACCAACATTCAACAATAAACATCAGCATCATTGATGACAACGCAACAAAGAAGTCACCCAACGAAAATAAACAAAACTCCACACAAGAAGATGATGACATCAGCAACATTGTAGACAACCAAGCCAAGCGACCAGTCGAAGCCACCATCTACAAGCAGATCTAATCGAGATTTCAAACTAGACAGACGTCTTTCAATACGTCTTACAAAAACTTCTGATGAATAAAGAAAGCTTTTAAATATTAGTTGTTTCTTTTTATTTTTTAATGAAAATAAATATTCATACTTATTTCGCTGAATGGTCCCTTTTCATGGCATTTTTCGCTTTCATGCGTTCCGGCACATCTTTCTCATTTCCTCTTTCCTCATCCTTAATCAACCTTCTCAATTAAAACCCATTATTTCTCTAGCGCTGCTCCACGGTCTTCACTATTCACTGATTTTCTTCAGCGACCAACAATTCCTGTTGATCCGCTTTTGCTTTTTCTAAGTTTGTCTAAACTTTGCTCTAAAATTTAATTATCTATCAGCTAGGTTCCAGAAATCGAGTGAAATGAAAGTGAAATTACTTTTGTAAATCGAGTGAATTCGTTTTCGGTGTCCCACATTCCGACCGATTTCATAACTTCGAAAAGTTTTCGAAATCACTCGGTGAAATTAAAGACAGCTGATACCATCTGTCATATGGGACATTGCAAAATTATTTTTATTTTGATAAATTGTTTTGTTTACAAATTCTGTTCATTTTTAAGATTTATAATGAGTGCTATTTTTATTGCTGTGTTGCGAATGGAAAAACAAAAGTATGCAGAGGAAAAAACAAAAAGGCGTACGCTTAGAGACCTTTCTAATCCTTTAGAAATTGCAGATGCTGCGTAAGTAAAACAAATAAATTTCAAATGAAAACAAGTAATTGTTATTTTATTTAGATTTGTTTCATATTATCGACTTGATAAACATGGTTTTCAAATGTTGCTGCAAACAGTTACGCCACATCTAAAAGCATCATCTATCCCTTGCGTGTTGCAGTTAACCGCAGTTTTGCGTTTCCTTGCCGAAGGAAGCTTCCAAAGATCAATTGGAAAAGATTCTGATGTTGCTTTGGGCCGTAGCACTGTGTCAAAAATATTGAAAAGAGTTCTTAATGTTTTGGAGAACAAAATTTGTCCAAGATGGATCAAACTTTCCATGTCGGATGAAGAAAAACAGAAATCCAAACAACATTTCATGAACGAATTTCATATTCCTGGGGTCATCGGCTGCATTTACGGCACACACATTAGAATGTCGCAGCCACATGAAGATCCTACACTATTTTATAACAGGAAAGGATACTTCTCAGTTAATGCAATGATTGTAAGTAGGATACAAAAATATAATTTTTTCACAAACTAAGTATTTCAGTTTGGGTAGATATGTGATTACAACATGGTGATAAGAGCTGTCGATGCGCGTCGCCCGGGATCAAGCCATGGCGCCCTTATTTGGAGCATGAGCAAGGCTCGGGACTATCTTAAAAGAAGATATGAAAGTGGGGATCGTTCGTCCTGGCTTTTAGGAGATGCTGGATATGGATTGGAGCCTTTCCTCCTGACGCCATATAGGGATCCACAAGCAAACAGCTTACAACATGCCTTTAACCAAAAGCAATCCTCCGCTCGGAACGTAATCGAAAGGACGTTCGGCGTTTTGAAAGTCGTTTCAGATGCTTGGCTCGTTCTCTTAAGTACCAGCCAAGTAAGGTTGTCCAAATTATAAATGTTTGTTGCGCGTTACACAATATTTGCAGACATTATCATCAAGGTTCTACGCTTCACTTTCACTCGAAATGGAATTGAAATCGGTCTAAAGTGAAATTTCGGGTTCCACATTTCACTTTTACCGATTTCAATTTCACATTTTTCAAAGTTACAAAAAAAGTGAATTTCCGTGTTCCACAATTCGGTTTCATCGTTTTGTGAGTGATTTCAATCCGATCATTTTAGTATCTGTGAAATTGTTTAGATGAGCTGACGCGATTGAAAATGTAAGTGAGTAATATCTGAGTGCAGTAGTGTTATTTAGATGTTGAATAAATATATTAAAACATAATGTTTTTTAACAGGGGTAAACACAAGAATACTTCACAGGAGGCAATATATATTGAATTCATGGAAAGGCATAAAGATCTTGCCAGAGGATTCATGAAAGGAGATCGTGTAGCAGCCGACGCTTTGTGGAACGATCTTAAAAATAAATTAAACACTCATGGTCCACCACAGAAGGTTGCGAATGGATGGAAAAAGGTGAATAATAAATAAAATAATTAAAACAAATTGATAAAAAATTACTCTTCTTAGGTATGGACGGACTGGAAGGCTTCCATAAGAAAGAAGCTATCCCATAATAAGGCCGAAGATATTTCAACTGGAGGCGGGCCATTCAATAAATTTGTTATATCTCCTACAGAAGATGCCGTAGCCAAAATATGCGGTATCTACACAGTGGTTGATGGTATTTCAAATACCCACGATTTCGGAATAGAAGAAGCCGATGAAAATTCGATTAGTAATAAGCGGGAAATACTACCAGGCGTGAGCGAACCTGCAAATACACCATGCAGAAAAAGAAGAAGTGCGGCCTCAGCGAACGACAGTCTGCATCAGCTCATAAATCAACAAAATGAAGCCATTTCTAAGATTGGAGACAAAATTGAGAATGGTGTGGACGCTTCAATTAAAAGTATCCGTGTAGCAAAAAACATCGAACACACCATTGGGAAACTTCAAAAATCTGTGGACAATCTTGCAAATATATTGGTAGAAAAAAATGTGGAAAAGTTGAGGCACAATTTTGAAATGGAAAAATTTCGATAAGAAGAAATACTTCTAAAAAAAAGAAAAATCGAATTAAAAGAAATAGAAATGAAGTATTTATCACGCCAAGTGTAAAATGTGCTCTTTTTTTAGTAAATAAGCTAGCTACTATTTTGTTTTTGTTTTTAGATTAAGCACTGAAATCTGAATTTTCGTTTTGTTTTTTTTAGTTTCTATTTTTCTGTTTTCCGTTTTAAGAAACAAATAATTGAAGTCTGAATTTCTGTTATATTTATAATAGTTTCTATTAGTTCATAAGTTTAACCGTTTTCTGTTGTAAGAAACATATAATTGAAGTCTGAATGTTTGTTATGTTGATTATAGTTTCTATTAGAATATAAGTACTTAACCGTTTTCTGTTGTTTTTGTTTTAAGAAATAAATAATTGAAGTCTGAATTTTTTTTTTATTTTAGTGTATATTAGCACGGAATATGATATTAAGTTAGTTTCTTTAATGATAATTTAATGTCTTAAGTATATACCATTTGCAATTTGGTCTCTTAATTGACTGGCTTCGTTGAAAGTTTCCGCTTGGTCTGTGAATTCATATTCACTTTCATTAACTTCGTTTCCTACCGCAAAGCTAACATCCTCTTGATCTTGTATCTTTATATATATGGTTCACTTTGAATCTTTTAAGAATTTTTTTGCCTACCATATTCTTCGGTTAACGCGCTTTTTATTTAGTTGCACTTTTTAAGTGCTTCGTTAATCTTTTTCTTCAGTTCTTGACGTGTTGTTCACTTCTTGTATTTAATTCTGTTTCAAACACTAGTTAAAACTGTCGTCTAGCACTTTCGCCTTCAGACCTCAATGGCGTCTGGATTTCTCAACCGTCTTTTGCATAATGGATATACCTACTATGTAATATCTAATCGAAGTTACAACCGACGGCTTTGAATCTCTCTTCCTAATTTTAGTTAGTTACCCGTTTCCAAAATGTGACCCTTTCGTATAGCCCTCTTTTACAAAAGTTTTTTTTAAACAAAACAAAAACGGTTTTGGATATCAATGGAATTCTTTATTCCTGTGAAAGAACGTTCGATGCCATTATGTAAGGAACTCGATTTCTTTCACGGGCACGCTTGCAGAAGTCCAGACGCTGAACCCAATTTTCGACGGTTTTCAAGCATAAATCGGCCGATACTGCTGCAATTTCACGTTCGATATTCGTACGAAGTTCATCAATCGTCGCTGGCTTGTTGGCATAGACCATAGACTTGACGTAGCCTCACAGGAAATAGTCTAACGGCGTAAAATCGCACGACCGAGGCGGCCAAGCGACTGGACCATTTCGTGATATAACACGTTCTCCAAACTTGGTTTCCAATAAATTGATTGTGACATTCGCTGTGTGGCTAGTGGCGCCGTCCTATTGGAACCACGTGTCCTCCAAGTCCATATCATCCAATTAAGGCAAAAAATATTCGAATATCATTGAACGGCAGTGATTCCCATTCACAGTAACGTGCCGGTCTTGATCATCACGGAAGAAGTACGGCCCAATGACGCCGCCGGCCCATAAACCACACCAAACCGTAATTTTTTCGTGATGCAATGATGACTCATGACCAATACCGCATATTTTGTTTATTGACTAAGCCATTCAGCCAGAAATGAGACTCATCGTTGATGATGATCTTTCGATGAAAATCCTAATCATTTTCAAGTTGTTGCTCAGCCCAATGAACACGAACATACGACGCTTCTGGTGTTCAAGCGGCTTCAGTTATTGCGTCAATTTAATCTAGTAAGGATGTAGGCCAAGATCTTTTCGCTAAATTCCCCACAACGACGTCACAGAGCTGCCCAACGCTTGAGAACGACGTGTGAGAGACACATTTGGGCTTTCTTCAACTGAAGCCTCAGCGGCAGCAATATTCTCGACACTACGGGCACTTGTTTGTCTCACAGGCATGGGAACATTTTGTACTGTGCCTGTGGATTCAAATTATTCCACTAGACGCTCAATGGTTAATCTGCTAGGACGATTATGACGACCATAAATTGGACGTAGCGCTCTTAACGTTGAGGCCACTGACTCCGAATTTCGGTTGTAAATTTTAATAATTTCGACCCATTGTTGGATCGTATATCTTACCATCATGAAATGGCAAACCTTACTGAAGAGAAATGTCAAAAGAGCGGCAAGAAATATGGCGTCGTTTGCTGTCCCTGTCGCTCAACTTTTGTAGCGTCCCTGTTGAAAAACCCGATATCTAAACGATACTCGAACATTGGTACCAACCTAAACCTATTTGTCATTTATTTATTATTTTGCCAGATGTCATTTCAGTCTCAATATGTACGGGACGCTGGTAAACTGGGAAGACATTAAAAATATTTTAATAGTTCCATACTGCGACGAGCGTAACGAAACAAGTCTTATTAGAGACTTGCACCAAATAAGACAGAATAATGATACTGTTGAAAAGTTTTATTCAAGAATTATAGAAATACTTTCAACAATGTCTAATTTTAGAAGTGTTCATGAAAGCGATTAAAATGTTATAAATGCTAAGCAAATTCTCTATAATGAAATGTCTTCAAACACATTTTTATCAGGGCTGAAAGAACCACTGGGTTCAACAATTAGGGCTATGAGGCCAGGTAAAATTACCGACGCTTTCAATTTTTGTCTTGAGGAGCATAATACCCACTATTTAAGATATCCTAGTTATTTACATGGAGGACCCTCAGTTAGACTAAATCAACCCGGAAACAATAATTACCAGCAAGTCATACATAGGCCTATTCGACCTAAACAGATCTTAAATTAAACTAACAATCAAGAGTTTTTCAGTCCTATGAACCAGCATCAAAAACAAACCCATTTTTGACGAAGCTCATAAGTGAATCAACGGAACTTATTTATGAGTAGAGGAGGCCCCTCAAAAGATAAAGAAAACAGTGTAAGTTTACACATCGAAGCAGTCGCTCTGCAACCCATTACAAGTCCGCGACTTTTTTCGCTAAATCCTTCGAGAGGTACCCACTGACACAAAGGCATGTCAGATACAACTGAACAAAGAGTTGGCAGCTCTATCCGCTCCCATAGAGGGCGAGGAATGGGAAGCACCCCTAATGGTTCAAGCCGTGGTGGATACCCCACAGATAAATTACCGCACAGACGTCCCTTTCAGGTACGTGACCCACGTCAAGACACCATCTCAGATAAGCCACCGGCCCCTGCACACCCATCAACGACGTCAAGCTTAACTAAGAATGACCCGCTATCCGTCAATTCCTTCATACCGTCAAGTGCAGACTTATCTGAAGAACCCAATGACGAATTCATTTAAGCAGACGCTGAAGCACTGCCAGGAATACCAAAGATACTTTACGAAGAGTACGCCTTCAGAGACGAAAATTTCGTCAACAAAGTGTCTCTTAGCGCATTCAGTTACTACTGCGCTGTTATGACGTAGGCTCGGATGTAAAAAATACAGGAGATAAAATAACATCCATTGACCACATACGAACGCCAATTTATCCTGGATATCTATACCAGCAACTACGTGATCCCAAGATCAGTCGCGATGTACTTGAGTGGATTCGGAAATACTCCAATTCCGTCCAGTGTCGAAGTGAAATGCAATCTAAAGCCATATACGTACACAAATGGCTATTTTGGAACCGTAAGAGAGCACCGACATCTGTATGCTTCATATCCATGGCTTAGCGAATTTAGCACAAGAATACAGAAAGATTAAGTGAATGCTCCAGGAGATTGGGATTTACCACAAGATTACAGATTTGAAGCACATACCATTACAACGAAGTGCCTAGGATACGAACCGGCAGTATACCTATCATCTGGACAACGAGCGTTTTTCACTCGTTCTAACATCGATGCGAATAACTTCCCAACGAATAACGACACATTATCTTACAATCTATCAGTCGTAAGTAAGATATCAAACGAACTACTAGTAATCGCATCGCTAGAGTCGTTACCACTCCCAGCTGGCGTAAATGGAAGCCAAGCTCTATTGATTATGATCAAGAAATCCACGCACCGACCTGAAACAAAAGATTCGACCTTCACTATGGCAGCTAATTTCCAGTGTCATAGCGGTGGAGCATACCTAGCCGGCGGTTTTTTTTTTACCGTATAGAGAAAAACGCAGACATAACCATAGTGATACTTAACTCAATGGATCTAGATAAGTTCACTCTTCGGCGGGAGGAGTAACGTATAAGTTATGGAAACATAATTCATTTAAAAATAATGAGCGTCAATCAAGTGCCAATCATGTGTCAACTGCAAGTTAAAGTGCAATAAATCAATTTGCATTAGCGCACATTTAATTTTGGCATCTGTTGGCCATCAACCTAAACTACCTGGCAACAGCCGGAACAAATGGCAATAGCGAGCAAGGCAACAGGCTAGAACATCTGTACAGTAAATTATGATGAACAAAACAGTGACACCGTTTAACACACGCATCAACATCAGCACACGCATCAACAGCAGCACAGCACACGCATCAACAGCAGCGCACCTAAGCGTATTATGTAGACCAGTGAAACACTCCTTTTTTTATGTTTTTCCCTTTATGTTAAGTTAGTTCTTAAGAATCCGCACAAGTGCACAGATGTGCAGTGAGCTTCCTCATAGAGGAATTTATTAAAATAAATAAATATTGTTAAAATTAAAATTGTGTTATCCAATCGCAATATTTGGCGCCCAACTTGAAGTGACGTGAAACATATAGTTAATATAAGAAATCCTTATAAAGGATATGAAATCGCGTTACTGAATACGGATTCACGAATTAATTAAAAACATTTTTGCCGGAGCTATCCCAGTAACCATATAATCGTGGTGAAGAGGGAAAAGAAAACAATTTGATGCAAATTTAATATCGAAAAAGTGAAAAAAGTGTCCTTGAGAACAATAACAATAACTTAAAAGTGAAACACACAAAAACCCAAAGATTTTTTTTTTAATAATCAGTTCATGCTGTTGGAGAGACGATTGAAGAGAAGAAAAATTAACTAAGTTTTCAATATAGAGACGCTAATATTTATATTTGTAGCCGCAATTTCAAATTAAGGTTTTATTTGAAATAAAATTGTATATTAAGGGCTGTCGGTACTAGGTATACACTAAATTGTTATGTATCATAGTATTAGAGCACCAATATTTATATATCCTTTGTTATGTATCACAGGCTTAGTACACCAATATTTATATATCCATTGTAATATTAGTTATTCGCCGCACGCCACTCGCCAGTGGTCGATTGGTAGTCAACCCGAGCGGTTGTTAATAAAGAGAAAAATCCACTATATTAATCGCCGACCCAATTTCTTTCAGAACATATTTACCTTATTTAATGAAGTAAAATTGCATTTTTTTTTTTACCAAATTGAAGCGTACAGCTCATAGATCGGTCGAAAGGAATTATAATTTCAAAAAAATTATTGCAAAATTGGTAAAATAATGTTTTTAAATTACCTTGGTTACAACAACAACATTGTAAATATACAAAGAAAGATAGCTTTATAGCTTAGCTATCTGTGCGGCGAGTGTCACGTTTGAATGATGGGAGTTAAGCAAAGAAAGAGAGAAAAGTATATGCGCAGGGGTGGGTTGGGTATGGGTAATTGGATAAGTCACATTTTTCTTTCGCTCAGTCGGAGTCCTGTGACTGTCTCCTTCTATTGTATGAATCAGAAATTAAAAAAAGAGAATCATACACAGAGAACTTTTCTATATGCGTATGCGTATAACTCTAATGTAGCTTTAACATAGTGTGGGGTGAATGGTGTGCGTTAAGCGAATTAAGAAGAGAAGGGAATATGCGCACGCGTATTGGTGATTGGATTGGATACGTATACCTACTCTGTCTTTTATAAGTTATAGGTAATCATAATGTTGCCCGAATATTGTACAAAATTGTATTTTCTGTGGTTGCGTTGGGCTATTATTATTGACCTTATTTGTATAGTGTAGCACTATACATAGAGCAGCCACTGAGCCACCTCACCGAAACGAAAGTGTTTGGCGTGTGGGGGCGTGGCGGATGAATGTGTGTCGTGTTCGTTTGTGTTAAGCGAATGAGGGAGAGAAGTTATCCGCAGGTGTGGTTGCATTAGTCTGATGAACGGAAGTACATTTGGCTTCCGGTCATTCGAAGTCGGTTGTATCCTACACGAATTATTAGATAGCCATCCTACAATAATTGTGGTTTCACTGTGCTCTGATCCTGGTTTTGGCCAATTATTACCTATTCTTTGTTAAGTCATTTTGATTTCTTTTTTTTCGACGGAATATTAGGTAGATATGCCTCGGCAAAGAACTTTGACGGGTAGGCGTGAGAGGGAAAGAAATAGAGTTGATTATTTGTTACGTCGCGAAGCCGTACCATACGTACCATTTTAGTGCCAATATCTTTCTCTCTTTCCTTCTCATTGCCTTGCCCAGCAAGTTTATCGTAGCGGTGAACTACGCTGGATAATTTGAAGAAGGGCGGTAACTTCGGACCGTTCCTTGCAATCGTTCGAAATTTCAAATCGGAAAGGGATGGCCTTCGTAGGAATGTTTTAGCAGTGAGCAGTGGCATGAAGATATTTTGTTTTCAAATTTAAAAATTATAGTGCGTACCAAAACAGTTGGCCATTCTACTGCGCAGGTCTCTTAAAATGTGTTTTACAATCTCTTAAAATTGCAAAAACAAGCATAAAGAGACAAAATTGGGCGTGGCCATAATAAAAAACGACGTATACCCTGCCTTGTGTTCAAGATCGCTGTCGCGATCTCACTGAGGGTGGTTTCTTCATTTTCCTTCGTTTAACTGAAATTAGGAGCGGAGGAAAAATATAGACCATTATATGTCAACTTTACTTGGAGGAAAATATATTGTTTCGTTTTTTGTCTTGTCGGTTCTTTTTGGAGTATGATGTGATCACGGTCGGATAGATTAAGCAAAACATTGCACATGAATTGATTGTGTGACTGTGTCTGTATGAAGGTGTACGGTTTTAGATTTAAACCCTATTTGCTCATTATGCTTTCGTTGATCATTATTAATTGTGTCGTGCATATTGATCATGTAGGTACTGATATTGGCACGCAAAGTAAAGTAAATTGCAGTGTCACACCAAATTTTTTTTGTTTATATCATTGAATTTGGGCGAGGTAGGTAAAATAAAAAAATTACAATTTGGGAATTTTTTGGAAACATAAACGATTTTATACCCAATAACAATAGGCACGATTTTCTGTCACAAAAAAGAGGATGGGGTATTAAACGGTTCGTTAAAGACAAAATGGTGAACGTTCTTGATTCTTCAATAATTCATAATAAAAAATTAAGTTTATTTAGATATTCAACAGCATTTTAGTTCTAAGCACTGTAAAGTTGGGTTACGCATTGTAAATTACAGGCAAAAATGCTTAGGGATTAAATCTCTTTCGCGTCATTTTTGTTCTCTTAAATCCTCTCTCTGCGCAATCGACCGTTGGCCAACTGTTTTGGTACGCACTATATTTTTTACTCTTTTTGGTCACAGGTACCTTACATTTTCTGCCACATCTGGACTAGACTGGAAGAAGAATGCTATTATTTTATTACTCTTCTATTGTGCGCATTTTGTTATCTCATAGCAAAAAATTAAAAATATTATTGAATAAGAAATATAAAAGTACAGCATGAAAAAAAAATTAATGCAATCTGTTTCATTTCAGTGCTATTTTTGTTTTTTCAACGTTATAGAAGTTAAGAACAATATTAGTTAGTTACTATCTATTCCAGAACTGACACGAATACCTACCTACGATCAGTAATTTTTAAGATTTCTTTATTTAAAGACAGACATTCAAATTCGCTTCAAATCAAACAGAGCTACACCAATTTTATTTATCTATATAGTAGATAATGATATAAAAAAAATGTGTGGTCGATTTTCGAGCACTGGGCGAACCTAGTATAAATAAATACTCGACATCTTAAATTTTATAAATTGTGATTTAAGATTCCAATTAATTAAGTGTTTGCTATTGTAATAACCTCATTGTAATAGTTTTAAGAATAATGTAATAGCATTTAAGTAAATCCGAATATTTTGGTGACTTGGTATCACTGCAAAAAGATTGGTACGGCAGTTTGACACTACATCGTATCCGGCAGACGAGTTCGAGGGGACTTCCTGTTTTACTCTGGCCGCGCTCGGTTCATTTTTGTAAATGGTAGTAAACCAAAAATAAATCCAAGTAAATAAAGTAAATCAAACAGGTTGTTTTAATTCAGAAGTGGGATTCGCGCTCGTAAAAGTCCAAACAGTATAAATAAAAAAAAATATTTAATGGCATATATTAACAGACCCAAGATAATTGAGGTTCTAACCGTTGCTAGCTAGCAGAGAAGCTGCTGTCGACCGACGCCCAGACGATAACCGATGCCCAGACGATAACCGATGCCCAGAAGATAACCGATGCCCAGATGATGACCGATGTCCAGGAGAAAGAGTACCGCAGAACACACCAGATGTCGATGCAGAGTTGGCCCGTGTGCAGAAGGAGATTGAGTTGCTTCGCAAACAAAAGGAGCTGCAATGTTTGAAGGAGGAATTGGGTGCAATGGAAGCAAATACATTTGACTTCTCGGCTTTTGAAGCGATGGTACACCCTTTTAATGGCGAAGACACATTCGATGTACGGAAGTGGTTCGACGATATTGAGGATGCTTTTGCAGTACTTGGCTGCAACAAACGTGACAAATTCGTGAGTGTACGACGTGTGCTGAGTGGTACGGCAAAATTATTCCTACGAACAACAATCGCACATACGTACGAAGATTTGAAGAATGCTTTAATTGATGAGTTCGGCCGCATATTCACCATGAATGAGGTATTTCAACAATTGAAATCACGCACATTGAAGCCCACCGAATCAGTGAAGCGATATGTGATCGAGATGCAGGAGATCGCTTCACATGCCAACATTCCTGAAGCCGACATCATTGAGTGCATCATTGAAGGTTTAAATGATCGCAGCAGCAATATTGCAACCTTGATGGGTGCCACTTCCCTCAAACAACTGAAGTCACTGCTAGACCGTTATGAGAAAAGACGCGTGCACCCGACTGTCCCGATGAGATCTTATGTCCCTGCTGTCCACACCGCTACAACTGCTGCCCCGCTAAAGAAGCCTTATGCCCCCGCTGTTACTGCTGCTACGTCAAGTGCCGATCCCGGGAATATCCGATGTTATAACTGCTCACAATTTGGGCATTATCAGAGCCAGTGTCCGAAGCCAAAGCGACCGCTAAATTCTTGTTTTGTGTGCCATGAAGTTGGCCACTTCCATCAAAACTGCCCGAGGAAGAAACGAGTATCTGCTGCTGTGGAGGAGTGTGCTGATGACCAAGACGACCACAATCCTGGAGCGTTTCGAGGATTCGAGGAAATAGCAGAAATAATGCAAGCATTCCAAATGGTAAGTGTTGCCTTTATTGATCATAGAAATAAGTGCACTGAAACTAAGACGTGTTTTTCTCTTTTTGATACCGGTAGCCCAAGTAGTTTTGTTCGGAAGTCGGTAGTACCATTTGTGTTTGAAGGGAAGAGGCCAACATCCTTCCGCGGTATGGGAAATCAACCAATCTCTTCATACGGTACGGTAAATTGTAAAGTTATATTCAGAGGAAAGACATTGATTCATAAATTCATTGTACTTCCAGATGAAGAGTCTATAATACCTCTCATTATGGGACGTGACGTTTTAAGAAAATTTAATATTCATTTATGCCGTATTAAGAGAGTTTATAATCGCGAACTGTTGTTAAAATTAACAAATTATGAAGTACAAAATAAAATGTTTGAGTTAAGTAAAGAAACATTCAGTGCACTTATGTCTTTTGATATTTTGAAGAATTCAAACCATGTAGCTATTAGTGGTAAGCCCGACTCTGCTGATACAGATAGACAAATTAAGACCATAGATAGTGTTATAACCCAAGATTGTAAAGTTCTTACTGAAGGTGTTGTTGATGTATCGGAATTAGATTTAATAAATCATAAAAGTGATAAAGAGATGATTGATTTTGTTGATTTAGGGTTTTTGGTGAGTGCAGTTGAGATAGGTAAAGAACAAAATTATGAAATAAATGTGAACGAAAATCTGGATGCTTCTCATTCAAGTGCTATTAGAACTATTGTTGATGAACACTACTCAAAGGCTAAGGTAGAAACTAAATTTATGGATTATTCCATGAAGATAACTTTGACTAAGGATGTACCAATATATTGTTCACCCAGACGACTGTCTTATTATGAACGAACAGAAGTCCAGAATATAATTGACCGACTTTTGGAAAATGGTGTGATTAGACAAAGCAACTCGCCTTATGCGTCAGCTCTTGTGTTAGTTAGAAAGATGAACGGTGAAATTAGGATGTGTGTAGACTACCGCGCTTTGAATAAACATACGGTTAAGGACAATTTTCCTCTGCCTTTGATAGAAGACTGTTTAGAATATTTTGCAAACAAGAATATTTTTACTACATAAGATTTAAGAGATGGATTTCATCATATTAGATTATCTGAAGAATCCATAAAGTACACATCCTTTGTTACACCCTTCGGACAGTATGAATATGTCTTTATGCCCTTCGGTCTCAAGAACGCACCATCCGTTTTTCAAAGATACATCTATTTAGCACTAAAACCGTTGATTGATAAGGGTCTAGTCATTGTATACCTTGATGATATCTGCATTGCGACCAGAGATATGGACATGCATATTGAGATTCTTACTAAAGTCTTGATATTGTTAAGAGAGGCCGGCTTAGAATTAAATATGAAAAAATGTAGGTTTGCCTTTAATGAGATTGATTACTTAGGGTATCATGTAAATGGAAAGGGTATTCGCCCAAACGATACTCACTTAGAAGCTATCCGCACATACCCGATGCCCCGTAATAGTAAAGAAGTCCAGAGATGTAACGGCCTATTTTCTTACTTCCGCCGCTTTGTCCCTGGGTTTTCGTGTTTAGCCAGGCCGTTGAAAAAGGATGTAAAATTTGTTTGGACTGATGAGTGCACCGCAGTTTTTGAACTTTTAAAGAAGAAGTTGGTCTCCTCTCCGGTACTGGCAATATACGACCCCAAGCGAGAAACGGAGCTACATTGTGACGCAAGCTCCCATGGGTTTGGTGCTGTCCTTATGCAAAAGCAAGATGACAGAAAATTTCATCCAGTCGCCTTCTTTTCTAAGAAGACAACTGACGGGGAGTCCAAGTTAATTAGTTTTGAGCTAGAGACGTTAGCTGTAGTCTACGCGCTGGATCGCTTTAATACTTTCCTTGACCGGTTGCCATTTGTTATTGTCACTGATTGTGAGGCCCTGTCTCAGACATTAAGAAAAAAAGATGTAAATCCTCGTATTGCCAAGTGGGCATTGAAATTTGAGAATTACAATTACCAAGTGCAACATCGTAAGGGAGAAAGAATGGCACATGTTGATGGCCTTAGTCGTGTTCATAATATTGCCGCAGTGACAACCGAAGAACTAAATAGAAATATTCAGATTACTCAGGCTCGTGATGCAAAAATACAATCAATCCGGGATACGTTAGAAAAGGGTGAACTGCCTGGGTATATTTTAGAAGATGGGTTAGTTTTTCGCGTAGGGTTACACAACAGGCGCCAACTGTATGTGCCTAAGGAGTTGGAAGAGAACGTTATGCGTTCAATTCATGAAAAGTGCGGTCATTTTGGTATTGACAAGTGTGCCAATCAACTTTTGAAACATTACTGGATCCCCAACGTAAAAGAGAAGCTTAATAAATTTATTAGAAACTGTTTGAAGTGTATATATAATTCGGCACCCCATAGGTGTACCGAAAGGAATTTGTATAATATACCAAAGAGATCAGAACCTTTCGATACAATACATGTAGACCATTTCGGTCCATTGCCATCCATAAACTCGAGAAGTAAGCACGTTTTTGCAATAATTGATGGGTTTACAAAATTCGTCAAACTATATCCGGTAAATACACCGGGAACAAGAGAGGCAATAAACGCTCTAAATTGATATTTTGACTACTACAGTCACCCACGTAGAATCATAAGTGACCGAGGCACTAGCTTTACTTCTCAGGAATTTGGTAATTTTGTGAAAGAGCGCAATATTGAACATGTCAAAGTTGCTGTAGCTTCCCCGCAGTCGAATGGCCAAGTGGAACGGGTAAACCGTGATATGAAGGCTATGTTATCGAAGTTATCGGAATCTCCTCAGCAGGCCGATTGGAGGCAAAAACTAACTAGGGTAGAGTATGCTTTTAATAATACTAATCACTCAAGCACAGGGTCGTCACCAAGTAAGTTGTTATTTGGTATCGAACAGAGAGGGTGTGTTATCGATGAGTTAACGGAGTATTTGGATGAGAGGTATACAGATGGAGTAAGAGAAGATTTGATTAAATTGCGAAGTAAAGCTTCCGAAGCAATTGAGAAGTCGCAACTGCACAATCTGCACTATTTCAACGACCATCATTCTTTAGCCAAACAATTTGATGTTGGCGATTTTGTTGTCATTAAAAATGTAGACACTTCACAGACACTATCGCGGTCCATATGTTATAAAGAAAAAATTAGACAACGATCGTTATGTGATAGAAGATGTTGAAGGTTTTCAAGTTACACAGATACCATATCATGGTATTTTAGATTCAAGCAGATTGAAGAAATGGGTTGAGTCGGATAGAAGTATAGCTAAGAATGGTTCGTAGTCTGAAGGCAACACTTAACCTTATTATGTAGTACTTATTTTAAACACAATCGAGGCCGATTGTATAATCAGAATGGCCGAACTGTAATAACCTCATTGTAATAGTTTTAAGAATAATGTAATAGCATTTAAATCCGAATATTTTGGTGACTTGGTATCACTGCAAAAAGATTGGTACGGCAGTTTGACACTACATCGTATCCGGCAGACGAGTTCGAGGGGACTTCCTGTTTTACTCTGGCCGCGCTCGGTTCATTTTTGTAAATGGTAGTAAACCAAAAATAAATCCAAGTAAATAAAGTAAATCAAACAGGTTGTTTTACTATCTTAATTACATTAAATTATCGATTATTAATAGAACAGTAAGTACCATTTGTAATACATATACATATGTACTGTAGTATAACAAATTGTAATAGATTAAGTAAATTAATAAGTAATAATCTTTGCTGAGTTTCAACAGTTGGCCACAGCCCGCAGTATGCAAAAACGAAATAGAAATACCACAACCAACTTCGGACGAGAGGCGGCCATTACGAAAAAGTCAACGAAGACGGGCACATTTTTTTGGGTCGCGAAAAGAGGAATCAAGTGGGTTTTTGTAAAAAGAGAAATCACAAACAAATAAAATATATTCATACCAAAATACATTTATATTTCATATTACATAAATCCTTTCAATATTGTTGACTTTATTTTTTGTTTCGGTAAATCTTTTTTTTTATCTACATATTAAATAATGAACGCGGAGCAGATTAGTGCGATAGTTTCTGCTGCAGTTAAGGCTGCAACAGAACAAACAAGGGTAGCTTTTAGTAATACGATCGACGAACTGACGACTAGACTTAAGGTACTGGAAATTCCTACGGTTGTTGAAGATTATCGACCAGTTATCACTGCGAAGAGTCCTTAGATATAATTAAATCTTTGCCTGAGTTTAGTGGCGAACAATTGCGATACATTTCTTGGCGTCAAGCTGCTTTTGCCGCTTCTAAGTTGTTTGAGTCACACGAAGGAAGCTCAAAGCATTATCAGGCAGTAGCCATTATAAGAAATAAAATTATTGGCTCCGCAGATCAGGTTTTGTCTTCATTTAATACGGTCCTACATTTTAAATCCATTATAGCAAGGTTGACCAATTTATCTCATATAGAACAAGAAATGTCCACTTGCGCCGGGTAGATTGTCTATTATGGAATTCTATGACGAGGTGGGAAAAAAATTAACATTACTTATTAATAAGACCCTTATGCTTCACCAGGGTAATAAAAGTCTGATTGGTTCTCTTGTCACAATTACAGCAACGCACAACCCAACCAGCAACGAAAACCAAAACTAAACGTATATCGCAGAGAGTAAAGACAAGGTTAATAGGAACAACCGTTCTATTGTATTTTTGATTAGTTTCCATAGTCTCAGGAATACCAATTCAAGAATCAACTTTTCCGAGAATCAACAATGAAGACGAAATTACGAGATTCGTTCACCAACCAGGAATTTTCTTTGAAGACGTTGGTCAAGCGAATTTAATTACAAATTCATGGAAGGTTGTTGTATTCTTTAATTTAACAAGTTACTGGTCAGAATATTATACATACAAAGAACGTGTAAGACAAATGACTGAGCTCTGTAATCGTAGTCAAAGCAATGTGACAAAATCTCTACTATGCAAAAGTACATTGGACCAGTTTATACGACAACTTCATCAAATCGAGCTAAACAACGATATATTATTACATGCCAGTAATGAACCTGTTACATATTAATAACTTGGCAGCACTCATTTTCCATTGAATGCATCCATTAGTTTTCTTTATAATGAAAATACCCGTTTTTCAAGATGGGGGCATTCGAATAGTGGCAGTGCAACGAATTAGATGTGTGAATTTCAATAAATAAAAGTGTTATTAAAGAATTGAGTCTATTTATTATATTAAATAAATATATTGTGGTGTACTACATACACCAGAGATAAAACAGAATAGTGGCGACGAGGACGAAAGTACCTACACGTACAATTGAGGTAATTGCGCAATTACATTTACATATGTATATATACCTACATAATTTCGAACAATGAGTTCTAACCGAGATGGACAAACCGGCGAAATTCCATCAAGTGCCGATGCCAATAATATTAATATTCAGGCGTTAATACAAATTCTCCAATCGCTTCAATCACCGAGCACATCTACAGTCTCGGCAAATTTACAATTTGAATCCTTTAAAGAGGGCGAAGAAAATTTTCATGTGTATAAGCAACGTCTCGAAAATTTTTTTCAACTGCGCAATATAACAGACGGAGTAAAAAAGGTTCAAGTTCTTATAAACTGCATAGGAACTCGACATTACCAACTGTTAACAAGTCTGACTGCGCCTGAACTACCAAACACAAAAACTTACGAAGAGTTAATGAAACTTCTTGAAAATCATCTCTGCCCAGTTCCAAATGAAGTCACAGAGCAGCATAAATTTTCACTGCGTGTACAACATGAAGGTGAAACCGTTGCGAATTACGTTGCTGAGCTTAAACGTTTAACCACATTCTGCAACTTTAAGTGCGTTTCATGTGAAGCTTCAACAATAGACACGCATTTACGGGGACAATTTATCAGAGGAGTCAGAGACAGCGACATCCGAGAGAGGCTACTTCAAGAGAAGAAACAAAAATTCGAGGACGTAATTCAGGTGGCACTAGCTATTGAATCTTCGAAAACACAAAGCAGGACTATGCAAAGTGTGCATCAAGTTCGCACATAGCACAGCAAAGGAAACACACCAGCTGCTTACATTACAAGGAAAACATCTGCAGAAAATACACAACACATGATATGCTACAGGTGTGGAAGGCAAAACCACAAATCTTCGGATTGTACCACCGATCGACGAACACTTTCCTGTACATCCTGCGGCAGAAAAGGACACGTGACATCCGTTTGCATGAATCGAGGAGGAAAATCAAACCCATCAAGACGACACATGCAAAATCCACATCACCGCACTGCACATGCTCTACAAATTGACGAAGACTATACCAGCAGCGACGAAGAGATACAAACGCTAAACTCATTACAACTACATACAAAGTCCGGTGAGCAGGGTAAGTTTTTTATTTCACTTAAAATACAAAGTAAACCATATTCCATGGAATTCGATACGGGCTCTGCTATTACTACAATGGGCGAAGACGTATTCCGAAAACTGTACCCTAGACTTAAATTACTTCCAACTGCAATACACCTACGAGTTTTCGACAAGCATGTTTTTAAAGCAGTGGGTGAAACCAAAGTTCATGTAGACTATCAAAATAAAAAATTCACGGGAACCATTTACATAGTTCCATCTGGCCTTGATTCTGTTTGCGGACGTGAATGGATAAATAAATTAGGTCTTTTTGAAATAAAACAGATCAATAGTATCCAAAATGCAATAACAGACTCTACAAATTTCCCTAACAAAATATTACACGACTATAGTGTTCTATTCCAATCCAAGATTGGAACAATTCCGAAAATAAAAGGCCTACTTAAACTACGAGAAGGCGTACCGCCAATCTACATTAAACCGCGCCCAGTCCCTTATGCATTAAAAAATTTAATTGAAGATGAAATAAATCGTCTAGAAAAATGCGGAATTTTCGAGAAAGTTGCACATTCCGACTGGGGTACTCCGATCGTACCCGTAATTAAATCTCCTACCGAACTGCGCCTATGTGCGGACTATAAGGTCACACTTAACCAATGTATAGTAAATGATAAGTATCCAATACCCAAAATCGATGACTTATACCAACAGCTTAAGTATGGGGAGTACTACTGCGTATTCGACATTCACAAGGCTTACTTACATTTGGAGATGACCGATGAGAGTGCACTTATGCAAACCGTGAGTACACACAAGGGCCTTTACAAAGTACGAAGGTTAATGTTTGGCGTTAAAACAGCACCAAATATTTGGCAACGCTTTATGGACGACCACATAATGCGAGGATTAGAAGGAACAGTCTGTTTCTTTGATGACATTATCGTCACGGGGAAATCATTAGAAGAAACTGATCAGCGTGCACGGGCGGTTTTAGATCGATTACGTTCCTATGATTTACATATCAATTTACGTAAAAGCAAAATGTTCCAAAAATCTGTAAATTACTTGGGACATATAATTGATAAAAATGGGTTACACAAAAATCAGGAGAAAATACAGGCAATTCTCGATATTGATTCACTTACAAATGTAACAGAACTACGACAATTCTTAGGAATGGTGAACTATTACAACAAGTTCATTCCAAATCTTGACACAAAGCTACATGAATTACACAAACTGTTACAAAAAGATACAACATTTAATTGGACTCAAAAATGCGATGATACTTTCAGAAACATCAAACATGACATAATGAGTGAAAACGTCCTAGCACCATTCGATGATACCTTACCTCTAGTGCTAGCTACAGACGCTTCACCATACGGTCTGTCAGCAATATTGTCGCATATTACACAAGACGGCGAAAAGCCAATTGCATTTGCTTCACGCAGTCTTACAAAAAGCGAATCCAACTACAGCCAAATCGACAAGGAAGCTACAGCTATCTACTGGGGGCTACACAAATTCTACAATTACTGCTACGGTCGTGAATTTACATTAATTACCGACAATAAACCTCTCACGTCGATTTTGAGTCCAAATAAATGTCTACCAGTACTTACTGCTCAACGAATTCTACACTACGCACAATTTTTATCTGGTTTCAATTACAAGATAATCTACCGCAACACAAAAGATCACACGAACGTTGATTACCTTTCACGTAATCCACGTAAATTCAACGAAGCTGGTGAGAACATTCGAGAAGTACACATGTTCCAGCTGACCGACTTCGTGCTTCCAATAACAAGCAAAGTGATCGCGAATGAAACTAGAAAGGACCAAGAGTTGTGCCTAGTTTACAATAACCTTCAAAGTGGCCGAAATCTTAATAACACAACATTCAAAGGCAAAGACGACGAATTAATGTTACAAGACGGCTGCATATATCGTGGGATTCGTATAATTATTCCTAGGCAGTTACGTAAACAAGTACTTGCCGAACTCCATACAGCTCATGTGGGCATAATTAAAATGAAAGCACTAGCAAGAAGCTACTGCTACTGGAGCGGTATTGACAACGACATTGAACATCTTGTTAGAAGCTGCAGAGATTGTGCAACAGTGGCAAATGAACCTACAAAAGTTCCTGTGCATCCATGGGAAAGTCCATTCATGGTATGGCAAATAATACATATCGACTTTGCAGGACCCTTCATGGAACATTATTTCCTAATTGTTGTCGACGCAAAAAGCAAGTGGCTGGAGGTTGTTCCAATGAAGAGCATTACTAGTTTACAAACTATAAAGGCGCTACGAGAAATGTTTGCGAGGTTCGGTTTACCAACAACATTGGTATCAGACAATGGTAAGAACTTCACATCAAAAGAATTCTCGAACTTCATCAAATCTAACGGCATTACGCATAAGTTCACGGCACCTGCACATCCTGCTACAAATGGACAAGCTGAAAGATACGTCCAAACCGTCAAAAATGGATTGCGATCAGCAGCAAATGACCCAGGGGACTTGCATGTGAAACTACATCGATTACTCATGCAATACCGGAAGATACCAAATGCGACTACAAGCAAAAGTCCAGCTGAGATGCTACTGAAGCATAATCTACGAACACGACTAGATCTTATCAAATATACAGATGAGAAAGTAAGTACCAAAAATACTAATCTTAAATATATTCGCAGTTTTGTCCCGGGAGATAGAGTCCAAATTCGATACTATCTAAATAAAACAACCAAGTGGAAGTTTGGTACGATAGTTCAACGTGACGGCGAACTACATTACACGGTACAAGTTGATGGCCAGTATTGCAGACGACATATCGACCAAATCAAAGCTACAGACGTTGATGAAGGCGTTGCTACAACAAAATCCATATTTTTCGAACTTCTATCAGCGAGAACATCCACGACAATACAAATCATCCGAAACAAAACATCACTCCTGGAACAAATGAACAACAACATATAAGTACACCAGATACAAATAAAACAAATTCACCAATACCCATCCCAGAGATTTCATCACAAGAACCAGATTCACAGCCTCAGATTTCAGAACCGATGAATCCAAACACATCTCCATCTACCAGCATACAAAAGCAAACAGATCCAGAAAAACCGATGCAGACTCCGAAACAAATAACACCAAAAGATGTGAGGAAATCCAACCGAGTACGTCGACCTCCGAATAGAATGAATCTCTAAACTTTCTGTAATATAATAATTTATCATTTATTTATTTTTATGTTTAGTTTACTTTACTCGTTCTTCAAACGTATAATGACATTTTAAATTTGAGATGTCAATGCAACTACAACAGGGCTTGCAAACCTTTTATGTCAAAATAACTTTAAGAAATTCTTGTCAGGTGTTGCCAACCTTTTATTTCATTGTGAACAATTTGATGTAGAGATAATGAATTGAGAAAAATGAATTGTTATATTAATTAAGTTATGCTAGCTTCACTTAGAAATTATGTGGGGAAGACTGTTACATATTAATAACTTGGCAGCATTAATTTTCCATTGAATGCATCCATTAGTTTTCTTTATAATGAAAATAGCCGTTTTTCAAGATGGGGGCATTCGAATAGTGGCAGTGCAACGAATTAGATGTGTGAATTTCAATAAATAAAAGTGTTATTAAAGAATTGAGTCTATTTATTATATTAAATAAATATATTGTGGTGTACTACATACACCAGAGATAAAACAGAATAGAACCAACACTCAGAAGAAAATGGTCGCCATTTGATTTCATTGGAACAATAAGCAACGAACTCTTTGGAATACTAGATCAACGGTTTGCAGCAAAGTACGAAGAAACGATACAAAATGTTTACGAAAACCAAAATTATGTAATGGATCTTGTCAAGAATCAAACATCGATAATTGATTCAACAATAAATATATTCAAAAAGCAGTATGTATCGAATCAAAACCAGTTGCAGGTGTTTACAGATTTGTTAAACAACCTAGCTAGTCAAACAGATCAACACAACACTCTTCTAAAATTTACTGAAACAGCTCTTAATACTATACTTATGATGATAAATTATCAAACCACACAGGTCATTCTGCTGGACGTATTGTTGTCATCTCACAGCGGAAGAATGCATACCCTAATTTTAACAGTTGATCAATTAAAATACGAGTTAAACCGAATACACGACAATATCCCTCAGACATTGATGATACCTGGTGAAAGACATCGTGAATCTCTTCTACAACTTTATAAGGAATTACACCCAAAGGCAAGGGTTACAGGCAGCAGCATCATAATTGAAATCACTTTGCCTCTATTATACAACGAAGACTTTAAGGTATTCAACGTGCTTCCAGTACCAACGCAACACAATACAAATTTTACTTTCATTGTCCCTTCATCGGACTACTTGTTAGTCAATCTTCAAGGTGATCGTTATTACATAATGACAAAGGTAGAATTTCCATCATGCAGACAGAGGTCTTCAAATATGTTTTGTTGTAATCTTAAACATCCCTTGTTTACATCTAGCGCTACAGTCAGTTCCTGTGAGATGAATATTCTTCAACATAAGCAGATTTTATCTACAACCTGTGTAACACGCATTGTTCCACCAAACACTTATTGGGTAAAAATGCATCATTCTAATACATGGATATTTAGTATGCCTAACGAAACTAATATTGATAAAATCTGTAACTATATATCTAAGTCCAAAAGACTTAATGGAAGCGGGATATTACGACTACAACCCAATTGTATGATTAAGCAACAAAATATGATAATTATTGGAAAACAATCCATAACCACCAGATTCGACACTTCCTTCTTCCCAACACTTAATATTTCTGACCAATTGATTAATTTCAGACACACAAAAAATGAACTAATTGTTATCCAAACCGACGTATCAAATGATATCATCCAACTGGAGCATTCAATAAAGTACCAACAAGGCCAGGAAAAGATGTTAAAGGAACTGAAATACAATAAAATTGAACAGTATACCATCTTCGGCACCGTTACTACAATACTGATAATAGCTACTGTGTTATTCCTCCTGAGACAACATCACATTCAACACAGAAGACAACCACCACAAGCAGCAGTAAGAATGCACCGAGCCAGTAGCGTAAACGCACCTTCACAAGTCATTTTAGATGATGATGACTTTTGTGTAATTCCGATGTAAGGTGGCCGCAGCATGTTATGTCAGCATAACAGAAGAATTTATTTGCATTTAATTTCGCTGTCACATGACACACCTACTCGCGAATGCGTTTTTCAAAATTTAATAATAATTGTAATATAAGCACTTTGTTAGTGTGTCAAATGACTTGCGAACTCATTGTAAATATTATTTGTAAGACAAGCACTTTGTTAGTATATAAGTTCATACTCATAAATAAATTAGTTCAGTTTTCATTAAGCAGCTCACCAAGAAAAACCTTTTTTTTTGTATTAGACTTCCCCCCATCAGTGGTAAGGGGTCAGAGAAACAACTGTTGAAAAGTTTTACTCAAGAATTATAGAAATACTTTCAACAATGTCTAATTTTAGAAGTGTTCATGAAAGCGATTAAAATGTTATAAATGCTAAGCAAATTCTCTATAATGAAATGTCTTTAACACACATTTTTATCGGGGCTGAAAGAACTACTGGGTTCAACAATTACGGCTATGAGGCCAGGTTAAATTACCGACGCTTTCAATTTTTGTCTTGAGGAGCAAAATGCTCACTATTTCAGATATCCTAGTTATTTACATGGAGGACCCTCAGTTAGACTAAATCAACCCGGAAACAATAATTACCAGCAAGTCATACATAGGGTTTATTCGACCTAAACAGATCTTAAATTAAACTAACAATCAAGAGTTTTTTAGTCCTATGAACCAGCATCAAAAACAAACCCATTTTTAACGAAGGTCATAAGTGAATCCACGGAACTTATTTATAAGTAGAGGAGGCCCCTCAAAAGATAAAGAAAACAGTGTAAGTTTACACATCGAAGCAGTCGCTCTGCAACCCATTACAAGTCCGCGACTTTTTTCGCTAAATCCTTCGAGAGGTACCCACTGACACAAAGACATGTCAGATACAACTGAACAAAGAGTTGGCAGCTCTATCCGCTCCCATAGAGGGCGAGGAATGGGAAGCACCCCTAATGGCTCAAGCCGTGGTGGATACCCCACAGATAAATTACCGCACAGACGTCCCTTTCAGGTACGTGACCCACGTCAAGACACCATCTCAGATAAGCCACCGGCCCCTGCACACCCATCAACGACGTCAAGCTCAACTAAGAATGACCCGCTATCCGTCAATTCCTTCATACCGTCAAGTGCAGACTAATCTGAAGAACCCAATGACGAATTCATTTAAGCAGACGCTGAAGCACTGCCAGGAATAGCAAAGATACTTTACGAAGAGTACGCCTTCAGAGACGAAAATTTCGTCAACAAAGTGTCTCTTAGCGCATTCAGTTACTACTGCGCTCTTATGACGTGGGCTCGGATGTTAAAAATGCAGGAGATAAAAAAAGCATCCATTGACCACACACGAACGCCAATTTATCCTGGATATCTATACCAGCAACTACGTGATCCCAAGATCACTCGCGGTGTACTTGAGTGGATTCGGAAATACTACAATTCCGTCCAGTGTCGAAGTGAAATTCAATCTAAAGCCATATACGTACACAAATGGCTATTTTGGAACCGTAAGAGAGCACCTACATGATAAATAATTTATCATTTCAGTTTTCACAGCAGTTTTTCATTTTATCACTTCACGAACACACCTAATGCGATTCTCGAACCCATCATGATAAACAGTGGTCTAAATGTGTACTAAAATGATAAATGCTGTCACCTATCTGTCATTTGTGCGTTTGTTGTTTTCATCCGGTTTGTTGAGTTTGTATTTTTTATATTTTATTATTAGCTAAAATGTCGGAAATAATTATAAGAGTTATTATAAACAATAGGCGTCGTATTGAACAGAGGTGATTTATTAATTTGTTGTTTTGTTTTCAACAAAAATAAAAATGAAATTGCTGTGATAAAAAAACTTATCATATGAAAGATTTTGACATTTGTTTTCATTTTTTCATAGATCGAGAATCGAATTCAGAGTGAACTTGTGAAAACTCTTTTCATTTCACAGTAACACAGAACGGGAATTGACTTCGATTCTCGATCTATGAAAAAATGAAAACAAATGTCAAAGTCTTTTCATATGTTAATTTTTTTATCACAGCAATTTCATTTGTGAAGAAGTGTGAAAAAGTGATGGAAGTCACCTTTCGATCCGAACGGGACATATATATCCCAGTAGATTTTCAGAATTACCTAACTCAAAAATTTATACGGCAGAATGGTGCATGTTGATAAATGTTGATTTATGAGGTGGACAAATAAAAATACCCCTTTTAATTGAAAATGTAGGGAAATTGTTAGCATCGATACCCGAACGAGTGAATAGTGCTCGTTGTGACGGTGACGAATTGACGGCTGGTGCATAACCGAGACAATTCGTGTTGATGGCGTGATCTACAAAAGCCATGCCACTGGGTAAATCCCACGCTCCTGGAGCGTTACTCAAAATTAAAGTTCGCGACTTTTTCGCTAAATCCTTGGATAAGGTACTACAGACTTGAGACATGTCTGACACAAGCAACAACAGAGCTGGCAGCGCTAACCGTCCCAACAGAGGACAAGGAAGGGGGAATCACCCCAGCGGTTCTCACCGCACAGGATACACGACGGATCGAGCTCCTCATAGAAGACCTTTTCAGGCACGAGATCCCAGGCCGGATACAATCTCGGATCGACCACCGGCACCAGCACACCCATCTACGTCGTCCAGTATTGCTAAGAACGACCCTTTGGCAATCGACTCGTTCGTTCCACCAAGTGCCGACTTGATGGAGGAACCAAATGATGAGTTCATTTACCCAGGCGCCGAAGCACTTCCTGGTATGGCTCAAGTATTACACGATGAGTATACTTTCAGAGACGGCAATTTCGTCAAGAATGTATCGCCGAGCGCATTCAATTACTATTGTGCAGTAATAACGTGGGCGAGAATGCTAAAGATCCAAGAGATCAACAAGCACAATTTGTTAACCGACGAAAGAGAGTTCATCAGCGATGTATTCACCAGCAACTACGTCATCCCAAGGTCACTGGCCATGTACCTCAGTGGATTCGGGAACACTATCATCCTGTCAAGTATCGAAACTAAGTTCGCCCTCAAACCGTACGCATATGACCAAGGATATTTTGGTCCAATCCGTCAAAACTTACACTTTTATGCGTCCTATCCATGTCTCGGTGTTTTGAAACAACGGATAGTTCAGGATTTGAGTAACGCTCCAGGAGCGTGGATTTACCCAGTGGCATGGCTTTTGTAGATCACGCCATCAACACGACTTGTCTCGGTTATGCACCAGCCGTCAATCCGTCACCGTCACAACGAGCACTATTCACTCGTTCGGGTATCGATGCTAACAATTTCCCTATATTTTCAATTAAAAAGGGTATTTTTATTTGTCCACCTCATAAATCAACATTTGTCAACATTTTTTATTTCACTTTTAATGTGAAAAATGAGAAGAACTTCATGAATTGACCAGGCACGGCAGCACAACATCCTAAAGAAGACTTCCGAAGTACTACGTGTTTGCGGCGCGGGAATCGTTGACCCAGGTGCAGGCGATATTAGTCGACAAGCATAGAACAAATCGTTCGTGGGGTAAGTACATCTTGAAAGTGATTGGGGGTGTTAGAGATAAGTCTGTGTGTCGATAGGAGTATTAAAATACGTCAGGGTCAGGTAGGGTGTTGTTTAAGGCGCGATAAATTTAAACATCAATTGGAATGCCGCCAAAATTACGATCTGCTTCAAACATGGATGAAGGCGACATCGGCAGTCAAGAATGTTCGGGAATTGGAGAGTATGAAAGCAAGTTACTCAAACTTAAAAACGTTATGTTCGTATGTGATGAGTGCAAAGAGTCCTACATAATATGATAACGAAAATGGACAATGTTTTGAAAGTGGTAAAAGAAAATCAAATAACACTTAATAAACAAGAAGAAGAAATAAAAAATATACTATGTGGTATAAAGCTTATGTGTGAGAAAGAGTCAACTAATGAAGTGAAAAGCATAAAGAAAAAGAAAACGTATGCCGAAATTGCGGTTAAAAATATACCGCCTATAATAATAAAACCAATTTGTAAACAAAATAGCGAAAAAAACAAAAATGACATACAAGAACAAATTAATCCATCTGATTTAGGACTACAAGTGAAAAATATATCGAAAAGTGTAAATGGATCGATCCATTATAATTAAGTGTGGTGATAAAGAATCAGTAACAAAAATCCAAGAAGAAGTAAATGGCAAACTAAAGGGTAGATATAATGTAAATATACGTTTACTGATTAAACCAAAAATCGTTGTGATTGGTATAGACAACGAAGTGAAAGACGAAGAATTAATAGATGTGATAAGAACACAGAACAAATTAAATGGAGAAATGAAATTGTTGAAGTGTTACAACAAATTTAATGATACAAAAAAATATAATGCAATAATAGAGACTGAAAAACACATTTTTAAAGAAATATTAGAACAGGATAAACCTTGCCCAAATATTGGATGGAACAAGTGCTTAGTGTTTGATAAAGTCAATGTAAAAAGGTGTTTCAACTGTTGGGGATTGAACCACAATGCTGAAAATTGTGCAAATAAAACATGTTGCCCGAAGTGTAGTGGTGAACACAAATTAGAAAAATGTGAAAGTGAAGTGTTAAAATGCAAAAATTGTGCTTTATCAATCGAAAAACTAAACATTGATATTGATGCCAACTGTCCAGTTTATCTTAAAAGACTGGAAAGAGAACGAGAAAAGGTTGCATATTAGCAACCAACAGTTCTCAAGTGCATGCATCTTAATATTCAGGGTTTAACCAATAATATGAGTGAATTAAAAAAATATCATGTATGAAGAAAATTTTGACATAGTAGTTTTGACTGAAACCCATCTTGGCTTACCAGTGATGGATAAAGAAGTGTACATAAAAAATTATAAAATAATACGCTGTGAAACATCATCAGCACACACTGGAGGAGTTGTGATTTATTTAAAAAAAAACACATAAATGGCTTTTTAGTTTTAACAAATGAACAAACAAATATGAGCATATGGGTATTAGCTGTGGAAATATATAAAGTGAATTTCATAGCATTATACAGATCACCTAGTACTCCAATGAGAGAATTTTGTGAATATTTAAGTGAATACTTACAAGATCTTGAATACAAAAACATTATAATACTAGGAGATTTTAACAAAGATTGGCTTACAAATTCGAGCTACAAAAAAGATTTAGAGTGTTTATTTATGGAAAATATGTGTAAACAAATGGTAGTAGCGCCTACAAGAATATGTGCCAGTACAAGAACTTTACTGGATTACGTTGTAACGGATATCAAGACAATTAATGTAAGAGTTGATAATGAATTAAAAATAACTGACCATGAGACAATAACATTTAAACTACCAGTGCGTGAAAATAAAGACACAAAAGTGAAAAAAATTAAAATTTTAAAATACAATAAATCAATATTTATTCAAAAAATGAGAGAAAGTAATATAAATAGAATAAGTACTTTAGTAAACATTAGTGACTTAAGCAGCAAACAATTTGAAAATGAAATGCTTAAAATTGTAAACAATTTTGTTTTTCTAAAAACATTTAAAGAAACTGACCATAAATGGTTTAATAACGATTTAAGGAGACAGAAGTTGGACAAAATTAGATGTCACATGAAACTTATAATAACGAGAAACATTGAAGATTGGAACCAATATAAAAGAACAAGAAATACCTATAAAAATAATTTAAAAATAACAGAAAGAAATTACATTAAGGATAAATTAAATGAATCTAGTGACCAAAAAAATATGTGGAAGACATTAAAGACATGAGTGTTAGGACAGCTGGTGACAGAAGTTAAGTGTATTGAATTTAACGGGAACAAAATTAGTGATGATAAAATAGTTGCAGATAAATTTAACGAGTTTTGTATTAAAAGTATAACGGAAATAAACAAACAAATACCAATTATGCATTGGACAAATCTTTCGGTAAATAGTGAAGTTTGTTTCAAGTTTAAAAAGTTAGATTCAATAGAAGAACTCTTAAAAATAGTTGAAATGATGACTAATAAAAATGATTTTAATTTCATGAATAAACAAATGATAAAAGACAGTTTTACAATAGTTGGTCCTGCTTTATTGAATATTATAAATCATTCTCTTGAAAGTGGACAATTTCCAAGTACCTGGAAAACGTCGGTTATAACCCCAGTCGAAAAAATTACAAATTCAATTAAGTGCGAAGATTATAGACCGGTAAACATGCTTCCACTCTACGAAAAAATACTGGAAAAAGTTGTTCAAATCCAACTGGAAGAATATCTACAACTAAACAATATCATCATCGAGGAACAATCTGGACTCAGACGAAAACACTCATGTGAATCAGCATTAAACTATGTAATAGCAGATTGGAAGGAGATAATACATACAAAGAAGAAAATTGCAGCTGCATTTATTGACCTGAAAAGAGCATTTGAAACATTGGACAGATTGATTTTGTTGAGGAAAATGTATGGAAACGGAATTCGAGGAATTGAATTTAAATGGTTTAAGTCATATCTGATAGGACGAAAACAAATTGTTAAGTTTAATGGGGTAAGTTCGGTCGAATTAAATTCTGACTTGGGGGTACCACAAGGTTCGATTTTGGGTACATTATTATTTATACTGTACATTAACGATATAAAAAAAGTTTTAAACTATTGTAAGTTAAAGTTATTTGCCGATGATGGATTATTTTACATTGAAGATATTGAACTAAAAAACAGTATAAAAAAGTTAATAATAGACATTAATAATATAAAGAATTATTTAAACATGAATAAACTTAAATTAAATACAGAAAAAACAAAAATAATGTTATTGCCAGAAAATAAGATCATTAGTAAAATTAATGAGTTTGAATGTGTACAAGAAACCAAATACTTAGGAGTTATATTCGACTCTAATTTGAATTTAAAAAAAACACTTTGAAATGATTTGTAAAAAAATTGCCACAAAAATCGGGTTTTTTCGAAGAATACGAAAAAAACTTTGTATTTCCATGGCTATTAAAATATATAACGCCATTATACAGCCCCATTTTGAGTATTGCCCCACAATACTATTATTAGGATCTGAGTTAATGATAAGTAAACTTCAGATTTTACAAAATAAGGGAATGAGAACTATATTATGTTGTAATCGTTATACACACATTAATAATATGTTAAACACATTGAAGTGGCTTTCTGTTAAACAAAAAATTATTATGAATACCTTAATGTTTATTTTTAAAGTAAAACATAACCTAATGCCAAGATATTTACAAAGAAGACTGACAATAAGAAGTGAAATACGTCCTTATAACTTAAGAAATAATAATAATTTAATTTTACCGTTTTTTAGAAATAATAGCACTCAAAATATGTTATTTTACAAAGGTATACAAATATATAATAATCTTCCTAATAATGTGAAATTAGAAACTAATATAGTAAGATTTAAACACTCTATTATTTATTTTGTTAAAAACAATTTTTAAATTTTGTAAAACATTGTAAAGATTTAAAATAGCAAAGTTAATGCTAAATAAATTTTGAACTAACTAACTAACAAATCTGATAAATTTGCGCCTATCCGATATATTTGGGAAATTTTTATCAAACAGTGTAGAGATCTTTATAAACCAGGCTCGTACGTAACAATAGATGAACAACTTTTGGCGTTCAGGGGACGTTGTCCATTCCGTATGTATATTCCCAATAAACCGGCCAAATACGGAATAAAGATTGTTTTAGTATGCGATGTAAGATCGAAATATATGATTGATGCTTCACCGTATTTAGGAAAAAACGCCGGTTCAACTATAAAGGAACCATTGGGCTCTTATTATTGTAAGCTGCTTACAAAGACTATACATGGGACAAATCGCAATTTAACTTGCGATAACTGGTTTACTTCGGTACCGCGTGCTGAGCAATTGCTCATGATGCAATTGCGCATGATGTATAGATGCAAAATCCACAAAATTTAATTTGCTCTGCACAAGTTTTTGAAGTTAGACGCCTTATATAATTTATTTAATATGTTAAATCGATTTAAGGGCTGTAAGAAACAAACTTTTTTTTTTCATTTCGAACTGATTTTTATTTTTATTTTTAATTGTTTGTAAAAGATCTCTTCATACCATAGACTGAAATATGTGATCTCCAAATATTCCTATAACATTTCTAAGATATTTATTGAAACCGACACATACTAATCCTTCGACGTTGACCAAGAGACCCGCAGAGATTGAGAGCGAAGCACGTGCACATCATATTCGTGCACATGTATGGGTGTGCAGAGGTATAAAAACAGACAGAAGAAGAGCAGGCGGACATGTATTCGTGCACATGTATGGGGGCACGGAGGTTTAGCCACGTTGTTTAGCAACGGCGACGATCATTTGACACCGGGTCTACAACGGAGATGCTTGTATACTTAAAATACGGAAATAAATAGTTGAAGAATAAGTTTTGTTTTTTACTTTGTAGTGTTCTTTTGGAAGATAGATAAACATTTAAGTAAGCATAATACAGTCCACAATCGCCGAGATAAATGAGCCATCGAACAATATTTAATAGGGTAAAGTTGCCTTATTCCGGCCGTCTCCACTTTTCGGCCACCTGTCATAAAAAGCGTCGTAGTTAGTGAAACTGTTGTCGTACTTCTCTGGTTCGAATTCTAAAATGATCTGTCATCTCTCTTTTGTTAGTTTCAACATTTTCCGTTCCATTATGCACCTATACTATGACACTTTTTAGGTCATTAGTTGTGCGATTTCGTCGGGATACGGTTGTGTTAAGTTTTGCTACCGAAAAGTTTTAGTTAGACATTGTTCCAGAATAAGTGTTTGTTTTAAAATATTGTTGGGTAAGTGTTTCTTATGAGTTTTTATTTGTTTATTAAGCTATATTTTATATAAATTTACCTTAAAAAGTAAACAAATGTTTATGTTTGCGATATTTTCAAGGGGGCCGGTAAAAGGACACACAAAAAACCCGTGTTGCCTTTTTTCGGCCACCCCGGCCGGAGATAGGAAACCACAACATTTTTTTGTTTTTTGAGTGAAGAGCACAAAATAAATGACTGCGTTATTATAAAGCTCTCTGAGCAAACAAAATCGTAGTATAGAGTATGGTTCCAGTATTCGGCCCCCTGTTTCTATTATAAAAACAAGATGGCCGAATACTGGAAACTTTGTTTTCTTATTTCGGCCACCTTGAAAATATGAGCTAAATTAACAAGCAATGTATTATTTATATTTTATTAAGATATAAAAGTAGGTATTTAAATATTTTAAAATGTATATATTATAAAATGTATATTTAAATATTTTAAAATTATTTAGGTACATAATATAGATTTAACCAAAATGAAATCGACAACTAAAGAAAGGCCTTACACAGAAAAAGATTTGACACAAGCTCTTTTTGAAATTCGCGAAAATAAAATGCCCATAAGGGAAGCAGAAAGGAAGTTTTGCATTCCCAGGAGCACTCTTCAGGACCGTGTTCACGGCAGGGCATTAGACAAGCCCGGCAAAAAAGGTCAATATACTGTCCTTTCGTTTGAAGAAGAGAGCAAGATTGTGAAGTGGCTTAACACTCTGGCCAAGTGCGGTTTTCCTCAAAGACAGGAAGATCTTCTTAACACAGTTCAAAAAATTCTTAACGATAATGGTCGAAAAACTCCGTTTAAGGATAACAAACCTGGCAAAAAATGGTATCATTCGTTTTTAAAGCGCCATCCTTCTTTAAGTATTCGTAGCTCTGAAGCATTTTCAAAATCTCGGGCTGTAATAAATGAGGAGGGTATTAGAAAGTGGTTTCGAGAGCTAAAAGAATATTTGAAATAAGAGAACGCGGAAGATATACTTGAAGATCCTGCAAGAGTTTTAAACAGCGACGAAACTGGCCTTAGTCTGGCTCCGAAAACCAGAAACGTACTTGCCCCAAAGGGATATAAAAACGTTTACGAAGTTAAATCATCGAATGAAAAAGAGAAGCTCACTGTTCTTTTAACTTTTTCAGCATGTGGAAAAACGCTTCCACCCATGGTAGTTTTTTCGTATAAAAGATCACCATCATGGTTAAAAGCCACGAAGCCAGCAAAACTAATTGGGTTTTCGGGAAAACGGAAAGTGGGTGGATGCGGAGCGAAACATTTCTCCAATATGTAAAAGATGGACTACACGTTTGGTTGTTAGAGAACGAAGTAAAACGTCCAATTCTATTTCTGGTTGATGGGCATAAATCACATATGTCAATGGAACTCAGTGAATTTTGCAGTTCTAATCAGTGATGAAAAATGAGGTACAATTGTACTTTTTTGGGTACAATTGATTTTTAAAAGTACACAAGTACAATTCACCAAAATTTAGTACACTCGGGCAAATATATTTTACTTAAGAAAATACACAAGTACAATTCATCATATTTCATACATTCTACGAAATTATTTTTAATTTTGACTGCATCTACGAACGCACCCAAAAATGCACTCAATTTTATTCTATAACACTGACATTCAGCTTGCGGCTCATCCTCATAATTTACAAATTTAGCCGTCAGCGTGTAAATTAGATTGTCATGTCATTGTATGTGCTGTGCTGTCAGTTGTGCTGTGCTGTTAGTTGTATTTGTGAACCAAAATCAAACGGGCTCTTTACGAGCAAATAGAGGAATAAAAATGGAGAAGTACTTTATTTAATTTGCTTGTCATACAATGATTTTTATTAGAAATTAAACATTTTATTGAATAGGTGGTTGTTAAAATCGGTGGAAGGTAACGAAGATTCGATGTCTCAGGATTTTGATTCCACATTCTCATACCGTCTTGACTCAACTGAAATGCAACATGACGAAGAAATAGTTGAAACCATAGAACAGGCACAGTAAGTTTGTTGAATTCAAATAACAAAGTGTTGACTTGAACAATGTACTCTTTTGCCGTTAGGTTACAAAGTTCTTCCAGTTCCTCATCGAAATCAAAAAGAAAGGCCAGAGCATTTCGTGAAGAATGGCGTAAAATTTATCCGTGGTTGAATGCTGAACCGTCCAAGCAAGGAAAAAGATGTGTCCTGTGTAATACACCAATTGTTGGAAACAAAACTCACATCGAAAGACATGCCTCCAGCGATTTGCATAAGCGAGCCGTTGAGTCATCAAAGAAGACCTTAAAATTGGATACCCTAATGCAACCAAATAGGGAGAGCATAAAAATATTGGAAAGGGCTAAACGGCTTGAAATTTCATTAAGCTGTTTTGTGGCAGAGCACAATTTGCCTTTCGCTTGCCTTGATCACTTAAACCTGCTCCTAAAAAACAATATCAGTGACTCCAGCACAGTAAAGAAAATGATCATAAATCGTCAAAAAGGTCAAAGCATAATAAAAAATATATTAGGGCCGAAAAACTCATCTGAAATTTCGTCTATTACTAATCGCCAGTACTACTCGATCCTTATTGATGAAAGTACCGACAGCACAACCAAAAAAAATCTGGCAGTCATCGTACGGGTGTTTGATAGAGAGTGTCGTGACATGTTCCTGACTCTTAAGGAAATAACAGATTCTTCTGCATCCGGTATTTTTGATGTTTTAATGAAATTGCTTAAGGAAAATAATATACCATTAAAAAATCTAATTGGGTTTACTGCGGATAACTGCTCTGTTATGATGGGTAAGAAGAAAGGAGTCCAGGCTAAATTAAAAGAAGTAGCTCCTAAACTTGTTGTAACTGGGTGTGTTTGTCACAAACTAAACTTGGCTTCCAAGGTAGCAGCAGCTGAATTGCCGGATTCAATTGACAAAGTGATACGCGACATTAATCACCACTTCTGTAACAGTCCAGCTAGGAAGGAAGACTTTGTGAAGTTTCAAGAATATTTTGGAACAGAAGTACACACAATTTTAAAATATAGTGCAACAAGGTGGCTCTCGCGTCAGGTAAACAAATCAATTTTCTTCATTTGTGTATTCTAAATAATAATTTGTTTTAACAGACTGCGATTGACCGTATCATCGAACAGTGGGATTCCTTGAAGTATTATTTTGGATTGAATGACTTCGATGCAGGCTTCGGAAATGAAAGTATCAACTTTATTTCAAGTTCATTGAACAGTGAGCTAATTAAATTATATTTTTTATTTCTGTCATATGTGCTAAAAATAATAAACGATATTAACGTAGAGATGCAATCCGAAGATGTCAGAATGCACATATTGCTGCCACGAATGAAATATTTAATTAAACAATTTTGTCGAAATTTTATGAAAAAGAACGTATTAGATTCAACAGAAATTTTAAATCTTGATTTTAAGGCAAATCATTTACCTTTACAAGAAATATATTGCGGTACAACATGTGAGGTTTTTTTTGCTTTACAAAATATAAATGACAGTGAAATCTCAGAATTTAAGTTACATGCAAAGAATTTTTATATTGCTTTTTGTGAGGACATGCGAAGGAGAATAGATTTTAATGATGACTGTATCAATTATATAACAAAATTTTCTCCGGACGCTATAATTTCGGATGAAACAAATTTAATACTAAACGTTTTTCCAGAGGAAGAACAAAAACAACTTGATTATATTAATAATGAATTTCGGGCACTAGCCGATTTTGATGAAATCAAATCATTAAAAACAAAAACCATTGGAACCTCTTGGACTGAAATCAGTTTATTAAAAAATTCTAATAATGAGTTTATGTTTAAAAATATTTATCGTATCGCCCAAGGCTTGCTTTCAATTCCCCATTCATCGGCATGCGTTGAACGGGTTTTTTCAATTCAAAATATTATTAAGACCAAATGCAGGAACCGACTTCAAATTGAAACATGTTCTGCATTAATACAAACAAAGAACTTACTTCGAAAAGAAGCCTGTCACAGCTATGTGATAAGTCCAGATCTAATTAAAAAACAAATAAATCACTCTGATCTTATTGAAGATCAACTTCTAGAGTAGACTATCTAATACAACACAATAAGAAAAAGTCTGACCTAAACGCAATATTTTTATTTTTAAATAACTAAGTTTTTATGAATTAATGATTACATCACTTCTTTATGTTAATTTTTGTTATTGATTGTTATGGATTGTTTGGAAGAAATAAAATAAAATATTTATTTAAAACCTATAATTTAGTCTTTTAAAAGCTGATCTGTAAGCCATTAAGTCAAGCATTGCTGTGAAATCATGTCGCTATTCCAGATTGGAGCACATATTCATCTACAAAAAAAAAGTACAATTAGACCCATTTAAGTACAATTTGTGTTTCGTTATAAATACAATTGAAAAAAATGATTTTTCATCCCTGGTTCTAATCATATATTTTTGTACGCTCTTCCGCCTAATACCACACATATAATGCAACCAGCCGATGTGGGTACTTTTAAGGGTTTAAAATCAGACTACCGAAACATTGTGTGCCAATTTAGTAGGAACAATCCCGGAACCTCTATCAAAAAGGAAAATTTTAGCGACATTTTGAGTCGAGTCCTCCAGTGCAAAGATCGAACAACCATAGTCCAAAACGCATTTAAGAAATGTGGGCTCTACCCCTTTAATCCTGATGCTGTTGACTACTCAAAATGCGTTCAAAACATTTTAGAGACAGTTAGCCAGAGTGACAATGAAAGCAACGTTTCTGGAAACCTTTCAGATAAAAGCTTTTCGGAAGCAAAACGGGTTATAACATTAGTTAAAGAATTAAACAATATTAGCTATAAAATTGTGCTTGATATAATCGGCCAAGCTCAACAGAGCCAAAGAGATACTAACAACAATTCTGTGGACACTATGGGTTCAAGAGATGTTAATAATGATATTGAAGGCACATACGAATTCAATCTTGCCGGAGAATTAGTAAAAATTCCTTCATATGCACATACTCATAATATTATCACAAATCAAGACGCTACACTATTAGAAAATGAGATTGGGTAGCAGATTTCCAAAAGTGTTCACAATATCACTCCAAGTCGGCTTAGTGTTACAGGTAGCCAATATTATACATTTAATAGTATCATTTACCCATTTACTTAATTACTAATATAATTTTAGAGCAACTGAGTCCTATAATTGAAGACTCTAGAGATGAAAGCATATTCAACGTTGAAGACGACGTTCCTTCATGTTCACCGACTCGCAATATCGTCACAAATCAAGACGTTTCACTTCTAGAAAATGATATCGGGGAGCAGGTGTTCAGAAATATTGACAATATCTCTTCAGGTCGGCTCAGTCTCACAGGTAGCTTAGGTATATCTTTCATTAAAAGGAATCGATTGCCTAGTTACCTCTTTAAATTTCAGAGCAACAAAGTTTAAGCCCTTTAATTGACGGCGACATAGATGAAATTGATTCGGATGACTTTGTACTTAAAGAAATCTGTTTACAGATTATTGAGGAAACAGAAGCAGGTAAAGTTGGTAAACTTCTGTAGGTATGAGTAGGTATAATTTTTTTTTTTTCCCCAATAGATTCAGAAAACCTTTTACAAAAACAAGGAGAACCTAAAGGTCCAAAAAGCGGAAGAAGTGTCACAAAGAAAACTGGATCGGCAGAAAAAAAGAGAAAAGAAAAAAACATCCCGTCCAAAGAAAAGTATTCCAAAATGCCCAGCCTGTGATCAAGACGTCCTTACAGACGTTGAAGACGAAGGGATGAAAAACATTGGCTGTGACCAATGTGACTCATGGTTTCATCTAAAATGTACCCCTTTTTCTACTTTCGAAGACGCTGCAATAGGGGATTTAATTTGTACCCCATGCTATGATCTAATATAATCGACCTATGCCTTCCTACCTAATTTATTTAATACTATTTTTGTGTTTTGGATTAAAGTTTTCTTTTTTTTGTTCATGTTTTTATTAATTTTATTTAAAGAATATTTATTTTTTGTTTGTTGTTTAACACTTGTTTTTTGTTATAGGGTAAGGAATGAAAATAAATATCTGAGTTGAATTGTTATACATAGTTTTTTTTTATTCAGGGGACTGAGTATAGGAGCCAAGGTGGCCGAAATTGGGATCCTAGGGGCCGAATACAGGAAAATATGAGTTTTTTCATAAAAACGAAGAAAAATATTGTTTTACATTGAAATATTATTGTTTTATTTTTGTATATCTCTTAAGAAATATCAAATCAACAATATGAAAAAAAAAAACAATGTAAAAAACTTAACAATTCAAGCCTCAATGACAAGTTTTGTAGGAAAATCGCGTTAAGGGGCCGGCAATAGGCAACTCTAACCTATGGAATTATTTTTTTTGTCAATTCTTGTAACCAAATATGTAATAAATACGTTTTTTTTTCATTTTAAATATTTTGTTGTTTCTTAACGGTGAAATGTGGGTTTTTTATAAAAGTCGCCTCACAGGCGAACAGTTACAAAATATGTTTACCATTCTAGGGTTAAAATAGTCACAAACAATAGTTTGAGTGTGTCAATCTTCAATTGACAACACAATTTTGTTTTAATTCACCTTGTCATATGTCAAGCTTTTAAATTTATAAAACACCAGAAAATATTCTTTGATTTTGTTCTTGTAAAACAGTTTGACACGTCATTTTAAATTGTGAGATTTTTTTTTTAATTATATAATTTTGTTTATAATAATTTTTTATTTTTAAACTTTTTGGTATAATAAACTTGTTGGTTGAGTGGTATTGCTGATGTAATGGCGAATGCTAAAATAGATCCGAGTAACTACGAGATTGATAGCAGACAATCGGATCTTAGGATTAAGGTAAGAGATGTAGGATTGCATGGCCTTATTTTAAATTTACTTAAAAGTATTAATGTATACGGGCACTCGTTTACGCCAACTGAATATAAAAAATATAATATTGTCCTTCGCGGAATTTCGAGCAACTTTACTACCGATGAAGTGAGGGCAGGCATTCTATTGAGAGATGCATCCATCGGAGTCACTGTGAAACATTTTGAAACAAAATGGTCAAAGGAGAATAATATCCCCCTTGATTTATTTTTGTGCGTTCTGGAGGATAGGGAGAGTCTAATTAAGATTAAATCTCTAAAAATTATTTTGAGCCACAGAGTCAAATGGGACTCGGTTAAAGGTTCTGGAACCATTCAGTGCTATCGTTGCCAGCGTTTTGAACACGTATCAAACTATTGTGCATACTCTCCCAGGTGTGTAAAATGCACGAAGGAACATCCTGTAGGGCATTGCGGTTCGGTCCCAAAGACGAGAGTTCGGTGGCTGCCTGCGTCAACTGTGGTGAGTCAGGACATCCTGCAAGTTTTAAAGGATGTCCCAAACGGACTGAATTTCTAGCTAAGAAGGAGTTAAATCGTATTTCTTTAAATCAGAAGAAGAACTCTTTAAACGTCAAAATTCCTATACCTTTTAATAACAATCCCCATCTGGGTGTGTCCTTTGCTGAGGCAGTGAGAGGCGTGAACACTTCAGTGCCTTCGCCTCAACCCAATTCTTCCAATGTTAATAATAACGTATTTACAGAATTTCTAAACGAATCCGAAAATTTATTTGGCTTGCCCTTCAATACTTTGTTTTCAAAAATTAAAAACTTTTGGCCATCGTATACGAAACTTGAAAAGTCTCAAAAGCCAGGTGCTTACCTGGGATTCCTTGCTTCCTTGACCCCATGAGTCTAAACATTATCACGGTTAATGTCAACTCTTTTAGCTCCAGCGACAAAAAGATCGAGATCGACCTGCTTCTCAAAGCAACTCAACCTTTTGCACTTCTAATTCAAGAAACCTGCCTTAAAAACCAAAAGAGAGGTCGCTTCAACTCTAACTACGACTTTATTAACAGTGGTTCGGCCGCGGCACGGGTATTATGCTTAAAAGTAACATTAAATCGTTTACCAAGGCGTTTCATAATAATATAATTTCAGCTACAATTGCTCTCATTCCATTAAAAGTTGAAAACATCACAAAGACACTTGCTTTGGTTTCGATTTACATCCCATGTAATATTGGTTGGAGACTGGTTAGAGCCCTAAATTACCTGCTGGACTGCCTTAGCGAGTATGATTTTATAATTCTGGGGGGTGACTTTAACTCCAGGCATCAACTGTGGGGTGACACAAAAGTTAACCTTAATGGACAATACTTTTATCAATGGTTTTCGGACAACAAATTTCTTGATTTTGACCTGGTAGCAGCCGAAGGTCCAACTCGGCCTAGCTCTGGGTCGCATATCGACTTTTTTTTAATTTCGGCTAATCTTCGATCCCCGAGTCACTTACCAAGTAATATAGCGTGTCTCACACTCGACCCGGTCTCTGATCATTATTCTGTCTTATAACATATCCATCTTCAAAATTTTATCCCCTTCCCTTCCCAAAACGCAAATTCTCGTTGTTTTAAAAACACAAATTGGCGCTCCTTCAATAATTCTTTGGATAGGCAGCTTGAAAATATTGCTGTTCCAACTGACAGAAACCTGTCAAATGTGGAGATTGACAACTTTATATTGGAACTGTCTAACATATTGTCAGGTTGCATCGAAAGATTCAGTAAATTAAAAAATTTCAAACCCCATTACCTTAAAATTTCACAAGATACTTTAAATTTGTTCAAAATCAGAAAAAACTGAAAAACTAAATTAAAGAGAATTTTTCACAGATTTAGCGATCGTTTAAATCAAGAATACCTGGATCTCTCAGCAAGAATTAACTGCTTGAGCAAAATAATTAAGGATAAGGTTAGAATCGAAATTAATGCTGAGTTTCGCCTAAAACTAAAAAGTCTCAAACCTTCGACTAACGTCTTTAAAACAATAAACCAAATCACATCAAGGAAAAATATTAATAACGAACACCTTCAGTCTCTCCGTTGGAATAACCGCACACTATCCACTACAGCAGAAAAAGTCGAAGCCTTCAGACAATACTACTCAGAGCTTTATGACCTTAAAAACCCCTCAATTTGATAACGAAAACACTCTTTCAGTAACAACATTCAATAGCGCTTTCTCTTCTTGGAATAGTAACTTTACGTTAGACACCTTTTTACCTTCAAATAACTCAAATTCGAACTCCTCTGAAAATTTTGCGACCTCCAACCTTATTGTTTCTACTATTAAATCCCTGAACAATAAAAAGTCTACCGGTCCGGATTTGATTCCTAACTTTGTCAGCCGCAAAGCTAAAAACGTTCTGGCTTAACACCTCACGCCAATTTTTAACAATTGTATTACCCATTGTTATTTCCCTACAGCTTGGAAACATGCAAACCTTATTCCCCTTAAAAAAAAAAGGAGCTTCAAATAAGCTGGAAGATTTTCGCCCTATTTCTCTCCTGTCCAACATTGGAAAATTACTTGAAAGAATACTGTTGATGAAAAAATATAATCATTTTGAGGACATTAACCTAATCCAGCATGAACAGTTCGGATTTAAACGCGGCCACTCAACCGAGCATGCCACCCTATTTCTTCAAAATAATACCTTAAATAACCTCAGATCAAAACAATGCACAGTTGCATGTGCAATTGATTTAACCAAAGCTTTTGACTCTGTTTGGCATGCGGGGCTCATTTACAAACTTAACCTTTTAAATTTCCCTACCCATTTCATAAAAATTCTAAAAAACTTCCTGTCTGATCGTAGTCTGGCCGTGGTTTTTGATAATGAAATATCCAATCCAATTCCTTTACTATCAGGTGTCCCACAAGGATCTATTTTGGGCCCCTTTTTATTCAACATCTATCTTTCGGATTTCCCTACTCAATGCTCTAATTCCAAATCCATCCTTTATGCTTACGATACGGTTATTTTTAGCGGTCATGAAAGACCACATGTAGCTCTCAACGAAGTTAAAAATCATTTGCAATTAATAGTACCTTATTACAGGAGATGGGGAATTGACATCAATGTTGGAAAGTGCGAATTGATTTGTTTTAGAAACGCTTCGGGCCGTGGACACCACCTCGCAGTCCGAGAGAGTAAACAGTTGAAGCTTGTTTTGGAAGACAATTTAATACCTCTTAAGGAGTCCATCAAATATCTTGGAATCTCTTTTCATGAACGTCTCAGAATGAACCCGCACGCGCGAGGTGCTCTAAATAAAGGTAAAGCAGCTGCAGCAATGCTAAAATCGCTTCTAAACTCTGGCGAAGTCGAGAAAAGAACAAAGCTGCTGATATATAAAACCCTCATCCGTCCTGTTATTACCTATGGTTTCTTGTCCTGGTTTCACATCTCACCTAGTGTCGCGCTGGAGCTACAAAGATTTGAAAGAAAAATTACCATTCTAGGGTTAAAATAGTCACAAACAATAGTTTGAGTGTGTCAATCTTCAATTGACAACACAATTTTTTTTAATTCACCTTGTCATATGTCAAGCTTTTAAATTTATAAAACACCTGAAAATATTGACACGACATTTTAAATTGTGAGATTTTTTTTTTTATTATATAATTTTGTTTATAATAATTTTTTCATTTTTAAACTTTTTGGTATAATAAACTTGTTGGTTGAGTGGTGTTTTTTTTAAAAGAAAATTTCGACATATTTTTTTTTTGTATGGATTCTCTCAAGGCGTTTTCTCCGATCCACTAATTAGTTATGAATTTGGGAAGACTGGTTTTTGAAGACTTTTCAGGACATAACATGCAGTGATAGAATATTTTTCATAGGTAGATGTGACAACTTCGAGATCTCATCATGGGATGACATCGATGACGAGGAGGAAGATGTCAGTGACGTCACTTCCTCTGATGATTAAAGGATACCGTGAGGGCGACGATATGATGAAGTGTATTTTTTTGGTTTTAGATAGTTTCCTTGAGTTTTTTTTTGTTTAAATTTTTTTATATTTTTGAGCTTTAGAAGTTTTTGGTAAACTTCTAGTTAGGGGCTTCCATTAATATTTGAGGAATTGGTAGCCAAGGTGTCGCAACTGTTCCCATAGGGAATATTGTGTGGCAACATGGGTGGGTATACCTCAGAGAGCAGTTACATCTTAAGCTCTGGAAAAAAATATATAAAAACAAAAATCAAAGGATTTTTTATATCTTTCTGGGGACACACCACCTTCACGCAACTTCGTTGCTCCGTTCAGAGTATCTTAAGTCGTCAGGCATGTGCATAAGTCTACTCTGGGTGGCCCCCTTCGCGGGAACAAAGGAATTTAGCTCTCTTCCTGGGGACAGTCCACGCTCACGCAACTTCGTTGCTCCGCTCAGCGTATGTTAAGTCGTCAGGTAGGCGGCATAGTCAACAATTTTTTTTTAAACATTTTTATTGGTATGTTTTTTTCAACATGGCTATGCTACGTACACCGCAGAAGAAAAAACAATAAGTAAATGTCAAACTACACACAATTTGTATGAAATTATAACCAAAAAAGTGCAATTTTATATGAGAAATAACTTTTAATTAATAAAAAAAATGTGCAAAAAGCGAAAGGCAGCTAAAGTAAATTTATGCCAAAAATTGTCCCAGGTATTGGAACTGGCCTAGGTGGTTTTGGTTGGTGCTAGCTATTGACTTGGTCCCTAATTATGAAAGTGGCTGGCATAGCTGATTTTGAGAGAAACCGAATTTCCAATGATGATGTTGCTGGAGAGTGTGTTGACTCTTGCTCTTTTTTCGCGAGCTTGTCTGAAATTTTTTTTCGTTGAGTTTGAATACTTCTGGTATTCTTTTGAGGGGCAGCCCCGCCAATTTGCGGCGTGATGGTGGACACAATTAACGCATTGCGGTTTCCAGTTGCTCGTGTGGGTGACAGCACACTCTCCAGGGGGTGAATTCCTGGACACTTTACGCATTGGTAATCCGTGCCACAATTTTCGGCAAGGTGGCCAAAGCCTTGACACCATCTGCATTGTAAGCTTCCTTGTTACCCTTCGGTTTCTCCCACTTGACCTTGGTATTAAAGAGGGACTGAATTCCATTTACCTCGCTTGCAGGTTTGCCTGGTACCAACCTCACAAGAAATATATTATAGTCTATGTTGTTGTCTTTGTGAGACTTTATGGTCTCAAATTCAGACATTCCTTCGATCAGTCCCTGGACCGTCGCTTCAATTTCTTCACGAAACTTTGCGTCTTGCCTTTAGGGTGAACGAGCAACCCTGGACTTGACTCGCCCTAATAATCTCTATAAGTTCCCGGTGAAATTCTATTTTATCTACATACAGTTTCGATTTAAACACGTATGCATTTGTTTTTGGGCCTTTACGACTCCCACAATTCACTACTTTAAAACCAAATAAGTGTTTCTGACTTTTTTAAACTTGCGACTAATTCGCGAACATTAAGTGTGGAACAGAATTATCGGTTGGCAAAACTTACCAGCGTTAATTTTAGGATGATTATTTCCGCATTCTCTGATGTCTTCCTCGTTGCTGCGTTGATGTTGTTGCTGCGTTGATTTTGTTGCTGCGTTGATTTTGTTGCTGCGTTGATGTTGTTGCTTGGTTGGGATTGAGATGTTGTCTGCATTTAAGATTTGTTTTTTTTTTAAACTGTTGTTTCCCCCAGAATTGCGAATTTTTTGGTTTGGGTGATTGCGTCGACCTATTGGTTTACTGTTCTTGGTGGTGCTTTACTTTTAGCCATATGAGTCCAGTTGTTGGGATTCTCCATTGAGATCTCCATGTCGTTGTCCGCTATAACTAATGGGGATGATTGTCCTCTCGGTTTGGCTTTAAGGACATCATCTTTCTGGGCTGTAGGTTTGCCCATTGGGTGGGCAAACCGGGTGGTTGGAGCGTGGATTTAATTTCTACTTTTTTTTGTATTATGTTAGCTGTCACTATCAGTACTTTGCAAACTTTGTGTTGCCATTAGTGCACAGAACATTACTTCACAATAAAACTTTTCGATTTCCCCTTGGGACACTTTTACTGTTTTATCGTTAAAATAATATTTTCCTTTGTTACTTGTCCATTGTTTGTTAATTTTATCTCTGCGTGTGCACGTGGCTGCAGTCAAAAACAAAATCGGGGAGTCAATAGTTAGATAGAAAATTTCAATCGGACAAAGTAGAATCAAATCAGAAGTAAACAACGCAATAGAAGGGAAAATATTTATTTGATTGCCGGGCAGCATGACACTGTCAAACTGACATACACCACACATAGGGTGAGGTTGGAAATTGTAGAAATTTTATTGAAGAAAGTACTAAATCGGGTGATGCATGTGTAGTATGCATCGACTGTTATTAACTTAAACATTATAATATATATTGTAATAGAACTGTTGCTGTGGTGCAGGAAAATATATATTATCAATTGGAATCAATGGGTTTTCTTTTACTTCTTTCTGCTTTTTTTATAAACTTAATCATTTGCGAATTGGTGTCAAAACAAAGCTTATGCATTTTGGAACATGATTATCACTGATTTTTTCACTGATCAAAGATTTATTTTTGCGAAGTAATGATTGCCATTCCACCGAAATGAAACTTAGTTTTAATGTTTTGTGTTGTGATGTGCTATCTGTTTTACGAATGTTGCCTTACTTGAACTGTTTAGGATTGAAACGAATATTATTGTTTGTCATACGAACGAACGCATTGAGATTGTGTCATACCCAAGCTCACTAAATGTCATTTCTAATTTGATAATTGTAATAATGTAAATCATTAGCAATTGAAAATGACAAAATAAAAAAAAAATGCAATTATGCAACCTTCTGAATTAGTGGGAGACTTTAAGAACCTCCTGAAGATTGACATATATGTCATCAACGAATCACACCTGGTAGTTCAACTAATCACCATTCTAGTTTTCATTTGTATTATCGAATATATATATATCTCGTGTCACGGTGTTTGTGACCGAACTGCTCTGAAACGGCTCTGGCGGTTTTTGATAAAATGTTTTGTGTGTGTTTGGTAGGTATGAGAAAAGGTCATAAAGTATATTTGTTGTTGAATCCTCCCAGTGCCACCACCATTTTTCAGGAAAACTTTGTTTTTGGCTAAACCGTAAGAAATTTTGGAGAAGTGCTTAAGCAAGATTTTTAGATATTCTGAACATCTATATTCGTCAACCCAAAGTTTTTTTTTGCAACACAGCAGTCAATGCCAGAAGAATTGGTATTATAAAAATCGGTCGATACGGTTTTGTTGAAATAGAATGTTTTTTATGTCATTTACATGTTCTTAATAAACTTTTCTCTATTTTGTATTCATCGAAAGAAGTCGTCTTTTTCTTATCGTGGTATTTAATCTCAGCGCCTTTAGTGTAGTTTAGTGTGCGTTGTTTTTTGCATATTGATTTGTTCGTCTTTAGTGGGAATTTGAGAATCCTGTTTCCGCGGACAGTACTGGTAGCAAAAAATCCTTCATTTCTCAAATAAACCAATAGGCTAAAGCTGGTAAAAAATTTATCAAAATATACTTTATGAGCATTTCTATTTTCGGTAACTTTCAAGAGATCTATAACAACTTGGCCACCTAGACCAAATTCCCTTTTGGCACATTTGACACCTTTTCCACCATATGGTATGAACTGATACAAATATCCATCACTTGACGTAAGTCACCATATCTTGAACCCAAAGCGTACCGGCTTTCCTTTTAGGAACATTTTCACCGAATGACGGCCAAAGTAAGGCACCACTTGGTCATCTATTCACAATTGATGGGAAAAGATACCATACTTCAAGAAATTGTTGTTCAAAAGATTAAACAGCGGACGCAGTTTCGCAAATTTGTCCTCCAGATCCAATTGAGTGTTATCTGCCACATGGATGTTTTGCTTGATCTCAGAAAATCTGTTTCGAGACATTGAATTTTTAACAATTGGAACCCCTTTATCTTCATCAGACGACCAGTAAAGTTTTACTTGTGGAAGTGTGTGATATCCGCTTAGAATTAATATTCCAAGAAAAATGTCTGGGTCACTTTTATCTAAGCAAAACTGATGGCGGTTCTTACCCCTTGAATATTTAATGGAGTTTGTAATAATACACTCCATAATATTTTCGTCGAACATTAGACGAAAGAAATCAAATACGGTCTTTGCAAGTAGATCTTCTACAATTTTCTTTATGCTAGCCTCTTCATTTGACGTAGCACTTGTCTCGTAGTCAATCGGTTTTATACACCATGAAACATATTCAACTCTAAGTGATATGCTTGATGAAATCAATCCATTTCTACCTCATTACCAGAGTTAAATATCTCAAAGGTTCCTACTACATCTGAAGGAAAATTTTCCGTCCCGACTATGACGTCATCATCAAAGTTTTCTTCATCCGTTAGATCATCAACTTTGGGTGGAATGTAACAAATATGTATTTCCTCATCCAGATCAAAGTCTTCTATAATTGCTTCAAGTTCTCTTAAAGTCAAAGGCCTTTTATGATCATTGCTATATTTCATGTTACTCTAAAACAATAACAAATATAAAATCTACACATGTGTTTTAATATCATTTCCGTAATCATTATTATTATTGTACACACCATTTTGTAAAATGTTTCCAAACTTCAAGCCAATTTTCAGATGAACTTAATCTATTTTTAATCTTTTTTTACCACAAACACTGCACTTGCACTACTTAGCAAAAAAGTAACACAAATAATTTAAACCAATAACATTTGTTGACACAAAAATTTCAAACTAAAGTTTCGTCGTTTGCCCTTATGTTGCGTTTTTGCAACGTTACTTTTCAAGATCGAATAAATATACTAACTAAAACTAAATGTTTATTCTTTTGATTAAACTACTGCTATTTGCAGTATATTTTATACAAAACATAATTCAAACTATAAAAAATTGGAAAAACACTAATTTATAGGGAATTTATAAACTATGTATGTTTTTTGTCGGAAACTTGACAATTTTATTTAAGATGTTACGAGAAGTCCAAGAGCTGATACGCAAAATTAAAAATCCTTTAAGTTTAGATATTCCTAAAAGCAATATCAGAGAAATCAAATCAGAAATTTTAACTTTTATGGTCGACAAAAAAAATGTTTTGCTTAATGTTGCGTTAACGCGACCATGGGAATAAATGGGTTAAAGTTGTTGTCATTTTCTATTTCATGCCTATTATTCAAAATGCTTGTTGGCACTAAATTTTTAGCGGTTGTTAAATATAACTTTTTGGTATAAAAATCATCCATTAAGAGTTAGTAGCTTAGAAATTAAAAGTGAAGTGGGATAGTATTACCTTACCCGTTCGTTCAGGAAGTCAAATCAATACAAATTTAAATACTTTTCTCCAGCACTTCTAATTTACTTATCCTATATGGATAGTATATTATAACAGCTAGTTTTAGTAAACAGCCGCTTAAAGTTGGTGTAAATAGATTTCGGTTTGAGCTAGATAGCGGACACTCTTATATCTGTGAATGTGATCTGCCAAATAATTGTTTAAACCAAAATCTATTGACAATAACTTAAGCGATTGTATAAATGTATAACCATTTCTAATAAGGGGGTTGGAAGTCCTGTGGACTATTTGTGAAGATATAGCTTAGTTTGGGTTTGTGCCTAAATTTTTTTCTCAATAATTTATATGCATATTATACTACGTTCCTTTTTACTTAAAAAATACTTTTTGTTTTGCAATATCCAGTTCCTATTTTTTATTTTCTTTAATAAAATAATAAATAAAATTACGAAGTATTATAATTTATATTAGAAGGTATAGCGTGCAACAAAGGAATGAAAACCTGCATTTGGTGGTAAGCCATTCGAACCATTTTCCATTTTATTTCGGTCATTTTGATTATATTTGTTTATCCTTTTTTTGAGTGGTGAAAGTGATCTACACTCTAAATATTTAAGCTCTTCGATTCGAGCGGAATTATAAAAAAATCAATACAACATAATTTTACCTTACGCTCGACACTACACATGCACCACCCGATTTAGTACTTTCTTCAATAAAATTTCTACAATTTCCAACCCCAACCTATGTGTGGTGTATGTCAGTTTGACAGTGTCAAGCTGCCCGGCAATCTAATAACTATTGACTTGTCAAAATACCAAATTGGGTTTTCTTTGCTTATTTCTTGTATTTGCTGAACAAATGCGCCATTCACTAGAAGGAAACAAACAAACAATCTAAGTGTATGTTTCTTTGAAAACATGCTAAAGTCACGGAGGAGCAGTTGCTGATATCTGCAAGAAATGCAGTTGCTAGGCACTAGGAGAGATGAACAAATAATTAGAATCATCACTAATATTGCAAATTAGACGATAATTTTCACTCAGTCGACTGTGGTTAAGTTTTTATTTGTCATTGTATACCCAAAATCCTCCTTCCTTACCTTCCTTGAAACCTCTTGCAACTAGCTGAAACGTCCGTTGAAATTGAGTGTCCCGACCAGTGCAAAGCGTTCACACAGGCACAGAAATCCTTGGCTTCAAACCAAGGATGTCTGCTGCAAATGTCGACCGATTCAAAACAAACGGCTTGCTTCCGAATGTTGTGGCTTAAGTTAGATAAGAGACTTTCGAAACGACTATAGAAAGACAGAAGCCGATTATTACCGATGAAGCTATCTAAAGATAAATAGGTAGGAATTCCGATGCTGTTCTGGCGCTAGCATCAATTGGATTTCAGAACATGCTATGGAAAGACTGCATATCATTTGGTTCCTTTACTTTACTTCCTTTCAGATTGTATGAGTACATCAGTAGGTTTATTTTGATGGTGTCAATCGATTTTAGTTTGCTCTAGCGTCGATCATACATGTAACTCCACACTTACCTACTAAAAGTGGGACAGAGAAACAGTACAGTCCAAAGTGTATGTTACGTTGCAAGATGCTACAGACGCCAACCTGATAGGCTAGGGTCAAAATATAGGCTGAGAACTAGCAGTATTTGTGAGTTAGGGCACACGCCACCTTCAGACTGCATACATATTTATTAATATCTGATCAAGGAGAGAAGAAATAATGAGCCTCGATTAAAGAAAAAGGTGCAGGCGCCAACCGGAAAATCACAATCATACCAATTCGGCCAACCAACCTGGAGATTGCCAGGTTACTTTTTTAACACAAGGCCGTTGAAACCTGATAACACTGCAGATTCATAGTTCGCCGGCTGTGATTTAAAACTAACCCGCCGAAAATGTTTTCTTAGTTGATTTTCACACTTAAGTCCCCATGTAGGACTTTCACATCGTTTTCAGGACAGTCTCCTTGGATTAAATATAAGTGGTTGTTAAATTGCTCCTTGATAGGATCTCCCGTCCATATCTAAATAATAAATAAACAAATTCCTACTCACCATATTGCCCTTTGCTCCCTATTCAATGTATGAGGCAGAAGGGTATGCCTTTGTAGATCTCCTTGCCTTTACCCATTAGTTGTCATAGCTGAATTATAAAACTTTTTTATTTGTTTTTAAAAACTAACGTTTGCTCAATAAACAATAAATAAAATATTTTGAACTGATTTCTTATGTTATTGGCGATGGCAATTCATCTGTTTGTGTTGCTGTCTGCTGTTTTAATTCAGTATCTGCGATTCGGAAAACATTTGTTGATTGATTTACCAAGACGGCTGTCGGAGGTGGAATCTCTCGACTGAGGTTGGAAGGTGCTGTTTTCGGACGTCGATATGAAAGCTGTAAATAATCGAATTGTGCAACTAATTTCTACACCCCTATAGTCATATACTTACACTAAATCGTTTTGGTGGGTGCTTGTTGGCTTTTCTTCGTACCATATCCCTTACGGTGTCATATTTAATTCTTCCTTTTATACGACTGTGATTGACTTCCAGGTATGCGGCCATCCAATCAATACCAGCCCAAAGGTTACTGTATTCTGAGCAATTGAAGTGAATGGACTTTAGACTGGAAAAGTGTCGATTGGAAAGCGCCTCCAGAGCGAATTCATTCTCGATGTCATACAATTGCACTGTATCGCTGGCTAAATCCGATTTCGTGCCAACTAGAAGTACAGCTTTACCACTCATGAAGGGATTGGAAGCAATTTGATTTAAGAGTCGAAAGGACTCCTGAAGTTCGTCTAGGCTCACTGACATGTCATAGCAGCAGATTAAACCCATTGCCTGAAAGAGAAGATACAATTCAGTAGGAGAGAAACCTAGCAGGAAAGTTGAAATGAAAGGGTTTGTCGTCATAAGTACTCCTTACCGTTTTTGTAAAATCGCCTCATGAGATCTTTTTCAACTTGCAGTTGAAAATTTGAGAGTAGAAAACGAGTGGCCGTTTGTTTGAAAGCTCACTCACTAGAACATACAAGCAGACGCATGGGGTTTGTTAGGTGGCATAGGTATTTTTTGAATGACTAAGCATATGACCAGAGATGTACAACTTGAGAACGATTTCAATTAGTATCCTTTTGAGTTTAGTTGATGATTACAAAAACAAATGAAATTCGTTCAATGATGGAATATAATGTTTGATATCATATACTGAATGTTAAGTGTACAATGGAGTGTGATTAATGTATCTGTTATCTTAGAGAAACGTGTTGTAGATTCCGCCTTTTATATGCACACATCACTACCGATGAGAAGGAAGACCGTTTCAAGGAGGAATCGGATGCGCAAAGCAACCTGGCGATCTCCAAATAAACAATATGGTCAATGATGCGAGACTCCCATTGAACATTTTGAGGGAGGAACGTCGAATTATTTGTCGTAGAAAAAAACACGAATGGTGCAAAAAAAAAGTGACCTCACGTTGACGCCTTAGTGAGCCGGAGATTGCCAGAGTCTCATCCCCATAGTTTACTAATGTCAACACCCAGTAGATACTTACTTACTTACTTAAGTGGCGCTACAGTCCGGAATGAAACTGGGCCTCAACCAACATGCCTTCGCTAACTGCCTCCAGTTTCGCAAGTTGGTTGAGGTCGGTCTCTACTTGTGCGTCCCACTTAAGGCGAGGTCTTCCTCTACTGCGTCAGACGTCTGGCTGGGAATCGAAGACTCTACGAGCCGGAGTATTGGTGTACATTCGTTCTACATGTCCTAGCCATCTTAAACGTCCAGTCATCACAGGCATGTCACTATACAGCTCGTATATTTCTTGGTTGAATCTTCGTTTCCATATCCTAAGATTTTTCGAAGAATTTTCCTCTCGAAACGACGAAGGATTTCTTCATCCGCTTTTGATATAGTCCATGCTTCCCCGCCGTAGAGCTGGACTACGATGATGAGGGTCTTTTATAGGATCTCCTTAGTGAGAGCTATACTACGAAATTGCTGTGTGTGCCTAAAGAAACAGCAGTTGGCAAGAGTAATTCTTCGTTTAATCTCTGACGAGGTGTTGTTGTCAGAGTTAATACCGGACCCGAGGTAGTCATAGTTATACTTGTCGATGGTGACGTCATGTTCAATTCGTCGATGTTGGGTGTTCTTTCTTGTTGACAGCATATATTTAGTCTTACCCTCATTTACCTTCAGCAGTAGTAGCAAACGTGACTATGACATCACGTTCAGTCCGACCAATGATGATAACACCGTCGGCGTATACTAGTAGTTGCACCGAATTTAGGAAGACTGTGCGTCTGGTGTTGGCTCAGGAGTCTTGCACAATAATCTTTAGAATCAGATTAAAGAAATCACAGCGCATCGCCTTGCCTAAATCCTTTTTTGGTATCGCATGTGTCGGTGAGGTCGTTTCTGACCCTGATGGAGCGCACAAACGTCATCCTACACACACGGACGAGTTTGGGCGGTATACCAAAACTAGACACAGCTCTATATAGTTCGTCTCTTTAAATGCTGTCGTGAAAAGGTGGAGGGTATCGATTTGGACTTCTTGGGTTTTTCCACGGTTTGCCGAAGTGAGACAATTTGATCAGTTGTGGACTTTCCTGTCCTAAAACCAATTGATAAGGGCCGATCAGGCCTGATGTATCTGGCGCTCACATATTACGGCAGATAGGTTCTTGTAGGCGATATTGAGGAGACTTATGCCACTGTAGTTGGCGCAGTTAGATTAGGTTTTATGGGTTGTTGATGCCCAAGTGAGTCGTCAAACCCGAATAGGCCTACGTGGGCCCATAGCGATACCCTTATTGTACCTGAAAAGAACGCTGCGTTATTAAGAAGAGTGATACCAACGATTATAAAGCCATACAGATGACCCACTGTATACAAGAAAAATTGTTCTATGGCGGTCGTTGGCACAGCCCGCCGTAAGTTTGGATCTCTTTTTTCATGTTTGCTCGTGCACACCGCCCGTACCGTGAAGCTTGTGAACAAAAGTTTCTGTTTTTTTTTTTCTGAATGCGTCATGGCTTTATAATCTTTGGTGATACTTAGGTGATTTCTGTTGGTCCATTAGCTATAAATATGAAGTTGCTCCAACCCGACTTGCAGCAGAAGCTGACGATCTGTGCAATTGGTGCTGTGGCCAGATCCGTCAAGTCCTCGTAGTAGAAGCTGCAGTGAAAGGAGATGCAGCTGGACGATCCTAGTCTGGCTAGGTCGTCAGCTTTTTCGTTTACCGGAATTCCATTGTGTCCTGGCAGTGGCACCCAGATAATTTGGACTCTGTTCTGGTTACAAGGAGCCTTAAGCTATGAGCGGCAACTCGGGTTCAATTACTCGTGATTTTATTATGTTGGATGCCGGAGCTTTTATGACCGCTTGGCTATCTACGTAAATGGAGATATTCTCTTGTGATATGTCCAATACTCTAGCCGATTTGGCAGCTTCGAGTATCGCTAGGATCTCTGCTTGGAAAACACAACCCGATTCTTTTGGAGTAGACCCCAGAGCCTACTCCTATTTTCATTTTAGATCCATCGGTATATTTCGTTATTGGATAACACATTGTTTGACGACAATTCGTCTATAGGTATTCTGGTTGAGTATTAACTATCAAAGACGTGATATGGGATGGTGTAGTCAGATGACCCAATCCCATATTCTGCATAGGTTGCCAGCTTCTTTGAGGCGTGATGCGCTTTTCGCTGCCGTGGCAATCCGCTGTAGATTGATTTAGAATTGTTTCCAAACCAGCTATGGGGCTGGTTCGCATAGCTTCTGTTATATGTTCTGATGTTCTTTGAACCTTTGGCAGTGCAGTTATTTGCTTCGTCTTTTTTATGGAATTCCACCAGACTAAGCAGTCGTAGGTGATAATTGACCTGACGACAGCTGTGTTTAGCCATTTCATGACCTTGGAGGTGGGACCCCATTTCTTACCGCAGATCATACTGCAGCTGTATAGTGCAACATTAACTTTCTTTACGCTTTGGTTTATGTTAAGATTCCAGTTTGGCGTGCTATTGAGTATCACCGCAAGGTGCCGCAAACTCTGTGATTGATCGATCTCTTGTTAGTGAAGAGCGCTAGTTCAGATTTCTTCGAATTTTCAACTAGGCCGCAAGGTTCTGACCATCTGTTGAGTATGTTAATTCTTGTTTGCATGATTGCGCTTAGAGTCGATGGGAATTTCCCATATTCCATGTACCCCCATCATTTGCGTAAGCCACCGTTTTTGTTGCGGTGGTTTTTAATCGCCTCAATGCTTCGTTGATTACCATTAGCCAGAGGAGTGGAGAAATAACAACCCCCTGTGGAGCACCTCTCGTCGTTATTATCCTTTTGTAAAATCTCCCAGTGAGGATGAAATGATGCGTTTCTTAAGCATGGCAATGAAACAGTCACTGATGACAGTATTTATTCCTGCTTTTCACAGTTCTATCTCGATTGCTTCCGTTTTTACATTGATGAAGGCTCCTTCTATGTCTACGAAGCCTGCTAGTGTGTATTCTTTATGATATGTTGATTTTATTGTTTGAACTACTTCATGACGAGCAGTTTCTTCCGATTTGCCTTTGATATAGGCATGTTGATTTGAGGAAAGGTAGTCTGGATTACTACGGATTTGAATGACTACCAGTATTTCCAGTGAGGGAAGAGGAAAGGCTGATTGAGCTGTAATTTTTCGCGATTGTGTGACTGCATTTCCCTGCTTTTGGTATGAATATCACATTGACTTCACGTCACGCTTTAGGAAGTCAATTTAGCCTTAGACATCCCCGGAGCGACTTGACTAGTGTTAAGAGGGTCTCCTTTTTTGTGGATCGAGCAAACGATGGTAAGGTTCCATTCTTATGGCATGGTGGATGTTATTAAGCCAGTCATCTCCGCCGGCTTTATAAAGCTCAGAGGTAAGGCCGTCGCTTCCGGCAGCCTGTTTAAGCTTAAGTTTAGATATTGCTATCAGTAGTTTACTCAGGTCAGGTGGTTGGTAGTTTTTGCTGTCGTTGGCAATATTGTACTGTTCATTCTGCCTGACAGCGGAACGTTGTTCGCAAACCGGTTAACAATCTACAGAAGTGGTTCTTCCATATCCTCATCATCGACTGTGTCTCAACTACAATATTTCCTTGTGCATCTCGACATGATTCTGTTTGAACCTCGTATCCTTTGCTTTGACGTTTTACACTTTGGTAAAACTTGCGAACATCGTTCCTGGAGTGGCACCTCTCTATATCCTCGATCGCGCGCTTTTCTTGCTCTTCATTCTTGTTTCTGAAAAGCCGGTGTTACTTCCTTCTTCACTCGTCTTCACCGGCAGCTTAGCCTTGTAGGCCTTGTTGTTGGTTGCGAGGATATGTCAGCATTTTTCATCAAACCAAGGGCTTGCACTCAGGTCTTGGCGGTCTCTTGCGATTGCAGTCTTCCCACATTAAATATTTTCACAGTATTTCTGGATGGTTGTGTCATGGTGGATAGCCGCTTTCTTACCTTGGCTGCAATAAGGTAGTGGTTCGATGCTCGATGCGTGCCTCTTCTTTATCGCAATGTTATCAATTTGGTTGATCTAAGGAGCTTGTAGAAGCAATCCTTAGCTATATAATCGTTTTCCTCTGTCCTTGCGCGGGAATATATAAGGCTAATGTTGGCGCATTTTGCGTTGATGCGGATTATTACAAAGTGTTCGCTAATTTCTTGGAAACATAAGACTTCTTCCCCTTATGACAAATCCATATCCGAAGAGTCGATGTTTCGGCTCACTATAACATGGTCCGTAGTAGATGTCACAGTTTTTCATTCTCGTTTTGCACGGCCCATCCCATCGTATTTCCTGGATGGCAGTAATGTCTGCTGCAGTTGTAGCGGTTTAGGGCTTCCACTAGTTGTTCGCTTGCAACTCTCCTGTTTAATGTTCACACATTCAATGTGCAGATACGAACGTGGTTGTCCTTTTTTCGTTTAGCAAGGTCGTCAACAATAAAATCAGTCCTTTCCGAGGCTATTGATTGCCTCGTAACTAGTGGATTTTTTCATAGATGGCCATTTAATCCAAAACACAACCCACAACCTGGAGGGCCAGTGCCAATTTATTAGATACTCCAAGGACATCTAATAAATCCACTTCGGGATTGAGCGCTGCCATTGGCCTTTCGGTTCATTCGCCACCATCTCTGTTCCATGGGCCAGGGACTTACCCTTGAAATTACTAGAAAACCTGTGGTCCGAATATGTCGAAGCAGCTTGCCTAATTTCGCCTGGGCCAGCAGGCCGGGTATTCATTCAGTGACATTCTCATACCGGTGCTGTTTTTCGTCGTGTTATCAACACTCGCACTTATAGTTTAGCAAGTCAAATCCGGTTGGGTGAGGCCAGTACCCGATAGTTTGCATTTGGAGGTTAAAAATAAGGACTTGATGTGAAGTCAGAGTTACAACCACTGGCAATCGATAAGTTAAAGGAAATCAAAGCTTTTCAATATGCTTTATGGAATTTCGACCATAGAACACCTTTTATATGATAGGCAAGAACCTGGCTTGACCTTATTGCTAAACTTAATGTGTCGGTAGGCGGTGTACGTCTTCCTTCATTACACTCATAGACCCACTGCGGTACCCGTTGGGAGTTTACGTTTTCTCATTCATTTATCCCAATATTGTCCATTTTTGATGGTTCCAATCAGCCATCCAGATGCTATTGCATTTCGGATAGATCCGTGAGGTGATGCAAAAAATATTTTCCTGAGGTTCTTATCCTTAGTTAACTGAAGCCAGGGAGTTACACCTGTTTTTGGCGATATTCATTGCTTTCTGTCCCATCCGTGATTTGAAGTCACATAGTGGCGGTTTAACAGACTGATCAATGCTGAAGGCAGATCCTTTTCCTCGCAGTTCAGCAGGAATTGCATTGCCCTGTACGCCTCTGCGTAGGGGGACCAAGCAAAACGTAGTATTGTGTTGGATGCCAAGAATAATGTGTTAACATACTTGGTCTTGTCCTAATTTTCTGTTAGATCCAGTTTTGCCGATTTCCTACCTTTAGTAACCAATGTTGCTGTGACATCACTGGTGACCGACCAACGACATCAAAATCGTCGGTAGTTGCACCGACGTCGGTAGTTGCACAGTTTTATGGAATGTTGTCCAGCTGGCGTTGACGGGCTCATTGGCGCAATGGTTGGTGCGGTGAACTGCAGCGCAGGAAGTCAGCCGTAGCAATACCAAAATTATTTTTCACTGGTGATAAATCAACCGAGTTGTATCAGCGAGCTTTACAATCGGATAGTACCTCATAACTCATGACTACACATCAAGTGCTTATTTTTATACTCCAAGTGGTAGCCATCGGGTACTGGACTCATCCAATTAGATTTGGTTTTCTAAACAATAAGCGCCAGTGTTGATGACACGAAGAAAAACAGCAAGACTATAAAAAGTCTGGTGGGAATGGCATGGAATGAATACCCGGCACACTAAGACAAGCTGCTTCGAAATATTCGGACAACAGGTTGTCTAGAAATTTAAAGGGTAAGTCGAGCCCCTTGAACATAGATAGTGGCAGCTGAACCGAAAGTCCAACGGCAGCGCTCAATCCCTTAGTGAATACTGTTGGCCCCATGTCTTAGGGGTACCTAATAAATCGGAACTGGCCCTCCAGGTTGGGGGATATGCTTTTTACCCACTCATTTAAAAAACCATTGTAACGAAGCAAGCAATAGCCTCGGAAAGTAATGATTTTATTGTTGACGACCCTGTTAAACGAAAAAAGCACAACGACGCTCATATCGTATCTGAAATGTTATAACCGGAGAATTTCAAACGAACAACTACTAGCGCAAGCCCTTAACTGCTACAAAGCAGGCGTTACTGCCATTTAGGAAATATGATGGGCCGGACAAAAAGAGAATAAAAACTGAAATCTACTACGGACCGTGTTATAGTGAACACAAACAGCGAATATTCGGATGCGGATTCGTTATAAGTCCCTGACTTTGACAAGAAGTCTTACGTTGCCAAGACATTAGCGAATACATTGAGACAATCCGCACCAAGGCCGAATTCGCCAACATAAGCCTTATATACGTTCACGCCCCGGCGGAGGAAGAAGATGATATAGCTAAGGATTGCTTCTACGAGCTGCTTGACAAAATCTACGAGCGACTACCGAAGTACGATATTAAGATCTTAAGGAGATATTTTAACGCTAAGGTAGGAAAAGATGATATATTTAGCAGTATTGTCAGGAGTCATAGCAACGGAATTAGGGAATTCGCTGCGGAACGAAATTCCACTATAGCCAGCTGGCGGTTTCCTTCACGATATCGACGAGAGGACATGGCGATCTCCACATCAACGAATGGTCAACCAAATTGATCACATTGTGATAGACATTTAATTATTTTGGATGTCCGAAGAGCTAACATCGACTCGGACCGCTACCTTGTTGCAGCCAAGGTAAGAATGCCGATATCCATCGTGCCACAACAATCCAACAAGAGACCGCCAAGACCTTCGCGCAACCAACCAGAAACCCCTGGTTTGATGAGAAATGCCGAAGTATGCTCGCACCCAAAAACTAAGCCTACAAGGCTAAGCTGCAGGTGAAGACGAGAGCTGCCATTGAACTCTATAGGCAGAGAAGAAGGAAGTAACACCGGCTTTTCAGAAAGAAGAATGAAGAGCAAGAAAAGCGCGCGATCGAGGATATAGAGAGGTGCCACTCCAGGAACGATGTTCCTCGAGGCTCGAACAGAATCATGTCAAGATGAACAAGGAAATATCGTAGTTGAGACACAGTCGATGCTGAGAATATGGAAGAACTACTTCTGCAGAATGTTACACGGTGATAACAATCAACAACATGTCGACAGAACGAAAAATTCAATATTGGCAACGACAGCGAAAACTGCGAACCATCTGACCTGAGTAAACTGAGGACAGCAATATCTAAATTCAAGCTTAATAAGGCAGCCGGAAGAGACGGCCTTACCGCTGAGCTTTATAAAGCCGGCGGAGATGACTTGCTAAATAACATCCACCAACTCTTAAGCGAAATCTGATCGGATGAAAGTATGCCTGAAGAATAGAACCTCAACATCGTCTGCCCGGTCCACAAAAAAGGAGCCCCTCTAAACTGCCAACACTAGTTAGTACATTCCGGGAATGTCTAAAGCTAAATTGTCTTCCCAAAGCGTGGTGTGAAGTCAATGTGATATTCATACCAAAGGCAGGGAAATGCAGTCACACAATCGTGAAAAATGACAGACCAATCAGCCTTTCCTCATTTCTATTGAAAAGACTGGAAAGACTACTAGACATTCAAATCCGTAGTAACTTGAATCCAGGCTACCTTTCCTCAAATCAACATCCATATATCAAAGGAAAATCGGTACAAACTGCTTCATGGGGTAGTTCAAACAATAGATAAATCAACATACCATATCACAACATATCACACTAGCAGCCTCATAGAAGGAGCTTTTAGCAACGTTAAAACGGAAGCAATCGAGATAGCGCTTGGAAAAGCAGAAATAGATACGGTCATCAGTGACTGCATCATAATGCTTAGCCGTCTGCTGCTGCTGCTGCTGATGATGAACTGCGAGGTGGAGAAATGAGAGAGACGGCATGTAATTAGATATTAAAACCTACACTAAAGACATCTGGTAGTCGTTGTTTCCTTGCTCTCAACACCTACCTCACCTAAGATAGGTCATAATCCTTCATCCAACCAGGAATATTAATATTTCGTCCTGGCGAAGACACCTTCTGCCTTTCAGCAGTATGGCTTGTAGAAGGGAACCCATAAAACTCTGATGATTCCGATGTTGCTGTTGCTTTGGAGACTGATCCATTGAGAACATCGTCATCCTCTCTGACTGGGTCTTAGGCATGTTGACCCATTTCTGGTTTAAATAAATCAATTATCTCGAGGAATGTGTTTGATGAGTTTGGTTTATCGTTTTCTGTAGAAAACCGTGACTTTATCTGATTCGTATTACTAAAACGTTTCCTTTTTGTGCAATAATAGTGCCGGGTGGCCAATATTCCTTATTTTTGCGATGATCTTGGCATGGACCTTGTCTCTAATGATGAAGTGTCTCTTCTTAGCATCATGATGCTTGTTATACTGTTCGTTATGTTTTCCATTGGTACTTGTTGAAAATGTTTGTTTCGGTTTTTTATAAATCCAAGGTAGTTGTTAATTTTCTACCAATAAATGCTTCTGCTGGTGACTTGAAATCGAGAACATTACGGTTTGGTGTTGAACGCTATGCTTGTAAGAATTTTTCCAAGTTCTCTTGAATACTTCCTTCATGTTTGAGTTTCTTAAGCGCTCTTTTAAACGTATCTACAAATCGCTCTGCTTGACCGTTGAACTGTGGATGAAAAGCAGCTGTCCGTAGATGTTGAGTTCCTCTGGACTGCAAAAAAAAACTCTGAAACTGATGAATTGAGTTACATTGTCTGAAACAATTTTCTGACAGTCACCACATCGGTAAAAGAAGGCAGTAAGACTTCTGATGATAACGCTTGATGTTAGATTAGTGAGTTTTAATACTTCCAACCATTTTGAGAACGTGTCCACTATGACGAAATAGTATACCCCATCACAGGGACCTGCGAAATCAATATAAATTCGTTCCATTGCAGATCTTGTTACCGGCCATGATTGCAGTGTTGTTTTGAGAGGAGACTTAGCAGCGCTGGCACAGGGTTGACATTGTTGCACACATGCTGTTACGTCTTCATCTATCTTGGGCCAATACACATAACATCTGGCAATAGTTTTAATTACGTCTATACCAGGATGACCTCGATATGACGATCGTGTCGTTGAACATCAAAACTTCATTGACTACTGCATGGCCTTCCCTTCTGGTAAAGCATGAGGATAGTTAGGATGGTATGGTGAGACTTCCATCCTGAGTTCATAGCTCTGATGACTGACTGCAGAAACTGAACTGCTCTTTGTTGAGTGTACTACCTTTTTGAAGTTGACAAGAAGGACTTTGATTGTTTTGAGCAAATGAGATGAAAAATCTTCTCAAATCGAGCTCAGGCTATGACTATATCTTCTTCCAATTTGTTTTTTTTTTTTACCAATTAGGCCAATTTACCGAATTCTGTTGTGGAGATGTATTGAATGTCAAAATCGTACATCATTATAGTAAGCGCCCATATCTGTAGCCAGTTTGCGGTGTATATGAGAATTCCTTTCTTGCTTCCGAAGATTTACAGGAGCGGTTTATGATCCGTGGGAAGATGAAATTTGCGACCGAAAATCTAAAAAAAAATTAAATTTATGGCGCAACAGGCTCGTTAGAGCGAAGGGTCAGCTTTTTTCTCACAAACATTCATGTGTGCGTGTGTACTTATTTGCACGATGGCGGGACCTCCTGTTTTATGCCGAATCGGAACGGCTAAGTTGAGATAAGCTATTCATGACAATTGATACTACTCGGTTGATTTGTGAGATCATCACGAGAGGAGGGCCAGTGAAAAATCATGTGTTGCTACGACTGGGAATCGGACCCAGACCTTCTGCGCGGCAGTTCAAAGCACTCACCATCGCGCCACTGAGCCCGTCGAAAATCATACGGTGGAATTTCTTAACAGCAAAACTGTACCGCGTCTCAGATGGTGTCAAAGATCCAGCAGCATGAGCGTTTACTTTTCCGAAACGTCTGAAAAAGAAATGTAGGATGCATGTGCCTATCCCGACATGGGATGCATCGACCGCAACTTTTATAGGTGAGAATTTTGGCATTTATCCGAGCATTCAAAGTTTGCATTTTTCTGTAGCAAGCCATCCAATGGTGAACGGATGTCTCTCATTTGATTCACGACCTAACGATAATAATTAACAGCTCCGAGAAACGATCTGAGCTCGGTGATGTTCGTCGGTGCTGGCATACTTCGAATCAGATCAATTTTCTCTGGGTCTGGCCTCAAACCATTCTTGTCTATGATGTGACCCAAGTATTTGATATCAGGTACAACAAATGAAAACTTCTCTATTTTGATTCGAAAATTGTACTCCATGAGACGTTGAAGAACTTGGTTTAGATTATGCATGTGGTCTTTGAAGTTCTTTCCATTAATGACTCTGTTATCTAAATACGCTGCAACGCCATCCATACCCGCAAGCATAGCATCCATTAGTTGTTGAAATGCTCCTGATGCAGACTTTAATGAAAATATGCATCAGCCAGATCTATGTGCATATAAAATGGGCTATTTGCTATTTTTGCGAAGATATCCTCAGGCAGGGGGAGTGGAAATTGATGGTGAGTCCGAGGAGTAGTCTGCACAAATGTGAACTCCTCCAGACGCCTTTCGAACAACCACAATTGGTGCTGGTCAGCTGGACCGATGATATTGCGATCTTGGTGACGTTGAAGCTTCTGTTCGATGGTCAGCAGTACTGAACATGCAACTGGCCGCTTAGCCCTGAAGACTGGTGTTGTGTCTGGTTTGAGATGCAGCTGTACTTGTGTTTTTGTACACACCGATGAACCTAAAAGTTCGACATATTTTTGTTTGATGCCTGCGATGGCTGCATTGCGATCAATGTCCGGTCCAACGATTCGACTGTAGACTGCGCTTATTGGTTGATCCCACAAATTGAATGCTCTGAATATGTCCCTAAGATTTCAAGGAATCAATTTTGGAAACATAGAATTTACGAATTTTGACATCCCCTTTGAGCTGAACTCGGCAGGTTAATTCAGCTATCAGCTTGATGTCGTCCAGCGATGTACTTTTGGCTTGGCTTTTCTGAAGTGATTTTCCGGGTTGACCCAACTTTTTCCACGTAGCGACGTCGATCATGCTGATGTCAGAGCCTGTGTCAATTTGTAGTTTGATGGAGTGCTCTACCTCATGCTTCTTGGAACTAACGATGACTGACACAAACTTTCGCAGCTGGGCACGATTGATGGAATTTACTTGCAATTGAATAGATTTGTTCCGGGGCGAAAATTTCTTTCGATTTTGATGCTGCTTACTCTTTTCGAATTGCTTGTTATTTGGTTTATTGTTTTTCGAAAAGCAGTTGCAGTAACCTTCCTTGTGACCATTTCAATTGCATTGCCTGCATTTATGATTTTGAAACGTGCAATCTCGTACAAAATGCATTCCACCACTGTTCCAACATGGTGTTTTTGGTTGGCTGCTTTACGGTCTTAAATGCTGCTGGTTTTTGAATTTATCCTGCATTGGAATTTGCCTTTCCTTTTTTACAGCATTGACTGCCACGTGCGGGGTTGACGAGTGCTTAATGAGGGCTGTATCTTTTTTAAGGTTAACATATTCTTGGACGCCCTACAACAGCTTATTCAAATCCAAATTTATGTCGTCTTCCAACGCAGACAAAAGTTCGATACGAATGTCAGAATCAGACCGTGATTGAAGACCTGTGACAAACACCAAGCATTTAAATTGTTTAACTTTCAATTCATTTAATCGGAAATCTTTGCAAGATTTATTGACTCGTGCTGCGTAGGTGGTAAAATCCTCTTCTGAAAACATGCACTGAAGAGAGATTCTGTCGCACCAAACATAATTTTGAGATTTGTAACCGTTTGATCAAAAGCTATGCCACGAGAAACCTGTGGTAAAATTTATGATGCATATTTTTAATGAGCAATTGGAATTAATTTTCTTATCAATAACCTCACTCTTGATGCATCATCGAGTGGACATATCACAAGAGAATATCTCCATTTACGTAGATAACCAAGCGGTCATAAAAGCTCCGGCATCCAACATAACAAAATCACGAGTAGTTGGACCCGAGTTGCCGCTCATAGCTTAAGGCTCCTTATAACCAAAACAGAGTCCAAATTATTTGGGTGTAAGGGCACAATGGCATTCCAGGAAACGAAAAATCTGACGAGCTAGCCAGACTAGGGTCGTCCAGCTGCATCTCCTTATGCGACAATGGGGTTAGACCCCCCTTGCTTTAAAAAAAAAAAACAAAAAATAACCAGATTCACACAAAGTGAAACAAAATCTAGGTGGCCAAACATCAACACTTGCAAACACACTTAAGACCTTTGGACTGAAATAAGCGGTAATAAATCTAACAAGCTTATAGCTCTGAACAGAGCTTCCGTTTCTATAGGGGTGAGAAACATAACGGGTTACAATATGCTGAGTAAACACTCGCATAGGATTAACGTAACTGCCTCGCACCAACTTTGCAGGAAGTGCGGAGACCCAGACGTTGATGAGGACATCGTCCACCTACAATATCACTGCCCCTCGACCAGCCACAGCCGTAACAAAATCCTCGCCAGCTTCTACTACGAGGACTTGACGGATCTGGCCACAGCACCAATTGCACAGATCGTCAACTTCTGCTGCAAGTCGGGTTGGAGAAAATTCTTATTTGTAGCTAATGGAGCAGCACAAATCATCTAAGTATCACTCTTATTATTAACGCAGCTTTATTTACAGGTACAATAAAGGGTATCGCTATGAGCCCACGTAGGCCCAAACGGGTTTGACGACTCAATTGGGCGTCAACAACCCATAAAACCTAATCTAATTGCGCCTAACAGAAGTATGAGTTTTCTCAACATCGCCTACAAGATCCAATTTGCCCTAAAATGTGAGCGCCTGAAACCGTTTACCAACAGCGTGATCGGCCCTAATCAGTGTGGTTTTAGGGCAGGAAAACAACTGACCAAATTTTCACACTTTGGCACATTCTGAAAAAAAAACACCAAGAAGTCCAAATCGATACCCACCACCTTTTCATCGATTTCAAAGCCGCATCCGATATCATTTATAGAGACAAGCTATACAGATCCATGTCTAGTTTTGGTATACCACCCAAACTAGTCCGTTTGTGTTGGATGACGGTGGAGAATTCTCGCCGCTCCATCAGGGTCGGAATCGAACTTGCCGACACATTCCATACCAAAAAGAGGTTTAGGCAGGGCGATGCACTGTCATGTGAATTATTCAACTTGATTCCTGAGCTGATTGTGCAAAACTCCCAAACCAAAACCAGAGGCACAATTTTCCAAAAATCGGTGCAACTACTAGCATACGCCGACGATATTGACATCATTGGTTGGACACAACGTGTTGTCATAGTCACGTTTGCTACTGTAGAAAAGAAAGCGGCAAAGATGGGTTTAAAAGTAAATGAGAGTAAGAATAAGTATATGCTGTCAACACGAAAGAACACCCAACATCGACGAATTGAACATGACGTCACCATCGTTAGGTATAACATTTTCTACCTCGGCTCTGCTATTAACTCTGACGACAACATCTCGTCAGAAATTAAACGAAGAATTACTCTTGCCAACCGCTGTTTCTTCAGGCTAACAAGGAAATTTGGTAGTAAAGACCTCACTCGGACTACAAAGGAGATCCTTTGCAAGAACCTGATCATCCCAGTCCTGCTATACGGCGTTGAGACATGGACTGTATCAAAAGGGGATTGAGTAATCCTTGGTCGTTTCGAGAGGAAAATTCTTCGAAAAATCTAAGGCTATCGAAATGAAGATTCAATCACGAAATATATGAGCTGTGCATCGACATGCCTATGATAATTGGACGTTTAAGAGGGCTAGGACATGAAGAACGAATGGACAGCAATATTCCAACTCGCAGAGTCTTCAATTTCCATCCAGACGTCGGGCGCAGTAGAGGAAAACCTCGCTTAAAGTGGCGCGCACAACCGACCTCAACCAACTTGGAGTGCGCAACTGAAGTCAGCCGATTATTTATAGCTTTCACATCGACGTTCGTAAACAGCGCCTTCCAACCTCAGTAGAGAGATTCCACCTCCGTAAGACGTCTTGGTACATCAATCAACAAATGTTTTCCGTATCGTAGATAATGAATTAAAACAATAAACAGCACCACAAATAGATGAATCGCCATCGCCAATAACATAAAAAATCATTGCAAACGTTAGTTTTTACAAACAAATAAAAAAGTTTTATCATTCAGCTATGAGAACTAATAGGTAAAGGCGAGGAGATCTATAAAGACATAACCTTCTGCATCATACATTGTACATTGAATAGGGAGCAAAGTGCATTATTTCTGGTGGACAATAACTTTTTTCATATTCTCTTCGGCTTGGACCCACATTCGGTTTTCATTTATATTAATGAATTGTTGACCACTTGGACGAAGCCTGTACTGTATAAGATGTGGTATGGCCAAGCGAGTGATTCGCATCCTGTGAAAATGCCACTACGGAATAGCGGGAGACCCTATTAAGGAGGAATTTTACGACCAGTTACAGTTAAACCAAGGGGACCCAAAATCAACAAGGAAAACATTTTCGGCGCGTTAGTTGAAAATCACAGCCGACGAACTATGAATCTGCAGAACTGTGTCCACAAAGTTACCTGACTATCTCCAGGTTGGTCATAAGTTGGTTGGCCGAGTTTGTATGTTTCCGGTTACGAATTCGATTGGCTCCTGCATTTTCTTTTTTTAATCAAGGCTCATTATTTCTTCTCGGTTTGAGGAGATATAAATAAACGTGTATGCATGCTGAAGGTAGCGTGTTCCCTAACTCACAAATCCTCCTAGTTCTCAGCCTATATTCAGGCCCTAGCCTATCAGTTTGGCATTGGTGGCATCTTGCAACGTAACAGGCACTTTGGGCTGCACTGTTTCTCAGTCCCACTTTTAGTAAGTGTGGAGTTACATGTACGATCGCCGTTAGAACAAACTAAAATCGATTGGTGCCATGAAAAATAAACCTACTGATGTACTCATACAATCTGAAAGGAAGTAAAGTAAAGGAACCAAATGCAGTCGTCCTTTTTCCACAGCATGTTCTAAGAGCCTATTGATGCTAGCGCCAGAACAGCATCGGACTTTCTACCTATTTATCTGGAGACAGCTTCATCGGTAATAATCGGCTTCTGGCTTTCTACAGGCGTTTCGAAAGTCTCTTATCTAACTTATGCCACAACATTCGGAAGCAAGCCGTTTTTTTTTTGAATCGGTTGACATTTGCTGAAAGTGCAAATATTATAGCGTGTGGAGAAGAATAATTCATAGGAATAGGCGCAGCAGATAGCAATCGGTTTGAAGCCAAGGATTTCTGTGCATGGGTGAACGCTTTGCACTGGTCGGGACACTCAATTCCAACGGACGTTTCAGCTAAATACAAGAGGTTTCAGATGTTTCATCAACACAATATATTTCAATGCAAGAAAGGATGATTTTGGGAATACAATGGCAAAAAATTTAACCACAGTCGAATGAGTGCAAATTAACGTCTAATTTCCAATGTTTGTTATGATTCCAGTTATTTGTTCATCTGGCTAAGTGCTACCAAGGTATTTGTCAATGGATTCGTACACGTATTTCTCAGCAACTGCTCCTCCACAACATACATTTAGATTGTTTGTTTCTTTCTTTCTAGTGAAGGGCGCATTTATTTTTTTTATTTTAAAGAAAAACCAATTTATTTGATATTTTGACAAGAATTTAATTGAATTGAATTTTACTGAGTCTTTTTTGGTATCGATAATATTGTTATATATGTTTTTTTTTCGTTTTTCTTATATTTAAATAATATCTTCGCATGTTTTTAATTCTTTTTTAATGCTAAATGTATGAATTTTTACAATTGTTGTGGAGATCTTAATTGCCGGCTTTGTATTTACCTGGCTAACACAAATTGATTCACTTATTCTATTTAAGGTTTGACAATTTTAATTTAAAAACTTGAAGTTAAATGAATAGTGGGTATGCCAAGGAAATTTCCGATATTTTGACAAGTCAATAGTTATTTGTATGTATGTAGGATCGAGAAAATAAAAGTGGTGACACTGTTCACTTTTTACATTATGATCGTTTCACTCGACAAACGCAGACAGTCTCTCTGAAGTCGTCAACCCAAGAAGACGTCCTTATACGTGTACTGTGTATTGATTTTAAGAACATATATGTAAAACTTTCATTCCTTACTTAAATATAATATATCTAGTATAAAATAGTGTTTTTGTTTTGAATTGAAACCCACATGTATGCATTCATGTATTTTATATAGTCTTTCATTTAACGGTTACATTTTTATACAAGTTTTTTTTTTGCATTTTAGCTTGTGTGAAATTCGGAGGCTAGAATGTATGCCATCCTGTTCTGTTGCTCATATCTTTATATACATTAGAGTGCCTACATGGCATATCTTTTACTCTTATTTTACAAGGAGTAGCTCTTAACGTCGGAGCTATTTAATTTTAACTTTGAACGATATTTTCGTTTTACTCTACTTAACCTAACAACTGATATTGATATATGATATGATATTTTACTTTTGACGCCAGCGTCTGGCTAGTTGTCTCTTTTCTGAGGTACTGACTGTTTGAATCGTATAATTGCGCGATGTTTCTTTTTTGGTTCGTTTTGTTTTTAGCTTTTGACATTTGTATTGCGATATATTTTTTTTTCTTTTTTATTACATGAGATGTTCTTACATTCTAATTACAATGGTTGACCGAATAAAATAAAATACAATAATTTATGTTTTGCCGATCGATAACTATAGGAGGAATTATATTGTTATTTAAATTTTACTTCTTATTTAGTTTTGTTTTTGTGAATTGTGGGAGTGTTTACCGGTTAGTCCCGGTTATGGACACTTACTGTGTTCAAGTAGAAACTGATTGCTCCATCTGCATTTGATAGGAGGTTTTCTGTTATAATACCTACAGGATATGGGTAGGGAGAGTCAGTCCAGGGTGTATCGCGTTATTTTGTGAAAATTTCTTAGAGCTGTTCTTAGCATGAAGGGTTTTAATTAGTTCGATCCTCCTGCTATGTTCGATTAAGGACTGAACGTTAAAAATTTATAATTTTAAAATCATTATATGGTACTAACTGTAAGTTGGTTGAGGAGAAACAAGTAGTCCAACCACTTTTGGGTAAAATTTACCTTAGCACAAACTCACTTTTTTGGCTTAAAAAAATTGTCTTCCCGTGCTGATCCTTTATCCGTTTTTAAAAATCATATTTAGTTCACAAGTTATGATTCACTTTTTTGGTTAAAAATCCATACACATTGTGTGTAGTTGGATTTTTTTGCTGCTGCGGTGAACGCAGCATTTCCATGTTGAAAAAAACATACCAAATAAAAATATTTTAACAAACAAAACTGTTGACTTAGGCGCCTGCCTGACGACTTTACATACCCTGAGTGGAGCAACGTGGTTGTGTGAGCGTGAACTGTCCCCAGAAAGAGAGTTAAAATCCTTCCGCGAAGCGCGCCACCCAGAGTATCGTAAAAAAAAAAAAAAACTGTTGGACTTAGTCGCCTGCCTGACGATTTAACATACGCTGACCAGACAAACGAAGTTGAGTGAGCGTAGAAAGAGATTTAAAATAATTTGATTATTATATTTATATTTTAGGAAATAAGTAGAATTTTATTTTTTTATCTGGCAGGGCTGCAGTGATGTTCTTCTTCTTAGCCTACTTATCAACTACAATCCGGCTATTCTTTATAAATATTAATAAAGAATAGCCGGATTTTTCCTGTTCAAATTGTTGAGGATTTTATTCAATGCTCTGGTGAGATTTATTTAAATGGAATCCCGGAAGAAGGCTAGGCTTGGCTAGTTTTTCATTGATTTTTGTCTAGCATGTATGTTAGTTTTAAGTTGGATTAAAATAAAAATCAATAAAAAATAATAGGAAATACATATTTCGAGAATTATCAAGAAAATAGTGCAATATTTATAAAGAATAGCCGGATTTTTCCTATCCATATTTTTGAGGATTTAATTCAATGCGCTGGTGAGATTTATTTAAATGGAATCCCCGAAGAAGACTAGGCTAGGCTAGGCTAGGCTTGTTTTTCTTGAATTTTTGTCTTGCATGAAAGTGAGTTTTTAGTTGGATTAAGATAAAAATCAATAAAAAAAATAATAGGAAATACATATTTTGAGAATTTTAAAGAAAATGGTGCAATATTTATAAAGAATAGCCGGATTTTTCCTATTCATATTTTTGAGGATTTAATTCAATGCGCTGGTGAGATTTATTTAAATGGAATCCCCGAAGAAGACTAGGCTAGGCTAGGCTAGGCTTGTTTTTCTTGAATTTTTGTCTTGCATGAAAGTGAGTTTTTAGTTGGATTAAAATAAAAATCAATAAAAAAAATAATAGGATATACATATTTCGAGAATTATCAAGAAAATGGTGCAATATTTATAAAGAATAGCCGGATTTTTCCTATTAAAATTTTTGAGGATTTAATTCCATGCGCTGGTGAGATTTATTTAAATGGAATCCCGGAAGAAGGCTAGGCTAGGCTAGGCTAGTTTTTCATTGATTTTTGTCTAGCATGTAAGTTAGTTTTAAGTTGGATTAAAATAAAAATCAATAAAAAATAATAGGAAATACATATTTCGAGAATTTTTAAGAAAATGGTGCAATATTTATAAAGAATAGCCGGATTTTTCCTATTCATATTTTTGAGGATTTAATTCAATGCGCGTGAGATTTATTTAAATGGAATCCCCGAGGAAGATTAGGCTAGGCTAGGCTAGTTTCATTGATTTTTGTCTAGCATGTAATTTAGTTTTAAGTTGGATTAAAATAAAAATCAATAAAAAATAATAGCAAATACATATTTCGAGAATTATCAAGAAAATGGTGCAATATTTATAAAGAATAGCCGGATTTTTCCTATTCATATTTTTGAGGATTTAATTCAATGCGCTGGTGAGATTTATTTAAATGGAATCCCCGAAGAAGACTAGGCTAGGCTAGGCTAGGCTTGTTTTTCATAAATTTTTGTCTTGCATGAAAGTGAGTTTTTAGTTGGATTAAGATAAAAATCAATAAAAAAAATAATAGGAAATACATATTTTGAGAATTTTAAAGAAAATGGTGCAATATTTATAAAGAATAGCCGGATTTTTCCTATTCATATTTTTGAGTATTTAATTCTATGCGCTGGTGGGTTTATTTAAATGGAATTTCCGAAGAAGACTAGGCTAGGCTAGGCTAGGCTAGTTTTTCATGAATTTGGTCTAGCATGTAAGTTAGTTTTAAGTTGGATTAAAATAAAAAAGAATTAAAAAACAATAGGAAATACATATTTCGAGAATCATCAAGAAAAGGGTGCAGTAGTTATAAAGAATAGCCGGATTTTTCCTATTCATATTTTTGAGGATTTAATTCAATGCGCTGGTGAGATTTATTTAAATGGAATCCCGGAAGAAGGCTAGGCTAGGCTAGGCTAGTTTTTCATTGATTTTTGTCTAGCATGTAAGTTAGTCTTAAGTTGGATTAAAATAAAAATCAATAAAAAATAATAGGAAATACATATTTCGAGAATTATCAAGAAAATGGTGCAATATTTATAAAGAATAGCCGGATTTTTCCTATTAAAATTTTTGAGGATTTAATTCCATGCGCTGGTGAGATTTATTTAAATGGAATCCCCGAAAGCACAAAAGCAGAGCAAATTGCATCTATTACCTGTGAATATGTTAATTGGTACCATCAAGCGAATGATAGAAACTAGTGCTGTAGCAAACGGTATGTATTCGTTACTGAGTAACGGGTATTCCATTACGTACCGATTAACGAAACGTTACTCTCCAATAAATGTCGTTACTAGCACGATTTCGTTACTTTGGTCATGCGTTTGTTATTTGGTATCGGTATGTAGTAACGCAATCGGTATTCGGTACACCATTCATAGAAGAACAAAATAAAAACAACATCTCCTGCCTTTTTCTTTTTTCTACTGTGCGAGTGTGTGGATGTGTAGAAATGTAGAGTGTGCGGACTGCAATACAATGTATTGGTATTTGGCAGTAATACGGTAGCACTGTAGCAGCAAAGCATAGATACACACATAATACATTTTCCAGCACCAATTGGTTTTCGGTTTCGCACAAGTTGACTGGTTGAGTGGTTGCTTACAACTTTTATTATCGAATTTATCATTTTTGAGTAATCTTTATGTATGTATATGTAACACGCATTCTGTGGCCCTTGTTTTTGTCTGACTTCTGTTTAGTGCAAGAGCGCGAGAAGCTTAACTGTTATGTTTTTGTAGGTGTGTATTGTTTGAGTTAATTGTAGGTGTGTATTGTTTGAGTTAATTGTATTTGTAATATTGTATCCTTTATTGATTTAGTTACGTTTTGTTAATTGTTACTCTGTGCGATCGTTACTTTTATATTTTAGAATTTCCTTTTTGTGTTTTCGGATTTTTGCTATTTCGTTTCCTCGTTTAGTTGTTAAATTGGCATATTTTATTTTTAAAATGGATCGAAAAAGAAGTAAATTATGGAACTATTTTAGTCCAATACCAGATAATCATGAGAAAGTTAAGTGTGACTTATGCCATTCGTCTTATTCGGTTAAAGGTGGTTCAATTACAAATTTAAAAAAACATTTAATGACAAGACATCGGACGTCATATCTCAGCGAATCTATATTGGTTCCAGTTGAGCATCCTTCCCCAATGCCTTCGACAAGTCACCAGTCATGCGAAGATGTCCAGGAAGTCCCAGGTTACGATTGCAGTTCTTTAGCCCCTTCCTCATCTTTGATTCCTTCAGAAAAAAAACAAACTGACATTTCAACGTTTCTAAGAAAACGTATGAACGTTGGACGCGAAAAAAAAATTAATGATTTGGTTTTGAAAATGATAATTAAAGACCTTCAGCCGTTTTCTATTGTGGAAGACTCTGGGTTTAAGGCCTTAATCAATTATCTAGAACCAAACTATAAAATGCCATCTAGGTATCTCGTTAGTACAACTTTACTTGATGCCCAGTATTTGCTTATAAAAGAAAAATTAAAAAATGAACTAAAGCTTGCTGACTATATCTCATTAACAACCGATGGATGGACTTCTCGTGCAACAACTTCCTATCAGGCAGTGACGGCACACTATATTTCAGGAGATCCTTGGGAACTACGTTCAGCCTTGCTAGGATGCTTTGAGTGCCACGAAAGGCACACTGCCGACTATTTAAAGCAAGAGCTTTTAAACCTTGTAGAGTCCTGGGAAATAAGCAATAAGATTTTTGTGTGCGTCACAGACAACGCAGCAAATATGAAGGCAGCGATACGATTAGCAGGATGGGACCATTTTCCTTGCATTGCTCATACAATGAATTTGATAGTCAGAGCTGGGCTAGGCGTAATTCAACATCTAATTAAGAAAGTGAAAGCCATAGTTGAACATTTTCATAGGAGTTCTGTGGCCACAAGTAAATTGATTTTAATGCAAGATCAGCTTAAACCTGGCTCGAAGGCATTGAAACTCAAGATGGACGTGATAACTCGCTGGAACAGCACACTGGATATGCTCGAGAGGATCAAGACCTTACAGGAACCGTTAGAGGCGACACTTGGTCTGTTGCATAATCCGGTACCCAATTTGTCAGAAGATGAATGGGTCGTGCTACCGGAAATTATCCGAATTTTAAAACCGTTCAAGACAATAACAGAAGAATTGTCTTCTCAAAACGAAGTAACTATTTCGAAGGTTTTGGGGGGAACAAATAGTGTCTTACGCATTTTAAATAATTTGAACTTAAAACCAATGGGTGTTTTATCAAAAAATCTGCTTGAGAAATTAATTTTAGAATACAATTCTCGCTTTAGAAACAGTTCGCGCCACTTAGTCTTATCGAAGGCAGCTCTCCTAGACCCTAGATTCAAAAAGCAATCATTCACGAATGATTCTTGCTATGACCATGCTAGGCATTTATTACAAACAGAATTAGAAAGAATGCCAAGGGCGCAGGAAACCCCAAAATATATAAGTGATAACACGAATAATCCAATAATCGAAGAAGAAGATTCCATTTGGAATGATCACGATAGGAATGTAGCCTCAAGCTCCTCCGTTTCCACTGTTGCTGCCAGTGTCATTTCAATTCGTGAGTACATGGACGCAAAGGAATTGCCGAGGAAAGAAAATCCACTTAAATGGTGGAGTGCCCGAAAACTTTTGCATCCAGAGCTGGCAGATTTAGCAAAAAAATACTTGTCTGTGATGGCAACATCAGTACCATCGGAAAGAATTTTTTCTAAATCTGGCCAAATTTTAAGCGAAAAAAGGTCATCATTAAAACCCAAGCGGATGGAAAAAATATTATTCTTAAATGCTAATCAAGCATTAATTTCGTAAAATAATGTAATCTAATAATTGTGATATTTTTTTTGTTATCTTGAGGCAAATGAATTGCATTTATTTTCCTTAGTTTTGTTTTTTTTATTGAGTTCCTATTTTATTAGTTTGTATTTTTTTATGTGACATTCATTAATTTCCATTTTTTGAGTTTGTGAAATTATTATAATAATTTTTGTTTGAGTCAAATGAATTGGATTTTTATTTATATTTATTTATTGAGTTCCTTTATTTTATTAGTTTGTATTTCTTTATGTGACAAAAGAATTCACTTGTAGTTTTTTTCATTGAATTCCATTTTTTAAGTTTGTGAAATTATTATTATTATTATTTTTTGAGTCAAATGAATTGGGTTTTTATTTATATTTATTTAGTTAAACGAATATTTCAATATTAATTTGCTCAGTAAAAAAATAATTGAAATAAAAACGAATTGGTTTTTTTGTAGGTTATTCAGATAAAAATGTTCTCCACTCATTAATATTTGAAGTTTGTTTTCTCTTTTTATTTGGCTATCGTTTCATTAAGCAGCTACTCAACGTGAATATAAAGGTATGTATAGACGTCTAATTAAAAAGTTCTTACAATTTGTTTTGTAACCTACCTCACAGAAGTAATTTAAACTCTCTTATCATTTAAACTCTATCTCATTTAAAAGTTAATAGATAATTACTATGTTTATGTGAAATTGTAAAAGTAACACAGTTGAATGCAACGTTCACACCTGATCTTCTTCAATCTGAAGTTCCTATTGAACATAAATACTAATTTCAATCGAAGTAACGAAAGTAACTAGTAACGAAATGTTTGTAACGAGTATTCATACCAAAAGTAACGTATACATACGGGTACTCATTTTGACGTTACTTTTACAGCTCTAATAGAAACTGTCCGTTGTTTCGTCGAAAAGTAAATGTGCTCAAGGAAATAACTCAATACTAGCAATTTTAATGAAATTTTTTTTAAAATTTTAACAGAAGATAAATTCTTGTTTCGATCCGGATGCGCTGTTTTTGTGTCAATCGGTTGAGAATGATATATCAAAATATGATAAATCCATGCCTGCATACTATTTGATTTTTGAATGTATGCTATTGATGGCTATGGGGTTACCTGCTTGGTTGACGGAAATTTGGTATAATTCTCACGTTCGCAGTGTCTATACTGATTTCATCACAGGGTTTTCGTCTGTTGTGGAATTCCAACGACGATCGGGTGATGCAAGCACGTTTTTGGGTAACACGTGGATAAACCTAGCGGTAACTCTTTCTATCTATGATATACGAAAGATAATAATGTTACTCTTTGCAGGAGACGACCACGCCATTTTTGGTGATTTTCCCAAGGCTCCTGTATCCGGGTTATTTGCTGACTTGTTCAATTTTGAAGCAAAGACTCTCACACATTTTGAAAATCCGTACTTTTGTGGGAAGTTTTTGTTACACGCCTCCCCGTACGTATACGTTGTGCCTGATCCTATTCGAGCTGTGACGAAACTTGGACGAAGAGACTTACGTAACGTCGAACATGTTGAACAATACATCTAGGCATGAGCTATAATTGCGAGCATGAGGCGAATGACAAGACTTGTCCTGTATTCATCAAAAAATTTAAAACATTCAAAGATAGAATACAATATTAGCAATTAAAAATGTGTAATAACCTTTACTTGAATATACAAGGCTCAGTCAATAACTTTGATGAAATTGAAAATATAATCGAAACGAATAATTTTGAATTTATATGCTTAACGGAAACTCATCTAACATCGAAAGTTGAAGACAAAGAAATTTTTATCAAAGGGTACTTGACGGTAAGGTGTGATTCAATATCGACACGTACAGGAGGTGTGGTTTTCTATATAAAGGATATATGGCAAATTGATATCTTAGAAAACGTATCCATAAACGTAGAATTGTGGTGCTTAGCCCTAAAAATAAAATTTGGAAAGCATAATATGTTGCTGGTGGGACTATACAGATCACCAAGTACATCGGAAAGGTTGTTTTGTGATAAATTTCGGGAATGTATGGAAAAGCTTCCGTCTAATGAAAGCACAATAATAGTTATGGGAGATTTCAATATAGACTGGTTAAAAAGTGATACATATAAACTACGAATTGAACAAATTATAAATGACAGTGATTTTATTCAATTAGTTAACGAACCCACCAGGATAGCACATACATCACGAAATACGGGTGATTCAAGAAACATAGGGACAACAACAAGGACTATTGTGGATTACGTGATATCAAACTCAAATAAAGTGCAAGCCAATGTGATAGATATATATAAAATTAGTGATCACGAAAGCATTGAAATAAAGATAGAAATGGATCAATCAGTGAAAAGTGTAAATACAAAAATAGAAACGTTGAAATACAATAAAATTCGCTTCTGTGACCGCGTGTACCTTGGACTCGAAGATTTCGCAAATTTATGGGAAGTTGGGGATGTAAACCTGACTGCAAACATTGTATCGGACTGTTTGAAAACAGCGGTGAATAGTTTGAAATGTATAAGAAATATAAATATTAAGGGAACAAATCCATGGTTCGATAACCAACTTAAAGTAATGAGAAATATGAAAATTTACAAACATAAAAGAGCAGTGTGGTCCAATCTATCAAGTGACTGGGAAAATTTTAGAGTGGCTAGAAATGAGTTTAAATCAGCTATTGATCGAGCAAAAAGTAATTATGTAAACTATAAGATTCAATCTTCTAGTGACCAGAAAACAATGTGGCGAACGATAAAAATGCTAGTACTCAAAGAGCAGAAAAGTGCAATAAAAAGTGTTGTTTTTGATGGTGTGCTAGTAAAAGACTGCGCGATGCTGGCAACAAATTTTAATGTCTTTTTTGTACAAAGTGTCAGTCTATTGAATAGAACTATTCCCAATGTCTCTTACGAAAATATTATTTCAAATGTAAGCACAATATTTAAATTTAAGTCCATAATACCTAATGAGCTAAAAAGTATTTTGAAAAATATGAAAAATAAGAAGGATCCAAATAAGTTAAGTATGAACATGATTTTAGACGCGTTTCACATTATCGGTATGAAATTGTGCGCACTAATAAATAAATCGATGACTGAAGGAGTGTATCCGAACCTATGGAAAGAGGCGATTGTAATACCGATTGCAAAAGTGAATAACCCGAAAGAGCCATCTGATTTTCGTCCTGTTAATATGTTGCCAAATGAAGCTAAAATACTGGAAAAAGTGGTGCAAATTCAACTTCAAAAATATATGGAAGACAATCGATTGTTCGTAGAATGTCAATCTGGGTTCAGAGGCAGGCATAGTTGTGAATCTTTACTAAACCTAATCATCGCGGATTGGAAATATGAAGTTCAACAAAATAAGAAGATTGTTGCTGTTTTTATCGACCTAAGAAGAGCTTTTGAGACAATAGACAGGAACATCCTTCTGAACAAGTTACATCAATATGGTATAAGAGATGCAGAATTTAAATGGTTCCAGTCATATTTAAATGAACGCAGGCAAAGAACAAGAGTTGAGGAGGCAATTTCTGAGGCGATAAAAGTTAATTTAGGAGTACCACAAGGATCAGTTTTGGGAGCGCTGCTATTTATTATTTATGTAAATGAAATGCCAAGAGTATCAAAGTACGCTTCAATACAGTTGTTCGCAGATGATGGTCTACTCTACATATCATCAAAAAACGTAAATGAATGTATAGACAAAATAAATAATGATCTAGAAAGCCTTTACAAGTGGTTTCAAATGAACAAACTAAGTCTAAATATAAGTAAAACCAAATGCATGGTCATAAATGGACAACCTGAGGCAGATATTATAATAAATGGTGAAAAAATAGAAGTAATTAATGAAATTAAATATTTAGGAATTGTTATTGATACACGTTTGAATTTTAGCAGTCACATTCAATACATATCAAAAAAAATTAGTAAAAAAATTGGATTCTTTGGAAGAATTAGAAAACGAATACCTCTTGTTAGTGCAATTAATATCTATAATTCAATTATTAAACCTCATTTTGAGTATTGTTCAACAATAATATATTCATCAAACGCAACAATGATGGAAAGATTGCAAAAATTTCAAAATAAAGCTATGAGAATTATTTTAAAATGTCATTGGCTAACACCGACTGTGAATATGTTAAGTGTATTGAAATGGTTAAATGTGAAACAAAGAACAGTAATGAATGTATTAATTTTTGTCTTTAAAATGAAGTCCGGAATGTTGCCTAATTATTTATGTGATAAAATAATGTATGTTGAAAATGTACACAATTATAATGTGAGAAATAGAAATGATATTCGTCTTCCACTATTAAGAACTCAAAACGCCCAAAACAGTGTTTTTTTATAAGGGATTTAAGATGTATAATGAATTACCCTCAGAAATCAAAAATGAAACTAATTTAATAAGGTTTAAAAAACACATTATTACGTATGTAAGAAATAATTGTGAAAGATAAATGTATACCATTTTAGTTTTAAGAAAATATATTAAATGTTATAATAGCTTATTACCTGCTAAATAAACACAAATGAAATGAAATGAAATGAAACAATACAGAGTTTCTATGAGTGACGTATTGACCCCCTTAAACAATTCCCATATTGTGTGTCAGTTAAATAGGGCTATCACTGAAAGGTATAAGACCGAGATTTCTGATCATCAACCACTAATAAACTCGTTATTATACCTAGCGAATAATAAGGAAGAGTTTCACAAGCTGTTTTTCAGTTTTCCTGAATCTGTAAGTCTGCAGTGAAAGCACCCACTGATCCTTCTGATGCCACTAAATATCAGAGTGTACAAACTATAGGTTTTCAACCTAAGGATGTGAACATAATTTTTTGTCCTATTTTTGTCATAATTCGTGATAGATTGCTAAGTGTTTTGGATAAAAAACTCGTAATGTACACTTGTATGTCTCATGATGAAATTGGACACATAGGTACTGACAAAATGATTGAATTGATATCAAAAAGTTATTGGTTTCCGAAAATGAGGAAAAAGATAGACAAACACATAAAAAATTGTTTGAAATGTATAGTTTACTCGTCTAAGCACGGTAAAGAAGAAGGTTTTCTTCATAGTATTCCCAAAGGAAACGTTCCATTTGAAGTAGTACATATAGATCACTACGGACCTGTAGATCATTCCAGGTCACAAAAAAAGCATATATTAGTGGTGATTGATGCATTCACAAAGTTTGTCCGACTATATCCGACCAAGACCACTAATACGAAGGAAGTTATAAAAGCTTTGACAGAATATTTTAGATCTTATAGTCGCCCCAAATGCATAGTTTCAGACAGAGGGAGTTCGTTCACGTCTAACGATTTTCAAAATTTTATGTCAGAAAATGGTGAACGACACATACAGGTTGCAACAGGATCGCCACAAGCAAATGGTCAAGTAGAAAGAGTAAACAGAAGTATAGGTCCAATGATAGCAAAATTAGTCAAACCAGAAGAAGGGGTCTATTGGGATCACATATTAGAGACAGTTGAATATGCGTTAAATAACACAGTACATAGAACAATAGGACAACACCCAAGTATATTATTGTTTGGTGTAGATCAAAAAGGAGAAGTGATAGACGAACTTAGAGAAAATTTAGAAGAAACTAAGCAAATGATAGTTAAAACAGATCGTAACGAAGTAAGAAAAAAGGCAGTTTTACGACAAGAACGTTCGCAAGAATATAATAAAAAATACGTTGATAAAAAACGTCAAAAGCCAACCAGATACGAAATAGGAGATTTTGTACTAGTTAAGAATTTTGACTCACATCCTGGTGCGTCGAAAAAACTGATACCAAAATTTAAAGGTCCGTACCAAGTAACTAAAATTTTAAGAAACGATCGTTACATAGTTAAAGATGTTGATAATTTCCAGCAGTCTCGTTTACCGTACCAAGGAGTTTGGGCGGTTGCCAATATGCGCCCCTGGTTCAAAGGAAGTCGCGATAACAAATGTTAAACGACGTTTCAAGGTTGTCGTGTTACGCTATAGATCAGGTGATCTAGCTGGTTAAGATGGCCGAGTTGTAGTAGTATATGTATTGACTAGACGGTCTCAACCATTACCAATACAAGTAGTTGTGTACATACGTATACTTATATATAATACTATACCATTTGTCACCCTTGTCCATTATATTTAGCGTTGTATGTAAATGGCAAATCACCATGAACAACACTAAGATAGATATAGAATACACTAATGTATATGTATATAGTCACTCTTATAAGTCACGTATAAATAGTCCCCACATATGTAAATATATCCCATACACATGTTTCCCTAGTATTAAGTATAAGAAATAAAGAGAAGAGTCAGGTCGATTCTGACGTGCAATAAGTGCAGACGCATTTTATTTTAAAGGAAAACGCGCAATTCCAACTAGAGTCTCGGGCTACATTGAGTTTATGATAAATAAAACTTTGATGTTCTTGCCGTCTCTGAAACTCATCTGACAGAGGACATCAAAAATAGTGAAATCAGTCTTCCACCCTACATTAATCCGTTGCGTTGCGATAGTACAAGCAGTCATACAGGCGGTGTCGTATTTTATATTAAAAAGAGTCTACGGTACAGAATTATTAGTGAAATACATATGTCGAAAAGTTATCAATTAAAAGTGTAACGTTTGCCTAAGACACCGAACCACGATCGACTTTGCGAACAGACCTTAGCGACTTATCTGTCATTGTATGTTTGCCCCTGGCTGTCATCAAACATTTGTCCATTTACCGCCATTTTTCAGTCGTCAACCAAGCAAGTCGGTCGTGGATAAAGTGCCAGCAAGTGAGTATGGATAAACATGAATTTGCCATATATATATGAATAATGTAATTTCAGAAAATAAACCTCCAAATTGGAATTTACCAACGTGGTGTTCTTTTTGGCATTTTTGTTTAAACGGTTGACGACAACATATTCCAATGAAAGTGTGGTGTTTATCTTACGAGGTCTTAACAAATGCATTTAAAGAAACTCTAGCGATTTTCTACAGATCTCCAAGTAGTTCTGAACGTGAATTTTGTACGACATTCTCAAATTGGCTTGATATGATATTGCATACAAATTCCGATATAACCATTTTCGGGGACTTTAACATAAATGTTCTTAATATGGACAATACTTATACCAAAGTTTTACATCAAATTTTAATTCAAAACAACTCAAAACAAGTGATAAATACACCAACGAGGATCACTGAGCACACGAGGTCATTAATAGACTTTGTTATATGCTCCAGAGAGAAATATATTTGGGCAGATAAAGCTCCGGGATTAAAAGTTGATGATTATGATGTAATAGCGGTTAAAGTACTGGTACTTAATAAAAAAGCTATGAACGATAAAAAAATACATCGACCTATTCAAATATAATAAAATCCAATTTAGAGCCCTTCTTATTGAAAAATGTGAACATTTAGATATTAATAATGACTTTAACTTAATATCGTTAATACTACAAGATAATCTAATATACTGTGCCAACAAACAAAAACAAAAAAAGACCAAAGTGCAAGTTAACACGATCACCTAGACGCAACCCGAAACATGTATCGGCATGAACAAACCTATTCCCAGATGAGTCAGCAGTTTATTGGAGCATTTACCCCAATGCATGCGCGAGGTAATTGACACCGAATCGGATGCACGCGCATTACAAAGAATAACGGAGCAGCTCAAATTGGTGGTAACCAATTCTGAGAGCTGGGTTAGGGTTTATGAAAGTATTGTTAGTCTAGATTTGGAGTCGGAGCGTGTCGGAATAAACTTTTGTAACGTACTGATCGTTTTGTTTTATTTGTTGAATAGGAAGTCGAACCGCTGGGCCCGCCCCTTGGAGGGCGATCGATTTTTTTTTTGGAGTCCTCCTACAGAATAACTTTAACTGGCGCCCAAGTAGGGACCGGCTTAAAATTCGTGTAACACAAGGTAATCTGGCAATGATGTCTCCTGAGAAGGAGAAATAAGCGAGACAACAGATGTATACGATCGCTAGATACATTTTGTTGAATAATGGTCGAGTTAGAATTCAAATAAATTCCTTTAAAATTAACTATTTTACCGAGTTTAATTTACTTTGAAAGTTTGATTGTTTATTAAACGTTAAAGTTCAGAAGTGGGATAAGACCTAACTAAGTTAAGTTGATTCTTTTATATACATTCGATTGATACCTTGTATGTGAGTAATATAGTATTTTGTGTTTGCGATTGTGCTCGGAGCGTAGTTTAGCTTGAATTGTTTGTATTTCGTATTTCAAGAAAATTGGGTTTTGTGCCACCGAAGTGTTCAATTTTATATATATATATATATGGTTGTTGAAATCAGGGGCGATTCCTCTCAGTTAGCTAGTTTAGCGGCGCTAAACCAAGAATTTAAATAAATAAATTCTTTGAAATCGAATGACAAGGTTAAAGTAATTATGAATAATAATTTCCATAATAAATGGCATACTAAATAACAAAACTACCTATTTACAAATCATATTTTCCTACACACAACACAATACTCAGATACAAAAAATTTCCTTTCAAATATTCTTTAGCTTTAAAATTTGCGATATACAAAACAAACCCAATTTCCTGCCTGCACTGCACACAGCATACACACAATCCAAAACTCCCTTAAAAAATACTCTCTCGCTTGTAGCTTTAGCCGTTTTGCGTAAAAAATTGCGCTACCAATTTCCATACAATCTATATATGAGTGTTTGACTACCAGTTATAAGCAAAACCCAGTAAAATAAGCGGAAGCGTTAGCGCAAACAAATGCGATAAACTTGAGAGAGGAGTCTGTACTCTGTACTCTGTCTGCATCTGTACGTGTTTAGCAAGCAGAATGCAGATTGCAGATACATTTTGTGGGTTCTCTTTATTTGTACTTTCGTGTCGGATGTTTCTCTTCATAGAGAAATTGCATTAAGACGCATTGTCGCAGTGTGTTTACTTGTGTCGTTATTTGTTTGAAATTGAACATTGTTATTAATTCTCAAAAGTGCAGTGCGAAACTATTTAATATAGGTATTATTTTATACATTTTGCGTGGATTATAAATGTGAGTAAATAATATATTTGAAGTGCTTTGGAATTAGAGAGTGCTCTTGTTTTTTATTATTTGTGAAAAGTGATATAAAAGTAATGCAAATGGCTAAAAATACCTATGGATTATAGTGAAATATTCATTATTTGTATGAAAAAGTTAACGTGAAATTTTATTTGCATTGTTAAATGAACACTCTTCGTTTTGTTTTGATGATAAAACAATGTTTAAAATCAATATATTTTTTCGTTTAATTGGTTTTGAAGATTTTGATCATCCAGTACCTACGAAAAATTGATTTGATGAATGAATTTGAAAATTAACAGTAAAATTTTGGTCATTTGCTTGCACTTTTTTTTTAAATTACGGCGGTCAAAAAAATGTTCTTCATAACATTTTAAAATAATCTTGTAGGAGTTGTTCTCTTCTTTTTGAAACTGCTCATACTTCAAAGCAAATGCTATGTTTTTATTTATTTGTTTCATATTACATATTTGAATAGGAAAAGGTACCTTTTTATTAATATTAATATGTAATAGGATTTTTATTTTGGTAGGAAATAAAATGGAATCTGCAACAATAACTACTCAAACAAAATCTATAATTGAAGATCTATTGGATAAACCATTTGCAACGAGATCGTTTTCGGAAAAAAATTTTATTATTAAAAATAGACGCCCGTGCCCAAAACTATCAGGTTTAAAATCAACGCACAAGGAACGTAATAGAGAGTATACTAGAAACTTTAGTGAAAATCAGTTTTCCCTCTACCCATGGTTAGCTGGACGTGAAAATAAAAATAAACTTTTTTGTTGGCTTTGTTTGCTATTCTCCGGAATTCATTCTGTCTGGTATTCATCGGGTGTTAACAATCTGAATACTCTAACCACACTTCAAAAAAAAAAACACAAACAAAGCGCATCCCATTTACAATGTGTGTTTAAACTAGCTCGATTTGGTGAAAGTAGGATAGACGAAGCTTTAAGCTCCCAGTTAAAAACTGCTAACACTCAACATAACATCCAGGTTGCGAAAAATCGTGAGGTGCTCAAACGCCTAATAGATGTGACATGTTATCTCGCAAACCAGGAGTTATCATTTAGAGGCCATAATGAATCTGCTTTGTCTTTAAATCGAGGAAACAACATTGAGCTTTTAAATTTATTGAAACAATACGACCCTATACTATCACAGCACCTTGAAACGGCAACGGTTTTTAAAGGTATGTACCTCAATGGCGATTCAAAATGATTTGATCAAAGCGGTTGGTGAGCTTTTAAAAAGTCATATTTCAAAAACAATTAAGCAGTCAGAGTTTGTCGCAATAATGCTTGACGAGACTTCTGATATTCAAATGAAATCTCAACTATCCGTTGTATTTCGGTATTACTTTAATAAGAAAATTCTTGAAAAGTTTGTTGGATTTATCGATGTAAGCTCTGGGCGAACAGCAGAAGATTTGTTTCAATTAGTTACAGCTCTGTTGGAAAAATATGAAATAAAAGATAAACTTGTAGCCCAGACTTACGACGGGGCTTCCGTTATGAGTGGTCATTTGAATGGACTTCAAATGAAAGTTAAGAACGTATGTCCCAATGCTGTATTTGTCCACTGTTATGCACACGTATTGAATTTAGTCCTGTCTCAAGGATTAAACAATATAAGAGAGTGCAGGATTTTTTTTTTAGCACTTTGAATGGCATCGCAACGTTTGCATCTCATTCAAGCAAAAGGACATATGCTCTTAAAGAATTTTTAAAAAGAAAACTTCCATCGTTAGCCACGACTAGATGGTGCTTTAGTTCACGACTTGTCAATGTTGTCTACTCGTACGCCGAAAACATTCAGCAATATTATGAAAGTATTCAAACTGATGAGACAAATACATGGGAAAGTAATGATCGGATGGCTGCATCAGGTTACTGTAAATTTTTGAAAAGCATTGAAACTGTTTTTCTTTTAAATGGGTTTTCAAAACTGTTTTCACACACAGATGTACTTTTCAATACATTACAAAATGCCAATATAGATATTGTTTTTTGTATAAACCAAATAAAAAAGCTTAATGAATTTTTAATAATTCCAAGAAACGAAGGGTTTCAGGAAATTTGGCATTCAACATTGCAGGCTATGCCATCACATGCTGACAAACGAAAAGTTCGAAAAGATCAATTTGCTACAGATGAAACCAAATACAGAAAATTATTCTTTGAAATAGTTGACAATTTAAGTATGCAGATATCAGAAAGGTTTGCGTCCTTTGAAAAAAAAAATTTAGTAACTATCGTCAAAAAAACAATTTTCCTGAAGAATTAATTAAAAATCTAATAGAAAGCTACCCGAACATGTTTGAATTCACTCAATCAAAGAATGAATTGACTGTTTTTTATCAAAACACAGACGCTGTACAGCCAACAGGTACAACATCTGTGGGATCGTCAAAAACTGCAACACCATTTGATGTCTTGCTCTGGATGGAGACAAACATCGCCGACAGTTTTGAGCAGGTGTACAAGCTTGAAAAACTTATATAAACATATCTAATGACATTTTCAAATTCAATAAAAGTTAACGACACCGTATACCGAACAAGGAAGAAAGCCGCTTATGTCGTACCGCATCCCCCAAAGGCTATTTCCGTAACGCACCTAGAGCACGAAACGAAACTATCGCTTCCATATTTGCATCATATTCATATCGACAACACAAATCATATCGAAACACTTAACGAAGAAATATCGGCTTAAAAAATTCTCTGACGCAACAGACAACATGCAGTCACATCAAACCAAATTGACTCCATAATAACACAAGTCAAGAGTCGAAACGAGGACGTGTCGAACTTAACAGGGGGAGGAGTAAACGCACGCGCACATCAACCAGACAGCAGAGTGAACTTGGCATAACCGGACACCGGACATTCCACCGGACACCGGACATTCCACCAGCACATTTCACTCCCAACACGCGCTATTCTCACACTACATTTCCTCACACTACATTCCCACACATAATCCAATCATATCACCATTACTGCATAATCAGCACCTTTTATCCATTCACCCCATGCACCGACCTATTCCCTTACGATGCACATTGTTCAAAAAGATAAAATTACTTTAAGGTAGAATTAATTTATGAAGAAATAAATCAGTGAGGAATTGAACCTGAAAGGAAAAAGTCGTTTTATTTACAAACGAGCTTAAATAATTTATACAAACGACATTGCCATCAAAATAAAGTTCCGATAAAAATAAACTTTATCGAATTCAAAACGCAAATTGCCAATGGAATGTTACATGTTGGACATCATGTTGATAAAAAAAAGAGAGGTAGACCAAGTTCGAGTAATGCAAGTGTCACTTCCTCACCTGTCTCCGTTTCCAACAAAAGACGAAAGGAAATAACACAGCGGCCAATTTTAGATATTCAATACGATGGCATTTGTCATTGGCCGATTCCTATTGAAAATAAAGAAAGATGTAAGAACTGCAATGATAGGAAATCGTTTTCAAGGACAAAATGTCAAAAATGTAATGTTGCCTTATGTCTTACACGAAACAAAAACTGTTTTTTTAAATTTCACAACAAAGACTGATGAAATTTGTGTAATATTAAAGTTTACGTTATTTTTTATTTAACTTTACACTAAAATTATTTATGAAGTAAGAACTAATTTAAATATTTTTCGATGTACATATACTTCTATGAAACAAATTCTTTAGTATAATACTTGAAAAGTCTGAATTAATAAATAGCAAGTCTGAATATACCTACAAACAATTTATTATAATATAGAGTGTATCATTTCGTTAATGGTTAACATGTTTTTTTTAAATAACAATATTTTTTTATGTTCTTTTTGCTAATTTTAATAAAACTATATTTCCCAATGTAGCCATATGGCTACCATTTAGCCCACTCGATGACTCCCACCAAAAAAAATAATGATGCAGTTATCTTTAAAATACTAATATTATCCTGAAAAACATCAAACTTATTTTTTTACCCAAATATTAATAATTTGGGAAGGAAAGGATTAAGGTATTCAACGTGCTTCCAGTACCAACGCAACACAATACAAATTTTACCTTCATTGTCCCTTTATCGGACTACTTGTTAGTCAATCTTCAAGGTGATCGTTATTACATAATGACAAAGGTAGAATTTTCATCATGCAGACAGAGGTCTTCAAATATGTTTTGGTGTAATCTTGAACATCCCTTGTTTACATCTAGCGCTACAGTCAGTTCCTGTGAGATGAATATTCTTCAACATAAGCAGATTTTATCTACAACCTGTGTAACACGCATTGTTCCAACAAACACTTATGGGTAAAAATGCATCATCCTAATACATGGATATTTAGTATGCCTAACGAAACTAATATTGATATAATATATCTAAGTCCAAAAGACTTAATGGAAGCGGGATATTACGACTACAACCCAATTGTATGATTAAGCAACAAAATATGATAATTATTGGAAAACAATCCATAACCACCAGATTCGACACTTCCTTCTTGCCAACACTTAATATTTCTGACCAATTGATTAATTTCAGACACACAAAAAATGATCCAATTGTTATCCAAACCGACGTATCAAATGATATCATCCAACTGGAGCATTCAATAAAGTACCAACAAGGCCAGGAAAAGATGTTAAAGGAACTGAAATACAATAAAATTGAACAGTATACCATCTTCGGCACCGTTACTACAATACTGATAATAGCTACTGTGTTATTCCTCCTGATACAACATCACATTCAACACAGAAGACAACTACCACAAGCAGCAGTAAGAATGCACCGAGCCAGTAGCGTAAACGCACCTTCACAAGTCATTTTAGATGATGATGACTTTTGTGTAATTCCGATGTAAGGTGGCCGCAGCATGTTATGTCAGCATAACAGAAGAATTTATTTGCATTTAATTTCGCTGTCACTTGACACACCTACACGCGAATGGGTTTTTTCAAAATTTAATAATAATTGAAGAATTTGTTAGTGTGTCAAATGACTTGCGAACTCATTGTAAATATTATTTGTAAGACAAGCACTTTGTTAGTATATAAGTTCATACTCATAAATAAATTAGTTCAGTTTTCATTAAGAAGCTCACCAAGAAAAAACATTTTTTTTTGTATTAGACTTCCCCCCATCAGTGGTAAGGGGTCAGACAAACAACTGTTGAAAAGTTTTACTCAAGAATTATAGAAATACTTTCAACAATGTCTAATTTTAGACGTGTTCATGAAAGCGATTAAAAGGTTATAAATGCTAAGCAAATTCTCTATAATGAAATGTCTTTAAAAACATTTTTATCAGGGCTGAAAGAACCACTGCGTTCAACAATTAGGGCTATGAGGCCAGGTAAAATTACCGACGCTTTCAATTTTTGTCTTGAGGAGCAAAATGCTCACTATTTCAGATATCCTAGTTATTTACATGGAGGACCCTCAGTTAGACTAAATCAACCCGGAAACAATAATTACCAGCAAGTCATACATAGGCCTATTCGACCTAAACAGATCTTAAATCAAACTAACAATCAAGAGTTTTTTAGTCCTATGAAACAACATAAAAAACAAACCCATTTTTGACGAAGCCCATAAGTGAATCCACGGAACTTATTTATAAGTAGAGGAGGCCCCTCAAAAGATAAAGAAAACAGTGTAAGTTTACACATCGAAGCAGTCGCTCTGCAACCCATTACAAGTCCGCGACTTTTTTCGCTAAATCCTTCGTGAGGTACCCACTGACACAAAGACATGTCAGATACGACTTAACAAAGAGTTGGCAGCTCTATCCGCTCCCATAGAGGGCGAGGAATGGGAAGCACCCCTAATGGCTCAAGCAGTGGTGGATACACCACAGATAAATTACCGCACAGACATCCCTTTCAGGCACGTGACCCAGGTCAAGACACCATCTCAGATAAGCCACCGGCCCCTGCACACCCATCAACGACGTCAAGCTTAACTAAAAATGACCAGCTATCCGTCAATTCCTTCATCCCGTCAAGTGCAGACTTATCTGAAGAACCCAATGACGAATTCATTTAAGCAGACGCTGATGCACTGCCAGGAATAGCAAAGATACTTTACGAAGAGTACGCCTTCAGAGACGAAAATTTCGTCAACAAAGTGTCTCTTAGCGCATTCAGTTACTACTGCGCTGTTATGATGTGGGCTCGGATGTTCAAAATGCAGGAGATAAAAAAAACATCCATTGACCACACACGAACGCCAATTTATCCTGGATATCTATACCAGCAACTACGTGATCCCAAGATCACTCGAGTTACGTCGACCCCGTCTCCTAAACAAACCTATGGCATTCCAATAGATTGGATGTCATAAGAAATAGAATATTCGAAATGTAAGTCAAAACCATAAGTTCAACCGAGTTCATTCAAACTCAGTTGAAATATATAAAATATAATAGAAAACCTTTAGTTCAACAGAGTTCATTTAAACTCAAAATCGAAATATATGAAATGTAATATGAAATCCGAAATTGCAATGTAGCAATAACTAATTAATAAGTAATTAATAAGTTATTGCAGGTATGGATAAACATTGTCAAGTTAGTCTTAAGATTCAATTCAAACAATAAAGTCATTCTTTCACCGTATTATAAACGAACTTGTTTTTTTTTATTTTACGAAGCAAGAACAAACTTAAGTTGCGCACCATCAAAGAGATAAAGACGAAATTAACAACGTATCCAGTACTGGCTTGCTGCGTGACTTCCGCCTTCTTTGTGGCCTGTTATGTCATCATCAAATTGAAACAACATCAGAAGAAAAAACGCAACCAACTTGACCTACAGAATGTCATTAAGGCTCTGGGAAAGACCGAGGACGATCTTAACTTAAGGAAGGGAGGAGTTAACGCGATGAAAATTATAGATGACCAAGCATCTCACCAGCGGTCATCGTCGCCACCAGACCCGCTAACCTTGAGGAGATCATCGTAGTCAGCGATGTACGAGGGAATAGCGTAACAGCATGGGACCTCGTTACATGATATCTTGCACAAGCGGCAAGATAAGCACTTCGTTCGAGTGTCACACAGTAGGGTTAGTTTAGAATTTAAGTTTTTACTACTTTCACTTCTCGCTTAAGCTCGCACAGAACAAGTTAAATAAATATTAAATAATACATTTGCGCAAACAAGTATTTTATTCGAACTTATATATAAGTTATAACTGTAAAAGAAGATAAACGAATATTTTAACTCATAATATGTTTTTATCAGAGAAGTCAGATATCATATTCATATAATATCCGACTCACATCCTATCTATCAGAGAAGCCAACTACGTTATTAAAATAAAACGATAAGACGACGAATAAATACACGTCGACAGAAATTATAAAAGATAAACAAATAAGAAGTCAGATATCATATTCATATTATATCCGACTCACATCCTATCTATCAGAAACACAAGTCAATAAATACTGGTCATCTGCGATGTTCCAGATAGTTCTTAAACACCATCTACAGTGAATTCAATAAATCAGAGCTCAGCTCTGAATAATCATTTTTAAAAAGTGTTTTAGTTAAAAAGCATTTTAAATTGGCGCAGTCGGTAGGATACTCTTTTACATATGAGTATCCTTTGCGAAAAACAACCTACAAAATATTTTTAAAAATCGATCAACCCACGTAAGGGAAAAAGTCAGTATCGGTAGTAAAATATTTAAACCGCTATAGTGAAATTAAATTCGTTTGTAATAAACTCGATGCAAAAGAGTATTAATACGTTCGAAATAATAACTAACGACGGTATATTAAATCAATAGTTAAAAGAGAATAGCGGTACAAACATTGATCCAAAAACACTCAAAACCATTGCAAATATAATTCAGTGAAAAAAAACCTTTAACGAAAATAAAGACTCTTAAAATTACTTCAGTGAATACATTTAATCAGTTAGTAGTTCACGTCAACACACATGACCATACTACGAATTCCATAGAGGAAACTGATTTTCAAATAATAAAAAAAAAATATATATATATAATGCTGTAAAAACAACAGATGAGCGTCATCAAAAAATTCAAGGAAACAAAGAAGAATAACCCCAAGTATACGGGCGAAGAGTCATCTACCGAAGAGGAAGATACACACTTAAATAAAATAAGAAACACACCCATACCCGAATATTGTAAGTCTAACTTAGAATTTAAAAATATCGAAATAAATAAAAATATTGTAGAACCAAATTTAACAAATAAAAATATTACAAGTGAAAATATTGTAAATAGTTTGCCAAACTTTAAATCAGAAAAACCAAATAACAAAATGTCTCTAACACTAACTCTCGATCCATTAAAGTATATCGAGAAATTGAATACTTTTGATGGACGAGGAGAGGACTAATATACATTTATAGTAGACATAGATGGCATTATACCAACATTAGAAAAATATAATGACCAAAGTCAACAAATGTGTATTAATATCCTGAAGTCTAAACTAATTGGTAAAGCCAAAAGGTGCATAGAGATTCATGCCCATCTAACTACATGGGTAGATATCAAAGCACTACTCATTTCAAATTTTGGAGGTGTCAAAAGTTCCTTCCAATTGTATGACGAGTTACGACAAACTCCGTACAAAGGTAGTGTAATGAACTTTTATAATGACATCCAAAGGACACTGTGTGAACTGAACCAAAAAACAATTCAGGAAGAGAAACAATCTGAAATCCCTCACAATACTGAAACAGCCCTGAACATTTTCAAAGAACGTTTACCTGTTCATATGAGAACAGTTCTACTTGCCTTAAAACCATCAAATCTACAAGAAGCTTTACAAGAGCTCACGCAAGCAGGTTTTATAGACGATAAATCTGAATTGACTCCCAAAAAAATTATTAGAAACCTCTAAAGTTACAACTAACCCTAAACATTACCAAAACCAAAACAATTTTATTCCCAAAAGTCCAGTACACATTAAACCCCCATTTAATCATAATCCCAATCCAAATTACAAGGGAAATAACTATAACCCAAATTATAAACCCCCATCTAGGCAACACCAACCCATGGATATAGATCCAACGTCAAGTCAGCTCAAAAAAGTAACCGTAAATTATAATGAAAAAGATAAAAATAATCAGGATTTTTCCGTAACAGCCTCGGAAACCTATCCATCAGAGGAGACAAAAAACTCCCCTTTGTTAAGTTAGAAAAAAACAACCAAATACTTAGACTACTAAACGGCGGGAGTAACTATGACTCTCTTAATTTAAACTCGTCATCAAAATAAATAAGAGAGTCATAGACGTGCCTATCACCACCTCCTCGTGGTTCCCGCCGGTAACGTGAAGTGTTGAAAATTTTGACACAACACGGCTAACGGTGAAGGCTTTTCGGTCTCTTAGGGTTGCCAGCCCTATTGACTTAAATTGTTGGCCCAAACTCAAACAACCAAAGCCTCGGATATAATATAAATAATAATGCAGTGGCCCTCAACCCTGCAAACCAACAACCGTCCCAACCCCAAACAACACAAAACCAACACATCTGCGAGATATGCGGTCGAGACTTCTCGACAAAAACCGGTCTCGGACTGCACTCCAAAAGAGCACACCCTAACGAACACGACATAGCCAAAACAAGGATAGATATAAAAGCACGATGGAAGGAAGAAGAATGGCTGATGATGGCCAGGAAAGAAGCCGACCTGCAGACAGGAGGAGGCGTAAGGTTCATGAATCTAGAACTAGCAAAATATTTTACTGAACGGTCTCTCGAGGCCATAAAGAAGGCCCGCCAAAAAGCCGACTATAAACAAGCAGTTCAGAGATTCATGGTACCAAGCACCACCAATAGTCCAAGGGAAGACCTCCCAACTACCAGCAACACCATTCGGACTCGCCAAAGGGCTCCCCTGATACCAACATCTTCGGCACCCGCCACCACAGCCGTACCTCAGGTTAGGCCCCAACAGATCTCAACAGAACACCAACTTCTGCCCCAAACTGATGTCTTAGGAGACAATATTCTTTCTTTCATCAACAACCTGCCCCCTCTTCGTGGATCGCACCACAACGCTGAAACCCTGCATTCCATCTGCATCTCAGCAGCCATTGACGGCCGAACTAACTGTAGGATAAGGTTAGCTGCATACCTCAGGAACATCTTCCCACCACCACCAACTCCCAGAAATAGGACCCAGCACTCGACCAACCCCCGAAGACGCATGAATCGCAGGCAACAACGTCGCCACGATTACGCCACCACACAGCGCAACTGGGACAAACATCAAGGTCGATGCATAAAATCGATTCTCGATGGTCCTAACAACTCGAGGATGCCCCAAGAAGAAATAATGTCTCCCTATTGGAAGAACATCTTTACTTCGGAAAGCACCACAGCCCCACCCTACACGGACCTCAGACAGTCTCTAACCCAGATATGGGACCCCATTAATATGGAAGAAATTAAGAAATCTCGACCAGCCAGTTCTTCCGCACCAGGCCCTGACGGCATCACCCCTGCGCAAGTCAAGTTGATCCCAGCTTCGTTCCTAATTAGGATCTTCAACCTCCTTATGTGGACAGGATCGCTCCCGGATCAACTACTAAAATCCAGGACCGTTTTCATTCCGAAAACCCAAAACGCTAGTGAGCCAGGCGACTTCAGGCCCATAACAATCCCATCAGTGATAGTCAGACAACTACACAACATCTTAGCACGTCGACTATCACTTCACGTCACTATTGACTGCCGTCAGCGGGCCTTCATGCCAACAGACGGATGCGGAGACAATACCACGCTGGTCGATCTCCTATTAAGAGACCACGCCAACACCTTTCGGTCCCTATATCTCGCCACCCTCGACATAAGTAAAGCATTCGATTCCGTGTCCCACGACACCATCTTTGGAACACTCGAATGCTACGGCCTTCCTGCCGATTTCGTCAACTACGTGAAACACCTTTACCGGTGTTCGTCCACGACCATAGTTGGCGATAACTGGGTCTCTGACGAGTTTATCCCCAGACGAGGAGTAAAACAAGGAGATCCACTTTCACCAATTCTGTTCAACTTAGTAATGGATCGCCTCCTCAAACGTCTCCCAACCGAAATAGGCTCCTACATAGGAACATCCAAATCTAACGCCCTTGCCTTCGCAGACGATCTGATACTGTATGCTTCCACACCAAAAGGACTGCAAACACTGCTAACCACTACGGAAAGTTTCCTAACATCGTGTGGCCTAGCAGTAAATAGCTCCAAAAGCTACAGTATCAGCATCAAAGGACAACCTAAGCAGAAGAACCTTGTAGTAGAGCAAAGGAAGTTCACCATCGCCGGAAGGGAGATGCCAGCACTAAGGAGGACAGACACGTGGAGATACCTGGGGATAGACTTCACGGCGACAGGAAGGACCAAATACCGACCACACGAGGACCTGATGCCGAAACTGGAGAGACTGTCTGCAGCACCACTGAAGCCTAAACAACGCCTGCACGCCCTAAGGACGGTCCTTATACCACAACTCTACCACCGGTTGACGTTGGGGAACGTCATGATCGGATGTCTTAGGAAGACTGATATCCTCATCAGATCCATGGTGAGGAAATGGTTGGATCTTCCGAAAGACACGCCGATCTCCTTCATACATGCCTCCGTGGACGATGGAGGCCTAGGGATCCCGGCAACACGATGGACCGCTCCGCTTCTTCGTGTCAAGAGGCTTACAAACACCAAGCTACCCAATCTGGAGGACACCACACAGGCGAACACCTTCCTGGCACATGAAATTTATAGATATTGATACAAACCGACGGGAACAGCCTTGAGTCGAAAACCGAAATTGACAGATACTGGGCGCGCAAGCTCCACAACTCAATTGACGGCAGAGGACTTATCGAAGCACCCAAAATTAAACGCGCCCATCGATGGATTCGTGAACCCTCCAGATTGCTGAGCGGACGCGACTACGTCAACTGCATACGCCTGCGCATAAATGCCCTTCCAGCCAAATCCAGGACCACCAGAGGACGCGACCACATAGACCGATTCTGCCGAGCAGGGTGCAATGTACCGGAGACGACGAACCACATCCTCCAGCAATGTCACCGTAACCAAGGAAGCAGAATCGAACGTCACAATAGTGTTGTGAAATTCCTCAAAAGGACTTTGGACCAGAAGGGATTCGCCACACAGCTGGAGCCCCACGTTGCAACGAACGAAGGCCTTCGCAAACCGGACTTAGTTGCAACACTTGGAGAAAAGTGTGTGGTCATAGACGCGCAGGTAGCAACAGACGGCAGGAGTCTCGATGAAGCACATCAACGGAAAAAGGAGTACTACAACACCAGTGAGATCCGTGACTTTTTCCTCCATAACACCACGGCACAGGAAGTAGAGGTGCTCACAGTCACACTGAACTTGCGTGGGATCTGGAGCGAGAGATCCGCAAGCGCGCTCCTCTCCCTAAATCTGATTCGACCAGGGGACTTAGCACTTTTAAGTTGCAGAGTTGCTATCGGCGGTATAATAGCCTTCCGCCACTTTAACAATTATCTACCTCGCAGAGGCATAGGTTAGTGATGTTTTTCCCCCTCTATTTACCATCTGCTACCTCAAGAAGGTACAAATTCATACCGGCCACTTGATGGGTCCCCTCGAGGACCCCAACGTCGTATGAAAAAAAAAAAAAAAAAAAAAATAAAAAAAAAAATAGCCAAATGCCTCGTCATCTAATTAGTGACGCGCATGAATGGATTAACGAGATTCCTACTGTCCCTATCTACTATCTAGCGAAACGGCGGGAGTAACTATGACTCTCTTAATTTATACTCGTCATCAAAATAAATAAGAGAGTCATAGACGTGCCTATCACCACCTCCTCGTGGTTCCCGCCGGTAACGTGAAGTGTTGAAAATGTTGACACAACACGGCTAACGGTGAAGGCTTTTCGGTCTCTTAGGGTTGCCAGCCCTATTGACTTAAATTGTTGGCCCAAACTCAAACAACCAAAGCCTCGGATATAATATAAATAATAATGCAGTGGCCCTCAACCCTGCAAACCAACAACCGTCCCAACCCCAAACAACACATAACCAACACATCTGCGAGATATGCGGTCGAGACTTGTCGACAAATAGACACAGGTGCAACTAATAGTCTAATTAACAACGAAAAAGCACCAACCCAGTTTATAAAAACTAGAAATTCCCCATTGGAAATAAAAACGGTAGGAACTCCTATCTTTATAGACAAGGAATTAATAATTCCAAAGGAAAAATTTATTTTCCACGTAAAGGAAGACTGCATCTTCCAAATATATAATTTCAATGACCACTTTGACGGTCTAATAGGAAATAACATACTATTTCCAAATAATGCAGAAATAAATTTCAAAAGTAAAATTTTGAAGTTAAACAACCAAGAAGTTCCACTCTTCTATTCCAAAGAAGAAGAATTGGAATACCAAAACGAAATTAGTCATTTGGAAAAAATGATCCCAGATTCAACGCTGTTCGAAAATTTGGAACAACAGAGAATTGATCATCTAAATGATGAATAACGTAAAAGTTTAATGAAACTTCTAAAAGAAAACAAAAATGTGTTTTACCACAAAGGCGACGATCTCAGTTTCACGAATCAAATCAATCAAACCGATATTTACCCGAATATATCGTTATCCCGAAGTTCACAAGCAAGAAGTGGACAAACAAATAAAAGATCTTTTGGATCAAAAAATAATAAAACCAAGTACTTCACCATATAACGCTCCTATATGGGTGGTACCGAAGAAACAAGATAAAGAAGGCCATAAAGAGTGGCGAATAGTCATTCACTATCGAAAACTCAATAACGCCACAAAAGAGGATAAGTTCCCAATATATCTAATAGATGATATCCTGGATAAACTTGGAAGGGCAAATTATTTTACAACACTAGATCTTACAAAAGGATTCCATCAGATAGAAGTGGAACCAGAAGATCAAGAAAAACCAGCGTTTAGCACGCTGTCCGGACATTACGAATGGCAACGAATCCCTTTCGGTTTAAAAAATGCTCCGGCAACTTTTCAGAGAATGATGAACGAAGTCCTAAAAGACTTCGTTGGGAAAATATGTTACGTCTATCTAGACGATATAATTATTTTCTCTACATCACTCGAGGAACATATTAACTCGCTAAAAAAGATTTTTTTTTTTGTTATAATTTACACGTACTCAAGGGGTTATGAATACCCTTTTATATGTTACCATAGTACGAGTACGAACAATTACAAAAAGTAAACTTGAAAGTTTCACTTAACAAGTGTGACTTCCTCAAAAAAGAATCTGAATTCTTAGGTCACGTAGTGACGCAAGACGGAATCAAACCTAATCCAAACAAAATCCAAGCAATAAAGCATTTTCCAATTCCAAAAACAATCAAAGAAATCCAATCATTTCTTGGACTTACAGGATACTACAGAAAATTCATTCAAGACTATGCAAAAATCATTAAACCCATGACTCTGTGCTTAAAAAAGGATAAAAAAATAAACACAGAAGACTTAGAATATAGAGAAGCCTTCGAGAAACTGAAGTTGGTAATGACTGACAACCTATTGAATCGACATCGAACTACGCGATCGGCGCAGTCCTAAGCCAATTACATGGACCTCTCTGCTTTGCATCAAGAACCCTAAACAAACATGAACAAAACTATAGCACCATTGAGAAAGAACTTCTCGCAACTGTTTGGGCAACCAATATTTTTTCAAATGATAGTTATTTTTATTTAATATCACTAGGAACTTTATTTGACACCGGCAGTCCGATCAGTCTGATAAGGAATAAATTCGTACCATCGGTCCTAATGAAAACAGAAAACATAAATAATTTTAAGTATTACGGAATAAATAAAAGTCCATTAATTATTCATGGTAGCATAACTGGTAGCGTTTCTTTTCAAGGAAAAAAAATTAGAGTAAAGCTAATGGTAGTACCAGATGAAACCATGGGCTATCCATCCATCTTAGGGAAGGATTTCCTCAATGCAGCTAATGTAAGACTGCAAATGACAGAAAATTGTAAAGTTAAAGAAGAAAGTTTTGAAAATGAGTGTTTGAATTTGCGTTTAATCGAGTTAGAAGAAACAGATGATTTTATAAAGAGTAATAATGTAGATTTTGCTACCAAAGAGAGATTTAATGAAATCATTAATGAACACTATTTGTACAGCAAGCGTCCTGAAGTCCTCGAGACAATGTGTAAGATGAGGTTAATACTGAATAATGATAGACCCTTCCATTGCCCCCCACGACGGTTGCCTTACTACGAGAAAGAGCAGGTACAATTGATATTAGACGATTTGTTGGAACAGAAGATTATAAGACCAAGCAGATCGGAATATACATCGCCGATAGTACTGGTAAAAAAAAAGACTGGAGACTGGCGTATGTGTGTGGATTATCGGTCACTAAATAAAGTAACACTCAAGGATAATTATCCGATTCCATTGATTGAGGATTTACTAGATAGTTTAGCTAATAAAAATATTTTTTTCATTATTGGACTTAAAGAGTGCATTCCATCATATTCAGATGGATGAAGAATCGATTAAGTTTACATCCTTTGTGACTCCATTGGGTCAATTTGAGTACTTGAGAATGCCTTTTGGTCTGAAAAATGCACCCTCAGAGTTTTAGCGATTTGTGAATCGAACATTTGAGGATTTGATTGTGAAGGGGATCGCACCAGCGACCGTTTAATATCCACATAGCAGTGCATCCATTCGTGCTCGATATTTGACACTCACGTATGCATGGGCGGCATAAAGTATTTTATAGCCGACCGGTAATAAACATATGAGTACACAATAAGCACACGCCAGAAAGTGTATCATAGGTTTGTTGCGAGCTCAATTCTCTGAATGTCCGGGCGTTAAACCCCAAATATGCATATGAGGCAATCGAACACCGAGAGGTCAGCGATCGATGTACGATGGATATGTACAATGGATATGTTCGATAGAACAAAAGAAATTGTGTATAAATACCAAACAAATTTATTAATAAAATCAGTCTTGAAACTTACTCTCGACTCTCAACTTATTTTCACTGCGGCCGTAACTGGCCATACTCTTTCGGCGAGCTGCGCCTTAAAAACAGTAGCGTGCTGCGCTGTAAACAGCTTAGGGCTGAATAGGTATTAATCTGGTAGACATTTACAACTTTACACCTCGAAGTCCACTAACAATATATTCCATGCCATCGACGTCAACGCTATCGACCAAACAGGACACTGGATTCAATGGGACTCTAAAGGCAGATGCAGATTATGTAAGACTGGCTTTCCAAGATCAAAGTACTCGAAATGTAATATATACTTGTGCTCCAATCCGCAAAAAAACTGCTTTGTAAGTTTTCATACATAATTTCAAAGAAAAAAATTCTTTTTAACTTTTAATTTTATGTAAAAACTGAAAAAAAAGGTTTTGTAATTTTTCATATGTAGTTTCATTCAAAACCTAAAAAGTTAAACTTTATATCCATAAAAATTTTAAAAAATTTTATAAAAAAAAACTAAAAAAAACTCAATCGATTTTCATTTAAAAGTACGGGGTCATTAAGGTACCAAGATTGATTGATTGATAGGATACGCAGGTCCTTGAAATTCACACGAGTGATTCCTTAGGCCTCTACGAAAGGCTTTATGAAGTAAACAAATTTTTAGGTCCACGCAAAATAATTCGGGCATGAAAGGGATATTTATATATTAGATAATAGGCCGAAAGGCATTACCGTATAATTTAGAGCGCCTGCATTGGGCAAGTAAGTTAGTTAAGTAGTTGATAAGTAAGCTAGTTTTTTCATGATTTTTGTCTAGCATGTACACAGCTGGTCAAAAAAATAGGTGTGAAAAGTTTTGTTGCTAGTTGATTTGTTCCTTCTGCTAAATAACAGTTGTTTTGCCAACAAGACTTTTAACAAAACACATTTTTATTACGAATTGCTTAGTTCCGTTAGAATGACGCCAAGCTTATTGCATTTACTAAGTTTACCGTTAAGTAGTTTATTAATTTGCGTTGCATTGCCATTTTGTACGCGTTAGAAGTTGGTCATTAAAATAGGTGTGATTCATTTAATTGTTTAAATTTTGAGATTTGGTGCAAAAATATTAATAAAAGTGATTAACTTTAAAGGTGAGTTTCTTTTTTGATCATTTTTTCACAATTCTTCTTGAATTTTTTTGTTAAATTATTTTTTAAGATGGGTCGAAAATGTCACTGCTCTGCGGAAGAAAGGGAGCTTGTTCAGCGGTTAAGAAGTGGGGGTAAAACCTATAAGTTTATAGCAGATGCCCTAGGAAGGTCACAGAACTTTGTTACCAATGCCCTTAAGCCAATTTTGGGGTTAGAGAAAAGAGGAAGGCCGAAAAAAACCACAGGTACTACCGACCACCGAATTGTATTTTTAGCGAAGTCAAATCCGTTTGGTTCGTCACGGACTATAGGCGCACAAATTGGGGATGAAGTAAGTGCTCGAACAATCCGGAGGAGACTACAGAACTTCAATCTCCCAGGAAGAATCGCCAGAAAAGTTACACTCCTAAGAGCTAAGAATCGAAGGTCCCGAAAAGAATTTGCCTTAAGATATAGAAGTTGGAACGACCCTGAAGGAGTAAAGAAATGGAGGAATATTCTGTGGAGTGACGAAACAAAAATAAATTTGTTCTCCTCGGATTGTGGTCGTAACGTAAGGCGACCAAAAGGAAAAGAATACCATCCTCGCTATACATTGAAGACAGTTAAACATGGTGCAGGAAATATAATGGTATGGGGCTGTTTTTCCTGGTATGGTGTCGGTCCTATATTTCGTATCAGTAACATCATGACAAAGTATGGATATAGGGACATCTTGGAAAATGTCATGCTTCCATTTTCCGAGGAAAACATGCCCCTCCGATGGCATTTCCAACAGGATAACGATCCCAAACACACGGCCGGTATTGTGAAAGATTGGTTTCGGGATCAAAACATATCGGTAATTCCATGGCCAAGTCAATCTCCAGATCTCAATCCCATTGAGAACTTGTGGGATGAACTGAAGAGAAAATTAAAAGGTCAGTTCTTCACAAATGCTAATCAACTTTGGGAAGCAGTCCAAAATGAATGGTATTCCATCCCTCCCGAAACATGCCAGAAACTGGTCGGATCAATGCCACATCGACTTCAAAAAGTTTTGCAGAATAATGGAGGATACTCAGGTTATTAGAGTAAGTTAAAAAAAAAAAACAATAAAAAATATTAAAACCTTTAATTAATGATCTTTTTAGGAACACACCTATTATTTTGTCCAACCGGAAAACACAACCCCAAAAGTTTTTGTTTTTTGTTTTATTAAATACATCGAAAAAAAATAGACAACTACTGTCAATATTTCTAATTTAATGTACATTTTATAAATAAATTGTAAAAACAATAAATCAATTGAAAATATGACAAAAAAATGATTTTTTTTAAAAATATGATCGCACACCTATTTTTTTGACCAGCTGTGTAAGTTAGTTTTAAGAAAAATAAAATAAAAATGAATTAAAAAAAAAACAGCAATACAGGTTCTTCCTCCTACACTGGCGCACATAACTACCCAGAACCACGAGATTGACCTTGGAAACGTACACGGCAACAGCGTGCAGAACATTAGACGCTTAAGTAACCTTTATCACAAATTAGATATTTCCGTCATTACAGATGCTGCAATCTTCATGTTGATGGCATCCATTGTTACCATTATCTGGCGGAAGATCTACGCAAAACCTGAAATACCGATGATATCTTCTGCTAATTTACCAGAAAATCCAGGGTTATCCTAAGAGGACCTTAGATCTATGGGCCGTAGGTTTTCAAAGGGGGAGGAGTTAACACGATCACCTAGACGCAACCCGAAACATGTATCGACATTGTTGTGAATTCTTTAAATTTAAATCAAATTGTAAGTGAGATCTCTCTCAGAGCCATCTTCCAGTCAGTTTATAAATCGCGACTTACCACAGCCTTACGGTTGTCAAACGTACTACTCACCCTTAATACGTTTCCCCTGTAACACCTCGCCCCTACTCAAGCTTTCTTAAAACAAAACAGAAAACTCCACAATGCACACATCAGGCCCTAACACCCTGAATCAATTCATGTACTTATCAAAAGATCTTTTTAGGATGGACATGAACGCCCTAATCAACAAGATTGAGTTGTTCATGGCTAACATTGGCAACTTTAGCTCAGTTATTCAAAAGAAACTAGCCTATCTTGAGCTAGTTAACCAACTAATGCTCAATAATAATTAATGATTTTGAAACTCCTGCAGTTAAACGTTTCGTCCTTAATTCATCAATCCCGGAGACTTGAACTTCTCAAGATTCTCCAGCTCTGCAATATATCAATTGCGTTCATCCAGGAAACGCACTTGAGAAGCAGACACAAAACCCACTTTGACAGTTATAACATCATCAGAAACGACGCCCTCCAAAGCGCCGCAATTGTTATTAAAAACAACATTAAATATGAAATAGTCGATCCAACCCATCCCCCCCTTTTTACAAACGTTTTCATTAGCATTAATATAAAAATAAATAACACGGCCAAAAAAATCCTCATAGGATCAGTTTATTTTCCCTCCAACTGCTCTGCCGCTGCCCTCTCAAACGAGCTAGCACAACTTGATCTCCTTGCCAACAAATTTTACGGGACCATAATACGTTTGACAGTTGAGTTTCTCATTTTACGCACTCACATCGCATTGCATTACCGAAACTGGCTGAGGGAGGACGCACAAAAGCGTAAGTTAACTCAAATAAGAAAACCATTATATATTACATATACATTAATATGATTATTATAGGAATTAAAACTCAACCATAATTTAAATTGTGTTCTAATTTCAAACGACCGAGGCCAGGGTGAAGCAACAGACATGAACAAACCTATTCCCAGATGAGTCAGCACTTAATTATCTCGAGCATTTACCCCAATGCATGCGGGTTATGTCGAAGCTTCCAACGCTTCAGACAAAAACTCAAATTCCCATAAACTGGCATTTGTAGCAACAAATAATAAAAGAATCATTTTGCAATAATTTTCCCATCGGAAGTGCAATGTACAGAAATACGATATTATTGCGAGACATTACAATTCCAAATACTAAAGTTAAGATTTAATAAAATTGTTTTTTGCGGTTCGTAAGATTCTTCAGCTCAATAAAGACATCAAAAATAATTTCAATAGTTTTTTTTTATTTTAAAAATTTAAGGGAAACTTATGTCCGACGTATTAATAATACTTCTTTGTAACTTACATAGCCTGAAAAACAAAATTAAAGTATGAATGGAGCTAGGTACAATGTCGAAAAATGCGTTACGATGTGTAGATGCAAATTCAATTTATAGTAAATTGGGTTCAGAATTGTGTGCAGCATTACCGGGTTCTCATAGTATCACTGGATGTGATTATACTCCATCTTTTTTTAAGAAAGGTAAAATTAAACCATTTACAATTATTAAAAAAAAAAAAAACGCTCAATTACAACTGGCATTATCTAAACTTGGGAACGAACCGATCGTTCCTGAAAAAGTTTTTAATGATATACAAAAATTTGTTGTTGGTATGCGCTCGTGAGAAGGTGCCTCTACCCACCCTACCTTGACCATCATCTCGCTGAATGGTCCCTTTTCATGGCATTTTCGCTATCATGCGTTCCGCACATCTTTCTTATTTCCTCTTTCCTCATCCTAAATCAACCTACTCAATTAAAACCCATTATTTCTTTAGCGCTGCTATACGGTCTTCACTATTCACTGATTTTCTTCAGCGACCAACAATTCCTGTTGATCCGCTTTTGCTTTTTCTAAGTTTGTCTAAACTTTGCTCTAAAATTTAAATATCTATATGTACGTTTCACTTTGAATCTTTTAAGAATTTTTTTGCCTACCATATTCTTCGGTTAACGCGCTTTTTATTTCGTTGCACTTTTTAAGTGCTTCGTTGTTCTTTTTCTTCAGTTCTTGAGGTGTTGTTCACTTCTTGTATTTAATTCTGTTTCAAACACTAGTTAAAACTGTCGTCTAGCACTTTCGCCTTCAAACCTCAATGGCGTCTGGATTTCTCAACCGTCTTTTGCACAATGGATATACCTACTATGTAATATCTAATCGAAGTTACAACCGACGGCTTTGAATCTCTCTTCCTAATTTCAGTTAGTTACCCGTTTCCAAAATGTGACCCTTTCGTATAGCCCTCTTTTAGGGGTTTTGTACTAAAGGGTTTTTCATTAAGAGCGCTACAAAAGTTTTTTTTAAACAAAACAAAAACGGTTTTGGATATCAATGGAATTCTTTATTCCTGTGAAAGAACGTTCGATGCCATTATGTAAGGAACTCGATTTCTTTCACGGGCGCGCTTGCAGAAGTCCAGACGCTGAACCCAATTTTCGACGGTTTTCAAGCATAAATCGGCCGATACTGCTGCAATTTCACGTTCGATATTCGTACGAAGTTCATCAATCGTCGCTGGCTTGTTGGCATAGACCATAGACTTGACGTAGCCCCACAGGAAATAGTCTAACGGCGTCAAATCGCACGACCGAGGCGGCCAAGCGACTGGACCATTTCGTGATATAACACGTTCTCCAAACTTGGTTTCCAATAAATTGATTGTGACATTCGCTGTGTGGCTAGTGGCGCCGTCCTATTGGAACCACGTGTCCTCCAAGTCCATATCATCCAATTAAGGCAAAAAATATTCGATTATCATTGAACGGCAGTGATTCCCATTCACAGTAACGTGCCGGCGCACAGTGGTTCCCCCCGTAGGCCAAAAAGTGAAATCTCAAGGTTATGTTTATTTATTATTTTGTATGAAAATGTTATCTCTAGTAACGGGACAAATAAATTCCAGTCATCTTTTTCCTCTAAATTGTTTTCATTATGGTAAGATCGATCATGCAAGTTGTGTGTTTTTTCAATATTAGCAAAGTTAAAATTTTCATTTTTTGCATTTAAAATCAAGTAAAATATATTGTTTTTTAATAACAACTTTTGAAATTTAAGTTATGAAACCGGGAGAACATGGTATGTAGATTATTTGTGTATATTTTTTTGTTTGAAATAACTCTCTTTTTTTGTGAAAACCGTTGCTCGATTGAGGTGTAATATGATTTTTGTGTTTTTTTGTTGACTTTAAAAAGTACATAACTTCTGTGCCCCTTGCTTGCCCCTAACAAAGGTTACATGTTTAGTTAGGCAAAATTATTACCTTTCAAGCCATATGAGTCACTTTTTGCGAAAATATGTTAAAATGTAAAAAATCGAACATTGATTGGACAAAGAAATTTGTTTTTATTCACTTTTAGAATCCACCAAAATCTTTCAACGACTTGATATATTTAATATTTGGCGTAAGGTGAGGAAGGTTGGAGATGCTTCCAAGCATAAAGAAACTTTGGAGATGTTTTAAGAAGTCTTTAACTTAGAACATTGGGATGATTTAGTCAAAAAGATTAATGTTCTATGCAAGTCCTTTTTAAAAAGATGGAACAAATCTTCAAGAAACGAGACCTTTTTTTGACAAAGAACGATGATTGGCTTAAGGCCACAGAAGACTTCCGCTATGAGAACAATGGTCCATGTACAAGTAGGTCGCAAGGTAGTCCAAAAAAAACGTTTTTAGAATGCTCTTCTAGAACAAAAAGAAGACGTATTGCAAGCATTGCATCAAAGGATATTATAGTTGGCTACACTAAAGTGTACGTTCGGGACGAGGAGTTTTTCCTTCCCATACCGCAATTAGGCACAATGAAGAAGTAGGCTGAATTGGTCACTTACCAACTCGGTAAACTCAAAAGTAATTTGGAGAATATCAGAGGTATGGAAAGGGGTGACAACATTTCGAAGTTAATGGCAGACATAAACAAAGACGTTCAAAACGTCGAATTGTTACCAGAACCAGAATATCGGAATAAACATGGACAATTGTACAAGAAGTACGAATGTGTCCAAGCGATGATGAGACGCGTGCTTTACATATTCACTGCTGAGTCACATCTCAAGAAGGAGATTGGTCACGTAGCTGAGTGGTGCACAGACGTTCAAGCCGCAATAGATGACTACACAACTGTCGAATCGAAAGAAATATGACGTCGTTTGCTGTCCCTGTCGCTCAACTTTTGTAGCGTCCCTGTTGAAAAACCCGATATCTAAACGATACTCGAACATTGGTACCAACCTAAAACTATTTGTCATTTATTTATTATTTTGCCAGATGTCATTTCAGTCTCAATATGTACCGGACGCTGGTGAACTGGGAAGACATTAAAAATATTTTAATAGTTCCATACTGCGACGAGCGTAACGAAACAAGTCTTATTAAAGACTTGCAATAAATAAGACAGAATAATGATAATGTTGAAAAGTTTTATTCAAGAATTATAGAAATACTTTCAACAATGTCTAATTTTAGAAGTGTTCATGAAAGCGATAAAAATGTTATAAATGCTAAGCAAATTCTCTATAATGAAATGTCTTTAAACACATTTTTATCAGGGCTGAAAGAACCACTGGGTTCAACAATTAGGGCTATGAGTCCAGGTAAAATTACCGACGCTTTCAATTTTTGTCTTGAGGAGCAAAATGCTCACTATTTCAGATATCCTAGTTATTTACATGGAGGACCCTCAGTTAGACTAAATCAACCCGGAAACTATAATTACCAGCAAGTCATACATAGGCCTATTTGACCTAAACAGATCTTAAATCAAACTAACAATCAAGAGTTTTTCAGTCCTATTAACCAGCATCAAAAACAAACCCATTTTTGACGAAGCTCATAAGTGAATCCACGGAACTTATTTATAAGTAGAGGAGGCCCCTCAAAAGATAAAGAAAACAGTGTAAGTTTACACATCGAAGCAGTCGCTCAGCAACCCATTACAAGTCCGCGACATTTTTCGCTAAATCCTTCGAGAGGTACCCACTGACACAAAGACATGTCAGATACAACTGAACAAAGGGTTGGCAGCTCTATCCGCTCTCATAGAGGGCGAGGAATGAGAAGCACCCCTAATGGCTCTAGCCGTGGTGGATATACCACAGATAAATTACCGCACAGACGTCCCTTTCAGGTACGTGACCCACGTCGAGACACCGTCTTAGATAAGACACCGGCCCCTGCACACCCATCAACGACGTCAAGCTTAACTAAGAATGACCCGCCGTCGATTCATTCATACCGTCAAGTGCAGACTTATCTGAAGAACCCAATGACGAATTCATTTAAGCAGACGCTGATGCACTGCCAGGAATAGCAAAGATACTTTACGAAGAGTACGCCTTCAGAGACGAAAATTTCGTCAACAAAGTGTCTCTTAGCGCATTCAGTTACTACTGCGCTGTTATGACGTGGGCTCGGATGTTAAAAATACAGGAGATAAAATAACATCCATTGACCACACACGAACGCCAATTTATTCTGGATATCTATACCAGCAACTACGTGATCCCAAGATCAGTCGCGATGTACTTGAGTGGATTCGGAAATACTACAACTCCGTCCAGTGTCGAAGTGAAATTCAATCTAAAGCCATATACGTACACAAATGGCTATTTTGGAACCGTAAGAGAGCACCTACATCTGTATGCTTCATATCCATGTCTTAGCGAATTTAGCACAAGAATACAAAAAGATTTAGTGAATGCTCCAGGAGATTGGGATTTACCACAAGATTACAGATTTGAAGCACATACCATTATAATGAAGTGCCTAGGATACGAACCGGCTGTATACCTATCATCTGGACAACGAGCGTTTTTCACTCGCTCTAACATCGATGCGAATAACTTCCCAACGAATAACGACACATTATCTTACAATCCATCAGTCGTAAGTAAGATATCAAACGAACTACTAGTAATCGCATCGCTAGAGTCGTTACCACTCCCAGCTGGCGTAAATGGAAGCCAAGGTCTATTGATTACTATCAAGACATCCACGCGCCGACCTGAAACAATAGATTCGACCTTCACTATGGCAGATAATTTCCAGTGTCATAGCGCTGGAGCATATCTAGCCGGCGGTTTTTTGTACCGTATAGGGAAAAACGCAGACATAACCATAGTGATACTTAACTCAATGGATTTAGATAAGTTCACTCTTCGGCGTAACGTATACACTTGCCTACATCATAAAATGCTAACGACAACTATGAGCAAAGCCGCCTAGCAACTACAGCATCACACAGGCAGAACTGTAACAGCACCACATAAAGGTAACAAACAACTTCAAGTTCACACTTATGTAAAACCTTGACGACAAGTGTGTACCTGTAGCCTCAAAGCAACAGCAAAATAACAGCGAGACCTAATAGCGGCATCTAACCTAACACGACATTTCCATATACCCTCACACACACTTTCCTTATCCGCATTCCCTATCAACAAAGAATAGCAAGAGTAAGCGAATTGATGAAATTCAATTCTTGGAAATCTAAGAGGCAAATACTTTAATTCCATTTAATTATAATTGTGCCAATCGATACCAATAAATAAATGTAATTCTAAGAAATTAACCAAAGTATTTTTACTGATAATTGTAAAACCAATTCATTCAGTATTCATTATTTTGTTTTCTTTGTTTTATTTAAAATTCCAAAAAAACCCAATTCCTGCCTGACGACTTTACATGCGCTAACCAGGGGGTCAATTCCCGTTCTGTGATACTGTGATAAATAATTTATCATTTCAGTTTTCACAGCAGTTTTTCATTTTATCACTTCACGAACACACCTAATGCGATTCTCGAACCCATCATGATAAACAGTGGTCTAAATGTGTACTAAAATGTACTAAATGATAAATGCAGTCACCTGTCTGTCATTTGTGCGTTTGTTGTTTTCATCCGGTTTGTTGAGTTTGCATTTTATATATTTATTATTAGCTAAAATGTCGGAAATAATTATAAGAGTTATTATAAACAATAGGCGTCGTATTGAACAGAGGTGATTTATTAATTTGTTGTTTTGTTTTCAACAAAAATAAAAATGAAATTGCTGTGATAAAAAAACTTATCATATGAAAAGATATATATCCCAGTAGATTTTCAGAATTACCTAACTCAATTCGTGTTGATGGCTAGATCTACAAAAGCCATCCCACTCGGTAAATCCCACGCTCCTGGAGCGTTACTCAAAATTAAAGTTCGCGACTTTTTCGCTAAATCCTTGGATAAGGTACTACAGACTTGAGACATGTCTGACACAAGCAACAACAGAGCTGGCAGCTCGAACCGTCCCAACAGAGGACGAGGAAGGGGGAATCACCCTAGCGGTTCTCACCGCACAGGATACACGACGGATCGAGCTCCTCATAGAAGACCTTTTCAGGCACGAGATCCCAGGCCGGATACATCTCGGATCGACCACCGGCACCAGCACACCCATCTACGTCGTCCAGTATTGCTAAGAACGACCCTTTGGCAATCGACTCGTTCGTTCCACCAAGTGCCGACTTGACGGAGGAACCAAACGATGAGTTCATTTACCCAGGCGACGAAGCAATTCCTGGGGTCAAGTATTATACGATGAGTATACTTTCAGAGACGACAATTTCGTCAAGAACGTATCGCCGAGCGCATTCAATTACTATTGTGCAGTAATAACGTGGGCAAGAATGCTAAAGATCCAGGAGATCAACAAGCACAATTTGTTAACCGACGAGAGAGAGTTCATCAGCGATGTATTCACCAGCAACTACGTCATCCCAAGGTCACTGGCCATGTACCTCAGTGGATTCGGGAACACTACCATCCCGTCAAGTATCGAAACTAAGTTCGCCCTCAAACCGTACGCATATGACCAAGGATATTTTGGTCCAATCCGTCAAAACTTACACTTTTATGCGTCCTATCCATGTCTCGGTGTTTTCAAACAACGGATAGTTCAGGATTTGAGTAACGCTCCAGGAGCGTGGGATTTACCCAGTAGCATGGCTTTTGTAGATCACGCCATCAACACGAATTGTCTCGGTTATGTACCAGCCGTCAATCCGTCACCGTCACAACGAGCACTATTCACTCGTTCGGGTATCGATGCTAACAATTTCCCTATATTTTCAATTAAAAAGGGTATTTTTATTTGTCCACCTCATAAATCAACATTTGTCAACATTTTTTATTTCACTTTTAATGTGAAAAATGAGAAGAACTTCATGAATTGACCAGGCACGGCAGCACAACATCCTAAAGAAGACTTCCGAAGTAATACGTGGTTGCGGCGCGGGAATCGTTGACCCAGGTGCAGGCGATATTAGTCGACAAGCATAGAACAAATCGTTCGTGGGGTAAGTACATCTTGAAAGTGATTGGGGATGTTAGAGATAAGTCTGTGTGTCGATAGGAGTATTAAAATACGTCAGGGTCAGGTAGGGTGTTGTTTAAGGCGCGATAAATTTAAACATCAATTGGAATGCCGCCAAAATTACGATCTGCTTCAAACATGGATGAAGGCGACATCGGCAGTCAAGAAGATCTAAATAACACCGCCTTCAGAAGGCATTGAAAGGTAAGGCCAAAGAAGTTGTTCAGTGTTTGCTGATACATAGCGACAACGTAGCTGAAATGCTTATAACTCTGAAGACACAATTCGGTAGGCCAGAACAGTTGGTTAAGAGCCAAATTACAAGACTTCGAAGCATCGCATCTATTTCGGACAACCACATCGAACAGATAGTTCCATTTGCAGCTAAAGTACAGAATTTGGCTTCATTCTTGACAGCTGCGAAATGTGAACACCACCTGGCCAACCCTACACTAACGGAGGAGCTGCTTCTGAAACTTTCAGTGCAAAGAAGAATAGAATGGGCTCAATATTGTATCAAAATCAAGACATCATCACCAACAATTAAACATCTCAGCGATTGGCTGCAGGAGTTTGCGCGGCTGGTGAATTTAGCTTGTGTTGATGTTACCGAATCTAAACTACAAGGCGATCGTATGCGGGTTAAGCGAACGCAGTTTTTTCTAACGAATGACGTGAGCAATGAAGCAGAGGGTGGAAAGTGCGTTCTTTGTGCAGGTGAACATGAAATCTTTAATTGCAAGCGATTTGTAGGGATGAATAATGGTGAAAGATGGCGGTATGCACGGCAATCGAATCGAGGGTCATCGAACCGCCAGCTGTATTCAACGCCACGACTGCGATATAAAGTGCGAAGTTTAATTTGGCAAACGTCAGAACGGTAAGGGACCTGCAGCTGCCTACTCAAACGTTTAACATCGCTGAGCTACACATGAAACATCGTTACATGAAGAATCTGCCAATCCACGATTATAGTGCAGCCACGCCAGAGCTGCTAATCGGACTCGACAACGCCCACTTAGGAGTTCCTAGAAAAGTTATGGCTGATGGATGGAGGTGTCCAGCTTTTCAGGTAACTTCAGTTTCAACATCAAAACTATGCATAACTCCTGAAGCTGTAAGGCCATACCTAAAAATTACAAAAAAACGATACTTAAAAAAGGAAAAGAAAAGGGTAAATCAAGAATCTACACAGATACTCCGGAAAAGACCAGATTAGAAGAACTACAGAGCTCTAAACATGAAGCAAATATAAAAAAAGAACAACCAAAACGTGCAACAGATCTAAGAAATGCTCAGAAATTGCTTGGGCTAGTAGATCCAAAACCTATTAAGAAGCAAAAAAGACATAAGACTATAACTATGGATACGGAATCAGACTCTTCAAACTGTTCTGGTGAAGTTGAGTTACAGGAATCATTCGAGTCCGCAGAAATCAATATGAAGTTGTCTGATGATGACACTATTAATACTGCCCCGCCTGTGGCAGTGATCTTCAGGAAGGGGATTATGTTATATGTAATAAACTTAGAAAAAAAGCGACCTTTCAAGCATTTTGTTGACGATTTTTTTTTCACGTCTGCTTTTTGAAACGCAAGCCTACTGTAACTTTTGTACTTCCAGATATTAAAGATGAGGCTTCTGTTAATATTTATGACATTATCCTGAAGTTACCAAATCCGATAGTCAAGAAAGCCACTAACAGAACAGCTTGTCTATTTAATTGGTGAGATATACGAATCAGAAAGTCAATAATTACCGAGCCAAATTCAAACATATCACAAAGATGGAACTTATGAACACAGATGTCACCGAAATGAAAGCTTTTATAGGTCTTATGTACTACTCGTCAGTATTTAAGTGTAATGACGCTGATCTTCGCATTATATTTGCCACCAATGGAACTGGCCACGAAATATTCCGTTGTGTTATGTCAAAATGGCGTTTTTCTTGTTTGGTCAACTGCCTCCGATTTGATGATTCCAATATTAGAGAGGAACGTCTGAAAGAAGAACCACATGCCCCAATATCAGACATGTTCAACAAGTTCATTTCAAACAGCCAATCTCAAAACACCCTTGGACCATACCTTTGCATAGATGAAATGTTGTTGGCATTTAGAGGTCGTTGCAAATTTCTCATTTACATGCCACAGAAACCAGCAAAGTACGGCATCAAAATACAGTTATTGGTAGATGCCCGAACATACTATATTTACAATGCCTACATCTATCATGGCAAAAATTCGGATGGAATAGGCCTGGATGAACAAGAAAGAAAAATTGCAATACCAACTCAATCTGTGCTGAGACTTGCGAAAGTTGTCGAAAACTCAAACCGCAACATTACAGCAGACAATATTGGTTTAGTTCGATTCCACTTATGGAAATATTGCTGAAAAGGTGACTGACCTACTTAGGTACACTGAAGAAGAATAAAGCTGAGATACCACCATGCTTCTTGCCGAACAAGAATAGAGAATTGGACAGTTCCCTGTATGGTTTCACACTATTATCATATGTACCGAAAATAAACAAAGCTGTCCTGTTAATATCTTCTTCCCACCACAATCGAGATATAGATAATAATACAAGAAAACCAGTTATGATTTCCGATTACAATCACACTAAAGGGGGAGTCGATGAAGTTGACAAGAAGTGTTCAATATATTCATGCAGCCGCAAAACTCGTCGTTGGCCTATGGCAATTTTCCAAAGAATACTACAATCGTGGACAAAATTATTTTGTCACAGCTCATAGCAATATTCTAGTGCGTGTCTCTCTGTACGCGAAAAGTAACGGGATCCATTCCACTTTCCAGTGAGAGATTCTATTTATAGCTTTCAGAATGCAAAAGATGACACTGATAAGTCAATTCATTGCTATGACATGTGATGTGAGAGATTATGCATTTTTGGGTGGACAAAAGTATTTTGACATTGCTTTCATTTAGTTCTCATTTGTTTCGTGAGCATTAAAGACAGCTTTTTGCCATTTTTAAATCCAGAGTATAAATCTTCTACTAGCTTTAAACGCTTTTTTGTTCAATTTCATTATTTTGTTACCGTTATTTCATTAAAATATTGGTAAAACACGAGAGGTAAGCCAAATCCAGCGGAACGAAATGGTAATAAAGTACCACGCAGGTATTTCGGTCCAAAGCCTCAGCAAATTTTATAAAGTACCCCAGAAAACAATTTATTATCAAATTACCAAGCATAAACTGACAAATTCCACGGATAATTTAGTCAGAGCGGGACGACCACGCAAAACTACGCCAAGACAAGATCGTCTAATCTTAGGAAAATTTAAAGATGATGGTATTAATTACACCAAAAGCAGCTTCAATGGAAGTAAAAAAAGATTACGATATTTCAATTAGTAGAAAAACAGTTGAAAGATGATTGAAAGAGGCTAACTTTGCTACTTATGTGGCCCGTCCGATACCTTTTATTTCACTTAAAAATAAGTTGCAACGATTAGCATTTGCCAAATCATTTGTTCACAAGCCTCACTCTTTTTGGGAACAGATTTTGTGGACCGATGAGAGTTCTTTTGAGTACCATGGTTCAAAAAATAAAATTTACTTCAGATTACCCACAAATATTCGAAAGAAAATGAGACCCGTATCCCAACGCATACCACATGGTGGCGGCAGTGTCATGTTTTGGGGATGTGTTTGTTTTAACGGGATCGGTGATTTAGTACCCATCAATGGTACGATGAATCAAGGACAATATTTACATATCCTAAATAACCATGCATTGCTTGCCGGCGACAGACTTATTGGGCAAGACTTTATCCTGCAACAGGATAATGCTCCATGCCATAAAGCAAAAATGATTATGAAGTTTTTGAGAGATTTGGAAGTAAAATTGATCTCAACATCATCGAGAATGTGTGGGTTTACATAAAACGCAAGAGGAGTGCAAATTTGACAAGAACGTGTGAGGAGGCAATTGCTGAAGTCGAAATTTCCATTGAAACGCTTCAGAACTTAATAAAATCTGTTCCGTCACGTTTGCAAAAGGTGATAGATGCCAAAGGAGGGTTTATTTTTTATTAATTTCTTTTTGGTTTTTATAAGTTTTGGCAATTCATATCAATTCATAGCAAATTCTGTTTTGTCAAAATACTTTTGGCCTCCCATTTTAATGATTTTTTTTTTTATAAGATTTAATATGAAATTTAATATTTTTTTTTGTTTTTTATTACCTTATTCCACTATTGCTATAAATAAATTTCTTTAATATTTTTTGGATAAATAAATTATAGTTTATTACACAAAATGTGCATTTTTATTTATGTCAAAATACTTTTGTCCACGATATGGCAGATATGGCAGGCATAAACAGCTTTGTATTGTATCAAATGTGTGCAGATAGTGATGATAAAATGAGAAGAGGAACTTTTATTTTGAATATGGCAAGAGCATTAGTGCTAGATCACATGAAAATGCACGTATACAACGAACGATTGCCAAGAGAGTTGCGAATGACGATCACTAGAGTTTTGGGTAAAGATCTTCCCCCTCCACCACCAAAAACTCAATCTATTCCACCAAATGTAAGAAAACTATGCTCTATTTGTCAAACAAAAATAAGAAGAGTAATAAGATACTGTTGCTTTGATTGTTCGAAGCCAATTTGCCTTCAATGCTCTAAGCCATTATGTGAAGTCTGCCAAAAAAATATGTGATTTTGAGGTTGAATATCTTTAAATTGAACCAATGAATTGATCTCGTTTTTTTTAGTCTGATTACTATAAGAGTGAACATTATAAACCGTACAAATAAATCAAAAAAATATTTATCTTAATTTTTTTTTTAAAACTTTTTTCTACATGTGTAAGTTGTGGAGTAAATATTTATGTCATTTTAATAAATGCTGTTAAACTTAATTCGTCTCTTTTATTGTCTATATTTTAATTTCATATAATAAAGCACACTTTTAACATTAAAATGTAATAGTTAAAAGTAAGAACATAAAAAGAATTTAAAAAAAAAAGCTGTCAAAATGGTGTCTGGTGTACTACCACGTCAGTATAATTGCGAAAATTAGGGCACGTCAGTCGCAGACGGTTAAAGCAACTGTATTTGATCTAATAACAAATCGTCGTCTTACTTTCTCAACCTCGTATCTGCAAAATCTTAGTTTTTTGTTGTTTTTTTTTCAGATTTGGAATCGTCACTGTCCTCCTCAGAAGTGTAGAAAACACGTATCTGAATAGCAATTTTAAGTTAGCCGCAAATGACGACGCAAATTCCTCTCATCTGACTTTCTTTGTCTTGATTTACTGTGAAGGTCTTTATCGTTTTTCTGAGAAATATAATAATATAATATCAGGAAATTTCTAAACTGAAAAAAATTGTAGACGGTCATTTCTGTAAGATGAAAAGGTGGAGCAGAGGTGCGGAGTTGGTGAGTTTGGCGAGAGGTAATAATGATGAAAAGGAAGCATACACCTCAAAAAAGAACACAACCGGTAGGTATCTCATGCACTTATTCCTAAATTATTTGTACTAATGGCATGAAAAATGTGCTGTATCTGATTTTGTCATCTTCAGTGCAATCGTTGGAAACTACAAAAATTATAATAGAGAAAGACAAGATTGTCGTTTTAGATGAAAAGACTGGCCAGTTTGGTTTTCAAGATGCAGAACCGGCAAAAAGCGATGTTATCAATGTTGATAACTGTATTTTGGATGAAAAAACTGGTGAACTAAAACCGCCTTCATTAAGCTTGGAGAGTGGTGATTCTCAGTCTCAGTGTGACTTCTCGGTTTCGACTGTATACAGATTATAAATACAGCGAATATTCCACCGATTCAACCGATCTGGACACGTCTTTAAGGACTCTAGATGAAACCAGTAATTTATGCACTAAAAAAAGCCAAGAAAGGCCAAGGCAATAAAAACAGATGGTTGCGAAATCAATTGAAACGTAGAAGACAAAAGGGAAAACAGTATACTTCAATAAAAAGAAAAACGGGTGAGGGGATTATTGGAATGGAAGTTCGGGGAGAGAGAAAAATAAAACCCAAATGTAATTCACTGAAATGTGCTAAGAGGAAAACAAGGAAGTGTCAAGAAATATCAGAAAAGGCCAGAGATGAAATTTTTCATACATTCTGGGACGTTCTTTCTTGGGAGCAACGAAAACTGTATATCAATTCGATGGTTTTACTTAAACCTGTTGAAAAACAAAACACGGGCATTCCAAGTAAGAGATCCCATACGTTGGAGTATAAATTAAAAGTTAGTGGTGAGGTGAAAGCTGTGTGTAAGAAAATGTTTATGAACACTCTCTGTATCGGCGAATGGTCCGTTTTAAATTGGATCAAGAGTGCTAAAAATGAAATCTGCATGACGAATAAAGCTCCCAAAGTAAATAGGCTCAAACCCATTAATATTACGAAAGCAGAACATATCAAAACATTTTTGAATTCAGTCCCTAAAATGCCATCCCACTATTGACGAAAAAGTACAGGTAAAGAATACGTTGATGTAGATTATGGGACTTGGATGGAATTGTACAAAACTTTCGAGTCTACATGAGAGACAACAACATCCCGCATGAAGAAAAAGCTTCATATAAATGATTTTTGGCAATCGTTCATGATATGAATCTTGGCCTATATAGACCAAAAAAGGACCAATGCGATTTGTGCTATAAATGGTAATATTGGAACAGATGAATATCAGAGGCACATTAAGGGCAAAGAAAGAGCAAGGCTGGAAAGGGATTCAGACAAAGAAAGATGCTTAAAAGGTGAGATACACCTATTTACTGTAGATTTGCAGCCTGTACAAAATGTTCCATTGATCTCTGCTGGTGCACAATATTTTATATATTGGCGGTGGCTTAGCTGAAAGTGCGAACAAGTTCTTCAAAGTCCCGAAAAAACTCTTGAAATCGTTTTCCATTGGTAAATCAATCGCAAGCTAGCCTTCAAAGCGTACGGTTGTGTTTTTTTTTCTTGAGTTTTCTACGAGTATTATATATAATCAAAATGTCTAAAGACAAAAAAAAGTGCTTAAAATGCTTAAACCCCATCCTCGATGACGGTATAAAATGTTCGTTCTTTTGCAATAATTTTGTTCATAAATTGTGTGCGAATGCTACCGAGGAAATCTGCAAAGAATTATTGAAAAAAGGTTCGGAATTTGTATATCGCTGTAACGAGTGTGAGAAATACCCAATAAAAAATTTCTTTTTTCGGGTTAATAACCTTGTGTCAGCCATTGACTCTTTAACCGCAAAAATAAGTGATATCGACGCTCTTCACTTGGATATTAGAAAATTACTAACTGCTGTTGCTATACCCTCTAATGATAAACAAAAAACAGCTGTGTTAAGCATAAACAAAGCCGCAGAGGAGTGTGATACTGTATTCCTTCCTAGTGAAATCAGTGCAAACGGTTCATGTTCCACCAAATCATTTGAGTCAGCTGAGTCTGTGCTATGCTCTTCTAACAAGCCCTCTTTCTCCGCTGTAGTTAGTTCACCTCCGCAACCATCAGCCGAGGCGACAGCTATGAAGATTCCCACCAGTGCCCCGACTAATTCCATACACCCACATTCATTATCATCAAACAATAAAATAACATCTCGCTCATGTATTGAAACCAAGAGTGACAAACCGTTCCAAAAGCGTATCACCGGCAATATAATAACTGCGTTTGAAGGAATCGATGTAATGCCATCATACAATTATCTTCATCTCTCACGATTCTCACCGACAACAACAGCAGCAGCAATAATCAAATACACATCACATAAGCTTAACACTCCAGCAGAGAAATTGACATGTGTACCACTAATAAAAAGAGGTGCTGACCTGTGCTCTCTTAATTTTGTCAATTTTAAGCTAGCGGTTCCTTCGACTACAATGCATGAAGCTCTAAATGCAAACAACTGGCCTCTCAATGTACATGTAAGAGAATTCATATCGCTTCCAAAAAACGAGAAGTTAGCGGTTTCGCTACCAGCCAAATAACAACACTATCAGCTGCTTCATTGTCGCCACAGAGAATGCATAGCTGTTTATCATCGTCATCATCATCTGATTTACATTCTCCATCCCACTATTTCTCTGTTTACTATCATAACGCCAGCGGTATGCGCACAAAAACAAATCAACTTTACATTGCTGCTTCTACACATGCATATGATGTCATAGCTATCACCGAAACTTAGCTCAATTCTAGTTTCTCATCGTCGGAGTTATTGGACTCACATTACATTGTATACAGACACGATCGGCCTTTATCAACTGGATACACAAAAGGTGGAGGAGTACTCCTGGCAGGTTATTCATCTCTTTCGAGTAAGGAAATCATTCTTCCAAATCATTCTGATGATATCGAGCAAACTTGTGTTTACGTTGCTGATGCAATTGCTCATAAAAATATATTTATTATTTTAACATATATTCCGTCTGGCAGTTCTTTTTCTGCATATCAACCATATATCTCGAATATTGATCATGTATGTAAAAATTTAAATTTTAATCAGTATCCAATTGTATTAGGTGATTTTAACGTAGGAAGTATTGATTGGAGAGAGACAGGAAATGATAAATTATTAACACCATTTAATGTTAAAACTGAAATCGAGTCGTTAGTAGTTGATTCAATTTGCTCTCTATCTCTCTTTCAAATAAACAATGTAAAAAATGATTTAAATCGAATACTTGATCTCGTATTTATAACAAATGATTATAAATTTTATGTAGATAGGGATGATTTAACATTATTACGCAATTCAATTCATCACAAAGCTATAATTATTTACCTCAAATCATATGATTATACAAATGTAAACAATAATTGCAATTTATCTCTATTCAATTTTAAAAAAGCTAATTTTGATGGCTTAAACAATGCTTTAAACTCAATTAACTGGCATAATCGTTTTTTAAACTTAAATCTAGGTGATATGTAGGTATAGTCATTTTCTCAACATTCTCTTTAATGCGCTAAAGATATTTGTACCTATAGTAAAAAAGAAAGCAACTCCCAAACTGCCGTGGTTTAATGCGCGTCTCAAAACTCTAAAAAATATTAAATCTAAATCGTTTAAAAGAATGAAAATATCTAATTCTACTGTTGACAGACAGAATTTTCTTCGTTTAAGGAAAGAGTTTGATTTTTTAAATAGATTTCTATACCGCAGCTATATTATCTCTATTGAATCAACGATTAAAAGTAACAGCAAATCATTTTGGTCCTTTTACAATTCAAAACGCAAAGTATCTGTTTTTCCAAGTGCAATGGAATACCGGACAGAAGTATCTCAGGGTGGTAAGTCCACTTGTGAACTTTTTGCAAAATATTTTTCGGATAATTTTCTTGCATCCAATATTTCAAACCCAGCTAATTTCAATAATTTAAACCAAATTACTGATATTGGGCATTTAGAATTTTCGGAAAATGACATTTTAGAAGCATTTTTAAATGTTGACGCTAGTAAAAGCCCAGGTATAGACACCTTACATCCAATTATACTTAAAAAATGTGCTGAGTCTTTGGTTGTTCCTATAACAAAAATATTCAATATGTCATTATTAACTGGAATGTTCTTAGACCAATGGAAAATTGCATATATTTCACCCATTTATAAAAAAGGCGCAAGACATCTTATTGAAAATTATAGACCAATTACTAAACTTTCATGCATTCCTAAACTTTTAGAAAAAATAGTTAAAGAAAAACTTTATAGTGATATCAAGCAGCATATATCTCCAATGCAGCATGGTTTCGTTAAGGGTAGATCAACAACCACAAATTTAACCATCTTTACGAAATTTTGCCTTGAAACAATTGAAAATGGAGCACAAGTGGATGTTTTGTACACTGATTTCTCAAAGGCTTTTGACAGAATTAACCAAGATGTTCTAAAACAAAAATTGCCAAAACTTGGTTTTCATTCTGAAATACTTCTGTGGTTAAACTCATATTTAACAGATAGAAAGTTGAGGGTTAAAGTTGATAACTTCTACTCAGATGTATTTACTGCGACTTCTGGAGTACCACAGGGTAGCCACCTTGGACCGTTGCTATTTACTTTGTTTGTTAACGAAATTCCATCACTTCTATCAATCAGCAAATGTCTTTTATACGCCGATGATATTAAGGTATTTATGAAGATATCTGATAATAGTGATTGTCTTCTGTTCCAAAATGAAATATTTATTCTCGAGCGCTGGTGTAAAGCAAATGAGTTACAACTTAATTTGCCCAAATGTAAAGTATTATCAGTATATAGATCGCGAAGCCCCTTACAATACCAATACACTGCGAATGGTGTAATGTTTACCCGTGAAACAGAAGTAAATGATTTAGGAATACTGCTCGATAATCAATTGACTTTTAATCGGCACATTGATTACATTATTAGTAAGTCATACTCAATGTTAGCGTTCATCAAACGAAATACCACAGACTTTCAAGATCCGTATACTTTAAAAACACTTTATTGTTCGTTAGTTCGCTCCTTATTGGAATATTGCTGTTTAATTTGGGACCCTACTTACGATGTTCACTCTGTCAGAATCGAGAGAATACAAAAATCTTTTACTCGTTTTGCTTTACGAAGGTTTAACAGAGATAACGAATTACCACCATATGCGTCACGTTGTTTATTAATTAATCTCCAATCTCTTTTTGTTCGAAGAAAAATGCTATCATTAGTATTTTTAAGTGATGTGGTTAATAACCACGTAAATTGCGATGAGTTGCTTTCTTCGTTACCTTTTAATGCTCCTATAAGATATCTAAGAGAACCAAGTTTATTTATTCCACCTTTACATAGGACAAACTATGGATCATGTGAAATCATCACGCGTTGCGTTAATTTATACAATTCGGTAGTAACCACTGACCTAGATTTAACTTTAAATCGCGATTGTTTTAAACGAATTGCACTTGAAATTTTAAAATCCAAATATGCTTATTTAATAAATTAATATTAAATTTTGTTGAATTATTACTTATCAAATGCATAAATATAAGATATTAAATAAATAGAATTAAGTTATTAACATTATAATAAATCTGTAAAGGTCTTACCTGGTAGATATATAAATAAATAAATAAATAAAAAATAAATAAAAGTAAAAGTAAAATGAGTGAAGATTGTGCTGGGTGTAAAAAAAACTATCAAAAGAAATGAGATAACAATATCATGCTCTGTTTTCTGTAAAAAAAATGTCTGTTCAAAATGTTCGGGAATTGGAGAGTATGAAAGCAAGTTACTCAAACTTAAAAACGTTATGTTCGTATGTGATGAGTGCAAAGAGTACATACATAATATGATAACGAAAATGGACAATGTTTTGAAAGTGGTAAAAGAAAATCAAATAACACTTAATAAACAAGAAGAAGAAATAAAAAATATATTATGTGGTATAAAGCTTATGTGTGAGAAAGAGTCAACTAATGAAGTGAAAAACATAAAGAAAAAGAAAACGTATGCCGAAATTGCGGTTAAAAATATACCGCCTATAATAATAAAACCAATTTGTAAACAAAATAGCGAAAAAAACAAAAATGACATAAAAGAACAAATTAATCCAGCTGATTTAGGACTACAAGTGAAAAATATATCGAAAAGTGGAAATGGATCGATCCATTATAATTAAGTGTGGTGATAAAGAATCAGTAACAAAATCCAAGAAGAAGTAAATGGCAAACTAAAGGGTAGATATAATGTAAATATACCTTTACTGATTAAACCAAAAATCGTTGTGATTGGTATAGACAACGAAGTGAAAGACGAAGAATTAATAGATGTGATAAGAACACCGAACAAATTAAATGGAGAAATGAAATTGTTGAAGTGTTACAATAAATTCAATGATACAAAAAAATATAATGCAATAATAGAGACTGAAAAACACATTTTTAAAGAAATATTAGAACAGGATAAACCTTGCCTAAATATTGGATGGAACAAGTGCTTAGTGTTTGATAAAGTCAATGTAAAAAGGTGTTTCAACTGTTGGGGATTGAACCACAATGCTGAAAATTGTGCAAATAAAACATGTTGCCCGAAGTGTAGTGGTGAACACAAATTAGAAAAATGTGAAAGTGAAGAGTTAAAATGCAAAAATTGTGCTTTATCAATCGAAAAACTAAACATTGATATTGATGCCAACTGTCCAGTTTATCTTAAAAGGCTGGAAAGAGAACGAGAAAAGGTTGCATATTAGCAACCAACAGTTCTCAAGTGCATGCATCTTAATATTCAGGGTTTAACCAATAATATGAGTGAATTAAAAAAATATCATGTATGAAGAAAATTTTGACATAGTAGTTTTGACTGAAACCCATCTTGGCTTACCAGTGATGGATAAAGAAGTGTACATAAAAAATTATAAAATAATACGCTGTGAAACATCATCAGCACACACTGGAGGAGTTGTGATTTATTTAAAAAAAACACATAAATGGCTTTTTAGTTTTAACAAATGAACAAACAAATATGAGCATATGGGTATTAGCTGTGGAAATATATAAAGTGAATTTCATAGCATTATACAGATCACCTAGTACTCCAATGAGAGAATTTTGTGAATATTTAAGTGAATACTTACAAGATCTTGAATACAAAAACATTATAATACTAGGAGATTTTAACAAAGATTGGCTTACAAATTCGAGCTACAAAAAAGATTTAGAGTGTTTATTTATGGAAAATATGTGTAAACAAATGGTAGTAGCGCCTACAAGAATATGTGCCAGTACAAGAACTTTACTGGATTACGTTGTAACGGATATCAAGACAATTAATGTAAGAGTTGATAATGAATTAAAAATAACTGACCATGAGACAATAACATTTAAACTACCAGTGCGTGAAAATAAAGACACAAAAGTGAAAAAAATTAAAATTTTAAAATACAATAAATCAATATTTATTCAAAAAATGAGAGAAAGTAATATAAATAGAATAAGTACTTTAGTAAACATTAGTGACTTAAACAGCAAACAATTTGAAAATGAAATGCTTAAAATTGTAAACAATTTTGTTTTTCTAAAAACATTTAAAGAAACTGACCATAAATGGTTTAATAACGATTTAAGGAGACAGAAGTTGGACAAAATTAGATGTCACATGAAACTTATAATAACGAGAAACATTGAAGATTGGAACCAATATAAAAGAACAAGAAATACCTATAAAAATAATTTAAAAATAACAGAAAGAAATTACATTAAGGATAAATTAAATGAATCTAGTGACCAAAAAAATATGTGGAAGACATTAAAGACATGAGTGTTAGGACAGCTGGTGACAGAAGTTAAGTGTATTGAATTTAACGGGAACAAAATTAGTGATGATAAAATAGTTGCAGATAAATTTAACGAGTTTTTTATTAAAAGTGTAACGGAAATAAACAAACAAATACCAATTATGCATTGGACAAATCTTTCGGTAAATAGTGAAGTTTGTTTCAAGTTTAAAAAGTTAGATTCAATAGAAGAACTCTTAAAAATAGTTGAAATGATGACTAATAAAAATGATTTTAATTTCATGAATAAACAAATGATAAAAGACAGTTTTACAATAGTTGGTCCTGCTTTATTGAATATTATAAATCATTCTCTTGAAAGTGGACAATTTCCAAGTACCTGGAAAACGTCGGTTATAACCCCAGTCGAAAAAATTACAAATTCAATTAAGTGCGAAGATTATAGACCGGTAAACATGCTTCCACTCTACGAAAAAATACTGGAAAAAGTTGTTCAAATCCAACTGGAAGAATATCTACAACTAAACAATATCATCATCGAGGAACAATCTGGACTCAGACGAAAACACTCATGTGAATCAGCATTAAACTATGTAATAGCAGATTGGAAGGAGATAATACATACAAAGAAGAAAATTGCAGCTGTATTTATTGACCTGAAAAGAGCATTTGAAACATTGGACAGATTGATTTTATTGAAGAAAATGTATGGATACGGATTTCGAGGAATTGAATTTAAATGGTTTAAGTCATATCTGATAGGACGAAAACAAATTGTTAAGTTTAATGGGGTAAGTTCGGTCGAATTAAATTCTGACTTGGGGGTACCACAAGGTTCGATTTTGGGTACATTATTATTTATACTGTACATTAACGATATAAAAAAAGTTTTAAACTATTGTAAGTTAAAGTTATTTGCCGATGATGGATTATTTTACATTGAAGATATTAAACTAAAAAACAGTATAAAAAAGTTAATAATAGACATTAATAATATAAAGAATTATTTAAACATGAATAAACTTAAATTAAATACAGAAAAAACAAAAATAATGTTATTGCCAGAAAATAAGATCATTAGTAAAATTAATGAGTTTGAATGTGTACAAGAAACCAAATACTTAGGAGTTATATTCGACTCTAATTTGAATTTAAAAAAAACACTTTGAAATGATTTGTAAAAAAATTGCCACAAAAATCGGGTTTTTTCGAAGAATACGAAAAAAACTTAGTATTTCCATGGCTATTAAAATATATAACGCCATTATACAGCCCCATTTTGAGTATTGCCCCACAATACTATTATTAGGATCTGAGTTAATGATAAGTAAACTTCAGATTTTACAAAATAAGGGAATGAGAACTATATTATGTTGTAATCGTTATACACACATTAATAATATGTTAAACACATTGAAGTGGCTTTCTGTTAAACAAAAAATTATTATGAATACCTTAATGTTTATTTTTAAAGTAAAACATAACCTAATGCCAAGATATTTACAAAGAAGACTGACAATAAGAAGTGAAATACGTCCTTATGACTTAAGAAATAATAATAATTTAAATTTACCGTTTTTTAGAAATAATAGCACTCAAAATATGTTATTTTACAAAGGTATACAAATATATAATAATCTTCCTAATAATGTGAAATTAGAAACTAATATAGTAAGATTTAAACACTCTATTATTTAATTTGTTAAAAACAATTTTTAAATTTTGTAAAACATTGTAAAGATTTAAAATAGCAAAGTTAATGCTAAATAAATTTTGAACTAACTAACTAACAAATCTGATAAATTTGCGCCTATCCGATATATTTGGGAAATTTTTATCAAACAGTGTAGAGGTCTTTATAAACCAGGCTCGTACGTAACAATAGATGAACAACTTTTGGCGTTCAGGGGACGTTGTCCATTCCGTATGTATATTCCCAATAAACCGGTCAAATACGGAATAAAGATTGTTTCAGTATGCGATGTAAGATCGAAATATATGATTGATGCTTCACCGTATTTAGGAAAAAACGCCGGTTCAACTATAAAGGAACCATTGGGCTCTTATTATTGTAAGCTGCTTACAAAGACTATACATGGGACAAATCGCAATTTAACTTGCGATAACTGGTTTACTTCGGTACCGCTAGCTGAGCAATTGCTTCAATCACCATACAACCTCACTCTTATTGGAACAATTCGCAATAACAAGCAAGAAATTCCTGAAGAGTTCAAGCATATTTCATCATGACCTGTTGGGACATCTCTTTTTGGATTCAACGATAAGCTCACTCTTGTTAGCTACAAGCCAAAGCCTCAAAAGACTGTTCTTTTGCTATCTACGATGCACGATCAAGCTTCCGTTGACCCAGTTTCCGGTAAGCCAATAATAGTGAAATCATATAATGAAACAAAAGGTGCTGTAGATACTTTTGACCAGATGTGTGGTCACACAAGCTGTAACCGTAAAACCAAGCGTTGCCTACTTTGCTTATTCTATGGAATGTTGAATATGGCTCTACTAAACAGCTATGTAATTTACGTATCCAATTGCGGAGTTTTAAAAGTAAAGCCAATGTCAAGAAGAGAATTCCTTAAAAAATTGAGCAAGGACCTTTGTAGCGACTGGTGCTCCATCCGTTTGCAAGAAAGGCCTCGTATGCAGAAAAAGGTACGTGCAGCAATTAGTAACGCGATTGATCATAATACTGAGACTGACGATGATACAGATGAGCCAGGTATAAAAAAGGGCAAAAGATCAATATGCGATTTCTGTCCGCCGAAATTGAGACGTATGAGCGTTTATTTCTGCGCAAAATGTAAGAAAACTTACTGTTTAGAGCATAGGTCACCTAACTGTTGGCAATGTGACGTAAAAAAGTAGATGCAAAGTCCACAAAATTTAATTTGCTCTGCACAAGTTTTTGAAGTTAGACGCCTTATATAATTTATTTAATATGTTAATTCGATTTAAGGGCTGTAAGAAACAAACTTTTTTTTTCATTTCGAACTGATTTTTATTTTTATTTTTAATTGTTTGTAAAAGATCTCTTCATACCATAGACTGAAATATGTGATCTCCAAATATTCATATAACATTTCTAAGATATTTGTTGAAACCGACACATACTAATCCTTCGACGTTGACCAAGAGACCCGCACAGATTGAGAGCGAAGCACGTGCACATCATATTCGTGAACATCATATTCGTGCACATGTATGGGTGTGCAGAGGTATAAAAACAGACAGAAGAAGAGCAGGCGGACATGTATTCGGGCACATGTATGGGGGCACGGAGGTTTAGCCACGTTGTTTAGCAACGGCGACGATCAGTTGACACCGGGTCTACAACGGAGATACTTGTATACTTAAAATACGGAAATAAATAGTTGAAGAATAAGTTTTGTTTTTGACTTTGTAGTGTTCTTTTGGAAGATAGATAAACATTTAAGTAAGCATAATACAGTCCACAATCGCCGAGGTAAATGAGCCATCGAACAATATTTAATAGGGTAGAGTTGCCTTATTCCGGCCGTCTCCACTTTTCGGCCACCTGTCATAAAAAGCGTCGTAATTAGTGAAACTGTTGTCGTACTTCTCTGGTTCGAATTCAAAAATGATCTGTCATCTCTCTTTTGTTAGTTTCAACATTTTCCGTTCCATTATGCACCTATACTATGACACTTTTTAGGTCATTAGTTGTGCGATTTCGTCGGGACACGGTTGTGTTAAGTTTTGCTACCGAAAAGTTTTAGTGAGACATTGTTCCAGAATAAGTGTTTGTTTTGAAATATTGTTGGGTAAGTGTTTTTTATGAGTTCTTATTTGTTTATTGAGCTATATTTTATATAAATTTACCTTAAAAAGTAAACAAATGTTTATGTTTGCGATATTTTCAAGGGGGCCGGTAAAAGGACACACAAAAAACCCGTGTTGCCTTTTTTCGGCCACCCCGGCCGGAGATAGGAAACCACAACATTTTTTTGTTTTTTGAGTGAAGAGCACAAAATAAATGACTGCGTTATTATAAAGCTCTCTGAGCAAACAAAATCGTAGTATGGAGTATGGTATGGTTTCTATTATAAAAACAAGATGGCCGAATACTGGAAACTTTGTTTTCTTATTTCGGCCACCTTGAAAATATGAACTAAATCAACAAGCAATGTATTATTTATATTTTATTAAGATATAAAAGTAGGTATTTAAATATTTTAAAATGTATATATTATAAAATGTATATTTAAATATTTTAAAATTATTTAGGTACATAATATAGATTTAACCAAAATGAAATCGACAACTAAAGAAAGGCCTTACACAGAAAAAGATTTGACACAAGCTCTTTTTGAAATTCGCGAAAATAAAATGCCCATAAGGGAAGCAGAAAGGAAGTTTTGCATTCCCAGGAGCACTCTTCAGGACCGTGTTCACGGCAGGGCATTAGACAAGCCCGGCAAAAAAGGTCAATATACTGTCCTTTCGTTTGAAGAAGAGAGCAAGATTGTGAAGTGGCTTATTACTCTGGCCAAGTGCGGTTTTCCTCAAAGACAGGAAGATCTTCTTACCACAGTTCAAAAAATTCTTAACGATAATGGTCGAAAAACTCCGTTTAAGGATAACAAACCTGGCAAAAAATGCTATTATTCGTTTTTAAATCGCCATCCTTCTTTAAGTATTCGTAGCCCTGAAGCAATTTCAAAATCTCGGGCTGTAATAACTGAGGAGGGTATTAGAAAGTGGTTTCGAGAGCTAAAAGAATATTTGAAAACAGAGAACGCGGAAGATATACTTGAAGATCCTGCAAGAGTTTTAAACAGCGACGAAACTGGCTTTAGTCTGGCTCCGAAAACCGGAAACGTACTTGCCCCAAAGGGATATAAAAACGTTTACGAAGTTAAATCATCGAATGAAAAAGAGACGCTCACTGTTCTTTTAACTTTTTCAGCATGTGGAAAAACTCTTCCACCCGTGGTAGTTTTTTCGTATAAAAGATCACCATCATGGTTAAAAGCCATCGAAGCCAGCAAAACTAATTGGGTTTTCGGGAAAACGGAAAGTGGGTGGATGCGGAGCGAAACATTTCTCCAATATGTAAAAGATGGACTACACGTTTGGTTGTTAGAGAACGAAGTAAAACGTCCAATTCTATTTCTGGTTGATGGGCATAAATCACATATGTCAATGGAACTCAGTGAATTTTGCAGTTCTATTCATATATTTTTGTACGCTCTTCCGCCTAATACCACACATATAATGCAACCAGCCGATGTGGGTGCTTTTAAGGGATTAAAATCAGACTACCGAGACATTGTGTGCCAATTTAGTAGGAACAATCCCGGAACCTCTATCAAAAAGGAAAATTTTTGCGACATTTTGAGTCGAGTCCTCCAGTGCAAAGATCGAACAACCATAGTCCAAAACGCATTTAAGAAATGTGGGCTCTACCCCTTTAATCCTGATGCTGTTGACTACTCAAAATGCGTTCAAAACATTTTAGAGACAGTTAGCCAGAGTGACAATGAAAGCAACGTTTCTGGAAACCTTTCAGATAAAAGCTTTTCGGAAGCAAAACGGGTTATAACATTCGTTAAAAATGCTCTCGAATTAAACAATATTAGCTATAAAATTGTGCTTGATATTATCGGCCAAGCTCAACAGAGCCAAAGAGATACTAACAACAATTCTGTGGACACTATGGGTTCAAGAGATGTTAATAATGATATTGAAGGCACATACGAATTCAATCTTGCCGGAGAATTAGTAAAAATTCCTTCATATGCACATACTCATAATATTATCACAAATCAAGACGCTACACTATTAGAAAATGAGATTGGGTAGCAGATTTCCAAAAGTTTTCACAATATCACTCCAAGTCGGCTTAGTGTTACAGGTAGCCAATATTATACATTTAATAGTATCATTTACCCATTTACTTAATTACTAATATAATTTTAGAGCAACTGAGTCCTATAATTGAAGACTCTAGAGATGAAAGCATATTCAACGTTGAAGACGACGTTCCTTCATGTTCACCGACTCGCAATATCGTCACAAATCAAGACGTTTCACTTCTAGAAAATGATATCGGGGAGCAGGTGTTCAGAAATATTGACAATATCTCTTCAGGTCGGCTCAGTCTCACAGGTAGCTTAGGTATATCTTTCATTAAAAGGAATCGATTGCCTAGTTACCTCTTTAAATTTCAGAGCAACAAAGTTTAAGCCCTTTAATTGACGGCGACATAGATGAAATTGATTCGGATGACTTTGTACTTAAAGAAATCTGTTTACAGATTATTGAGGAAACAGAAGCAGGTAAAGTTGGTAAACTTCTGTAGGTATGAGTAGGTATAATTTTTTTTTTTTTTTTTTCCCAATAGATTTACAAAAACAAGGAGAACCTAAAGGTCCAAAAAGCGGAAGAAGTGTCACAAAGAAAACTGGATCGGCAGAAAAAAAGAGAAAAGAAAAAAACATCCCGTCCAAAGAAAAGTATTCCAAAATGCCCAGCCTGTGATCAAGACGTCCTTACAGACGTTGAAGACGAAGGGATGAAAAACATTGGCTGTGACCAATGTGACTCATGGTTTCATCTAAAATGTACCCCTTTTTCTACTTTCGAAGACGCTGCAATAGGGGATTTAATTTGTACCCCATGCTATGATCTAATATAATCGACCTATGCCTTCCTACCTAATTTATTTAATACTATTTTTGTGTTTTGGATTAAAGTTTTCTTTTTTTTGTTCATGTTTTTATTAATTTTATTTAAAGAATATTTATTTTTTGTTTGTTGTTTAACACTTGTTTTTTGTTATAGGGTAAGGAATGAAAATAAATATCTGAGTTGAATTGTTATACATAGTTTTTTTTTATTCAGGGGACTGAGTATAGGAGCCAAGGTGGCCGAAATTGGGATCCTAGGGGCCGAATACAGGAAAATATGAGTTTTTTCATAAAAACGAAGAAAAATATTGTTTTACATTGAAATATTATTGTTTTATTTTTGTATATCTCTTAAGAAATATCAAATCAACAATATGAAAAAAAAAAACAATGTAAAAAACTTAACAATTCAAGCCTCAATGACAAGTTTTGTAGGAAAATCGCGTTAAGGGGCCGGCAATAGGCAACTCTAACCTATGGAATTATTTTTTTTGTCAATTCTTGTAACCAAATATGTAATAAATACGTTTTTTTTTCATTTTAAATATTTTGTTGTTTCTTAACGGTGAAATGTGGGTTTTTTATAAAAGTCGCCTCACAGGCGAACAGTTACAAAATATGTTTACCATTCTAGGGTTAAAATAGTCACAAACAATAGTTTGAGTGTGTCAATCTTCAATTGACAACACAATTTTGTTTTAATTCACCTTGTCATATGTCAAGCTTTTAAATTTATAAAACACCAGAAAATATTCTTTGATTTTGTTCTTGTAAAACAGTTTGACACGTCATTTTAAATTGTGAGATTTTTTTTTTAATTATATAATTTTGTTTATAATAATTTTTTATTTTTAAACTTTTTGGTATAATAAACTTGTTGGTTGAGTGGTATTGCTGATGTAATGGCGAATGCTAAAATAGATCCGAGTAACTACGAGATTGATAGCAGACAATCGGATCTTAGGATTAAGGTAAGAGATGTAGGATTGCATGGCCTTATTTTAAATTTACTTAAAAGTATTAATGTATACGGGCACTCGTTTACGCCAACTGAATATAAAAAATATAATATTGTCCTTCGCGGAATTTCGAGCAACTTTACTACCGATGAAGTGAGGGCAGGCATTCTATTGAGAGATGCATCCATCGGAGTCACTGTGAAACATTTTGAAACAAAATGGTCAAAGGAGAATAATATCCCCCTTGATTTATTTTTGTGCGTTCTGGAGGATAGGGAGAGTCTAATTAAGATTAAATCTCTAAAAATTATTTTGAGCCACAGAGTCAAATGGGACTCGGTTAAAGGTTCTGGAACCATTCAGTGCTATCGTTGCCAGCGTTTTGAACACGTATCAAACTATTGTGCATACTCTCCCAGGTGTGTAAAATGCACGAAGGAACATCCTGTAGGGCATTGCGGTTCGGTCCCAAAGACGAGAGTTCGGTGGCTGCCTGCGTCAACTGTGGTGAGTCAGGACATCCTGCAAGTTTTAAAGGATGTCCCAAACGGACTGAATTTCTAGCTAAGAAGGAGTTAAATCGTATTTCTTTAAATTAGAAGAAGAACTCTTTAAACGTCAAAATTCCTATACCTTTTAATAACAATCCCCATCTGGGTGTGTCCTTTGCTGAGGCAGTGAGAGGCGTGAACACTTCAGTGCCTTCGCCTCAACCCAATTCTTCCAATGTTAATAATAACGTATTTACAGAATTTCTAAACGAATCCGAAAATTTATTTGGCTTGCCCTTCAATACTTTGTTTTCAAAAATTAAAAACTTTTGGCCATCGTATACGAAACTTGAAAAGTCTCAAAAGCCAGGTGCTTACCTGGGATTCCTTGCTTCCTTGACCCCATGAGTCTAAACATTATCACGGTTAATGTCAACTCTTTTAGCTCCAGCGACAAAAAGATCGAGATCGACCTGCTTCTCAAAGCAACTCAACCTTTTGCAGTTCTAATTCAAGAAACCTGCCTTAAAAACCAAAAGAGAGGTCGCTTCAACTCTAACTACGACTTTATTAACAGTGGTTCGGCCGCGGCACGGGTATTATGCTTAAAAGTAACATTAAATCGTTTACCAAGGCGTTTCATAATAATATAATTTCAGCTACAATTGCTCTCATTCCATTAAAAGTTGAAAACATCACAAAGACACTTGCTTTGGTTTCGATTTACATCCCATGTAATATTGGTTGGAGACTGGTTAGAGCCCTAAATGACCTGCTGGACTGCCTTAGCGAGTATGATTTTATAATTCTGGGGGGTGACTTTAACTCCAGGCATTAACTGTGGGGTGACACAAAAGTTAACCTTAATGGACAATACTTTTATAAATGGTTTTCGGACAACAAATTTCTGGATTTTGACCTGGTAGCAGCCGAAGGTCCAACTCGGCCTAGCTCTGGGTCGCATATCGACTTTTTTTTAATTTCGGCTAATCTTCGATCCCCGAGTCACTTACCAAGTAATATAGCGTGTCTCACACTCGACCCGGTCTCTGATCATTATTCTGTCTTATTACATATCCATCTTCAAAATTTTATCCCCTTCCTTTCCCAAAACGCAAATTCTCGTTGTTTTAAAAACACAAATTGGCGCTCCTTCAATAATTCTTTGGATAGGCAGCTGGAAAATATTGCTGTTCCAACTGACAGAAACCTGTCAAATGTGGAGATTGACAACTTTATATCGGAACTGTCTAACATATTGTCAGGTTGCATCGAAAGATTCAGTAAATTAAAAAATTTCAAACCCCATTACCTTAAAATTTCACAAGATACTTTAAATTTATTCAAAATCAGAAAAAACTGGAAAACTAAATTAAAGAGAATTTTTCACAGATTTAGCGATCGTTTAAATCAAGAATACCTGGATCTCTTAGCACGAATTAACTGCTTGAGCAAAATAATTAAGGATAAGGTTAGAATCGAAATTAATGCTGAGTTTCGCCTAAAACTAAAAAGTCTCAAACCTTCGACTAACGTCTTTAAAACAATAAACCAAATCACATCAAGGAAAAATATTAATAACGAACACCTTCAGTCTCTCCGTTGGAATAACCGCACACTATCCACTACAGCAGAAAAAGTCGAAGCCTTCAGACAATACTACTCAGAGTTTTATGACCTTAAAAAACCCTCAATTTGATAACGAAAACACTCTTTCAGTAACAACATTCAATAGCGCTTTCTCTTCTTGGAATAGTAACTTTACGTTAGACACCTTTTTACCTTCAAATAACTCAAATTCGAACTCCTCTGAAAATTTTGCGACCTCCAACCTTATTGTTTCTACTATTAAATCCCTGAACAATAAAAAGTCTACCGGTCCGGATTTGATTCCTAACTTTGTCAGCCGCAAAGCTAAAAACGTTCTGGCTAAACACCTCACGCCAATTTTTAACAATTGTATTAACAATTGTTATTTCCCTACAGCTTGGAAACATGCAAACCTTATTCCCCTTAAAAGAAAAGGAGCTTCAAATAAGCTGGAAGATTTTCGCCCTATTTCACTCCTGTCCAACATTGGAAAATTACTTGAAAGAATACTGTTGATGAAAATATATAATCATTTTGAGGACATTAACCTAATCCAGCATGAACAGTTCGGATTTAAACGCGGCCACTCAACCGAGCATGCCACCCTATTTCTTCAAAATAATATCTTAAATAACCTCAGATCAAAACAATGCACAGTTGCATGTGTAATTGATTTAACCAAAGCTTTTGACTCTGTTTGGCATGCGGGGCTCATTTACAAACTTAACCTTTTAAATTTCCCTACCCATTTCATAAAAATTCTAAAAAACTTCCTGTCTGATCGTAGTCTGTCCGTGGTTTTTGATAATGAAATATCCAATCCAATTCCTTTACTATCAGGTGTCCCACAAGGATCTATTTTGGGCCCTTTTTTATTCAACATCTATCTTTCGGATTTCCCTACTCAATGCTCTAATTCCAAATCCATCCTTTATGCTGACGATACGGTTATTTTTAGCGGTCATGAAAGACCACATGTAGCTCTCATCGAAGTTAAAAATCATTTGCAATTAATAGTACCTTATTACAGGAGATGGGGAATTGACATCAATGTTGGAAAGTGCGAATTGATTTGTTTTAGAAACGCTTCGGGCCGTGGACACCACCTCGCAGTCCGAGAGAGTAAACAGTTGAAGCTTGTTTTGGAAGACAATTTAATACCTCTTAAGGAGTCCATCAAATATCTTGGAATCTCTTTTCATGAACGTCTCAGAATGAACCCGCACGCGCGAGGTGCTCTAAATAAAGGTAAAGCAGCTGCAGCAATGCTAAAATCGCTTCTAAACTCTGGCGAAGTCGAGAAAAGAACAAAGCTGCTGATATATAAAATCCTCATCCGTCCTGTTATTACCTATGGTTTCTTGTCCTGGTTTCACATCTCACCAAGTGTCGCGCTGGAGCTACAAAGATTTGAAAGAAAAATTACCATTCTAGGGTTAAAATAGTCACAAACAATAGTTTGAGTGTGTCAATCTTCAATTGACAACACAATTTTTTTTGAATTCACCTTGTCATATGTCAAGCTTTTAAAGGACATAACATGCAGTGATAGAATATTTTTCATAGGTGGATGTGACAACTTCGACATAGTTCGTTTCGTTTCCTTGAGTTTTTTTTTTGTATAATTTTTTTTTTATTTTTGAGCTTTAGAAGTTTTTGGTAAACTTCTAGTTAGGGGCTTCCATTAATATTTGAGGAATTGGTAGCCAAGGTGTCGCAACTGTTCCCATAGGGAATATTGTGTGGCAACATGGGTGGGTGTACCTCAGAGAGCAGTTACATCTTAAGCTCTGGAAAAAAATATATAAAAACAAAAATCAAAGGATTTTTTATATCTTTCTGGGGACACACCACCTTCACGCAACTTCGTTGCTCCGTTCAGAGTATCTTAAGTCGTCAGGCATGTGCATAAGTCTACTCTGGGTGGCCCCCTTCGCGGGAACAAAGGAATTTAGCTCTCTTCCTGGGGACAGTCCACGCTCACGCAACTTCGTTGCTCCGCTCAGCGTATGTTAAGTCGTCAGGTAGGCGGCATAGTCAACAATTTTTTTTTAAACATTTTTATTGGTATGTTTTTTTCAACATGGCAATGCTACGTACACCGCAGAAGAAAAAACAATAAGTAAATGTCAAACTACACACAATTTGTATGAAATTATAACCAAAAAAGTGCAATTTTATATGAGAAATAACTTTTAATTAATAAAAAAAATGTGCAAAAAGCGAAAGGCAGCTAAAGTAAATTTATGCCAAAAATTGTCCCAGGTATTGGAACTGGCCTAGGTGGTTTTGGTTGGTGCTAGCTATTGACTTGGTCCCTAATTATGAAAGTGGCTGGCATAGCTGATTTTGAGAGAAACCGAATTTCCAATGATGATGTTGCTGGAGAGTGTGTTGACTCTTGCTCTTTTTTCGCGAGCTTGTCTGAAATTTTTTTCGTTGAGTTTGAATACTTCTGGTATTCTTTTGAGGGGCAGCCCCGCCAATTTGTGGCGTGATGGTGGACACAATTAACGCATTGCGGTTTCCAGTTGGTCGTGTGGGTGACAGCACACTCTCCAGGGGGTGAATTCCTGGAAACTTTACGCATTGGTAATCCGTGCCACAATTTTCGGCAAGGTGGCCAAAAAGCCTTGACACCATCTGCATTGTAAAGCTTCCTTGTTACCCTTCGGTTTCTCCCACTTGACCTTGGTATTAAAGAGGGACTGAATTCCATTTACCTCGCTTGCAGGTTTGCCTGGTACCAACCTCACAAGAAATATATTATAGACTATGTTGTTGTCTTTGTGAGACTTTATGGTCTCAAATTCAGACATTCCTTCGATCAGTCCCTGGACCGTCGCTTCAATTTCTTCACGAAACTTTGCGTCTTGCCTTTAGGGTGAACGAGCAATCCTGGACTTGACTCGCCCTAATAATCTCTATAAGTTCCCGGTGAAATTCTATTTTATCTACATACAGTTTCGATTTAAACACGTATGCATTTGTTTTTGGGTCTTTACGACTCCCACAATTCACTACTTTAAAACCAAATAAGTGTTTCTGACTTTTTTAAACTTGCGACTAATTCGCGAACATTAAGTGTGGAACAGAATTATCGGTTGGCAAAACTTACCAGCCTTAATTTTAGGATGATTATTTCCGCATTCTCTGATGTCTTCCTCGTTGCTGCGTTGATGTTGTTGCTGCGTTGATTTTGTTGCTGCGTTGATGTTGTTGCTTGGTTGGGATTGAGATGTTGTCTGCATTTAAGATTTGTTTTTTTTTTTAAACTGTTGTTTCCCCCAGAATTGCGAATTTGTTGGTTTCGGTGATTGCTTCGACCTATTGGTTTACCTTTCTTGGTGGTGCTTTACTTTTAGTCATAGGAGTCCAGTTGTTGGGATTCTCCATTGAGATCTCCATGTCGTTGTCCGCTATAACTAATGGGGATGATTGTCCTCTCGGTTTGGCTTTAAGGACATCATCTTTCTGGGCTGTAGGTTTGCCCATTGGGTGGGCAAACCGGGTGGTTGGAGCGTGGATTTCATTTCTACTTTTTTTTTGTTTTATGTTAGCTGTCACTATCAGTACTTTGCAAACTTTGTGTTGCCATTAGTGCACAGAATATTACTTCACAATAAAATTTTTCGATTATTTCCCCTTGGGACACTTTTACTGTTTTATCGTTAAAATAATATTTTCCTTTGTTACTTGTCCATTGTTTGTTAATTTTATCTCTGCGTGTGCACGTGGCTGCAGTCAAAAACAAAATCGGGGAGTCAATAGTTAGATAGAAAATTTCAATCGGACAAAGTAGAATCAAATCAGAAGTAAACAACGCAATAGAAGGGAAAACAGTTATTTGATTGCCGGGCAGCATGACACTGTCAAACTGACATACACCACACATAGGGTGAGGTTGGAAATTGTAGAAATTTTATTGAAGAAAGTACTAAATCGCGTGATGCATGTGTAGTATGCATCGACTGTTATTAACTTAAACATTATAATATATATTGTAATAGAACTGTTGCTGTGGTGCAGGAAAATATATATTATCAATTGGAATCAATGGGTTTTCTTTTACTTCTTTCGGTTTTTTTTATAAACTTAATCATTTGCGAATTGGTGTCAAAACAAAGCTCATGAATTTTGGAACATGATTATCCAAAAATATTTAAATTTTCAATTATAGTTTTCGCAGAAAATCACTGATTTTTTCACTGATCAAAGATTTATTTTTGCGAAGTAATGATTGCCATTCCACCGAAATGAAACTTAGTTTTCACGTTTTGTGTTGTGATGTGCTATCTGTTTTACGAATGTTGCCTTACTTGAATTGTTTAGGATTGAAACGAATATTGGAGTTTGTAATAATACACTCCATAATATTTTCGTCGAACATTAGACGAAAGAAATCAAATACGGTCTTTCCAAGTAGATCTTCTACAATTTTCTTTATGCTAGCCTCTTCATTTGACGTAGCACTTGTCTCGTAGTCAATCGGTTTTATACACCATGAAACATATTCAACTCTAACTGATATGCTTGATGAAATCAATCCATTTCTACCTCATTACCAGAGTTAAATATCTCAAAGGTTCCTACTACATCTGAAGGAAAATTTTCCGTCCCGACTATGACGTCATCATCAAAGTTTTCTTCATCCGTTAGATCATCAACTTTGGGTGGAATGTAACAAATATGTATTTCCTCATCCAGATCAAAGTCTTCTATAATTGCTTCAAGTTCTCTTAAAGTCAAAGGCCTTTTATGATCATTGCGATATTTCATGTTACTCTAAAACAATAACAAATATAAAATCTACACATGTGTATTAATATCATTTCCGTAATTATTATTATTATTGTACACACCATTTTGTAAAATGTTTCCAAACTTCAAGCCAATTTTCAGATGAAATTAATCTATTTTTAATCTTTTTTTACCACAAACACTGCACTTGCACTACTTAGCAAAAAAGTAACACAAATAATTTAAACCAATAACATTTGTTGACACAAAAATTTCAAACTAAAGTTTCGTCGTTTGCCCTTATGTTGCGTTTTTGCAACGTTACTTTTCAAGGTCGATTAAATATACTTACTAAAACTAAATGTTAATTCTTTTGATTAAACTACTGCTATTTGCAGTATATTTTATACAAAACATAATTCAAACTATAAAAAATTGGAAAAACACTAATTTATAGGGAATTTATATCTATGTTTTTTGTCGGAAACTTGACAATTTTATTTAAGATGTTACGAGAAGTCCAAGAGCTGATACGCAAAATTAAAAATCCTTCAAGTTAAGATATTCCTAAAAGCAATATCAGAGAAATCAAATCAGAAATTTTAACTTTTATGGTCGACAAAAAAAAATGTTTTGCTCAATGTTGCGTTAACGCGACCATGGGAATAAATGGGTTAAAGTTGTTGTCATTTTCTATTTCATGAGTATTATTCAAAATGCTTGTTGGCACTAAATTTTTAGCGGTTGTTAAATATAACTTTTTGGTATAAAAATCATCCATTAAGAATTAGTAGCTTAGAACTTAAAAGTGAAGTGGGATAGTATTACCTTACCCGTTCGTTCAGGAAGTCAAATCAATACAAATTTAAATACTTTTCTCCAGCACTTCTAATTTACTTATCCTATATGGATAGTATATTATAACAGCTAGTTTTAGTAAACAACCGCTTAAAGTTGGTGTAAATAGATTTCGGTTTGAGCTAGATAGCAGACACTCTTATATATGTAAATGTGATCTGCCAAATAATTGTTTAAACCAATATCTATTGACAATAACTTAAGCGATTGTATAAATGTATAACAATTTCTTCTAACAAGGGGGTTGGAAGTCCTGTGGACTATTTGTGAAGATAGCTTAGTTTGGGTTTGTGCCTAAATTGTTTTTTAATAATTTATATGCATATTATCTACGTTCCTTTTTACTTTGAAAATACTTTTTGTTTTGCAATATCAAGTTCCTATTTTTTATTTTCTTTAATAAAATAACAAATAAAATTACGCAGTATTATAATTTATATTAGAAGGTATAGCGTGCAACAAAGGAATGAAAACCTGCATTTGGTGGTAAGCCATTCGAACCATTTTCCATTTTATTTCGGTCATTTTGATTATATTTGTTTATCCTTTTTTTGAGTGGTGAAAGTGATCTACACTCTAAATATTTAAGCTCTTCGATTCGAGCGGAATTATAAAAAAATCAATACAACATAATTTTATCTTACGCTCGACACTACACATGCATCACCCGATTTAGTACTTTCTTCAATAAAATTTCTACAATTTCCAACCCCAACCTATGTGTGGTGTATGTCAGTTTGACAGTGTCAAGCTGCCCGACAATCTAATAATTATTGACTTGTCAAAATATCATATTGGTTTTTTTTTGCTTATTTCTTGTATTTGCTTAACAAATGCGCCATTCACTAGAAGGAAACAAACAAACAATCTAAATGTATGTTTCTTTGAAAATATGCAAAAGTCACGGAGGAGCAGTTGCTGATATATGCAAGAAATGCAGTTGCTAGGCACTAGGAGAGATGAACAAATAATTAGAATCATCACTAATATTGCAAATTAGACGATAATTTTCACTCAGTCGACTGTGGTTAAGTTTTTTTTGTCATTGTTACCCAAAATCCTCCTTCCTTGCCTTCCTTGAAACCTCTTGCAACTAGCTGAAACGTCCGTTGGAATTGAGTGTCCCGACCAGTGCAAAGCGTTCACACTTGCACAGAAATCCTTGGCTTCAAACCAAGGATGTCTGCTGCAAATTTCGACCGATTAAAAAAAAAACGGCTTGCATCCGAATTTTGTGGCTTAAGTTAGATAAGGGACTTTCGAAACACCTATAGAAAGACAAGCCGATTATTACCGATGGAGCTGTCTCCAGATAAATATGTAGAAAGTCCGATGCTGTTCTGGCGCTAGCATCAATTGGATTTCAGAACATGCTATGGAAAGTGGGAAGACTGCATATCATTTGGTTTCTTTACTTTATTTCCTTTCAGATTTTATGAGTATATAAGTAGGTTTATTTTGATGGTGTCAATCGATTTTAGTTTGCTCTAGCGTCGATCATACATGTAACTCCACACTTACCTACTAAAATTGGGACTGAGAAACAGTACAGTCCAAAGTGTATGCTACGTTGCAAGATGCTACAGACGCCAAACTGATAGGCTAGGGTCAAAATATAGGCTGAGAACTAGGAGTATTTGTGAGTTAGGGCACACGCCACCTTCAGACTGCATACACATTTAGTAATATCTGATCAAGGAGAGAAGAAATAATGAGCCTCGATTAAAGAAAAAGGTGCAGGTGCCAACCGGAAAATCACAATCATACGAATTTGGCAAACCAACCTGGAGATTGCCAGGTTACTTTTTTAACACAAGGCCGTTGAAACCTGATAACACTGCAGATTCATAGTTCGCGGGCTGTGATTTAAAACTAACCCGCCGAAAATGTTTTCTTATTTGATTTTCACATTTAAGTCCCCATGTAGGACTTTCACATCGTTTTCAGGACAGTCTCCTTGGATTAAATATAAGTGGTCGTTAAATTGCTTCTTGATAGGATCTCCCGTCCATATCTAAATAATAAATAAACAAATTCCTACTCACCATATTGCCCTTTGCTCCCTATTTAATGTATGAGGCAGAAGGGTATACCTTTATAGATCTCCATGCCCGTTACCTAGTAGTTCTCATAGCTGAATGATAAAACTTTTTTATTTGTTTGTAAAAACTAACGTTTGCTCAATAAACACTAAATAAAATATTTTGAACTGATTTTTATGTTATTGGCGATGGCAATTCATCTGTTTGTGGTGCTGTCTGCTGTTTTAATTCAGTATCTGCGATTCGGAAAACATTTGTTGATTTATTTACCAAGACGGCTGTCGGAGGTGGAATCTCTCGACTGAGGTTGGAAGGTGCTGTTTTCGGACGTCGATATGAAAGCTGTAAATAATCGAATTGTGCAACTAATTTCTACACCCCTATAGTCATATACTTACACTAAATCGTTTTGGTGGGTGCTTGTTGGCTTTTCTTCGTACCATATCCCTTACGGTGTCATATTTAATTCTTCCTTTTATACGACTGTGATTGACTTCCAGGTATGCGGCCATCCAATCAATACCAGCCCAAAGGTTACTGTATTCTGAGCAATTGAAGTGAATGGACTTTAGACTGGAAAAGTGTCGATTGGAAAGCGCCTCCAGAGCGAATTCATTCTCGATGTCATACAATTGTACTGTATCGCTGGCTAAATCCGATTTCGTGCCAACTAGAAGTACAGCTTTACCACTCATGAAGGGATTGGAAGCAATTTGATTTAAGAGTCGAAAGGACTCCTGAAGTTCGTCTAGGCTCACTGACATGTCATAGCAGCAGATTAAACCCATTGCCTGAAAGAGAAGATACAATTCAGTAGGAGAGAAACCTAGCAGGAAAGTTGAAATGAAAGGGTTTGTCGTCATAAGTATTCCTTACCGTTTTTGTAAAATCGCCTCATGAGATCTTTTTCAACTTACAGTTGAAAATTTGAGAGTAGAAAACGAGTGGCCGTTTGCTTGAAAGCTCACTCACTAGAACATACAAGCAGACGCATGGGGTTTGTTAGGTGGCATAGGTATTTTTTGAATGACTAAGCATATGACCTGAGATGTACAACTTGAGAACGATTTCAATTAGTATCCTTTTGAGTTTAGTTGATGATTACAAAAACAAATGAAATTCGTTCAATGATGGAATATAATGTTTGATATCATATACTGAATGTTAAGTGTACAATGGAGTGTGATTAATGTATCTGTTATCTTAGAGAAACGTGTTGTAGATTCCGCCTTTTATATGCACACATCACTACCGATGAGAAGGAAGACCGTTTCAAGGAGGAATCGAATGCGCAAAGCAACCTGGTGATCTCCACATAAACAATATGGTCAATAATGCGAGACTCCCATTGAACATTTTGAGGGAGGAACGTCGAATTATTTGTCGTAGAAAAAACACGAATGGTGCAAAAAAAAATTGACCTCACGTTGACGCCTAAGTGAGCCGGAGATTGCCAGAGTCTCATCCCCAAAGTTTACTAATGTCAACACCCAGTAGATACTTACTTACTTACTTAAGTGGCGCTACAGTCCGGAATGAAACTGGGCCTCAACCAATATGCCTTCGCTAACTGCCTCCAGTTTCGCAAGTTGGTTGAGGTCGGTCTCTACTTGTGCGTCCCACTTAAGGCGAGGTCTTCCTCTACTGCGTCAGACGTCTGGCTGGGAATCGAAGACTCTACGAGCCGGAGTATTGGTGTACATTCGTTCTACATGTCCTAGCCATTTTAAACGTCCAGTCATCACAGGCATGTCACTATACAGCTCGTATATTTCTTGGTTGAATCTTCGTTTCCATATCCTAAGATTTTTCGAAGAATTTTCCTCTCGAAACGACGAAGGATTTCTTCATCCGCTTTTGATATAGTCCATGCTTCCCCGCCGTAGAGCTGGACTACGATGATGAGGGTCTTATATAGGATCTCCTTAGTGAGAGCTATACTACGAAATTGCTGTGTGTGCCTAAAGAAACAGTAGTTGGCAAGAGTAATTCTTCGTTTAATCTCTGACGAGATGTTGTTGTCAGAGTTAATACCGGACCCGAGGTAGTCATAGTTATACTTGTCGATGGTGACGTCATGTTCAATTCGTCGATGTTGGGTGTTCTTTCTTGTTGACAGCATATATTTAGTCTTACCCTCATTTACCTTTAGCAGTAGTAGCAAACGTGACTATGACATCACGTTCAGTCCGACCAATGATGATAACACCGTCGGCGTATACTAGTAGTTGCACCGAATTTATGAAGACTGTGCGTCTGGTGTTGGCTCAGGAGTCTTGCACAATAATCTTTAGAATCAGATTAAAGAAATCACAGCGCATCGCCTTGCCTAAATCCTTTTTTGGTATCGCATGTGTAGGTGAGGTCGTTTCTGACCCTGATGGAGCGCACAAACGTCATCCTACACCATCTCTTTAAATGCTGTCGTGAAAAGGTGGAGGGTATCGATTTGGACTTCTTGGGTTTTTCCACGGTTTGCCGAAGTGAGACAATTTGATCAGTTGTGGACTTTCCTGTCCTAAAACCAATTGATAAGGGCCGATCAGGCCTGATGTATCAGGCGCTCACATATTACGGCAGATAGGTTCTTGTAGGCGATATTGAGGAGACTTATGCCACTGTAGTTGGCGCAGTTAGATTAGGTTTTATGGGTTGTTGATGCCCAAGTGAGTCGTCAAACCCGAATAGGCCTACGTGGGCCCATAGCGATACCCTTATTGTACCTGAAGAGAACGCTGCGTTATTAAGAAGAGTGATACCAAAGATTATAAAGCCATACAGATGACCCACTGTATACAAGAAAAATTGTTCTATGGCGGTCGTTGGCACAGCCCGCCGTAAGTTTGGATCTCTTTTTTCATGTTTGCTCGTGCACACCGCCCGTACCGTGAAGCTTGTGAACAAAAGTTTCTGTTTTTTTTTTCTTCTGAATGCGTCATGGCTTTATAATCTTTGGTGATACTTAGGTGATTTGTGTTGGTCCATTAGCTATAAATATGAAGTTGCTCCAACCCGACTTGCAGCAGAAGCTGACGATCTTTGCATTTGGTGCTGTGGCCAGATCCGTCAAGTCCTCGTAGTAGAAGCTGCAGAGGATTTTGTTACGGATGTTGCTGGTCGAGGGGCAGTGATATTGAAGGTGGACGATGCAGTTACGTTAATCCTATGGGAGTGTTTACCTAGCATATTGTAACCTGTTATGACTCTAACCCCTATAGGAACGGAAGCTCTGTTCAGAGCTATAAGCTTGTTAGATTTATTACCGCTTATTTCAGGCCAAATGTCTTAAGTGTGTTTGCAAGTGTTGATGTTTTGCCACCTAGATTTTGTTTCACTTTGTGTGAAAGGAGATGCAGCTGGACGATCCTAGTCTGGCTAGGTCGTCAGCTTTTTCGTTTACCGGAATTCCATTGTGTCCTGGCAGTGGCACCCAGATAATTTGGACTCTGTTCTAGTTACATGGAGCCTTAAGCTGTGAGTGGCAACTCGGGTTCAATTACTCGTGATTTTATTATGTTGGATGCCGGAGCTTTTATGACCGCTTGGCTATCTACGTAAATGGAGATATTCTCTTGTGATATGTCCAATACTCTAGCCGATTTGGCAGCTTCGAGTATCGCTAGGATCTCTGCTTCAAAAACACAACCCGATTCTTTTGGAGTAGACCCCAGAGCCTACTCCTATTTTCATTTTAGATCCATCGGTATATTTCGTTATTGGATAACACATTGTTTGACGACAATTCGTCTATAGGTATTCTGGTTGAGTATTTACTATCAAAGACGTGATATGGGATGGTGTAGTCAGATGACCCAATCCCATATTCTGCATAGGTTGCCAGCTTCTTTGAGGCGTGATGCGCTTTTCGCTGCCGTGGCAATCCGCTGTAGGTTGATTTAGAATTGTTTCCAAACCAGCTGTGGGGCTGGTTCGCATAGCTTCTGTTATATGTTCTGATGTTTTCTTCTTGGCAGTGCAGTTATTTGCTTCGTCTTTTTTATGGAATTCCACCAGACTAAGCAATCGTAGGTGATAATTGACCTGACGACAGCTGTGTTTAGCCATTTCATGACCTTGGAGGTGGGACCCCATTTCTTACCGCAGATCATACTGCAGCTGTATAGTGCAACATTAACTTTCTTTACGCTTTGGTTTATGTTAAGATTCCAGTTTGGCGTGCTATTGAGTATCACCGCAAGGTGCCGCAAACTCTGTGATTGATCGATCTCTTGTTAGTGAAGAGCGCTAGTTCAGATTTCTTCGAATTTTCAACTAGGCCGCAAGGTTCTGACCATCTGTTGAGTATGTTAATTCTTGTTTGCATGATTGCGCAATGGATTCCCATATTCCATGTACCCCCATCATTTGCGTAAGCCACCGTTTTTGTTGCGGTGGTTTTTGATCGCCTCAATGCTTCGTTGATTACCATTAGCCAGAGGAGTGGAGAAATAACAACCCCCTGTGGAGCACCTCTCGTCGTTATTATCCTTTTGTAAAATCTCCAAGTGAGGATGAAATGATGCGTTTCTTAAGCATGGCAATGAAACAGTCACTGATGACAGTATTTATTCCTGCTTTTCACAGTTCTATCTCGATTGCTTCCGTTTTTACATTGTTGAAGGCTCCTTCTATGTCTACGAAGCCTGCTAGTGTGTATTCTTTATGATATGTTGATTTTATTGTTTGAACTACTTCATGACGAGCAGTTTCTTCCGATTTGCCTTTGATATAGGCATGTTGATTTGAGGAAAGGTAGTCTGGATTACTACGGATTTGAATGACTACCAGTCTTTCCAGTGAGGGAAGAGGAAAGGCTGATTGAGCTGTATTTTTTCGCGATTGTGTGACTGCATTTCCCTGCTTTTGGTATGAATATCACATTGACTTCACGTCACGCTTTAGGAAGTCAATTTAGCCTTAGACATCCCCGGAGCGAATTGACTAGTGTTAAGAGGGTCTCCTTTTTTGTGGATCGAGCAAACGATGGTAAGGTTCCATTCTTATGGCATGGTGGATGTTATTAAGCCAGTCATCTCCGCCTGCTTAAGCTTAAGTTTAGATATTGCTATCAGTAGTTTACTCAGGTCAGGTGGTTGGTAGTTTTTGCTGTCGTTGGCAATATTGTACTGTTCATTCTGCCTGACAGCGGAACGTTGTTCGCAAACCGGTTAACAATCTACAGAAGTGGTTCTTCCATATCCTCATCATCGACTGTGTCTCAACTACAATATTTCCTTGTGCATCTCGACATGATTCTGTTTGAACCTCGTATCCTTTGCTTTGACGTTTTACACTTTGGTAAAACTTGCGAACATCGTTCCTGGAGTGGCACCTCTCTATATCCTCGATCGCGCGCTTTTCTTGCTCTTCATTCATGTTTCTGAAAAGCCGGTGTTACTTCCTTCTTCACTCGTCTTCACCGGCAGCTTAGCCTTGTAGGCCTTGTTGTTGGTTGCGAGGATATGTCAGCATTTTTCATCAAACCAAGGGCTTGCACTCAGGTCTTGGCGGTCTCTTGCGATTGCAGTCTTCCCACATTAAATATGTTCACAGTATTTCTGGATGGTTGTGCCATGGTGGATAGCCGCTTTCTTACCTTGGCTGCAATAAGGTAGTGGTTCGATGCTCGATGCGTGCCTCTTCTTTATCGCAATGTTATCAATTTGGTTGAACATTCGTTCATCTGGAGACCGCCATGTACCTTCTTGGATATCGTGACGAAACCGTTAGCTGGCTTCAGTGGAATTTTGTTCCGTAGCGATGTCAATTAGCCTAAGTCCGTTGCCAGACGTGTGGTCATATAGGCTATGTTTTCCGAATTTTGTTGTTTTTAGTCGCTCAAAGGTTTTGTCAAGGAGCTCGTAGAAGCAATCCTTAGCTATATAATCTTTTTCCTCTGTCCTTGCGCGGGAATATATAAGGCTAATGTTGGCGCATTTTGCGTTGATGCGGATTATTACAAAGTGTTCGCTAATTTCTTGGAAACATAAGACTTCTTCCCCTTATGACAAATCCATATCCGAAGAGTCGATGTTTCGGCTCACTATAACATGGTCCGTAGTAGATGTCACAGTTTTTCATTCTCGTTTTGCACTGCCCATCCCATCGTATTTCCTGGATGGCAGTAATGTCTGCTGCAGTTGTAGCGGTTTAGGGCTTCCACTAGTTGTTCGCTTGCAACTCTCCTGTTTAATGTTCACACATTCAATGTGCAGATACGAACGTCGTTGTCCTTTTTTCGTTTAGCAGGGTCGTCAACAATAAAATCAGTCCTTTCCGAGGCTATTGGTTGCCTCGTAACTAGTGGATTTTTTTCATAGATGGGCATTTAACCCAAAACACAACCCACAACCTGGAGGGCCAGTGCCAATTTATTAGATACTCCAAGGACATCTAATAAATCCACTTCGGGATTGAGCGCTGCCATTGGCCTTTCGGTTCATTCGCCACCATCTCTGTTCCATGGGCCAGGGACTTACCCTTGAAATTACTAGAAAACCTGTGGTCCGAATATGTCGAAGCAGCTTGCCTAATTTCGCCTGGGCCAGCAGGCCGGGTATTCATTCAGTGACATTCTCATACCGGTGCTGTTTTTCGTCGTGTTATCAACACTCGCACTTATAGTTTAGCAAGTCAAATCCGGTTGGATGAGGCCAGTACCCGATAGTTTGCATTTGGAGGTTAAAAATAAGGACTTGATGTGAAGTCAGAGTTACAACCACTGGCAATCGATAAGTTAAAGCCAATCAAAGCTTTTCAATATGCTTTATGGAATTTCGACCATAGAACACCTTTTATATGATAGGCAAGAACCTGGCTTGACCTTATTGCTAAACTTAATGTGTCGGTAGGCGGTGTACGTCTTCCTTCATTACACTCATAGACCCACTGCGGTACCCGTTGGGAGTTTACGTTTTTTCATTCATTTATCCCAATATTGTCCATTTTTGATGGTTCCAATCAGCCATCCAGATGCTATTGCATTTCGGATAGATCCCTGAGGTGATGCAAAAAATATTTTCCTGAGGTTCTTATCCTTAGTTAACTGAAGCCAGGGAGTTACACCTGTTTTTGGCGATATTCTTTGCTTTCTGTCCCATCCGTGATTTGAAGTCACATAGTGGCGGTTTAACAGACTGATCAATGCTGAAGGCAGATCCTTTTCCTCGCAGTTCAGCAGGAATTGCATTGCCCTGTACGCCTCTGCGTAGGGGGACCAAGCAAAACGTAGTATTGTGTTGGATGCCAAGAATAATGTTTTAACATACTTGGTCTTGTCCTAATTTTCTGTTAGATCCAGTTTTGCCGATTTCCTACCTTTAGTAGCCAATGTTGCTGTGACATCACTGGTGACCGACCAACGATATCAAAATCGTCGGTAGTTGCACAGTTTTATAGAATGTTGTCCCGCTGGCGTTGACGGGCTCATTGGCGCAATGGTTGGTGCGGTGAACCGCAGCGCAGGAGGTCAGCCGTAGCAATACCAAAATTATTTTTCACTGGTGACAAATCAACCGAGTTGTATCAGCGAGCTTTACAATCGGATAGCACCTCATAACTCATGACTACACATCAAGTGCTTATTTTTATCCTCCAAGTGGTAGCCATCGGGTACTGGACTCATCCAATTAGATTTGGTTTTGTAAACAATAAGCGCCAGTGTTGATGACACGAAGAAAAAGAGCAAGACTATAAAAAGTCTGGTGGGAATGGCATGGAATGAATACCCGGCGGGCTTACCCAGGCACACTGAGACAAGCTGCTTCGAAATATTCGGACAACAGGTTATCTAGAAATTTAAAGGGTAAGTCGAGCCCCTTGAACATAGATAGTGGCGGCTGAACCGAAAGTCCAACGGCAGCGCTCAATCCCTTAGTGAATACTGTTGGCCCCATGTATTAGGGGTATCTAATAAATCGGAACTGGCCCTCCAGGTTGGGGGTTATGCTTTTTACCCACTCATTTAAAAAAAACATTGTAACGAAGCAAGCAATAGCCTCGGAAAGTAATGATTTTATTGTTGACGACCCTGTTAAACGAAAAAAGCACAACGACGCTCATATCGTATCTGAAATGTTATAACCGGAGAATTTCAAACGAACAACTACTAGCGCAAGCCCTTAACTGCTACAAAGCAGGCATTACTGCCATTTAGGAAATATGATGGGCCGGACAAAAAGAGAATAAAAAACTGAAATCTACTACGGACCGTGTTATAGTGAACAGAAACAGCGAATATTCGGATGCGGATTCGTTATAAGTCCCTGACTTTGACAAGAAGTCTTACGTTGCCAAGACATTAGCGAACACATTGAGACAATCCGCACCAAGGCCGAATTCGCCAACATAAGCCTTATATACGCTCACGCCCCGGCGGAGGAAGAAGATGATATAGCTAAGGATTGCTTCTACGAGCTGCTTGACAAAATCTACGAGCGACTACCGAAGTACGATATTAAGATCTTAAGGAGATATTTTAACGCTAAGGTAGGAAAAGATGATATATTTAGCAGTATTGTCAGGAGTCATAGCAACGGAATTAGGGAATTCGCTGCGGAACGAAATTCCACTATAGCCAGCTCGCGGTTTCCTTCACGATATCGACGAGAGGACATGGCGATCTCCACATCAACGAATGGTCAACCAAATTGATCACATTGTGATAGACATTTAATTATTTTGGATGTCCGAAGAGCTAACATCGACTCGGACCACTACCTTGTTGCAGCCAAGGTAAGAATGCCGATATCCATCGTGCCACAACAATCCAACAAGAGACCGCCAAGACCTTCGCGCAACCAACCAGAAACCCCTGGTTTGATGAGAAATGCCGAAGTATGCTCGCAGCCAAAAACTAAGCCTACAAGGCTAAGCTGCAGGTGAAGACGAGAGCTGCCATTGAACTCTATAGGCAGAGAAGAAAGAAGTAACACCGGCTTTTCAGAAAGAAGAATGAAGAGAAAGAAAAGCGCGCGATCGAGGATATAGAGAGGTGCCACTCCAGGAACGATGTTCGCAAGTTGTACCAAGGTGTAAAACGTCAAAGCCAAGGATACGAGGCTCGAGCAGAATCATGTCAAGATGAACAAGGAAATATCGTAATTGAGACACAGTCGATGCTGAAAATATGGAAGAACTACTTCTGCAGAATGTTAAACGGTGATAACAATCAACAACATGTCGACAGAACGAAAAATTCAATATTGGCAACGACAGCGAAAACTGCGAACCATCTGACCTGAGTGAACTGAGGACAGCAATATCTAAATTCAAGCTTAATAAGGCAGCCGGAAGAGACGGCCTTACCGCTGAGCTTTATAAAGCCGGCGGAGATGACTTGCTAAATAACATCCACCAACTCTTAAGCGAAATCTGATCGGATGAAAGTATGCCTGAAGAATAGAACCTCAACATCGTCTGCCCGATCCACAAAAAAGGAGCCCCTCTAAACTGCCAACACTAATTAGTACATTCCGGGAATGTCTAAAGCTAAATTGTCTTCCCAAAGCGTGGTGTGAAGTCAATGTGATATTCATACCAAAGGCAGGGAAAAGCAGTCACACAATCGTGAAAAATTACAGACCAATCAGCATTTCCTCATTTCTATTGAAAAGACTGGAAAGTTTACTAGACATTCAAATCCGTAGTAACTTGAATCCAGGCTACCTTTCCTCAAATCAACATCCATATATCAAAGGAAAATCGGTACAAACTGCTTCATGGGGTAGTTCAAACAATAGATAAATCAACATACCATATCACAACATATCACACTAGCAGCCTCATAGAAGGAGCTTTTAGCAACGTTAAAACGGAAGCAATCGAGATAGCGCTTGGAAAAGCAGAAATAGATACGGTCATCAGTGACTGCATCATAATGCTTAGCCGTCTGCTGCTGCTGCTGATGATGATGAACTGCGAGGTGGAGAAATGAGAGAGACGGCATGTAATTAGATATTAAAACCTACACTAATGACATCTGGTAGTCGTTGTTTCCTTGCTCGCAACACCTCCCTCACCTAAGATAGGTCATAGTCCTTCATCCAACCAGGTATATGAATATTTCGTCCTGGCGAAGACACCTTCTGCCATTCGGCAGTATGGCTTGTAGAAGGAAACCCATAAAACTCTGATGATTCCGATGTTGCTGAATATGATTCATTAAGAGTATCTTCTAAACGCTCTGTTGCTTTGGAGACTGATCCATTGAGAACATCGTCATCCTCTCTGATTGGGTCTTAGGCATGCTGACCCGTTTCTGGTTTAAATAAATCAATTAACTCGAGGAATGTGTTTGATGAATTTGGTTTATCGTTTTCTGTATAAAACCGTGACTTTATCTGATTCGTATTACTAAAACATTGTTATTGACGTTTCCTTTTTGTGCAATAATAGTGCCGGGTGGCCAATATTCCTTATTTTTTCGAAGATCTTGGCATAGACCCTGTCTCTAATGATGAAGTGTCTCTTCTTAGCACCATGATGCTTGTTATACTGTTCGTTCTGTTTTCCATTGGTACTTGTTGAAAATGTTTGTTTCGGTTTTTTATAAATCCAAGGTAGTTGTTAATTTTCTACCAATAAATGCTTCTGCTGGTGACTTGAAATCGAGAACATTACGGTTTGGTGTTGAACGATATGCTTGTAAGAATTTTTCCAAGTTCTCTTGAATACTTCCTTCATGCTTGAGTTTCTTAAGCGCTCTTTTAAACGTATCTACAAATCGCTCTGCTTGACCGTTGGACTGTGGATGAAAAGCAGCTGTCCGTAGATGTTGAGTTCCTCTGGACTGCAAAAAAAAACTTTGAAACTGATGAATTGAGTTACATTGTCTGAAACAGTCTGACAGTCACCACATCGATAAAAGAAGGCAGTAAGACTACTGATGATAACGCTTGATGTTAGATTAGTGAGTTTTAATACTTCCAACCGTTTTAAGAATGTGTCCACTATGACGAAATAGTATACCCCATCACAGGGACCTGCGAAATCAATATCAATTCGTTCCATTGCAGATCTTGTTTCCGGCCATGATTGCAGTGTTGTTTTGAGAGGACACTTAGCAGCGCTGGCACAGGGTTGACATTGTTGCACATATGCTGTTATGTCTTCATCTATCTTGGGCTAATACACATGACATCTGGCAATAGTTTTCATTAGGTCTATACCAGGATGACCTCGATGAAGTTGTCGAATAATTCGATTTTGCAGAACATCCGGTATGACGATCGTGTCGTTGAACATCAAAACTTCATTGACTACTGCATGGCCTTCCCTTCTGGTAAAGCATGAGGACAGTGAGGATGGTATGGTGAGACTTCCATCCTGAGTTCATAGCTCTGATGACTGACTGCAGAAACTGAACTGCTCTTTGTTGAGTGTACTACCTTTTTGAAGTTAACAAGAAGGATTTTGATTGTTTTGAGCAAATGAGATGAAAAATCTTCTCAAATCGAGCTCAGGCTATGACTATATCTTCTTCCAATTTGTTTTTTTTTTTTACCAATTAGGCCAATTTACCGAATTTTGTTGTGGAGATGTATTGAATGTCAAAATCGTACATCAATATAGTAAGCGCCCATATCTGTAGCCAATTTGCGGTGTATATGAGAATTCCTTTCGTGCTTCCTAAGATTTACAGGAGCGGTTTATGATCCGTGGGATGATGAAAATTGCGACCGAAAATCTAAAAAAAAATTAAATTTATGGCGCAACAAGTTCTTTAGTACCCAGGGTCAGCTTTTTTCTCACAACCATTCATGTGTGCGTGTGTACTACTTTGCACGATGGCGGGACCTCCTGTTTTATGCCGAATCCGAACGGCTAAGTTGAGATAAGCTATTCATGACAATTGATACTACTCGGATGATTTGTGAGATCATCACGAGAGGTGGGCCAGTGAAAAATCATGTGTTGCTACGGCTGGGAATCGTACCCAGACCTTCAGCGCGGCAGTTCAAAGAACTCACCATCGCGCCACTGAGCCCGTCGAAAATCATACGGTGGAATTTCTTAACAGTAAAACTGTACCGCGTCTCAGATGGTGTCAAAGATCTAGCAGCATGAGCGATTACTTTTCCGAAACGTCTGAAAAAGAAATGAAGGATGCATGTGCCTATCCCGACATGGGATGCATCGACCGCAACTTTTATGGGTGAGAATTTTGGCATTTATCCGAGCATTCAAAGTTTGCATTTTACTGTAGCAAGCCATCCAATGGTGAACGGATTTCTCTCATTTGATTCACGACCTTACCATAATAATTAACAGCTCCGAGAAACGATCTGTGCTCGGTGATGTTCGTCGGTGCTGGCATACTTCGAATCCGATCAATTTTCTCTGGATCTGGCCTCAAACCATTCTTGTCTATGATGTGACCCAAATGACTACAAATGACTACAAATGAAAACTTCTCTATTTTGATTCGAAAATTGTACTCCATGAGACGTTGAAGAACTTGGTTTAGATAATGCATGTGGTCTTTCAAGTTCTTTCCATTAATGACTCTGTCCTCTAAATACGCTGCAACGCCATCCATACCCGCAACAAGGATAGCATCCATTAGTTGTTGAAATGCTCCTGATGCAGACTTAACTCAAGGCGATAGCCTATTGAACTTAAATGAACGTTCTGCGTACTGATGGTAAGCAGCTTCCTAGATTCCGGTGAGACATCAACTTGAAAATATGCATCAGCCAGATCTATGTGCATATAAAATGGGCTGTTGCTATTTTTGCGAAGATATCCTCAGGCAGGGGGAGTGGATATTAATGTAAACTCCGATGATTGGCTTAGACCTGAGGAGTAGTCTCCACAAATGCGAACTCCTCCTGACGGCTTTCGTACAACCACAATTGGTGCTGCTCAGCTGGACTGATGATATTGCGATTTTGGTGACGTTGAAGCTTCTGTTCGATGGGCAGCAGTACTGAACATGCAACTGGCCGCTTAGCCCTGAAGACTGGTGTTGTGTCTGGTTTGAGATGCAGCTGTACTTGTGTTTTTGTACACACCGATGAACCTAACAGTTCGACATATTTTTGATTGATGCCTGCGATGGCTGCATTGCGATCAATGTCCGGTTCAACGATTCGACTGCAGGCTGCGCCTATTGGTTGATCCCACAAATTGAATGCTTTGAATAAATCCCTAAGATGTTCAAGGAATCAATTTTGGAAACATAGAATTTATGAATTTTGACATCCCCTTTGAGCTGAACTCGGCAGGTTAATTCAGCTATCAGCTTGATGTCGTCCAGCGATGCACTCTTGGCTTGGCTTTTCTGAAGTGATTTTCCGGGTTGACCCAACTTTTTCCACGTAGCGACGTCGATCATCCTGATGTCGGAGCCTGTGTCAATTTGTAGTTTGATGGAGTGCTCTACCTCATGCTTCTTGGTACTAACGATGACTGACACAAACTTTCGCCGCTGGGCACGATTGATGGAATTTACTTGCAATTGAATAGATTTGTTCCGGGGCGAAAATTTCTTTCGATTTTGATGCTGCTTACTCTTTTCGAATTGCTTGTTATTTGGTTTATTGTTTTTCGAAAAGCAGTTGCAGTAACCTTCCTTGTGACCATTTCAATTGCATTGCCTGCATTTATGATTTTGAAACGTGCAATCTCGTACAAAATGCATTCCACCACTGTTCCAACATGGTGTTTTTGGTTGGCTGCTTTACGGTTTTAAACGCTGCTGGTTTTTAAATTTATCCTGCATTGGAATTTGCCTTTCCTTTTTTACAGCATTGACTGCCACGTGCGGGGTTGACGAGTGCTTAATGAGGGCTGTATCTTTTTTAAGGTTAACATATTCTTGGACGCCCTACAACAGCTTATTCAAATCCAAATTTATGTCGTCTTACAACGCAGACAAAAGTTCGATACGAATGTCAGAATCAGACCGTGATTGAAGACCTGTGACAAACACCAAGCATTTAAATTGTTTAACTTTCAATTCATTTAATCGGAAATCTTTGCAAGATTTATTGACTCGTGCTGCGTAGGTGGTAAAATCCTCTTCTGAAAACATGCACTGAAGAGAGATTCTGTCGCACCAAACATAATTTTGAGATTTGTAACCGTTTGATCAAAAGCTATGCCACGAGAAACCTGTGGTAAAATTTATGATGCATATTTTTCATGAGCAATTGGAATTAATTTTCTTATCAATAACCTCACTCTTGATGCATCATCGAGTGGACATATCACAAGAGAATATCTCCATTTACGTAGATAACCAAGCGGTCATAAAAGCTCCGGCATCCAACATAACAAAATCACGAGTAGTTGGACCCGAGTTGCCACTCACAGCTTAAGGCTCCTTGTAACCAGAACAGAGTCCAAATTATCTGGGTGCCACTGCCAGGACACAATGGAATTCCGGTAAACGAAAAAGCTGACGAGCTAGCCAGACTAGGGTCGTCCAGCTGCATCTCCTTATGCGACAATGGGGTTAGACCCCCCTTGCTTTAAAAAAAAAACAAAAAATAACCAGATTCACACAAAGTGAAACAAAATCTAGGTGGCCAAACATCAACACTTGCAAACACACTTAAGACCTTTGGACTGAAATAAGCGGTAATAAATCTAACAAGCTTATAGCTCTGAACAGAGCTTCCGTTTCTATAGGGGTGAGAAACATAACGGGTTACAATATGCTGAGTAAACACACGCATAGGATTAACGTAACTGCCTCGCACCAACTTTGCAGGAAGTGCGGAGACCCAGACGTTGATGAGGACATCGTCCACCTACAATATCACTGCCCCTCGACCAGCCACAGCCGTAACAAAATACTCGCCAGCTTCTACTACGAGGCCTTGACGGATCTGGCCACAGCACCAATTGCACAGATCGTCAACTTCTGCTGCAAGTCGGGTTGGAGAAAATTCTTATTTGTAGCTAATGGAGCAGCACAAATCATCTAAATATCACTCTTATTATTAACGCAGCTTTATTTACAGGTACAATAAAGGGTATCGCTATGAGCCCACGTAGGCCCAAACGGGTTTGACGACTCAATTGGGCGTCAACAACCCATAAAACCTAATCTAATTGCGCCTAACAGAAGCATGAGTTTTCTCAACATCGCCTACAAGATCCAATTTGCCCTAAAATGTGAGCGCCTGAAACCGTTTACCAACAGCGTGATCGGCCCTAATCAGTGTGGTTTTAGGGCAGGAAAACAACTGACCAAATTTTCACACTTTGGCACATTCTGAAAAAAAAAAAACACCAAGAAGTCCAAATCGATACCCACCACCTTTTCATCGATTTCAAAGCCGCATCCGATATCATTTATAGAGACAAGCTATACAGATCCATGTCTAGTTTTGGTATACCACCCAAACTAGTCCGTTTGTGTTGGATGACGGTGAACAATTCTCGCCGCTCCATCAGGGTCGGAATCGAACTTGCCGACACATTCCATACCAAAAAGAGGTTTAGGCAGGGCGATGCACTGTCATGTGAATTATTCAACTTGATTCCTGAGCTGATTGTGCAAAACTCCCAAACCAAAACCAGAGGCACAATCGGTGCAACTACTAGCATACGCCGACGATATTGACATCATTGGTTGGACACAACGTGATGTCATAGTCACGTTTGCTACTGTAGAAAAGAAAGCGGCAAAGATGGGTTTAAAAGTAAATGAGAGTAAGAATAAGTATATGCTGTCAACACGAAAGAACACCCAACATCGACGAATTGAACATGACGTCACCATCGACAGGTATAACATTTTCTACCTCGGCTCTGCTATTAACTCTGACGACAACATCTCGTCAGAAATTAAACGAAGAATTACTCTTGCCAACCGCTGTTTCTTCACGCTAACAAGGAAATTTGGTAGTAAAGACCTCACTCGGACTACAAAGGAGATCCTTTGCAAGAACCTGATCATCCCAGTCCTGCTATACGGCGCTGAGACATGGACTGTATCAAAAGGGGATTGAGTAATCCTTGGTCGTTTCGAGAGGAAAATTCTTCGAAAAATCTAAGGCTATCGAAATGAAGATTCAATCACGAAATATATGAGCTGTGCATCGACATGCCTATGATAATTGGACGTTTAAGAGGGCTAGGACATGAAGAACGAATGGACAGCAATATTCCAACTCGCAGAGTCTTCAATTTCCACCCAGACGTCGGGCGCAGTAGAGGAAAACCTCGCTTAAAGTGGCGCGCACAACCGACCTCAACCAACTTGGAGTGCGCAACTGAAGTCAGCCGATTATTTATAGCTTTCACATCGACGTTCGTAAACAGCGCCTTCCAACCTCAGTAGAGAGATTCCACCTCCGTAAGACGTCTTGGTACATCAATCAACAAATGTTTTCCGTATCGTATATAATGAATTAAAACAGCAAACAGCACCACAAACAGATGAATCGCCATCGCCAATAACATAAAAAAATCATTGCAAACGTTAGTTTTTACAAACAAATAAAAAAGTTTTATCATTCAGCTATGAGAACTAATAGGTAAAGGCGAGGAGATCTATAAAGACATAACCTTCTGCATCATACATTGAATAGGGAGCAAAGTGCATTATTTCTGGTGGACAATAACTTTTTTCATATTCTCTTCGGCTTGGACCCACATTCGGTTTTCATTTATATAAATGAATTGTTGACCACTTGGACGAAGCCTGTACTGTATAAGATGTGGTATGGCCAAGCGAGTGATTCGCATCCTGTGAAAATGCCACTACGGAATAGGCGGGAGACCCTATTAAGGAGGAGTTTTACGACCAGTTACAGTTAAACCAAGGGGACCCAAAATCAACAAGGAAAACATTTTCGGCGCGTTAGTTGAAAATCACAGCCGACGAACTATGAATCTGCAGAACTGTGTCCACAAAGTTACCTGACTATCTCCAGGTTGGTCATAAGTTGGTTGGCCGAGTTTGTATGTTTCCGGTTACGAATTCGATTGGCTCCTGCATTTTCTTTTTTTAATCAAGGCTCATTATTTCTTCTCGGTTTGAGGAGATATAAATAAACGTGTATGCATGCTGAAGGTAGCGTGTTCCCTAACTCACAAATCCTCCTAGTTCTCAGCCTATATTCAGGCCCTAGCCTATCAGTTTGGCATTGGTGGCATCTTGCAACGTAACAGGCACTTTGGGCTGCACTGTTTCTCAGTCCCACTTTTAGTAAGTGTGGAGTTACATTACGATCGCCGTTAGAACATACTAAAATCGAATGGCGCCATGAAAAATAAACCTACTGATGTACTCATACAATCTGAAAGGAAGTAAAGTAAAGGAACCAAATGCAGTCGTCCTTTTTCCACAGCATGTTCTAAGAGCCTATTGATGCTAGCGCCAGAACAGCATCGGACTTTCTACCTATTTATCTGGAGACAGCTTCATCGGTAATAATCGGCTTCTGGCTTTCTACAGGCGTTTCGAAAGTCTCTTATCTAACTTAAGCCACAACATTCGGAAGCAAGCCGTTTTTTTTTTGAATCGGTTGACATTTGCTGAAAGTGCAAAAATTATAGCGTGTGGAGAAGAATAATTCATAGGAATAGGCGCAGCAGATAGCAATCGGTTTGAAGCCAAGGATTTCTGTGCATGGGTGAACGCTTTGCACTGGTCGGGACACTCAATTCCAACGGACGTTTCAGCTAAATACAAGAGGTTTCAGATGTTTCATCAACACAATATATTTCAATGCAAGAAAGGATGATTTTGGGAATACAATGGCAAAAAATTTAACCACAGTCGAATGAGTGCAAATTAACGTCTAATTTCCAATGTTTGTTATGATTTCAGTTATTTGTTCATCTGCCTTAGTGCCACCAAGGTATTTGTCAATGGATTCATACACGCATTTCTCAGCAACTGCTCCTCCATAACATACATTTAGATTGTTTGTTTCTTTCTTTCTAGTGAAGGGCGCATTTATTTTTTTTATTTTAAAGAAAAACCAATTTATTTGATATTTTGACAAGAATTTAATTGAATTGAATTTTATTGAGTCTTTTTTGGTATCGATAATATTGTTATATATGTTTTTTTTTTTCGTTTTTCTTATATTTAAATAATATCTTCGCATGTTTTTAATTCTTTTTTAATGCTACATGTATGAATTTTTACAATTGTTGTGGAGATCTTAATTGCCGGCTTTGTATTTACCTGGCTAACACAAATTGATTCACTTATTCTATTTAAGGTTTGACAATTTTAATTTCAAAACTTGAAGTTAAATGAATAGTGGGTATGCCAAGGAAATTTCCGATATTTTGACAAGTCAATAGGTATTTGTATGTATGTAGGATCGAGAAAATAAAAGTGGTGACACTGTTCACTTTTTACATTATGATCGTTTCACCCGACAAACGCAGACAGTCTCTCTGAAGTCGTCAACCCAAGAAGACGTCCTTATACGTGTACTGTGTATTGATTTTAAGAACATATATGTAAAACTTTCATTCCTTACTTAAATATAATATATCTAGTATAAAATAGTGTTTTTGTTTTGAATTGAAACCCACATGTATGCATTCATGTATTTTATATAGTCTTTCATTTAACGGTTACATTTTTATACAAGTGTTTTTTTTTGCATTTTAGCTTGTGTGAAATTCGGAGGCTAGAATGTATGCCATCCTGTTCTGTTGCTCATATCTTTATATACATTAGAGTGCCTACATGGCATATCTTTTACTCTTATTTTACAAGGAGTAGCTCTTAACGCCATTTAATTTTAACTTTGAACAATATTTTCGTCTTACTCTACTTAACCTAACAACTGGTTTATATAATGATATTTTTCTTTTGACGCCAGCGTTTGGCTAGTTGTCTCTTTTCTGAGGTACCTACTGACTGTTTGAATCGTATAATTGCGCGATGTTTCTTTTTTTGGTTCGTTTTGTTTTTAGCTTTTGACATTTGTATTGCGATATTTGTTTTTTCTTTTTTATTACATGAGATGTTCTTAATTTCTATTTACAATGGTTGACCGAATAAAATAAAATACAATAATTTATGTTTTGCCGATCGATAATTATAGGCGGAATTATATTATTATTTAAATTTTACTTCTTATTTAGTTTTGTTTTTGTGAATTGTGGGAGTGTTTACCGGTTAGTCCCGGTTATGGACACTTACTGTGTTCAAGTAGAAACTGATTGCTCCATCTGCATTTGATAGGAGGTTTTCTGTTATAATACCTACAGGATATGGGTAGGGAGAGTCAGTCCAGGGTGTATCGCGTTATTTTGTGAAAATTTCTTAGAGCTGTTCTTAGCAAGAAGGGTTTTAATTAGTTCGATCCTCCTGCTATGTTCGATTAAGGACTGAACGTTAAAAATTTATAATTTTAAAATCATTATATGGTACTAACTGTAAGTTGGGGTAGGAGAATCAAGTAGTCCAACCTCTTTTGGGTAAAATTTACCTTAGCACAAACTCACTTTTTTGGCTTAAAAAAATTGTCTTTCCGTGCTGATCCTTTATCCGTTTTTAAAAATCATATTTAGTTCACAAGTTATGATTCACTTTTTTGGTTAAAAATCCATACACATGTAGGATCCATGTACACATAACGACAATAACCGAGACGAGTCAGACGACCATCAAGTCGAACGGACGCGTTTTTCCTTCCTTCCTTCTCGTAATAAGTAGTAGTTCATAATCATTTTTATAATAAAGCATCAAATATTATTCGTGTAGTGTTTTATTCTGAGTTTTAATCTGTGTGGACACAAAACCCCACACACATTGTGTGTAGTTGGATTTTTTTTTGCTGCTGCGGTGAACGCAGCATTTCCATGTTGAAAAAAACATACCAAATAAAAATATTTTAACAAAAAAAAACTGTTGACTAAGGCGCCTGCCTGACGACTTTACATACCCTGAGTGGAGCAACGAGGTTGTGTGAGCGTGAACTGTCCCCAGAAAGAGAGTTAAAATCCTTCCGCGAAGCGCGCCACCCAGAGTATCGTAAAAAAAAAAACACTGTTGGACTTAGTCGCCTGCCTGACGATTTAACATACGCTGAAAAGACAAACGAAGTTGAGTGAGCGTAGAAAGAGATTTTATTTTTTTATCTGGCAGGGCTGCAGTGATGTTCTTCTTCTTAGCCTACCTGTCAACTACAATCCGGCTATTCTTTATAAATATTAATAAAGAATAGCCGGATTTTTTCTATTCATATTTTTGAGGATTTAATTTTTTTATCTGGCAGGGCTGCAGTGATGTTCTTCTTCTTAGCCTACCTGTCAACTACAATCCGGCTATTCTTTATAAATATTAATAAATAATAGCCGGATTTTCTCTATTCATATTTTTGAGGATTTAATATTTTTATCTGGCAGGGCTGCAGTGATGTTCTTCTTCTTAGCCTACTTGTCAACTACAATCCGGCTATTCTTTATAAATATTAATAAAGAATAGCCGGATTTTTTCTATTCATATTTTTGAGGGTTTAATTCAATGCGCTGGTGAGATTTATTTAAATGGAATCCCCGAAGAAGGCTAGGCTAGGCTAGGCTAGTTTTTCATTAATTTTTGTCTAGCATGTAAGTTAGTTTTAAGTTGGATTAAAATAAAAATCAATAAAAAATAATAGGAAATACATATTTCGAGAATTATCAAGAAAATGGTGCAATATTTATAAAGAATAGCCGGATTTTTCCTATTCATATTTTTGAGGATTTAATTCAATGCGCTGGTGAGATTTATTTAAATGGAATCCCCGAAGAAGACTAGGCTAGGCTAGGCTTGTTTTTCATGAATTTTTGTCTTGCATGAAAGTGAGTTTTTAGTTGGATTAAAATAAAAATCAATAAAAAAAATAATAGGAAATACATATTTCGAGAATTATCAAGAAAATGGTGCAGTAGTTATAAAGAATAGCCGGATTTTTCCTATTCATATTTTTGAGGATTTAATTCAATGCGCTGGTGAGATTTATTTAAATGGAAACCCGGAAGAAGGCTAGGCTAGGCTAGGCTAGTTTTTCATTGATTTTTGTCTAGCACGTAAGTTAGTTTTAAGTTGGATTAAAATAAAAATCAATAAAAAATAATAGGAAATACATATTTCGAGAATTATCAAGAAAATGGTGCAATATTTATAAATAATAGCCGGATTTTTCCTATTCATATTTTTGAGGATTTAATTCTATGCGCTGGTGGGTTTATTTAAATGGAATCCCCGAAGAAGACTAGGCTAGGCTAGGCTAGGATAGTTTTTCATGAATTTTGGTCTAGCATGTAAGTTAGTTTTAAGTTGGATTAAAATAAAAAAGAATTAAAAAAAGAATAGGAAATACATATTTCGAGAATCATCAAGAAAATGGTGCAGTAGTTATAAAGAATAGCCGGATTTTTCCTATTCATATTTTTGAGGATTTAATTCAATGCGCTGTTGAGATTTATTTAAATGGAATCCCGGAAGAAGGCTAGGCTAGGCTAGGTTAGTTTTTCATTGATTTTTGTCTAGCATGTAAGTTAGTTTTAAGTTGGATTAAAATAAAAATCAATAAAAAATAATAGGAAATTGTAGTAGATTATAAATTTTTGAAATCTCTGTCAATACTGTACAAGAGTGTGGCCGCTACTTAACTCTATAGAAAGGAGCAATCGCATCCAACTTAAGGTAAATGGCGGCCATCATCTTTTTTGAGACAGAGATAAAATCTATTTCCGTTTTGGGTAATCTCTCTCTTACTTTTTGACACTTCAGCGGCAAGACACGCCATTATATTAAATAAAGAAAAATAAAGTGATAACTAAGGCCAACTGCCAATTGTTATAAATAAAACAAAGCGTGTAGAAAACCCACTGATGCCAGAAAACCCGACTGATTTAAATTGCCGAGCAATGAGAAATCTCACCAAAGCACAAATGACCGAAGCCATACTTTCTGTGCACGATAATTTAAATGATGAGTCACCCTCGGTCGATCATACTTCTGCGACACATAACCTTGTTCCTGCTGTTGGAACATCCGCCATTGATGATGAGACTTCTGCAAATTCTGCTTGTGCAACAACTTCCGCCACCACTGACGAAACTTCTGCGATTGAAGAGAACACCACCGCCGTTAAGACCTCCGCAAACTATGCTGCTGGGACTTCTGCTGCAACTGATGATGAAAGATGTATTGAAACTTCTGCTATCGCCGATGTAAGAACTTCTGTCACCACTGCTGTTAAAAATAATGCAACTAAAACTTCTCAAGCGACTGCCGACAGTTCTCCGACCCCTCTTATTGAAAACGCTTCCGCCCTTCCTCGTACAGGCGCTTTGTACCGAGACCTTCACTGCCCATCAGATGATCTGACTTCTGACTTTGACGCTGAAGAGGAGAAGGAACTTCAACGATTGGAACGACGCAAGAAAATCGCTGTATTAAAGAAGGAACTGGCAGAGATGGAGACTGTTCATCAATCAGGAAGACGAGTCGACTTCTCTGATATTGAAAATGCCATTCCCCATTTTTCCGGCGATAATTCGTACAGCGTCCGTAAATGGATTACCGACTTCGAGGATGTCGTCCTTTCATTGGGGTGTGATGAGCGCTTAAAATATTTGTCCGCACGCAGGCTCATGCAAGGCACTGCCAAAGTTTTGCTGCGAACAGTTCGAGTGGATTGCTGGGCAGCTTTGAGGAACCTTCTTTTAGAGGAAATCGACAGATGAGTGAACAGACACGAAACTTATCGTCAGCTAAGCCAACGTACGCATCGCCGTGATGAACCATTGTTGCATTATGTCCTCTCAATGCAAGAGCTAGCCGCATATGCCGACATTGACGAAGCAGACCTCATTGCGTTCATAATAGATGGACTTGGCGATACACAATCTAACGTCTCGATACTCTACTCTGCCAAGTCAATGTCAGAGTTAAAGCATCTTCTTCCACGTTATGAGAAAAGGAGAGTGCCGAAGTCATCAACAGCTGTAACCAGAAGTGCAACAACAACGAACCGGAGCGCCGTAACTACCACATCGGCTGACATAATCAGATGTTTTAATTGTTCCACATATGGCCACATTGCTGCAAATTGCCCGAAGGAAAAACGACCCATTGGTTCCTGCTTCCGCTGTGCTGAGACTGGGCACGTTTATAGGGATGGCTTGAAGACGCCAAAAAATAGAAGAGTTGGAGCTGTCAACGAAGACAACGAAAACGAGATCAGATATAAACTTAATGCCGTACAAATGGTAAGCGTTGCCTTTATCTTAAGTAACAATAAGTGCACAACGTTTAATAATAACCTTATGTCTCTTTTGGACACTGGTAGTCCGATTAGTTTTATCCAGAAATCCGTGTTGCCTGAAGACGTTAAAATTGGAAGCTTAGTATATTCAAATTACAAGGGCCTAGGAGATTTTAAGCTCTATACATACGGTAGTATAATTTTTTATCTTAAACTTGCTTCTCAAGTAAAACCAGTTTCATTTTTGATCATTCCAGATGGAATAACACCTATGCCTCTCCTAATTGGCCGGGATGTACTTCAAGATTTGAATATTAGCTTACATATGAATTACAAAAATAATGAGTCTTCAGCGCAACTTTGTAAATCGGATAAAAATAAAAGAAATGTTTGTTTGTGCACTTACTTTATAAATTGTTTGGATAACAAAACAGCCTTAACTATTGACAAAGATTATAGAGTGGGCAATGAGTCTTGTGACGACATTCCGATCGCGAACGCGGAAAAGTTTGTTCAAAAAGAAACAAACTCGGTAAAAAGTGTTTCTGTTCTCCAATTGTTTTTGACAGTGATAATATTCACATGCCATCCGTACTTGAACCAAGACTTACGAATGAGACTGAAGACAAACCAGAGTTAGGACATGAACTTTTTGCAATAGAGGTAGATTCGACAGATAATATTGAGGTTAATCCAGAATTAGATCGCTTCATAGCTGATGAGGTTCGCACTGTTGTAAAGGATTATTATTTGAATTTTGACAAATCGAAGGTAGCACCAATAGAATATCAAATGGAAATCCGACTTGTAACAGATACCCCAACTTACTGTTGCCCTCGACGACTTTCTTTCGCAGAGAAAAAAGTTTCAGCTCTGAAGGATAAATTGTGTTCAGAAAACTTGAAGTCGTATGTACTTCAAGATGGTATTGTCTTCAGGAAACTTTAGAGTGGTCGATTATGTCTGTATGTCCCTTCCGACATGGAGACAAACCTTATTAGACATGTTCACGAGAAAATTGGTCATTTAGGGCTAACTAAATGCTGTGAACAAATCCGTATGCAACATGCGAATTGGGTTCAAACATTGTCTCAAGTCGAATACGCTTTGAATAATACGGTAAATAGGTCAATAAACACCACCCCTAGTAAGCTTCTATTTGGTGTAGACCAACGAGGTGTCATAGTTGATAAGCTTACGGAGTTCCTTGATGAAAAGGGATTAAATAACACAGTAAGAGACCTTTTTGGGCTAAGAGAGACTGCAGCTAAGACAATAGTTAAGGTTCAAGAATATAACCAGAAACAATCTTATGAAGAAGGTGACTATGTTGTAATCAAAAATGTTGATACCACCATTGGAACCAATAAGAAACTTATTTCTAAGTTTAAAGGACCATATGTTGTTCACAAGATTCTGCCACACGATCGTTATGTAGTCCGTGATATAGAAAACTGTCAGATCACTCAGTTACCATATGATGGTGTGGTTGAATCCAAAAACATTCGTTCTTGGAGAAGTCAATAAAGTAACAGCTGTTTTAAGGCAACGTTTGTCATTATATGATGAATTATGTATATTATTTTGGTAGTTTGTAATACAGTTATTTTATAATTATGTTTGTATATTTTAACTTGTTGATCAGAGGCGATCATAATGTCAGATTGGACGAGATGTAGTAGATTATAAATTTTTGAAATCTCTGTCAATACTGTACAAGAGTGTGGCCGCTACTTAACTCTATAGAAAGGAGCAATCGCATCCAACTTAAGGTAAATGGCGGCCATCATCTTTTTTGAGACAGAGATAAAATCTATTTCCGTTTTGGGTAATCTCTCTCTTACTTTTTGACACTTCAGCGGCAAGACACGCCATTATATTAAATAAAGAAAAATAAAGTGATAACTAAGGCCAACTGCCAATTGTTATAAGCCACCACAAAATACATATTTCGAGAATTATCAAGAAAATGGTGCAATATTTATAAAGAATAGCCGGATTTTTCCTATTAAAATTTTTGAGGATTTAATTCCATGCGCTGCGCTGGTGAGATTTATTTAAATGGAATCCCCGAAAGCACAAAAGCAGAGCAAATTGCATCTATTACCTGTGAATATGTTAATTGGTACCATCAAGCGAATGATAGAAACTGTCCGTTGTTTCGTCGAAAAGTAAATGTGCTCAAGGAAATAACTCAATACTAGCAATTTTAATGAAATTGAGTTTATGATAAATAAAACTTTGATGTTCTTGCCGTCTCTGAAACTCATCTGACAGAGGACATCAAAAATAGTGAAATCAGTCTTCCACCCTACATTAATCCGTTGCGTTGCGATAGTACAAGCAGTCATACAGGCGGTGTCGTATTTTATATTAAAAAGAGTCTACGGTACAGAATTATTAGTGAAATACATATGTCGAAAAGTTATCAATTAAAAGTGTAACGTTTGCCTAAGACACCAAACCACGATCGACTTTGCGAACAGACCTTAGCGACTAATCTGTCATTGTATGTTTGCCCCTGGCTGTCATCAAACATTTGTCCATTTACCGCCATTTTTCAGTCGTCAACCAAGCAAGTCGGTCGTGGATAAAGTGCCAGCAAGTGAGTATGGATAAACATGAATTTGCCATATATATATGAATAATGTAATTTCAGAAAATATACCTCCAAATTGGAATTTACCAACGTGGTGTTCTTTTTTGGCATTTTTGTTTAAACGGTTGACGACAACATATTCCAATGATAGTGTGGTGTTTATCTTACGACGTCTTAACAAATGAATTTAAAGAAACTCTAGCGATTTTCTACAGATCTCCAAGTAGTTCTGAAAGTGAATTTTGTAGGACATTCTCAAATTGGCTTGATATGATATTGCATACAAATTCCGATATAACCATTTTCGAAGAACTTTAACATAAATGTTCTTAATATGGACAATACGTATACCAAAGTTTTACATGAAATTTTAATTCAAAACAACTCAAAACAAGTGATAAATACACCAACGAGGATCACTGAGCACACGAGGTCATTAATAGACTTTGTTATATGCTCCAGAGAGAAATATATTTGGGCAGATAAAGCTCCGGGATTAAAAGTTGATGATTATGATGTAATAGCGGTTAAAGTACTGGTACTTAATAAAAAAGCTATGAACGATAAAAAATACATCGACCTATTCAAATATAATAAAATCCAATTTAGAGCCCTTCTTATTGAAAAATGTGAACATTTAGATATTAATAATGACTTAAACTTAATATCGTTAATACTACAAGATAATCTAATATACTGTGCCAACAAACAAAAACAAAAAAAGACCAAAGTGCAAGTTAACACGATCACCTAGACGCAACCCGAAACATGTATCGGCATGAACAAACCTATTCCCAGATGAGTCAGCAGTTTATTGGAGCATTTACCCCAATGCATGCGCGAGGTAATTGACACCGAATCGGATGCACGCGCATTACAAAGAATAACGGAGCAGCTCAAATTGGTGGTAACCAATTCTGAGAGCTGGGTTAGGGTTTATGAAAGTATTGTTTGTCTAGATTTGGAGTCGGAGCGTGTCGGAATAAACTTTTGTAACGTACTGATCGTTTTGTTTTATTTGTTGAATAGGAAGTCGAACCGCTGGGCCCGCCCCTTGGCGGGCGATCGATTTTTTTTGGAGTCCTCCTACAGAATAACTTTAACTGGCGCCCGAGCAGGGACCGGCTTAAAATTCGTGTAACACAAGGTAATCTGGCAATGATGTCTCCTGAGAAGGAGAAATAAGCGAGACAACAGATGTATACGATCGCTAGATACTAGATTGAATAATGGTCGAGTTAGAATTCAAATAAATTCCTTTAAAATTAACTATTTTACCGAGTTTAATTTACTTTGAAAGTTTGATTGTTTATAAAACGTTAAAGTTCAGAAGTGGGATAAGACCTAACTAAGTTAAGTTGATTCTTTTATATACATTCGATTGATACCTTGTATGTGAGTAATATAGTATTTTGTGTTTGCGATTGTGCTCGGAGCGTAGTTTAGCTTGAATTGTTTGTATTTCGTATTTCAAGAAAATTGGGTTTTGTGCCACCGAAGTGTTCAATTTTATATGTATATATATATATATATGGTTGTTGAAATCAGGGGCGATTCCTCTCAGTTAGCTAGTTTAGCGGCGCTAAACCAAGAATTTAAATAAATAAATTCTTTGAAATCGAATGACAAGGTTAAAGTAATTATGAATAATAATTTCCATAATAAATGGCATACTAAATAACAAAACTACCTATTTACAAATCATATTTTCCTACACACAACACAATACTCAGATACAAAAAATTTCCTTTCAAATATTCTTTAGCTTTAAAATTTGCGATATACAAAACATACCCAATTTCCTGCCTGCACTGCACACAGCATACACACAATCCAAAACTCCCTTAAAAAATACTCTCTCGCTTGTAGCTTTAGCCGTTTTGCGTAAAAAATTGCGCTACCAATTTCCATACAATCTATATATGAGTGTTTGACTACCAGTCATAAGCAAAACCCAGTAAAATAAGCGGAAGCGTTAGCGCAAACAAATGCGATAAACTTGAGAGAGGAGTCTGTACTCTGTACTCTGTCTGCATCTGTACGTGTTTAGCAAGCAGAATGCAGATTGCAGATACATTTTGTGGGTTCTCTTTATTTGTACTTTCGTGTCGGATGTTTCTCTTCATAGAGAAATTGCATTAAGACGCATTGTCGCAGTGTGTTTACTTGTGTCGTTATTTGTTTGAAATTGAACATTGTTATTAATTCTCAAATGTGCAGTGCGAAACTATTTAATATAGGTATTATTTTATACATTTTGCGTGGATTATAAATGTGAGTAAATAATATATTTGAAGTGCTTTGGAATAAGAGAGTGCTCTTGTTTTTTATTATTTGTGAAAAGTGATATAAAAGTAATGCAAATGGCTAAAAATACCTATGGATCATAGTGAAATATTCATTATTTGTATAAAAAAGTTAACGTGAAATTTTGTTTGCATTGTTAAATGAACACTCTTCGTTTTGTTTTGATGATAAAACAATGTTTAAAATCAATATATTTTTTCCTTTAATTGGTTTTGAAGACTTTGATCATCCAGTACCTACGAAAAATTGATTTGATGAATGAATTTGAAAATTAACAGTAAAATTTTGGTCATTTGCTTGCACTTTTTCTTTAAATTACGGCGGTCAAAAAAATGTTCTTCATAACATTTTAAAATAATCTTGTAGGAGTTGTTCTCTTCTTTTTGAAACTGCTCATACTTCAAAGCAAATGCTATGTTTTTATTTATTTGTTTCATATTACATATTTGAATAGGAACAGGAACCTTTTTATTAATATTAATATGTAATAGGATTTTTATTTTGGTAGGAAATAAAATGGAATCTGCAACAATAACTACTCAAACAAAATCTATAATTGAAGATCTATTGGATAAACCATTTGCAACGAGATCGTTTTCGGAAAAACTTTTTATTATTAAAAATGGACGCCCGTGCCCAAAACTATCAGGTTTAAAATCAACGCACAAAGAACGTAATAGAGAGTATACTAGAAACTTTAGTGAAAATCAGTTTTCCCTCTTCCCATGGTTAGCTGGACGTGAAAATAAAAATAAACTTTTTTGTTGGCCTTGTTTGCTATTCTCCGGAATTCATTCTGTCTGGTATTCATCGGGTGTTAACAATCTGAATACTCTAACCACACTTAAAAAAAACACAAACAAAGCGCATCCCATTTACAATGTGTCTTTAAACTAGCTCGATTTGGTGAAAGTAGGATAGACGAAGCTTTAAGCTCCCAGTTAAAAACTGCTACCACTCAACATAACATCCAGGTTACGAAAAATCGTGAGGTGCTCAAACGCCTAATAGATGTGACATGTTATCTCGCAAACCAGGAGTTATCATTTAGAGGCCATAATGAATCTGCTTTGTCTTTAAATCGAGGAAACTACATTGAGCTTTTAAATTTATTGAAACAATACGACCCTATACTATCACAGCACCTTGAAACGGCAACGGTTTTTAAAGGTACCTCAATGGCGATTCAAAATGATTTGATCAAAGCGGTTGGTGAGCTTTTAAAAAGTCATATTTCAAAAACAATTAAGCAGTCAGAGTTTGTCGCAATAATGCTTGACGAGACTTCTGATATTCAAATGAAATCTCAACTATCCGTTGTATTTCGGTATTACTTTAATAAGAAAATTCTTGAAAAGTTTGTTGGATTTATCGATGTAAGCTCTGGGCGAACAGCAGAAGATTTGTTTCAATTAGTTAGAGCTCTGTTGGAAAAATATGAAATAAAAGATAAACTTGTAGCCCAGACTTACGACGGGGCTTCCGTTATGAGTGGTCATTTGAATGGACTTCAAATGAAAGTTAAGAACGTATGTCCCAATGCTGTATTTGTCCACTGTTATGCACACGTATTGAATTTAGTCCTGTCTCAAGGATTAAACAATATAAGAGAGTGCAGGATTTTTTTTAGCACTTTGAATGGCATCGCAACGTTTGCATCTCAATCAAGCAAAAAGTCGTATGCTCTTAAAGAATTTTTAAAAAGAAAAATTCCATCGTTAGCCACGACTAGATGGTGCTTTAGTTCACGACTTGCCAATGTTGTCTACTCGTACGCCGAAAACATTCAGCAATATTATGAAAGTATTCAAACTGATGAGACAAATACATGGGAAAGTAGTAATCGGATGGCTGCATCAGGTTACTGTAAATTTTTGAAAAGCTTTGAAACTGTTTTTCTTTTAAATGTTTTAACTGTTTTCACACACAGATGTACTTTTCAATACATTACAAAATGCCAAAATAGATATTGTTATTTGTATAAACCAAATAAAAAAGCTTAATGAATTTCTAATAATTCCAAGAAACGAAGGGTTTCAGGAAATTTGGCAATCAACATTGCAGGCTGTGCCATCACATGCTGACAAACGAAAAGTTCGAAAAGATCAATTTGATACAGATGAAACCAAATACAGAAAATTATTCTTTGAAATAGTTGACAATTTAAGTATGCAGATATCAGAAAGGTTTGCATCCTTTGAAAACAAAAAATTAGTAACTATCGTCAAAAAAACAATTTTCCTGAAGAATTAATTAAAAATCTTATAAAAAAGGTACCCGAACATGTTTCAATTCACTCAATCAAAGAATGAATTGACTGTTTTTTTTATCAACACACAGACGCTGTACAGCCAACAGGTACAACATCTGCAGGATCGTCAAAAACTGCAACACCATTTGATGTCTTGCTCTGGATGGAGACAAACATCACCGACAGTTTTGAGCAGGTGTACAAGCTTGAAAAACTTATATGTACAGTACCAGCTACAACGGCGTCTGTAGAGCGCTCCTTTTCTGCATTGAAGAGGATAAAGACGTACCTTCGAAGCACTCAAGGTCAGGAGAGATTGAGCTATTTATCTCTCATGTCTATCGAGAAGGAAATTTTGAGAGAGCTGAAAGAAAGTGACGAATTTTATAATCGAGTCATCGAATATTTTGTGACCGTTGACCGACGAACCGAGTTCATGTATCGATAAATGCTATTTATTTGATATTATTTATTTGTGTAGTACATTTTTCTTTGTCGTTTTTGTAATTAGCAATAATATTAAAAAAATCACGATTTTTTTTTATTTTAAACTTTCCCAAAGCACGTAGCTAACCCAATGCTTAAGGCCAGGAATCGCCACTGCACCTACCTCTCGTACAGGAGATTGATGATGGAGTAATAATACTCAACGATGTACCGAAGACAACTGTTACCGATCACGTTCAGTTAGAAGTGCAGGGAACATATCTAATGACATTTTCAAATTCAATAAAAGTTAACGACACCGTATACCGAATAAGGAAGAAAGCCGCTTATGTCGTACCGCATCCCCCAAAGGCTATTTCCGTAACGCACCTAGAGCACGAAACGAAACTATCGCTTCCATATTTGCATCATATTCATATCGACAACACAAATCATATCGAAACACTTAACGAAGAAATATCGGCTTAAAAAATTCTCTGACGCAACAGACAACATGCAGTCACATCAAACCAAATTGACCCCATAATAACACAAGTCAAGAGTCGAAACGAGGACGTGTCGAACTTAACAGGGGGAGGAGTAAACGCACGCGCACATCAACCAGACAGCAGAGTGAACTTGGCATAACCGGACACCGGACATTCCACCAGCACATTCCACTCCCAACACGCGCTATTCTCACACTACATTTCCTCACACTACATTCCCACACATAATCCAATCATATCACCATTACTGCATAATCAGCACCTTTTATCCATTCACCCCATGCACCGACCTATTCCCTTACGATGCACATTGTTCAAAAAGATAAAATTACTTTAAGGTAGAATTAATTTATGAAGAAATAAATCAGTGAGGAATTGAACCTGAAAGGAAAAAGTCGTTTTATTTACAAACGAGCTTAAATAATTTATACAAACGACATTGCCATCAAAATAAAGTTCCGATAAAAATAAACTTTATCGAATTCAAAACGCAAATTGCCAATGGAATGTTACATGTTGGACATCATGTTGATAAAAAAAAGAGAGGTATACCAAGTGTCACTTCCTCACCTGTCTCCGTTTCAAACAAAAGACGAAAGGAAATAACACAGCGGCCAATTTTAGATATTCAATACGATGGCATTTGTCATTGGCCGATTCCTATTGAAAATAAAGAAAGATGTAAGAACTGCAATGATAGGAAATCGTTTTCAAGGACAAAATGTCAAAAATGTAATGTTGCCTTATGTCTTACACGAAACAAAAACTGTTTTTTTTAAATTTCACAACAAAGACTGATGAAAATTGTGTAATATTAAAGTTTACGTTATTTTTTATTTAACTTTACACTAAAATTATTTATGAAGTAAGAACTAATTTAAATATTTTTCGATGTACATATACTTCTATGAAACAAATTCTTTAGTATAATACTTGAAAAGTCTGAATTAATAAATAGCAAGTCTGAATATACCTACAAATAATTTATTATTATATAGAGTGTATCATTTCGTTAATGTTTCACATGTTTTTTTAAATAACAATATCTTTTTTATGTTCTTTTTGCTAATTTTAATAAAACTATATTTCCCAATGTAGCCATATGGCTACCATTTAGCCCACTCGATGACTCCCACCAAAAAAATAATGATGCAGTTATCTTTAGAATACTAATATTATCCTGAAAAACATCAAACTTATTTTTTTACCCAAATATTAATAATTTGGGAAGGAAAGGGTTAAGGTATTCAACGTGCTTCCAGTACCAACGCAACACAATACAAATTTTACCTTCATTGTCCCTTCATTGGACTACTTGTTAGTCAATCTTCAAGGTGATCGTTTTTACCCAATGACAAAGGTAGAATTTTCATCATGCAGACAGAGGTCTTCAAATATGTTTTGGTGTAATCTTGAACATCCCTTGTTTACATCTAGCGCTACAGTCAGTTCCTGTGAGATGAATATTCTTCAACATAAGCAGATTTTATCTACAACCTGTGTAACACGCATTGTTCCAACAAACACTTATTGGGTAAAAATGCATCATCCTAATACATGGATATTTAGTATGCCTAACGAAACTAATATTGATAAAATCTGTAACTATATATCTAAGTCCAAAAGACTTAATGGAAGCGGGATATTACGACTACAACCCAATTGTATGATTAAGCAACAAAATATGATAATTATTGGAAAACAATCTATAACCACCAGATTCGACACTTCCTTCTTGCCAACACTTAATATTTCTGACCAATTGATTAATTTAAGACACACAAAAAATGATCCAATTGTTATACAAACCGACGTATCAAATGATATCATCCAACTGGAGCATTCAATAAAGTACCAACAAGGCCAGGAAAAGATGTTAAAGGAACTGAAATGCAATAAAATTGAACAGCTACTGTGTTATTCCTCCTGATACAACATCACATTCAACACAGAAGACAACTACCACAAGCAGCAGTAAGAATGCACCGAGCCAGTAGCGTAAACTCACCTTCACAAGTCATTTTAGATGATGATGATTTTTTTGTAATTCCGATGTAAGGTGGCCGCAGCATGTTATGTCAGCATAACAGAAGAATTTATTTGCATTTAATTTCGCTGTCACATGACACACCTACACGCGAATGCGTTTTTCAAAATTTAATAATAATTGTAATATAAGCACTTTGTTAGTGTGTCAAATGACTTGCGAACTCATTGTAAATATTATTTGTAAGACAAGCACTTTGTTAGTATATAAGTTCATACTCATAAATAAATTAGTTCAGTTTTCATTAAGAAGCTCACCAAGAAAAACCTTTTTTTTGTATTAGACTTCCCCCATCAGTGGTAAGGGGTCAGAGAAACAACTCTTGAAAAGTTTTACTCAAGAATTATAGAAATACTTTCAACAATGTCTAATTTTAGAAGTGTTCATGAAAGCGATTAAAATGTTATAAATGCTAAGCAAATTCTCTATAATGAAATGTCTTTAAAAACATTTTTATCAGGGCTGAAAGAACCACTGCGTTCAACAATTAGGGCTATGAGGCCAGGTAAAATTACCGACGCTTTCAATTTTTGTCTTGAGGAGCAAAATGCTCACTATTTCAGATATCCTAGTTATTTACATGGAGGACCCTCAGTTAGACTAAATCAACCCGGAAACAATAATTACCAGCAAGTCATACATAGGCCTATTCGACCTAAACAGATCTTAAATCAAACTAACAATCAAGAGTTTTTTAGTCCTATGAACCAACATCAAAAACAAACCCATTTTTGACGAAGCCCATAAGTGAATCCACGGAACTTATTTATAAGTAGAGGAGGCCCCTCAAAAGATAAAGAAAACAGTGTAAGTTTACACATCGAAGCAGTCGCTCTGCAACCCATTACAAGTCCGCGACTTTTTTCGCTAAATCCTTCGTGAGGTACCCACTGACACAAAGACATGTCAGATACGACTGAACAAAGAGTTGGCAGCTCTATCCGCTCCCATAGAGGGCGAGGAATGGGAAGCACCCCTAATGGCTCAAGCAGTGGTGGATACACCACAGATAAATTACCGCACAGACATCCCTTTGAGGCACGTGACCCAGGTCAAGACACCATCTCAGATAAGCCACCGGCCCCTGCACACCCATCAACGACGTCAAGCTTAACTAAGAATGACCCGCTATCCGTCAATTCCTTCATACCGTCAAGTGCAGACTTATCTGAAGAACCCAATGACGAATTCATTTAAGCAGACGCTGATGCACTGCCAGGAATAGCAAAGATACTTTACGAAGAGTACGCCTTCAGAGACGAAAATTTCGTCAACAAAGTGTCTCTTAGCGCATTCAGTTACTACTGCGCTGTTATGACGTGGGCTCGGATGTTAAAAATGCAGGAGATAAAAAAAACATCCATTGACCACACACGAACGCCAATTTATCCTGGATATCTATACCAGCAACTACGTGATCCCAAGATCACTCGAGTTACGTCGACCCCGTCTCCTAAACAAACCTATGGCATTCCATTAGATTGGATGTCATAAGAAATAGAATATTCGAAATGTAAGTCAAAACCATAAGTTCAACCGAGTTCATTCAAACTCAGTTGAAATATATAAAATGTAATAGAAAACCTTTAGTTCAACAGAGTTCAATTAAACTCAAAATCGAAATATATGAAATGTAATATGAAATCCGAAATTGCAATGTAGCAATAACTAATTAATAAGTAATCAATAAGTTATTGCAGGTATGGATAAACATTGTCAAGTTAGTCTTAAGATTCAATTCAGACAATAAAGTCATTCTTTCACCGTATTATAAACGAACTTGTTTGTTTTATTTTACGAAGCAAGAACAAACTTAAGTTGCGCATCATCAAAGAGATAAAGATGAAATTAACAACGTATCCAGTCCTGGCTTGCTGCGTGACTTCCGCCTTCTTTGTCGCCTGTTATGTCATCATCAAATTGAAACAACATCAGAAGAAAAAACGCAACCAACTTGACCTACAGAATGTCATTAAGGCTCTGGGAAAGACCGAGGACGATCTTAACTTAAGGAAGGGAGGAGTTAACGCGATGAAAATTATAGATGACCAAGCATCTCACCAGCGGTCATCGTCGCCACCAGACCCGCTAACCTTGAGGAGATCATCGTAGTCAGCGATGTACGGGGGAATAGCGTAACAGCATGGGACCTCGTTACATGATATCTTGCACAAGCGGCAAGATAAGCACATCGTTCGAGTGTCACACAGTAGGGTTAGTTTAGAATTTAAGTTTTTACTAATTTCACTTCTCGCTTAAGCTCGCACAGAGCAAGTTAAATAAATATTAAATAATACATTTGCGCAAACAAGTATTTTATTCGAACTTATATATATGTTATAACTGTAAAAGAAGATAAACGAATATTTTAACTCATAATATGTTTTTATCAGAGAAGTCAGATATCATATTCATATAATATCCGACTCACATCCTATCTATCAGAGAAGCAAACTACGTAATTAAAATAAAACGATAAGACGACGAATAAATGCACGTCGACAGAAATTATAAAAGATAAACAAATAAGAAGTCAGATATCATATTCATATTATATCCGACTCACATCCTATCTATCAGAAACACAAGTCAATAAATACTGGTCATCTGCGATGTTCCAGTTAGTTCTTAAACACCATCTACAGTGAATTCAATAAATCAGAGCTCAGCTCTGAATAATCATTTTTAAAAAGTGTTTTAGTTAAAAAGCATTTTAAATTGGCGCAGTCGGTAGGATACTCTTTTACATATGAGTATCCTTTGCGAAAAACAACCTACAAAATATTTTTAAAAATCGATCAACCCACGTAAGGGAAAAAGTCAGTATCGGTAGTAAAATATTTAAACCGCTATAGTGAAATTAAATTCGTTTGTAATAAACTCGATGCAAAAGAGTATAAATACGTTCGAAATAATAATTAACGACGGTATATTAAATCAATAGTTGAAAGTGAATAACGGTACAAACATTGATCCAAAAACACTCAAAACCATTGCAAATATAATTCAGTGAAAATAAAAAAAAGAAAACCTTTAACGAAAATAAAGACTCTTAAAATTACTTCAGTGAATACATTTAATCAGTTAGTAGTTCACGTCAACACACATGAGGAAACTGATTTTCATAGAGGTCACTAAATAAAGTAACACTCAAGGATAATTATCCGATTCCATTGATTGAGGATTTACTAGATAGTTTAGCTAATAAAAATATTTTTTCATTATTGGACTTAAAGAGTGCACTCCATCATGTTCAGATGGATGAAGAATCGATTAAGTTTACATCCTTTGTGACTCCATTGGGTCAATTTGAGTACTTGAGAATGCCTTTTGGTCTGAAAAATGCACCCTCAGTGTTTCAGCGATTTGTGAATCGAACATTTGAGGATTTGATTGTGAAGGGGATCGCACCAGCGACCGTTTAATATCCACATAGCAGTGCATCCATTCTTGCTCGATATTTGACACTCACGTATGCATGGGCGGCATAAAGTATTTTATAGCCGACCGGTAATAAACATATGAGTACACAATAAGCACACGCCAGAAAGTGTATCATATGTTTGTTGCGAGCTCAGCATTAGAAGTCCGCTGCAGTGAGTGTGTTTGGATATTAGATTGTGCAAGATGGACATTTCTCTGAATGTCCGGGCGTTAAACCCCAAATATGCATATGAGGCAATCGAACACCGAGAGGTCAGCGATCGATGTACGATGGATATGTACAATGGATATGTTCGATAGAACAAAAGAAATTGTGTATAAATACCAAACAAATTTATTAATAAAATCAGTCTTGAAACTTACTCTCGACTCTCAACTTATTTTCACTGCGGCCGTAACTGGCCATACTCTTTCGGCGAGCTGCGCCTTAAAAACAGTAGCGTGCTGCGCTTTAAACAGCTTAGGGATGAATAGGTATTAATCTGGTAGACATTTACAACTTTACACCTCGAAGTCCACTAACAATATATTCCATGCCATCGACGTCAACGCTATCGACCAAACAGGACACTAGATTCAATGGGAGTCTAAAGGCAGATGCAGATTATGTAAGACTGGCTTTCCACGATCAAAGTGCTCGAAATGTAATATATACTTGTGCTCCAATCCGCAAAAAAACTGCTTTGTAAGTTTTCATACATAATTTCAAAGAAAAAGATTCTTTGTAACTTTTAATTGTATGTAAAAACTGAAAAAAAAGATTTTGTAATTTTTCATATGTAGTGTAACGTGCAGCTATATTTTATGGCAGCTATATCTTATAGCTACTAATTCGTTTCCACCCTAAACCCTATTCGATCGATATATAGAGTTGTCTAGTGCTAAACCCAAGAGGTCGCTGATCGTTATGAATGGGACGTGAATTGTTGCCATGAGGCGATCAATTCCACCTCTTGGCAATTTAACTCTCGTGATAGACAGTCGTGGATCACACGAGCGAACAAAATTTAAACTTTTATATCGACTTAGTTCTAGTTGGTCACTATTAAGCCTTTGTGCAGTGACCAAATAATACCAAATAAGAAATAATTAGTGAAACGAAAGGTAAATATATACCCTGGTGTTGGTTCTTTGCGAATTTATATGTGGTTTTCTCTTCCCGCAGCTTCAAAGCGTATCGTTATCGGCGGCATTCGGGGTGTAGAGAATACATTATTTATTAGATCTATCAAATCTTTTTGATCAATAAAAAATCCCACTCCTACCCGTCGAACGATAAGAAGAGTGATCGTGCCTACCTTCACCGAAAGAAGCGTGATTTCGTCAAAATCAGCAAACGTCTTGGTACATGCAGCTTCTCCAGACGCTCGTTTCTGCAGACAATCAGTTACACTAACTACGGCTCTATCCCAGCTTACCCCCGCTCCCGCAACCACTAACAGCCTGCATGATCAACAAATTCGCGCCAGCCGCGCTTGCTTCTCATCGATCGCAAATAAAAAAAGGGAGACTATCCCCCAAACTCAAGTGCATCATTGCCTTGTCCCCTAAGCTCAGCGAGACGTATAGGAGACATCAAAATAGCGCCCATTGGCCGTCACGAAAGTACACCCACGCTGCGACCACTCAGTGCCCGCACCGTCACCGGCGAGACAAGCGAACAAACATCATAAAGACGTACGTATGCTTTAAAATACTTGTGTATAGAGAGTAGAAGAAGAGTAGAGTAAAATAAGTGTAATATTCGGTGGAAACAAACATGTTCTATTTAAGCTAAATACTGAATTACTTAACATAATTAAAATATATTCTCAGCTATCTAATTGTAAACTTAAAGTAAAATACTTAAGACTAGAATTGAAACTAACGAAGAGAAAAGAAAAGACAAGAAAAGGAAATTATTATATAAGATTAAATCGAACTACTAAAATTAAGATACGAATCTGTAAGATAAGTTGGTAAATCTCTTTCGTGAGAGTAGTAGCTTAATTGTACCAAGTACACGAGTGTTGTAGGAGTATTGTGAGCCGAGATAGTGTGTGCACATAACATCGAGGAGGTTAGTTTTTGTTGTTTTGCTTTTTTAGTGAATTTAATGAATTATAAACGAAAGGGATTACAATGAGTCAAAGCTTGGATCGTTGTATAGATATTTATGAATAATATAATATATCAAAGTTAATATGAAATTATATCGGTCTGGTCTTTGGTATTTTGTTATTATCAGTTATTGGAAGATGCAATTTTAAGAAGTGTGTAAGGTGAAGGCAGCGATGAGATAAGGTCAAGCAAATCATGGCCACTCTAGGGGTCATTGCATTTGATAATTTACGGGAAGTAATGGCTAGGTGTGACCTTTATACTGAGGGGTCATACTGGGAGGGAAGCCCGGATAGGTGGATGCAAACCTATGCCACCGGTTGAAGATAACATCACTCGTAAATAAAATCAATACGCACTAACATCTAGCTACTTTTGTTTTCAAGGATGGATGTATTAAACACACAATACGCTAATACTTTTAACAATTTTGTTCTTTTTATCGCGTTTTTCTATGTCGTATTTTTGGCACGAATTTTACTTTTGATAGCGGGAGAGGACGACAGCAAGAACCCCGACAATAACGGCGAGCTTAGTCGAGCGTTTGCCTGCGTGCCACCCAGCTGCCGCATCCTAGCCACGTACATATTCTAGGCTCTCGTTACAGTAGTTTCATTCAAAACCTAAAAAGTTAAACTTTATTTCCATAAAAATTTTAAAAAAATTTATAAAAAACTAAAAAAACTCAATCGATTTTCAGTTAAAAGTACGGGGTCATTAAGGTACCAAGATGGACCACTGTTGCCTATAGGCAACATTTTATAACGGACAAACCAGGATACGCAGGTCCTTGAAACTCACACAAGTGATTCCTTAGGACTCTACGAAAGGCTTTATGAAGTAAACAAATTTTTAGGTCCACGCAAAATAATTCGGGCATGAAAGGGATATTTATATATTAGATAATAGGCCGAAAGGCATTACCGTATAATTTAGAGCGCCCAAGTTACATGTTACTTATCGTCCATGGTAACAAGCACATCAGGTAGCAACTATCGTAGTCGGATTAACTGCTGATTTGCTTACCATAATCTATGAGCCCATGATCACTGTATTTGCAACAACAACAATGATACCATGTATCATCTTAACACATGCCACTACATCGGTAAATAATGCGAAACAAATTGTAAACAACGCCAACCCAACATGCTATGAGCAAAGCAACAACAATCGATATTGTTTTCCAAGCAACGCACCGTTACAACAAGAACAAGATGGAAAAACAAGTGGAAGATCGGTGAACAGCTAGTGAGCGAGAGACCAGTCTGACTCGGAGGTTGCCCGAATGCTGACCCACATTAATTAAGCTATTGTTATAAGTATACGTAAAATAAAAAAAGTTTAAATTAAGTTGCATTTGAAATATTTAATTAACATTATAACGTTTGATAAACTGATCGAACATAACTCCCGCATTGGGCAAGTAAGTTAGTTAAGTAGTTGATAAGTAAGCTAGTTTTTTCATGAATTTTTGTCTAGCATGTAAGTTAGTTTTAAGAAAAATAAAATAAAAATGAATTTAAAAAAAAAAACAGCAATACAGGTTCTTCCTCCTCCACTGGCGCACATAACTACCCAGAACCACGAGATTGACCTTGGAAACGTACACGGCAACAGCGTGCAGAACATTCGACGCTTAAGTAACCTTAATCACAAAATAGATATTTCCGTCATTACAGATGCTGCAATCTTCATGTTGACGGCATCCATTGTTACCATTATCTCGCGGAAGATCTACGCAAAACCTGAAATACCGATGATATCTTCTGCTAATTTACCAGAAAATCCAGCGTTATCCTAAGAGGACCTTAGATCTATGGGCCGTAGGTTTTCAAAGGGGGAGGAGTTAACACGATCACCTAGACGCAACCCGAAACATGTATCGACATTGTTGTGAATTCTTTAAATTTAAATCAAATTGTAAGTGAGATCTCTCTCAGAGCCATCTTCCAGTCAGTTTATAAATCGCGACTTACCACAGCCTTACGGTTGTGAAACGTACTACTCACCCTTAATACGTTTCCCCTGTAACACCTCGCCCCTACTCAAGCTTTCTAAAAACAAAACAGAAAACTCCACAATGCACACATCAGGCCCTAACACCCTGAATCAATTCATGTGCTTATCAAAAGATCTTTTTGGGATGGACATGAACGCCCTAATCAACAAGATTGAGTTGTTCATGGCTAACATTGGCAACTTTAGCTCAGTTATTCAAAAGAGACTAGCCTATCTTGAGCTAGTTAACCAACTAATGCTCAATAATAATTAATGATTTTGAAACTCCTGCAGTTTAACGTTTCGTCCTTAATTCATCAATCCCGGAGACTTGAACTTCTCAAGATTCTCCAGCTCAGCAATATATCAATTGCGTTCATCCAGGAAACGCACTTGAGAAGCAGACACAAAACCCACTTTGACAGTTATAACATCATCAGAAACGACGCCCTCTAAAGCGCCGCAATTGTTATTAAAAACAACATTAAATATGAAATAGTCGATCCAACCCATTCCCCCCTTTTTACAAACGTTTTCATTAGCATTAATATAAAAATAAATAACACGGCCAAAAAAATCCACATAGGATCAGTTTATTTTCCCTCCAACTGCTCTGCCGCTGCCCTCTCAAACGAGCTAGCACAACTTGATCTCCTTGCCAACAAATTTGACGGGACCATAACACGTTTGACAGTTGAGTTTCTCATTTTACGCACTAACATCGCATTGCATTACCGAAACTGGCTGAGGGAGGACGCACAAAAGCGTAAGTTTACTCACATAAGAAAACCATTATATATTACATATACATTAATATGATTATTATAGGAATTAAAACTCAACCATAATTTAAATTGTGTTTTAATTTCAAACGACCGAGGCCAGGGTGAAGCAACAGACATGAACAAACCTATTCCCAGATGAGTCAGCACTTTATTATCTCGAGCATTTACCCCAATGCATGCGGGTTATGTCGAAGCTTCCAACGCTTCAGACAAAAACTCAAATTCCCATAAACTGGCATTTGTAGCAACAAATAATAAAAGAATCATTTTGCAATAATTTTCCCATCGGAAGTGCAATGTACAGAAATACGATATTATTGCGAGACATTGCAATTCCAAATACTAAAGTTAAGATTTAATAAAATTGTTTTTTGCGGTTCGTAAGATTCTTCAGCTCAATAAAGACATCAAAAATAATTTCAATAGTTTTTTTTTTTTTTAAATTTAAGGGAAACTTATGTCCGACGTATTAATAATACTTCTTTGTAACTTACATAGCCTGAAAAACAAAATTAAAGTATGGATTGAGCTAGGTACAATGTCGAAAAATGCGTTACAATGTGTAGATGCAAATTCAATTTATAGTAAATTGGGTTCAGAACTGTGTGCAGCATTACCGGGTTCTCATAGTATCACTGGATGTGATTATACTCCATCTTTTTTTAAGAAAGGTAAAATTAAACCATTTACAATTATTAAAAAAAAAACACTCAATTACAACTGGCATTATCTAAACTTGGGAACGAACCGATCCACAGAGTGGCCGATAACCCATAAAGTTGGCAAAAATAAGAAAATTCAAATTAAACCCAAATGACGCAGTGCTATGCAAGATCGATAGAGGTATTAATTAGATATACAAAACAGGTTTTGAAAGTATGATAAGTGCGGGGGGCTAGTTGCAACGGTTTAAACTGCGAAGATTGAACCTATGAATCGTCGTCATTGACAATTTAGCAGAGCGACTGAGTGGTTCAAGTGTTAATTATTTTGTGAAAACAGTGTGTACCAATAACAAATTTTTATGGCGTCATTACCATCAGGTGGGATTTAGTTTAAGAAAAATAAATATATCTTGTGTAAACTACTTTAGAGAGCCACCTATTTGTAATATTTAATAATGTAAATGCTTTTGTGTCGCCACCTAGAGGTGGAATATTATTAACCGAACGAAAGACATCCAACTTCAAGTTGAATGTCTTTCTCGGGCATTCTTCTAGAAGGTTTCCCTGATAAAAGTTTGTTACAAAGCCAACCATTTGTTTTGAAAATTATTTGAGAGACAATAAAGATTTCCTTGATAAAAACTCAGGTGTGGGGTTGTGACACCCAGTTGAAATTTCCTCGAAAATTATATATACAAACTAGTTTTGTGTCCAAATAAATATGCCGCGTGCCCTAACCAAGCAAATGCTAATGGATGCATTAAATGAAGCCGATGTGGAGTTTCCCGCAACAGCCACTCAGTCCCAGTTACGGAAACTTTACGAACAACAAAATGTTCCTGCCGAAGAAGTTTCTGGAAGAGACGTAAATGCCGAAGATGTGGAAGCCGATGGCGATGCCGAAGACCATGCCGCTGACGCCCATGCCGAAAATGCTGCTGCCGCCATTGTTGATGCCGATGTTGATGGAAGTGTTAAGGGAGTAGCAAATACTGACGCTCTCGATAGGGAACTTTGTCTTTTGCGGAAACAACGAGAAATTATGGAACTCCGTAAGAAAATCCGTGAACTAGAGGGGGAGTCAGTGTCAATCAACGAACGACGTACAGACTTTGGTGATCCTGCCCATTCTGTTCGTAATTTCTTTCGTGACTTCGAAGAAATAATGTCTACCATCAACGCAGATAATCGCTTTATGTTGTTGAGTCTGCGTCGCTCCCTTACTGGAACTGCCCGAGTATTTTTATCAACGACGACAGCTCTGGGCTATGATGATTTGAAACCAGCACTGATCCGTGAATTTGACGTTACCATGACTCGGCAAGATGTCTATCGCATGCTGAGCCAGCGGAAGTGGGAGAAGCACGTGGAGTCCTTGCATCGTTATGTTTTGAGTATGCAGGCGATCGCCAAGAGGTCAGACATAAGCGAGGTAGAGACTGTTGATTTTATCATCGAAGGTATTGGCAGTGGCATAACTAATGCGAACTTACTGCTAGGAGCTCGCACAATTGAGGAGTTGAAGCAGTTGATCAGCCGCTATCAACAGAGATATTTCAATCAGACTGCTCCACATTCTTCTGGACGTAATACGACCGCTGTGACGAAACCTGCTGTAGGATTGAAGACGAATGCCGAAAGGGGTATAACGTGCTTTAACTGTTCGCAGTCTGGGCACATAAAGCCAAACTGCCCGTTCCCGTTACGCCCAAATGGATCTTGTTTCCGATGCTGGAGAATGGGTCATGATCATCGGTCATGCCCAAACCCAAAGAAAGTGTTGACCCGAAGTGACGTTTCGAATGCTGTAAAACATGGTGCTGCTGCCGTAAATGAAGACCAAGACGATTCAGATGATGATGCCAGTGACGTAATAAAAGCTATTAATTTTGTAAGTATTGCCTTTGAGATTGAGTTTGGGGGTTTGGAATTTATTCGTTTTTTTTCTCTTTTTGATACGGGTAGTCCAATTAGCCTTATAAGGCAATCATGTGTCCCGGAAAAAATCCCGAAGATGAAGTCATCGAAGTCATACCACGGAATTGGTGGAAATAAGTTAAATATTTTAGGTGACATGACATGTATTATTAGATTTGGAAACCGAGAAAAGAAAATAAAAATTAAAATTGTACCCGACGAAGCAATGTTTATGCCAGTTATTTTAGGACGAAACTTTTTAAATGCTTTTGGAATAAACTTGTCCAAGACAAGACTTAGATATACTAAAGAAAATCTTCTTTCGCTAAACATTTATGATAAATTCCATACCTCAAAACCGAATGATCTAGTAGTAGTACTTGATAGTTACGGCCTTTTTAAAGATAATTGTTTATATGCCACCGGGGTTGGAGACGACGTGGCCGGAATATCCGTGGAAGCTGAGTCAACTCAATTAGACCGCGATACTAGAGTAGGGTGTAATTTGGGTATACCTGATATTTTTAATATTGAATATGTCAAAGACAATGAGGATCTTAATGTGAATTACAAATTAGGCAAAGCTTCCTGTTCTGAGTTAAGTAATATAGTCTTGGACTCTTATATTATGCCTAGAGATATAGATATAGAACCTTTGGACTATGAGATGAAAATTCATCTAATTAATGATGGTGTTCCATTTCGGTGTGCTCCGAGACGACTTTCTTTTTTTGAACGAACTAAAGTCCAGTCAATGGTAAAAGAATTGGAAAAGGAGGGCATCATAAGGCCAAGCAACTCACCACATGCTTCGCCTATAGTGTTAGTAAAGAAAAGGAATGGGGAGATACGAATGTGTGTGGACTATCGTGGTTTAAATAGGAATACTGTCCGAGATAATCAACCATTACCGCTTATTGAGAATATCTTGAGGGAAAGAATTACTTTTCACTTCTAGACCTGAAAAGCGGCTTCCATCAGGTTAGGGTAGCTGAAGAATCAATCCCTTTTACGGCATTTGTGACTCCGAATGGCCAGTGGGAATATTTAAAAATGCCATTTGGGCTCAAAAACGCGCCTTCCGTTTTTCAACGGTTCATTAATATTATCTTTCGCGACTTAATTGATGCTGGCAAGATAGTTGTGTACATGGATGACATTCTGATTGCCACATCAGATTATCAAGAGCATGTTGTTTTATTGCAAACTGTATTGCGACGTATAACTCAACGAGCTTTGGAACTGAATCTTTCTAAATGCAAATTTTGTTATAATGAGATAGAATATCTAGGGTATGCTGTCTCATCTGCCGGAATTACACCAAGTGAATCCCATATTAGTGCTATAAAAGAATATCCGCTACCCACCAATCAAAAGGAATTACATTCATTGTGGGAAACCGCTAATAGGTAGGGCACTCGATAACAAAATAAACGATAACCGCACAAAATAGTTGGTCTATCGATAAGCCCTTATAAATTATTGTGAATGAGGATTTCGCTGTTTGTGGTGGGAGGTGACAATTTTCGACCAAGGCATTAGCGGAAACAGCCATTATTCGCTGAGTTAATGAGAGGGCCGCGAAAATAAAAAGAGGAGAGTGGTTCCGGTCCCGGAGAAAAAAAGATCCGCTTTCTTTTTGATTGAAGACGCGAAGCGAGTCGGACACGCGGGCACGAGCAACGAGCCGACTACGAATTCGGAAGAAAAAAAAAACCCGGTCAGCGATTAAACAAAAAAAAAGACAATTCGAAAAAAAAAACCGGTCGGCGATTAAAAAAAAAAAAAAAAACGACAATTCGGAAAAAGAAAACAGTCGGCGATTAAATAAAGACAATTCGGAAAAAAAAACCGGTCGGCGATTAAAAAAAAAGACAAAGAAAAAAACACCTAATTGCCGCGGTGCAAGATCGCCGGTGAGAACCGTTCCGCGAAAGTGCAGGAAAAAGTAAATGAAAAAAAAAACAAAACAACAAATAATCTGTAACTCCCCACCCCCGCGTTAATATTTTGCCGGGGGCAGAAAAGTGCCGAATAGAACTTAAAAGTGAAAAAACAATCAGTCATATACATATATGTGGGTGGAGTGTACCTCAGTACAACGGTCCTGAAGCACATATTTAATCACCTCATAAGTGCCTATCCCCTCCCCGCTTATCATTACAAAAAGAAAAATCAAAAAAAAAAAAAAAACCTAAATCCCATATCCCGCAAGCGCACGTCAAATTGGAGGAACGCGTCGAAAATCCCCCCCCTCCCCCTTCGTTAAGACGCACAGAACCCAGCAGCAAATACCACCATTCACCACCAGACACCTAGTGCAGCGAAGATTTTCCCCCATCACCAAATACACCAACCAAGCAGCAGTTAAACTCCTATTCCTCCCTAGAGGGGGCAATTTTTTTTTATTATTAATGTTGACGGTCAATTTTGTTTTGTGTGTGTACGCCAAGGGTTGAAGTGAATTCCTTCATTCCATTTTTTATTTTCGTGTAGGGTAAAGGTGTATGGTAAAGGTTCATAACACCTTGACCACATACAAGGCGGAATGCGGTGCACCACAGGCCATCACCTTGGAGATCGGGTAATCAACCCTTAAAAAGGGGTAAGTTGTTTATTTTATTTATATGTGGGGAACGATTTCAACCCAGGCTAAATGTAGTAATTGACCTTTGCAAATAATAATCAAACCTATAAAAAAAAAAAGTATTTTGAGAAAGAAAAAAAAACCAAAAGTTTATTTTGGCAGGAGCATTCATTTAACTTATAGACTAACCATAGAAATTTTTTTTTTGTTTAAATAAAGAAAAAAAAATTAAGAAAAACTTAACGAAAAAAAAAGGAAATTAATAATAACCTATATCTAGTTTATGAATTAGATCGTACCAATTATACCAAATTATAAAAACTTAATTTAAAAGTACCGATAACTCAAAGTACAAAATAAATTAATATAATTATTTCTGAAAAGCGGAATTTAAATTTAATTAAAAATATATTATAGAAAAAAAAAAATATTTTCGTTAGTTTTGGGAAAATTGTTGAAATTTCTTTTTATCCATTGTAGTTAGGTATAAACGATAGTATTTAGACCTTTACGCCTATAATAAGACTTGGTGAATCCCAACTTTATTTTTTGTATGGGTAATAAAATCGAACTTTATAACGTTTAATGAAATTCTCACGTTTTTGTTATTTTTGGGCTACTGGTATTATTACCATGCTCTATTTGGAAGGAAGTTCGGTCGAATCGGTTAAATCACTAATTGTGTAAGTATGGAAGCCGCTTAAGACGGAATAAGAGGATGAGTTGGTTCGAATATTGTATAGTGAGATAGATCAGTAGTCAGGGGAACCAAACGTTTCAGGTTTCATTCCCTTAATTTTTGTTTCGGGTAAGGGGTCATCGCCAGTAGAGCGCAGCGATGGCCATGGATGGTAAATCGGTTTTACCTAGGGGTGGGCCAGCTCGGAGAGGATCTCCACCATAATCTCTCCAACCCTTTTCCACTACGGAGGTTCGCAGAAGTGAATGACGCGTGAATTAGACGAAACTCGGGCCTTGCAATTACTCGTGTGTTTTATTTTTTCTTTTTTTTTACTTCGCGTATTGGTTACGGGTGCGAAGTATTAAGACCTCGGTTAGTTTTTCTCGCGATGTATATACAGGCATGTAAAAATAAATGTAACCCCAGTCCAGGTCTTGTGGCAAGATTCCACTCCCGCCGACGAGCTAGCGAGCGGAGGATCATGCCTGTGCCGCAGGATGGCGGGACACCCCTCCTATTAATCTGCCCGGATTGGCCTAAGGCTCCTGTTACCTTAGGTCATAAGGGTGGAGAATATTGATAGGAGGATCAAACCCCTAAGTGAGTCTCGTGAGGTGAGCGTGGTCAGGCCTTCACCAGCGCGGGTGATAGTGCAGGTGGAGGACTTTCCAATTTATACTTCGAAGTTTGCTCACCAGACGTCACCCTCGAAGCGGGATGTACGTTAGGGGTACGTTACAGGTGGCGCCCAACGTGGGGCCCGAAGTTTCGTCATTATAATTCACAACCACTTTAAATTTTATCAAATTTTTGCGATATTCCAGCATCAAAATTTTTTTTTTTGCATAGTAAAAGTCCTTGTTGTCATTTTTCATCTTTCCTATAAAGCATGTCCGATAACTGAGTAGAGATTTGTTCTTTAGTTATGTACGTTGCAATGCTTTGGATACAAAATTATGCAAACATAACTAAAGAACTTTTTTGAATGTATGTCCGATAGAGGGGTTGACTTGTATCCTTGTCTACGACCGTTGCATACACTCTTACAAAGTTAAATCTTTTTTTTTTGTTTATGTTCTAGCGATTATATGTCCGGTAAATGGATGTACTTCTTTTTTCGTTTACGCCAGAAGCATATAATCTTAGCTAGATCGAATAGATACAGAGCGTTAGGTCGAACAACTTGTGTAAGTCCGGGAAGTGGGTTGAGCATAGTCCCTACTTTCGTCAGTTGCTTCACGGTGTAGAGTCTAACACAAGCTCGGTAAAGTGAAACAAAGTTCAAATCATCATCTTAATGAACGTTATTAAATATTTAGATGCAGAGATAGATAAAATCTATCCGTAGTGGATTGGTGGTAATATATCCGTGACTACTTATCGTCTTTCCTATAATTTCTGATCCGATTCATCCTCGTTTTTATATGATAGAAAGTTGGTTTTGATTTTTTTTTTACCTAATATTTCGAAATATTCTGAAACATTATTTTTTTTATTTTGCGAATGGTGTTAGTTCTTTTTTTTTAATTGGAAAGATACAGTTTTTGTATCTAATCTTATATTAAGATATTGATAAAGTACCGGCTTACCCAGAATTCAAGCGGTAAAAATTTAGGTACAAAGTAGTAATACATTAAGCGTAGGTAATACGATTATTGAATTCCACAACTAAAAGTATTATATATATATAGATATAGCATTACGATATTAAGATACTTTTTATATTTTCATTATTTAATATAAATTTTCAAAGACTATGTCTAACCCTGGACCTAGTCAACCTCCTCAATCTACTCAAGGAAGTAAATACAATACTAGGAGTAGTAATATCCCTGTGTCAAAAGACAAGAATAAAATTGGCAATTCTCAGACAACCAATATGGAGGAACCTCCGAATCCTTCTCTAGCTTCCCAGCCTGTCAATCCACCATTGGTTGAACCAGTCATTGAATCTGTTGCTAATGCATCGGCAAGCACTCCTGCGCGCAATGCGAATACCAGCGAATCAGAACAGTTCCAACAATATGTTCGAGACGTTGTCTCTGCGACTGTAGGCCTTAACCGAAGTGACGATCTCAGGTTCATTCGAGCAGAATTAGAGAAGAATCGGGAGGCACTTCAACGCGATGTCACCATGTTGGTAAGAGCAGCATTAGCAGCTCCTACTCCGATCCAAACTCAGCGAGTATCTAATAGCAGAGAAATACCACCGGTCCCTTCACCAAATTTTCCATCCAGCTATTATGACGTGAACAGACGTTTCGAACCTGGTCCTGTACCTTTAAGTGTACCGCAAAATAGGCCACTGGTGAACGACGCCAACGTTTACCCAGTTCATATGGCGCAAAGCGCCAATGTGGACAACTTCTTGAGACAGTTCAGTACCGTGCAGTTAGACGAACCAACTGCGCATTCTGAACATTCCAGTCCAGCGCCTTCTCCCTCGAATTCTGTCGGACGGTTCCCAAACTATCACAAATGGGGAATCAAGTTCGACAACAAAAAAATGACTGTCGACGATTTTCTCTTTCGAATAGAAAGGCTCAAAGACTCATACCAAGTAACGTGGATTGATGTGGTAAACAATTTCCATCACTTCGTGTCGGGACAAGTCGAAACCTGGTTTTGGATTTTTTTGAAAACTAATCCATCCATAAATTGGTCCACGCTTCGACTTGCCCTGATCGAACAGTACCGTAGCTTGGAGTCAGACTTCGAACTCTCAAGGAAGATGTCCGATAGGAGACAGGGTGCCCATGAACCTTTTGACGAGTTTTTCGGCGACTTATTGCAGCTCAATTCAAGATTGCGTGTACCGAAAACCAACCGCGAGCTTATTGAGTACATTAAGCAAAATGTCAAAAGGCGAATAGGTGAACACCTGATAACGTTCAGCACCCATAGTATACCGGAAATGGTACATGTGTGTAGAACGATAGAGAAATTTATCAATGATAATGACTCCCAGAGGCAGCGGTACCAACCAGCTCCTCCTCCTGCTCCTCCTCGACGAGCCATTTATGAAATCGAAGGCACGGTCCAAGAAGACCCGTGTTCATCTCAGACGCAGGTTGAGGCAGTTAACTTTCGGCAAAGAAACGCAAGTTCCTTAAAGTGCTGGAACTGCAGTGAACCGGGTCACACGTACTTCGAGTGCGAGCGGGAGCAGAGGGCTTTATTTTGCTATAAATGTGGTCGACCGAACACGACAGTTCCGAAGTGTCCCAATTGCTCGGGAAACTCTCCGAAGAACAATCCTCCAACCGGGGAGGATTGTTCGAAAAATCTTCATCCGGCATATTAGAAACCACTCTCGAACCATGCCCGCCTGTCACCATCCTAAAACGGCCCATAGATCCCCCTATTAGTCAAGAGACCCCCGGCAAATCAACAAGTCTTCCGAAAAAATCCTTGCACCAACGCATACAGGAGTATCATGAAGCGAAAGAACGGATTTTCAAAAGAGTGGATGTATCTAAACCGATTCAAAAGCTCCGAACTCGCTTCAAAGAAAAACGGCAGATGCATCTCGCTATTGCGGCAACATCTTTGCAATGCGTAGATGACGATCCTCGTCCTTATGCTTCTGTTCGGATTTTCGAAAAGGATTGGCTTGGTCTCTTGGATAGTGGGGCATGTATTAGTTGCTTAGGTTCGGGTGGGGTGGATTTTCTGAATACCAACAATATCCCATATAAGCGTTTCTCCTCTGCAGTTACCACCGCAGATGGGAAATCGCAATCAATCGTAGGTGTAATTAAATGTACTGTTCAGTACAAATCGAACGTGGCAGAAATTACACTCTACATAGTACCGACTTTGACAAAAGATCTATACCTTGGAGTTGACTTTTGGAAAAAGTTCAACATTGCTCCTAAAGTTATTGCTGAAATCTCGGCAAAAGTTTCTGATTTAGCGAGCATCTCCGAAGGTAGAGATGAGTCTGGGGTGGCTTCTTCGAGAAGTAGTATTCTTTCAGAAGCCCATGAGTTAACCAGCGAGAATTCCAGGATTTTAGATGAAGCCGTGAGCCTATTTCCTTCCTTTGCCACCATTGGCTTGGGCAAAACACGCCTTGAGGAACACATAATTGATACAGGTGACGCAGCGCCAATAAAACAGCGTCATTATCCCGTATCTCCAGCGGTGCAAACTTTACTTTATGCGCAGTTGGACCGTATGCTTTCTATGGACGTGATCGAAGAGAGTTCAAGTTCGTGGAGCTCTCCAGTTGTTCTAGTTAGAAGAGCTGAGAAGAACCGTCTTTGTTTAGACGTGCGAAAGCTTAATTCGGTCACCAAAAAGGATGCATACCCCCTGCCGCATATTGAAGGGTTGCTAGGTCGCCTTTCAGATACATATTTCATCTCGAGTGTGGATCTGAAAGACGCCTTTTGGCAAATACCGCTGGAGCAAAGGTCAAGGGAGAAGACAGCGTTTACCGTCCCCGATAGGCCCCTGTATCAATTTAAAGTGATGCCCTTCGGCCTATGCAATGCGCCTCAGCGTCTTTGCCGGCTAATGGATAAGGTTATTCCTCATCAATTAAGGCAACAAATCTTCGTCTACCTGGATGACTTGCTAATCTTCTCAAGGACTTTTGAAGAACACATTAAACTTCTCAATCTAGTAGCAACCCAGTTACGATCGGCAGGTCTCACCATTAACGTGGAGAAATCCAAATTTTGCTACAGAGAGCTGAAATATCTCGGCTATATAGTAGGGAACGGTGTACTTAAGGTAGATCCAGAGAAGGTAGCTGCTATTAAAGAGTTTCCGGTACCACAGAACGCTCGTCAAGTCAGACGTTTTTTGGGCATGGCCGGCTGGTACCGAAGATTTGTACCTAACTTCTCTTCCCTAGCATCTTATCTGTCAGATACCTTAAAAAAGGGTGTTAAGTTCAGCGTCAGTGATAAAGCCAACGAATCCTTTAACACCATTAAAAATAATTTGACGACTGCACCAGTTTTAGTGAACCCAAATTTTGACAAACAATTTACCATACTGTGTGATGCATCTGCAACCGGTATCGGGGCGGTCTTGTGTCAAGAAGATGAAGCTGGTATAGAACGTCCTATATTTTATTACTCGCATAAGCTGAATAGTGCACAACGAAACTACTCCGTAACAGAACGCGAATGTTTGGCAGCCGTTATGGGTATAAATAAATTTAGACCATATGTCGAGGGTTATAAGTTTAAAGTTATTACTGACCACGCAAGTCTTAAGTGGCTTATGAGCTTGAAAGATCTTAAGGGTCGACTAGCGCGGTGGAGCTTAGAACTTCAAGGATACACTTTTGAGATTGAACACCGGAAAGGAAGCCTAAACGTCGTACCCGATGCGTTATCGCGCGCTTACGAAGTGGATGCATTACAATCCGGTATGGCAATCTCAAAGGAATCTTACGATGTGCTGCATATCGATTTGACGGATCCGGCTTTTCAGTCGACTGAATACCGTCAAATTATCGAAACTGTGGCGCAGAATAAAAACCAACTACCTGACCTTCGTATTTCGGACAATTTCGTATATAAGAAGGTCGGACATAGTACAGGTAATCCACTTGAAGACGATACGTCCTGGAAGTTATGGGTTCCAGCCGCGCTAACCGATAACCTCATTTTTCTTGCTCATTCGCCACCCAAAGCCTCGCATGGTGGTATGGCTAAAACTTTATACCGCTTGCGACATCAATTTTACTGGCCGAACATGGCTGCCCAAATTAAGCTTTTTGTTAGGAATTGCGAGGTTTGCAAAACCACAAAAGCACCTAATGCAATTTTACGAGCTCCAATGGGAGACGCTTTCATGGTAGAACGACCATTCCAGCATATTTATGTAGATTTCTTGGGTCCTTATCCAAGGTCAAAGTTGGGGAACACCCATATCATCGTAGCGCTGGATCAGCTAACAAAGTTCGTTTTTATTCAGCCTATTAGGAAAGCTACCTCTGAAATGGCATCAAAGTTCCTTCAAAACAAAATTTTCTTTTTATTCGGCGTGCCGGAAACTATCCTGTCTGATAATGGGAAACAGTTTTTGAGCAAAGAATTTTCCAAATGTATGCAAATGTTTGGAATAAAACACATTAAAACTGCTGTGTATTCTCCTCAGGCGAACGCCAGTGAGCGCGTTAATCGCTCAATTTTAGCAGCCATAAGGTCGTACATTGATGCCGATCAATCCAACTGGGATCAACAGTTACCACGCATAGCTTGTGCGCTGAGGTCGGCGGTTCACTCGGCGATAACCATGTCGCCTTACGAAGCGGTATTCGGTCAGCGCATGGTAGAACATGCCAGTGTTTACAAGCTGTTGAGGAAACTAGGAGGGTTGAACAATGCGGACCTGGATGTAATTCCTAAAGCTGCTAAAATGAATGTGTTGCATTCGCACCTAAGGAATTGTCTGGAAAAAGCACATAATTCTTATGCTCAGGCATACAACACGCGTAGTATACCGGTAAAATACAAAGTGGGAGATGAAGTATTTAGGCGCAATTTTGTGCAGAGCGATGCTTTAAAAGGCATAAACGCGAAGCTATGTCCGAAGTTTATCAAAGCTAGGATTAGTAAAGTCGTTGGGAATAACTTGTATGACATAGTAGACACTTCGGGGCGAAATCTTGGCACAACTCACTCCAAGGATATCCGTCGTTAATTGTTTCGTCGTCATTATTTTCCATTTTGTATTTGACAGTTGCCTTCGAAAAACAAAATGTTACGTATACGCCCAATATGTTGAGCATATAAAAATAAATGTTGCGCTTACGCCCGATTTACTCAGTCTGAACATGAGACTCACTGTTCTTCTCAGGCGTGGGTCGCAATAATTACTTTCTCTTATTAGGTTTCTTATTTTTTCTAGATCTTTTCATTCGTCAGGGCGATTGAAAATCTCAAGTTGTGTGGGAAACCGCTAATAGGTAGGGCATTCGATAACAAAATAAACGATAGCCGCACAAAATAGTTTGTCTATCGATAAGCCCGTATAAATCATTGTGAATGAGGATTTCGCTGTTTGTGGTGGGAGGTGATAATTTTCGACCAAGGCATTAGCGGAAACAGCCATTATTCGCTCAGTTAATGAGAGGGCCGCGAAAATAAAAAGAGGAGAGGGGTTCCGGTCCCGGAGAAAGAAAAGATCCGCTTTTTTTTGATTGAAGACGCGAAGCGAGTCGGACACGCGGGCACGAGCAACGAGCCGACTACGAATTCGGAAGAAAAAAAAAACGGTCAGCGATTAAACAAAGACAATTCGAAAAAAAAAACCCGGTCGGCGATTAAAAAAAAAAAGAAAACGACAATTCGGAAAAAGAAAACAGTCGGCGATTAAACAAAGACAATTCGGGAAAAAAAAAACCGGTCGGCGATTAAAAAAAAAAAAGACAAAGAAAAAAACACCTAATTGCCGCGGTGCAAGATCGCCGGTGAGAACCGTTCCGCGAAAGTGCAGGAAAAAGTAAATGAAAAAAAAAAAAAAACAAAACAACAAATAATCTGTAACTCCCCACCCCCGCGTTAATATTTTGCCGGGGGCAGAAAAGTGCCGAATAGAACTTAAAAGTGAAAAAACAATCAGTCATATACATATATGTGGGTGGAGTGTACCTCAGTACAACGGTCCTGAAGCACATATTTAATCACCTCATAAGTGCCTATCCCCTCCCCGCGTATCATTACAAAAAAAAAAAATCAAAAAAAAAAAAAAAAAAAAACGTAAATCCCATATCCCGCAAGCGCACGTCAAATTGGAGGAACGCGTCGAAAATCCCCCCCCTCCCCCTTCGTTAAGACGCTCAGAACCCAGCAGCAAATACCACCATTCACCACCAGACACCTAGGGCAGCGAAGATTTTCCCCCATCACCAAATACACCAACCAAGCAGCAGTTAAACTCCTATTCCTCCCTAGAGGGGGCAATTTTTTTTTATTATTAATGTTGACGGTCAATTTTGTTTTGTGTGTGTACGCCAAGGGTTGAAGTGAATTTCTTCATTCCATTTTTTATTTTCGTGTAGGGTAAAGGTTCATAACACCTTGACCACATACAAGGCGGAATGCGGTGCACCACAGGCAATCACCTTGGAGATCGGGTAATCAACCCTTAAAAAGGGGTAAGTTGTTTATTTTATTTATATGTGGGGAACGATTTCAACCCAGGCTAAATGTAGTAATTGACCTTTGCAAATAATAATCAAACCCATAAAAAAAAAAGTATTTTGAGAAAGAAAAAAAAAACCAAAAGTTTATTTTGGCAGGAGCATTCATTTAACTTATAGACTAACCATAGAAATTTTTTTTTTTGTTTAAATAAAGAAAAAAATATTAAGAAAAACTTAACGAAAAAAAAAGGAAATTAATAATAACCTATATCTAGTTTATGAATTAGATCGTACCAATTATACCAAATTATAAAAACTAAATTTAAAAGTACCGATAACTCAAAGTACAAAATAAATTAATATAATTATTTCTGAAAAGCGGAATTTAAATTTAATTAAAAATATATTATAGAAAAAAAAAAATATTTTCGTTAGTTTTGGGAAAATTGTTGAAATTTCTTTTTATCCATTGTAGTTAGGTATAAACGATAGTATTTAGACCTTTACGCCTATAATAAGACTTGGTGAATCCCAACTTTATTTTTTGTATGGGTAATAAAATCGAACTTTATAACGTTTAATGAAATTCTCACGTTTTTGTTATTTTTGGGCTACTGGTATTATTACCATGCTCTATTTGGAAGGAAGTTCGGTCGAATCGGTTAAATCACTAATTGTGTAAGTATGGAAGCCGCTTAAGACGGAATAAGAGGATGAGTTGGTTCGAATATTGTATAGTGAGATAGATCAGTAGTCAGGGGAACCAAACGTTTCAGGTTTCATTCCCTTAATTTTTGTTTCGGGTAAGGGGTCATCGCCAGTAGAGCGCAGCGATGGCCATGGATGGTAAATCGGTTTTACCTAGGGGTGGGCCAGCTCGGAGAGGATCTCCACCATAATCTCTCCAACCCTTTTCCACTACGGAGGTTCGCAGAAGTGAATGACGCGTGAATTAGACGAAACTCGGGCCTTGCAATTACTCGTGTGTTTTATTTTTTCTTTTTTTTTACTTCGCGTATTGGTTACGGGTGCGAAGTATTAAGACCTCGGTTAGTTTTTCTCGCGATGTATATACAGGCATGTAAAAATAAATGTAACCCCAGTCCAGGTCTTGTGGCAAGATTCCACTCCCGCCGACGAGCTAGCGAGCGGAGGATCATGCCTGTGCCGCAGGATGGCGGGACACCCCTCCTATTAATCTGCCCGGATTGGCCTAAGGCTCCTGTTACCTTAGGTCATAAGGGTGGAGAATATTGATAGGAGGATCAAACCCCTAAGTGAGTCTCGTGAGGTGAGCGTGGTCAGGCCTTCACCAGCGCGGGTGATAGTGCAGGTGGAGGACTTTCCAATTTATACTTCGAAGTTTGCTCACCAGACGTCACCCTCGAAGCGGGATGTACGTTAGGGGTACGTTACAAACTCACATATAACTTTAGCATGGATACCAGGCCATGTTGGCATTACAGGAAATGAGGCTGCCGATACTGCAGCAAAAGAAGCGACTCGTTACCCGTATTCAACTGAGCTTCCTAACATCTCTCAACTCATCCGAAAAGTTATTAACTCAAACGAAAATATTGAACTCGAAAACTCCTGGCAAAGTGCACATAATTTCCTTCGGCAACATCACTCCACACAGGTTCGTATTCCATACAACAAAACTCTAACAAGGGAAGAATGCATAACAATCTTTCGGATCAGAGTAGGTAAAACCCTATTTTCTAGTCGGCACTATTTTACTAACGTCACCCCAGAAGAGTGCGAGCATTGCAGAGAGGTCCTATCAGTTTGGCATATATTTGCCGATTGTCCTATTTCCCGGCAAACTACAGACACTAATTCTGTGGAAGATAAGCAAAAAAAATTAACCGAAGTACTTAATCCATCTGACGTTCGATCCTTTCAGCGCATTAAAGAAGCAACATCTTTACACAACAAGTTTAAAGACATTTAAAATAATTATGTAAATATTAAAATTTATTCCTAAAAGTATAAAATTCTCATTTTAAGAAGAATGTAAAATTACTTTTCTTTTCTTTTTTATTTATGTTATCGTATCAATTTTTGTATTCAATATTCAATTATTTTAAAACGACATCTATGGTCTTGCTGCCCTGATGTCTTCAAATGTAAATAATTTCAAAATTTATTTTGTAAGTTATTTTTGATAAATAAAATAAATAAATAAAATAGGGTAGAGTTGCCTTATTCCGGCCGTCTCCACGTTTCGGCCACCTGTCATAAAAAGCGTCGTAATTAGTGAAACTGTTGTCGTACTTCTCTGGTTCGAATTCTAAAATGATCTGTCATCTCTCTTTTGTTAGTTTCAACATTTTCCGTTCCATTATGCACCTATACTATGACACTTTTTAGGTCATTAGTTGTGCGATTTCGTCGGGACACGGTTGTGTTAAGTTTTGCTACCGAAAAGTTTTAGTGAGACATTGTTCCAGAATAAGTGTTTGTTTTGAAATATTGTTGGGTAAGTGTTTTTTATGAGTTTTTATTTGTTTATTGAGCTATATTTTATATAAATTTACCTTAAAAAGTAAACAAATGTTTATGTTTGCGATATTTTCAAGGGGGCCGGTAAAAGGACACACAAAAAACCCGTGTTGCCTTTTTTCGGCCACCCCGGCCGGAGATAGGAAACCACAACATTTTTTTGTTTTTTGAGTGAAGAGCACAAAATAAATGACTGCGTTATTATAAAGCTCTCTGAGCAAACAAAATCGTAGTATAGAGTATGGTATGGTTTCTATTATAAAAACAAGATGGCCGAATACTGGAAACTTTGTTTTCTTATTTCGGCCACCTTGAAAATATGAACTAAATTAACAAGCAATGTATTATTTATATTTTATTAAGATATAAAAGTAGGTATTTAATATTTTAAAATGTATATATTATAAAATGTATATTTAAATATTTTAAAATTATTTAGGTACATAATATAGATTTAACCAAAATGAAATCGACAACTAAAGAAAGGCCTTACACAGAAAAAGATTTGACACAAGCTCTTTTTGAAATTCGCGAAAATAAAATACCCATAAGGGAAGCAGAAAGGAAGTTTTGCATTCCCAGGAGCACTCTTGAGGACCGTGTTCACGACAGGGCATTAGACAAGCCCGGCAAAAAAGGTCAATATACTGTCCTTTCGTTTGAAGAAGAGAGCAAGATTGTGAAGTGGCTTATCACTCTGGCCAAGTGCGGTTTTCCTCAAAGACAGGAAGATCTTCTTACCACAGTTTAAAAAATTCTTAACGATAATGGTCGAAAAACTCCGTTTAAGGATAACAAACTTGGCAAAAAATGGTATTATTCGTTTTTAAAGCGCCATCCTTCTTTAAGTATTCGTAGCCCTGAAGCAATTTCAAAATCTCGGGCTGTAATAACTGAGGAGGGTATTAGAAAGTGGTTTCGAGAGCTAAAAGAATATTTGAAAACAGAGAACGCGGAAGATATACTTGAAGATCCTGCAAGAGTTTTAAACAGCGACGAAACTGGCTTTAGTCTGGCTCCGAAAACCGGAAACGTACTTGCCCCAAAGGGATATAAAAACGTTTACGAAGTTAAATCATCGAATGAAAAAGAGACGCTCACTGTTCTTTTAACTTTTTCAGCATGTGGAAAAACGCTTCCACCCATGGTAGTTTTTTCGTATAAAAGATCACCATCATGGTTAAAAGCCATCGAAGCCAGCAAAACTAATTGGGTTTTCGGGAAAACGGAAAGTGGGTGGATGCGGAGCGAAACATTTCTCCAATATTTAAAAGATGGACTACACGTTTGGTTGTTAGAGAACGAAGTAAAACGTCCAATTCTATTTCTGGTTGATGGGCATAAATCACATATGTCAATGGAACTCAGTGAATTTTGCAGTTCTATTCATATATTTTTGTACGCTCTTCCGCCTAATACCACACATATAATGCAACCAGCCGATGTGGGTGCTTTTAAGGGATTAAAATCAGACTACCGAGACATTGTGTGCCAATTTAGTAGGAACAATCCCGGAACCTCTATCAAAAAGGAAAATTTTTGCGACATTTTGAGTCGAGTCCTCCAGTGCAAAGATCGAACAACCATAGTCCAAAACGCATTTAAGAAATGTGGGCTCTACCCCTTTAATCCTGATGCTGTTGACTACTCAAAATGCGTTCAATTAGCCAGAGTGACAATGAAAGCAACGTTTCTGGAAACCTTTCAGATAAAAGCTTTTCGGAAGCAAAACGGGTTATAACATTCGTTAAAAATGCTCTCGAATTAAACAATATTAGCTATAAAATTGTGCTTGATATTATCGGCCAAGCTCAACAGAGCCAAAGAGATACTAACAACAATTCTGTGGACACTATGGGTTCAAGAGATGTTAATAATGATATTGAAGGCACATACGAATTCAATCTTGCCGGAGAATTAGTAAAAATTCCTTCATATGCACATACTCATAATATTATCACAAATCAAGACGCTACACTATTAGAAAATGAGATTGGGTAGCAGATTTCCAAAAGTTTTCACAATATCACTCCAAGTCGGCTTAGTGTTACAGGTAGCCAATATTATACATTTAATAGTATCATTTACCCATTTACATAATTACTAATATAATTTTAGAGCAACTGAGTCCTATAATTGAAGACTCTAGAGATGAAAGCATATTCAACGTTGAAGACGACGTTCCTTCATGTTCACCGACTCGCAATATCGTCACAAATCAAGACGTTTCACTTCTAGAAAATGATATCGGGGAGCAGGTGTTCAGAAATATTGACAATATCTCTTCAGGTCGGCTCAGTCTCACAGGTAGCTTAGGTATATCTTTCATTAAAAGGAATCGATTGCCTAGTTACCTCTTTAAATTTCAGAGCAACAAAGTTTAAGCCCTTTAATTGACGGCGACATAGATGAAATTGATTCGGATGACTTTGTACTTAAAGAAATCTGTTTACAGATTATTGAGGAAACAGAAGCAGGTAAAGTTGGTAAACTTCTGTAGGTATGAGTAGGTATAATTTTTTTTTTTTTTTCCCAATAGATTCAGAAAACCTTTTACAAAAACAAGGAGAACCTAAAGGTCCAAAAAGCGGAAGAAGTGTCACAAAGATAACTGGATCGGCAGAAAAAAAGAGAAAAGAAAAAAACATCCCGTCCAAAGAAAAGTATTCCAAAATGCCCAGCCTGTGATCAAGACGTCCTTACAGACGTTGAAGACGAAGGGATGAAAAACATTGGCTGTGACCAATGTGACTCATGGTTTCATCTAAAATGTACCCCTTTTTCTACTTTCGAAGACGCTGCAATAGGGGATTTCATTTGTACCTCATGCTATGATCTAATATAATCGACCTATGCCTTCCTACCTAATTTATTTAATACTATTTTTGTGTTTTGGATTAAAGTTTTCTTTTTTTTGTTCATGTTTTTATTAATTTTATTTAAAGAATATTTATTTTTTGTTTGTTGTTTAACACTTGTTTTTTGTTATAGGGTAAGGAATGAAAATAAATACCTAAGTTGAATTGTTATACATAGTTTTTTTTATTCAGGGGACTGAGTATAGGAGCCAAGGTGGCCGAAATTGGGATCCTAGGGGCCGAATACAGGAAAATATGAGTTTTTTCATAAAAACGAAGAAAAATATTGTTTTACATTGAAATATTATTGTTTTATTTTTGTATATCTCTTAAGAAATATCAAATCAACAATATGAAAAAAAAACAATGTAAAAAACTTAACAATTCAAGCCTCAATGACAAGTTTTGTAGGAAAATCGCGGGGCCGGCAATAGGCAACTCTAACCTATGGAATTATTTTTTTTGTCAATTCTTGTAACCAAATATGTAATAAATACGTTTTTCTTTCATTTTAAATATTTTGTTGTTTTTACACCGTTAAAAAATGTGGGTTTTTTATAAAAGTCGCCTCACAGGCGAACAGTTACAAAATATGTTTACCATTCTAGGGTTAAAATAGTCACAAACAATAGTTTGAGTGTGTCAATCTTCAATTGACAACACAATTTTGTTTTAATTCACCTTGTCATATGTCAAGCTTTTAAATTTATAAAACACCTGAAAATATTCTTTGATTTTGTTCTTGTAAAACAGTTTGACACGTCATTTTAAATTGTGAGATTTTTTTTTTAATTATATAATTTTGTTTATAATAATTTTTTATTTTTAAACTTTTTGGTATAATAAACTTGTTGGTTGAGTGGTATTGCTGATGTAATGGCGAATGCTAAAATAGATCCGAGTAACTACGAGATTGATAGCAGACAATCGGATCTTAGGATTAAGGTAAGAGATGTAGGATTGCATGGCCTTATTTTAAATTTACTTAAAAGTATTAATGTATACGGGCACTCGTTTACGCCAACTGAATATAAAAAATATAATATTGTCCTTCGCGGAATTTCGAGCAACTTTACTACCGATGAAGTGAGTGCAGGCATTCTATTGAGAGATGCATCCATCGGAGTCACTGTGAAACATTTTGAAACAAAATGGTCAAAGGAGAATAATATCCCCCTTGATTTATTTTTGTGCGTTCTGGAGGATAGGGAGAGTCTAATTAAGATTGAATCTCTAACAATTTTTTTGAGCCACAGAGTCAAATGGGACTCGGTTAAAGGTTCTGGAACCATTCAGTGCTAACGCTGGCAAGTTTTGGACACGTATCAAACTATTGTGCATACTCTCCCAGGTGTGTAAAATGCACGAAGGAACATCCTGTAGGACATTGCGGACTCGGTCCCAAAGACGAGAGTTCGGTGGCTGCCTGCGTCAACTATGGTGAGTCAGGACATCCTGCAAGTTTTAAAGGATGTCCCAAACTGACTGAATTTCTAGCTAAGAGGGAGTTAAATCGTATTTCTTTAAATCAGAAGAAGAACTCTTTAAACGTCAAAATTCCTATACCTTTTAATAACAATCCCCATCTGGGTGTGTCCTTTGCTGAGGCAGTGAGAGGCGTGAACACTTCAGTGCCTTCGCCTCAACCCAATTCTTCCAATGTTAATAATAACGTATTTACAGAATTTCTAAACGAATCCGAAAATTTATTTGGCTTGCCCTTCAATACTTTGTTTTCAAAAATTAAAAACTTTTGGCCATCGTATACGAAACTTGAAAAGTCTCAAAAGCCAGGTGCTTACCTGGGATTCCTTGCTTCCTTGACCCCATGAGTCTAAACATTATCACGGTTAATGTCAACTCTTTTAGCTCCAGCGACAAAAAGGTCGAGATCGACCTGCTTCTCAAAGCAACTCAACCTTTTGCACTTCTAATTCAAGAAACTTGCCTTAAAAACCAAAAGAGAGGTCGCTTCAACTCTAACTACGACTTTATTAACAGTGGTTCGGGCCGCGGCACGGGTATTATGCTTAAAAGTAACATTAAATCGTTTACCAAGGCGTTTCATAATAATATAATTTCAGCTACAATTGCTCTCATTCCATTAAAAGTTGAAAACATCACAAAGACACTTGCTTTGGTTTCGATTTACATCCCATGTAATATTGGTTGGAGACTGGTTAGAGCCCTAAATGACCTGCTGGACTGCCTTAGCGAGTATGATTTTATAATTCTTTTTTTTAATTTCGGCTAATCTTCGATCCCTGAGTCACTTACCAAGTAATATAGCGTGTCTCACACTCGACCCGGTCTCTGATCATTATTCTGTCTTATTACATATCCATCTTCAAAATTTTATCCCCTTCCCTTCCCAAAACGAAAATTCTCGTTGTTTTAAAAACACAAATTGGCGCTCCTTCAATAATTCTTTGGATAGACAGCTGGAAACTATTGCTGTTCCAACTGACAGAAACCTGTCAAATGTGGAGATTGACAACTTTATATCGGAACTGTCTAACATATTGTCAGGTAGCATCGAAAGATTCAGTAAATTAAAAAATTTCAAACCCCATTACCTTAAAATTTCACAAGATACTTTAAATTTGTTCAAAATCAGAAAAAACTGGAAAACTAAATTAAAGAGAATTTTTCACAGATTTAGCGATCGTTTAAATCAAGAATACCTGGATCTCTCAGCAAGAATTAACTGCTTGAGCAAAATAATTAAGGATAAGGTTAGAATCGAAATTAATGCTGAGTTTCGCCTAAAACTAAAAAGTCTCAAACCTTCGACTAACGTCTTTAAAACAATAAACCAAATCACATCAAGGAAAAATATTAATAACGAACACCTTCAGTCTCTCCGTTGGAATAACCGCACACTATCCACTACAGCAGAAAAAGTCGAAGCCTTCAGACAATACTACTCAGAGCTTTATGACCTTAAAAACCCCTCAATTTGATAACGAAAACACTCTTTCAGAAACAACATTCAATAGCGCTTTCTCTTCTTGGAATAGTAACTTTACGTTAGACACCTTTTTACCTTCAAATAACTCAAATTCGAACTCCTCTGAAAATTTTGCGACCTCCAACCTTATTGTTTCTACTATTAAATCCCTGAACAATAAAAAGTCTACCGGTCCGGATTTGATTCCTAACTTTGTCATCCGCAAAGCTAAAAACGTTCTGGCTAAACACCTCACGCCAATTTTTAACAATTGTATTAACAATTGTTATTTCCCTACAGCTTGGAAACATGCAAACCTTATTCTCCTTAAAAAAAAAAGGAGCTTCAAATAAGCTGGAAGATTTTCGCCCTATTTCTCTCCTGTCCAACATTGGAAAATTACTTGAAAGAATACTGTTGATGAAAATATATAATCATTTTGAGGACATTAACCTAATCCAGCATGAACAGTTCGGATTTAAACGCGGCCACTCAACCGAGCATGCCACCCTATTTCTTCAAAATAATACCTTAAATAACCTCAGATCAAAATAATGCACAGTTGCATGTGCAATTGATTTAACCAAAGCTTTTGACTCTGTTTGGCATGCGGGGCTCATTTACAAACTTAACCTTTTAAATTTCCCTACCCATTTCATAAAAATTCTAAAAAACTTCCTGTCTGATCGTAGTCTGTCCGTGGTTTTTGATAATGAAATATCCAATCCAATTCCTTTACTATCAGGTGTCCCACAAGGATCTATTTTGGCCCCTTTTTTATTCAACATCTATCTTTCGGATTTCCCTACTCAATGCTCTAATTCCAAATCCATCCTTTATGCTGACGATACGGTTATTTTTAGCGGTCATGAAAGACCACATGTAGCTCTCATCGAAGTTAAAAATCATTTGCAATTAATAGTACCTTATTACAGGAGATGGGGAATTGACATCAATGTTGGAAAGTGCGAATTGATTTGTTTTAGAAACGCTTCGGGCCGTGGACACCACCTCGCAGTCCGAGAGAGTAAACAGTTGAAGCTTGTTTTGGAAGACAATTTAATACCTCTTAAGGAGTCCATCAAATATCTTGGAATCTCTTTTCATGAACGTCTCAGAATGAACCCGCACGCGCGAGGTGCTCTAAATAACGGTAAAGCAGCTGCAGCAATGCTAAAATCGCTTCTAAACTCTGGCGAAGTCGAGAAAAGAACAAAGCTGCTGATATATAAAAAACCCTCATCCGTCCTGTTATTACCTATGGTTTCTTGTCCTGGTTTCACATCTCACCTAGTGTCGCGCTGGAGCTACAAAGATTTGAAAGAAAAATTACCATTCTAGGGTTAAAATAGTCACAAACAATAGTTTGAGTGTGTCAATCATCAATTGACAACACAATTTTTTTTTTAATTCACCTTGTCATATGTCAAGCTTTTAAATTTCTAAAACACCTGAAAATATTCTTTGATTTTGTTCTTGTAAAACAGTTTGACACGACATTTTAAATTGTGAGATTTTTTTTTTTTTTTTTTTTATTATATAATTTTGTTTATAATATTTTTTTCATTTTTAAACTTTTTGGTATAATAAACTTGTTGGTTGAGTGGTGTTTTTTTTAAAAGAAAATTTCGACATATTATTTTTTTGTATGGGTTCCCTCAAGGCGTTTTCTCCGATCCACTAATTAGTTATGAATTTGGGAAGACTGGTTTTTGAAGACTTTTCAGCACATAACATGCAGTGATAGAATATTTTTCATAGGTGGATGTGGCAACTTCGAGATCTCACCATGGGATGACATCGATGACGAGGAGGAAGATGACAGTGACGTCACTTCCTCTGATGATTAAAGGATACCGTGAGGGCGACGTTATGATGAAGTGTATTTTTTGGTTTTATATAGTTTCCTTGAGTTATTTTTTTTTGTATAAATTTTTTTTTATTTTTGAGCTTTAGAAGTTTTTGGTAAACTTCTAGTTAGGGGCTTCCATTAATATTTGAGGAATTGGTAGCCAAGGTGTCGCAACTGTTCCCATAGGGAATATTGTGTGGCAACAGGGGTGGGTATATTTCAGAGAGCAGTTACATCTTAAGCTCTGGAAAAAAATATATAAAAACAAAAATCAAAGGATTCTTTATATCTTTCTGGGGACACACCACCTTCACGCAACTTCGTTGCTCCGTTCAGAGTATCTTAAGTCGTCAGGCATGTGCATAAGTCTACTCTGGGTGGCCCCCTTCGCGGGAACAAAGGAATTTAGCTCTCATTCTGGGGAAAAAGCGACAGGCAGCTAAAGTAAATTTATGCCAAAAATTGTCCCAGGTATTGGAACTGGCCTAGGTGGTTTTGGTTGGTGCTAGCTATTGACTTCGTCCCTAATTATGAAAGTGGCTGGCATAGCTGATTTTGAGAGAAACCGAATTTCCAATGATGATGTTGCTGAAGAGTGTGTTGACTCTTGCTCTTTTTTCGCGAGCTTGTCTGAAATTTTTTTCGTTGAGTTTGAATACTTCTGGTATTCTTTTGAGGGGCAGCCCCGCCAATTTGCGGCGTGATGGTGGACACAATTAACGCATTGCGGTTTCCAGTTGCTCGTGTGGGTGACAGCACACTCTCCAGGGGGTGAATTCTTGGACACTTTACGCATTGGTAATCCGTGCCACAATTTTCGGCAAGGTGGCCAAAGCCTTGACACCATCTGCATTGTAAGCTTCCTTGTTACCCTTCGGTTTCTCCCACTTGACCATGGTATTAAAGAGGGACTGAATTCCATTTACCTCGCTTGCAGGTTTGCCTGGTACCAACCTCACAAGAAATATATTATAGTTTATGTTGTTGTCTTTGTGAGACTTTATGGTCTCAAATTCAGACATTCCTTCGATCAGTCCGTGGACCGTCGCTTCAATTTCTTCACGAAACTTTGCGTCTTGCCTTTAGGGTGAACGAGCAACCCTGGACTACATACAGTTTCGATTTAAACACGTATGCATTTGGGTGAACGAGAAACCCTGGACTTGACTCGCCCTAATAATCTCTATAAGTTCCCGGTGAAATTCTATTTTATCTACATACAGTTTCGATTTAAACACGTATGCATTTGTTTTTGGGTCTTTAAGACTCCCACAATTCACTACTTTAAAACCAAATAAGTGTTTCTGACTTTTTTAAACTTGCGACTAATTCGCGAACATTAAGTGTGGAACAGAATTATCGGTTGGCAAAACTTACCAGCGTTAATTTTAGGATGATTATTTCCGCATTCGCTGATGTCTTCCTCGTTGCTGCGTTGATGTTGTTGCTGCGTTGACTTTGTTGCTGCGTTGATGTTGTTGCTTGGTTGGGATTGAGATGTTGTCTGCATTTAAGATTTGTTTTTTTTTTTAAACTGTTGTTTCCCCCAGAATTGCGAATTTGTTGGTTTCGGTGATTGCTTCGACCTATTGGTTTACCGTTCTTGGTGGTGCTTTACTTTTAGTCATATGAGTCCAGTTGTTGGGATTCTCCATTGAGATCTCCATGTCGTTGTCCGCTATAACTAATGGGGATGATTGTCCTCTCGGTTTGGCTTTAAGGACATCATCTTTCTGGGCTGTAGGTTTGCCCATTGGGTGGGCAAACCGGGTGGTTGGAGCGTGGATTTAATTTCTACTTTTTTTTTGTTTTATGTTAGCTGTCACTATCAGTACTTTGCAAACTTTGTGTTGCCATTAGTGCACAGAACATTACTTCACAATAAAACTTTTCGATTATTTCCCCTTGGGACACTTTTACTGTTTTATCGTTAAAATAATATTTTCCTTTGTTACTTGTCCATTGTTTGTTAATTTTATCTCTGCGTGTGCACGTGGCTGCAGTCAAAAAAAAAATCGGGGAGTCAACAGTTAGATAGAAAATTTCAATCGGACAAAGTAGAATCAAATCAGAAGTAAACAACGCAATAGAAGGGAAAATATTTATTTGATTGCCGGGCAGCATGACACTGTCAAACTGACATACACCACACATAGGGTGAGATTGGAAATTGTAGAAATTTTATTGAAGAAAGTACTAAATCGCGTGATGCATGTGTAGTATGCATCGACTGTTATTAACTTAAACATTATAATATATATTGTAATAGAACTGTTGCTGTGGTGCAGGAAAATATATATTATCAATTGGAATCAATGGGTTTTCTTTTACTTCTTTCGGCTTTTTTTATAAACTTAATCATTTGCGAATTGGTGTCAAAACAAAGCTTATGAATTTTGGAACATGATTATCCAAAAATATTTAAATTTTCAACTATAGTTTTCGCAGAAAATCACTGATTTTTTCACTGATCAAAGATTTATTTTTGCGAAGTAATGATTGCCATTCCACCGAAATGAAACTTAGTTTTCATGTTTTGTGTTGTGATGTGCTATCTGTTTTACGAATGTTGCCTTACTTGAATTGTTTAGGATTGAAACGAATATTATTGTTTGTCATACGAACGCATTGAGATTGTGTCATACCCAAGCTCACCAAATGTCATTTTTAATTTGATAATTGTAATAATGTAAATCATTAGCAATTGAAAATGACAAAATAAAAAAAAATGCAATTATGCAACCTTCTGAATTAGTGGGAGACTTTAAGAACCTCCTGAAGATTGACATATATGTCATCAACGAATCACACCTAGTAGTTCAACTAATCACCATTCTAGTTTTCATTTGTATTATCGAATATATATATATCTCGTGTCACGGTGTTTGTGACCGAACTGCTCTGAAACGGCTCTGGCGGTTTTTGATAAAATGTTTTGTGTGTGTTTGGTAGGTATGAGAAAAGGTCATAAAGTATATTTGTTGTTGAATCCTCCCAGTGCCACCACCATCAGGAAAACGTTGTTTTTGGCTAAACCGTAAGAAATTTTGGAGAAGTGTTTAAGCAAGATTTTTTGAAGATATTCTGAACATCTATATTCGACAACCCAAAGTTTTTTTTGCAACACAGCAGTCAATGCCAGACGAATTGGTATTATAAAAATCGGTCGATACGGTTTTGTTGAAATAGAATGTTATTTATGTCATTTACATGTTCTTAATAAACTTTTCTCTATTTTGTATTCTTCGAAAGAAGTCGTCTTTTTCTTATCGTGGTATTTAATCTCAGCGCCTTTAGTGTAGTTTAGTGTGCGTTGTTTTTTGCCTATTGATTTGTTCGTCTTTAGTGGGCATTTGAGAATCCTGTTTCCGCGGACAGTACTGGTAGCAAAAAATCCTTCATTTCTCAAATAAACCAATAGGCTAAAGCTGGTAAAAAAGTTATCAAAATATACTTTATGAGCATTTCTATTTTCGGTAACTTTCAAGAGATCTATAACAACTTGGCCACCTAGACCAAATTCCCTTTTGGCATATTTGACACCTTTTCCACCATATGGTATGAACTGATACAAATATCCATCACTTGACGTAAGGCACCATATCTTGAACCCAAAGCGTACCGGCTTTCCTTTTAGGAACATTTTCACCGAATGACGGCCAAAGTAAGGCACCACTTGTTCATCTATTCACAATTGATGGGAAAAGATACCATACTTCAAGAAATTGTTGTTCAAAAGATTAAACAGCGGACGCAGTTTCGCAAATTTGTCCTCCAGATCCAATTGAGTGTTATCTGCCACATGGATGTTTTGGTTGATCTCAGAAAATCTGTTTCGAGACATTGAATTTTTAACAATTGGAACCCCTTTATCTTCATCAGACGACCAGTAAAGTTTTACTTGTGGAAGTGTGTGATATCCGCTTAGAATTAATATTCCAAGAAAAATGTCTAGGTCACTTTTATCTAAGCAAAACTGATGGCGGTTTTTACCCCTTGAATATTTAATGGAGTTTGTAATAATACACTCCATAATATTTTCGTCGAACATTAGACGAAAGAAATCAAATACGGTCTTTCCAAGTAGATCTTCTACAATTTTCTTTATGCTAGCATCTTCATTTGACGTAGCACTTGTCTCGTAGTCAATCGGCTTTATACACCAAGAAACATATTCAACTCTAAGTGATATGCTTGATGAAATCAATCCATTTCTACCTCATTACCAGAGTTAAATATCTCAATGGTTCCTACTACATCTGAAGGAAAATTTTCCGTCCCGACTATGACGTCATCATCAAAGTTTTCTTCATCCGTTAGATCATCAACTTTGGGTGGAATGTAACAAATATGTATTTCCTCATCCAGATCAAAGTCTTCTATAATTGCTTCAAGTTCTCTTAAAGTCAAAGGCCTTTTATGATCATTGCGATATTTCATGTTACTCTAAAACAATAACAAATATAAAATCTACACATGTGTATTAATATCATTTCCGTAATTATTATTATTATTGTACACACCATTTTGTAAAATGTTTCCAAACTTCAAGCCAATTTTCAGATGAAATTAATCTATTTTTAATCTTTTTTTACCACAAACACTGCACTTGCACTACTTAGCAAAAAAGTAACACAAATAATTTAAACCAATAACATTTGTTGACACAAAAATTTCAAACTAAAGTTTCGTCGTTTGTCCCAATGTTGCGTTTTTGCAACGTTACTTTTCAAGGTCGATTAAATATACTAACTAAAACTAAATGTTTATTCTTTTGATTAAACTACTGTTATATGCAGTATATTTTATACAAAACATAATTCAAACTATAAAAAATTGGAAAAACACTAATTTATAGGGAATTTATAAACTATGTATGTTTTTTGTCGGAAACTTGACAATTTTATTTAAGATGTTACGAGAAGTTCAAGAGCTGATACGCAAAATTAAAAATAATTTCCTTAAAGTTTAGATATTCCTAAAAGCAATATCAGAGAAATCAAATCAGAAATTTTAACTTTTATGGTCAAAAAAAAAATGTTTTGCTCAATGTTGTGTTAACGCGACCATGGGAATAAATGGGTTAAAGTTGTTGTCATTCTATATTTCATGCCTATTATTCAAAATGCTTATTGGCACTAAATTTTTAGCGGTTGTTAAATATAACTTTTTGGTATAAAAATCATCTATTAAGAATAAGTAGTTTAGAACTTAGAAGTGAAGTGGGATAGTATTACCTTACCCGTTCGGTCAGGAAGTCAAATCAATACAAATTTAAATACTTTTCTCCAGCACTTCTAATTTACTTATCCTATATGGATAGTATATTATAACAGCTAGTTATAGTAAACAGCCGCTTAAAGTTGGTGTAAATAGATTTTGGTTTGAGCTAGATAGCGAACACTCTTATATCTGTGAATGTGATCTTCAAATAATTGTTTAAACCAAAATCTATTGACAATAACTTAAGCGATTGTATAAATGTATAAGCATTTCTAATAAGGGGGTTGGAAGTCCTGTGGACTATTTGTGAAGATAGCTTAGTTTGGGTTTGTGCCTAATTTTTTTTTTAATAATTTATATGCATATTATCTACGTTCCTTTTTACTTTGAAAATACTTTTTGTTTTGCAATATCAAGTTCCTATTTTTTATTTTCTTTAATAAAATAACAAATAAAATTACGAAGTATTATAATTTATATTAGAAGGTATAGTGTGCAACAAAGGAATGAAAACCTGCATTTGGTGGTAAGCCATTCGAACCATTTTGCATTTTATTTTGGTCATTTTGATTATTTTTGTTTATCCTTTCTTTGAGTGGTCAAAATGATCTACACTGTAAATATTTAAGCTCTTCGATTCGAGCGGAATTATAAAAAAATCAATACAACATAATTTTACCTTACGCTCGACACTACACATGCATCACCCGATTTAGTACTTTCTTCAATAAAATTTCTACAACTTCCAACCCCAACCTATGTGTGGTGTATGTAAGTTTGACAGTGTCAAGCTGCCCGGCAATCCAATAATTATTGACTTGTCAAAATATCATATTGGTTTTGTTTTGCTTATTTCTTGTATTTGCTAAACGAATGCGCCATTCACTAGAAGGAAACAAACAAACAATCTAAATGTATGTTTCTTTGAAAATATGCAAAAGTCACGGAGGAGCAGTTGCTGAGATATGCAAGAAATGCAGTTGCTAGGCACTGGGAGAGATGAACAATTAATTAGAACTAGGTTCGCCCAGTGCTCGAAAATCGACCACACATTTTTTTATATCATTATCTACTATATAGATAAATAAAATTGGTGTAGCTCTGTTTGATTTGAAGCGAATTTGAATGTCTGTCTTTAAATAAAGAAATCTTAAAAATTACTGATCGTAAATTATTGATCGTAACTTCTATAACGTTGAAAAAACAAAAATAGCACTGAAATGAAACAAATTGCATTAAATTTTTTTTCATGCTGTACTTTTATATTTCTTATTCAATAATATTTTTAATTTTTTGCTATGAGATAACAAAATGCGCACAATAGAAGAGTAATAAAATAATAGCATTCTTCTTCCAGTCCAGTCCAGATGTGGCAGAAAAGGTTAGGTACCTGCGACCAAAAAGAGTAAAAAATAATTTTTAAATTTGAAAACAAAATATCTTCATGCCACTGCTCACTGCTAAAACATTCCTACGAAGGCCATCCCTTTCCGATTTGAAATTTCGAACGATTGCAAGGAACGGTCCGAAGTTACCGCCCTTCTTCAAATTATCCAGCGTAGTTCACCGTTACGATAAACTTGCTGGGCAAGGCATTGAGAAGGAAAGAGAGAAAGATATTGGCACTAAAATGGTACGGAATGGTACGTATGGTACGGCTTCGCGACGTAACAAATAATCAACTCTTTTTCTTTCCCTCTCACGCCTACCCGTCAAAGTTCTTTGCCGAGGCATATCTACCTAATATTCCGTTAGGTAATAATTGGCCAAAACCAGGATCAGAGCACAGTGAAACCACAATTATTGTAGGATGGCTATCTAATAATTCGTGTAGGATACAACCGACTTCGAATGACCGGAAGCCAAATGTACTTCCGTTCATCAGACTAATGCAACCACACCTGCGCATAACTTCTCTCCCTCATTCGCTTAACACAAACGAACACGACACACATTCATCCGCCACGCCCCCACACGCCAAACACTTTCGTTTCGGTGAGGTGGCTCAGTGGCTTCTCTATGTATAGTGCTACACTATACAAATAAGGTCAATAATAATAGCAATCACAGAAAATACAATTTTGTACAATATTCGGGCAACATTATGATTACCTATAACTTATAAAAGACAGAGTAGGAATACGTATCCAATCCAATCACCAATACGCGTGCGTATATTCCCTTCTCTTCTTAATTCGCTTAACGCACACCATTCACCCCACACTATGTTAAAGCTACATTAGAGTTATACGCATACGCATATAGAAAAGTTCTCTGTGTATGATTCTCTTTTTTTAATTTCTGATTCATACAATAGAAGGAGACAGTCACAGGACTTCGACTGAGCGAAAGAAAAATGTGACTTATCCAATTACCCATACCCACCCCTGCGCATATACTTTTCTCTCTTTCATTGCTTAACTCCAATCATTCAAACGTGACACTCGCCGCACAGATAGCTAAGCTATAAAGCTATCTTTCTTTGTATGTTTACAATGTTGTTGTTGTAACCAAGGTAATTTAAAAACATTATTTTACCAATTTTACAATAACTTTTTTGAAATTATAATTTTTTTCGACCGATCTATGAGCTGTACGCTTCAATTTGGTAAAAAAAAAATGCAATTTTACTTCATTAAATAGGGTAAATATGTTCTGAAAGAAATTGGGTCGGCGATTAATATAGTGGATCATCACTAATATTGCAAATTAGACGATAATTTTCACTAGAAGAACTTTACGGCATTACGAGCTAGCCAAATGGAAAGCTCTAAAGCTTTTAAGAATTTTAACTGGTCAGTATGCTTCCTCGATAGTGGAGTACTTACGTACTCATAGATTCGCAGGAGTATTAATCGATTTTGACACAAATCTGCTGGTCCATATGGTATCTCCACCATAATTCTGAAGAATGCGTAAGAATTGCGTAAGCTTTTCTATCTATCCTATTCATCAGGACTTTCCCGAATCGATGGAAAGCAGCATTTGCCCAGCCCGTCTCCAAGAAAGGCGAATCTTCTTCCCTCTCCAACTACCGACCAATCGCACTTACCTCCTATCCTTCTAAGGTCATGGAAACGCTGACAAACCGTCAGCTTATGAAATATTTTCACTCACGAAAACTCCTCAATGACCGACAATAGGGTTTTCGTAGCAACAGGTCAACTGGTGATTTGATGTCAATCTCACCGAAAAGTTAAACCAATCAATCAACCTTGGTGGCGAAAACATCATCATTGCACTTGATATTTCAAAGGCATCTGACAGGGTTTCACATCAAACCCTCTTGTCGAAAATGCTTGCTTTTGGCATAGATGTCGAAATGTTTAGTTCCAGTGGTTTTAGACTGTTTGAAGTCTGCTACTTACCAAATGAGTGCTGGTATTCCCCATACCAGCATCGAAATTCATAGAACAATGGCAGTGATGCCAACAAGCCATTGGATCAGCCGCAACTGATGTGCTAGGTCGCGCCTACCAGCAAAAAAACCCATGGTTTGATGAGGAACGCCCACAAATGCTCGCAGCCCAGATTAAGGATAATAGGACTAAGCTGCAGGTGAAGAGAAGAGCTGTCATTGAGCTCCATAGGCAGAGGAGAAGGGAAGAACACCAGCTTTTCGGAATGTAGAAAAAGAGCAAGAAAAGTGCGCGATCGAGGATATAGAGAGGTGCCACTCCAGGAACGATGATCGCAAGTTATACCAAAGTGTAAAACGTCGAAGACAAGGATACAAGCCTCGATCAGAATCCTGTCGAGATGAACAAGGAAATATCGTAGTTGAGACACAGTGGATGTTGAGGATATGCAGACTTTTAAACGATTAAGAAAAACATCCCGCTGTCAGGCAGAACGAACCATTCCATAATGGCAAAAACAGCGAAAACTGCCAACCACCCGACCTGAATGAAGTGAGGATAGCAATATCTAAACTCAAGCTTAATAAGGCTGCCGGAAATCACAGACTTCCAGCTAAGAATTATAAGGCCGGCGGAGATGACTTTAAGTAACATCCACCAACTCATAAGCAAAATCTGTTCGGATGAAAGTATGCCTGAAGAAAAGAACCTCAGCATCGTTTGACCCAACCCACAAAAAAGGAGACCCTCTGGACTGCACCAACTACAGAGGGATAAGTCTCCTCAACAACGCCTACAAGATCATATCTGCCGTAATATGTGAGCGCCTAAAACCGTTTACCAACAGCCTGCTTGGCCCTTATCAGTGTGGTTTTAGAACAGGAAATTCAACAACTCATCAAATTTTCACACTTCGTTGGATCCTGGAAAGACTCCAAGAAGTCCATATCGATACGCTACGCACCACCTTTTCTTAGATTTCAAAGCCGCACCCGACAACATTTGTAGAAACAAACTATACAGAGCCATGTCTAGTTTTTGTAGGATGACGGTGGAGAATTCTCGCGCTGCATCAGGGTCAGAAACAACCTCACCGCCACATTCGATACCAAAAACAGGATTTAGGCAAGGCGATGCGCTGCCATGTGACTTCTTTAATCTGATTCCAAAGAGGACTGTGCAAGACTCCCGAGCCAACACCAGAGGCACAATCTTCCAAAAATCAGTGCAACTACTACCATACGCCGACGATATTGACATCATTGTTCAGACCCAACGTGATTACCTAGTCACGTTTACTAGTATAGAGAAGGAAGAGGCAAAAATGGGTTTAACAGTAAATGAGGGTGAGACTAAGTATATACAGTCAACACGAAAGCACACCCAACATCGACGAATTAACCAGAACGTTACCATCAAAAAGTATAACTTTGAGGTAGCACGGGACTTTGTCTACCTCGGCTCCTCTATCAACTCTGACAGTAACATCTCGTCAGAAACTAAACGAAGAATGACTCCTGCCAACCGCTGTTTCTTCAGGCTAACAAAGCAATTTCGTAGTGAACCCCTCACTCGAATTGCTAAGGAGATCCTATATCAGACCCTGATGATCCCAGTCCTGCTCTACGGCGCTGTAGCATGGACTGTATCAAAAGCGGATGCAGAAATCCTTGGTCGTTTCGAGAGGAAATTTCTTCGAAAAATATTAGGCTATGGAAACGAAGATTCAACCAAGAAATATACGAGCTGCAGATCGACATGCCTCTGATGATTGAACGTTTAAGATGGCAAAAACATGTAGAACGAATGGACACCATTACTTCGGCTCGCAGAGTCTTCGATTCCCAGCTAGACGTCGGACGCAGTAGAGGAAGACCTCACCTTAAGTGGCGCGCACAAGTAGAACCCGACCTCAACTAACTTGGAGTGCGCAACTAAATGCAGTTAGCGAAGGGCCGGGCTAATTGGAGAGGCATGTTGGTGGAGGTCCAGTTTCATTCCGGACTGTAGCGCCACTTAAGTATGTAAGTAAGTATCTCCTGGGTGTTGACATTAGTAAAGGATTAGAATGAGACTCGGGCAATTTCCGCTCCCCTAAGCCGTCAACGTGAGGTCACTTTTTTGCATCATTCGCGGTTTCTACTCGTTGGGCGGGCTCCGAATTCGGCCACGAAAAAAAATGGTCAGATTCGACGTTTTTCCCTCCAAATGTTTGTACATCTAGAATGTTGAATCGGAGATCGCCAAGTTGCTTTGTGAATTCGATTGCTTCATGAAAAGGTCTTCCTCTCATCGGTAGGGGCGTGTACATATAAAAGGCTGATGCTAGAACACGTTTCTCTAAGATGACAGATATATTAATCATCTCCATTATACACTTAACATTCAGTATATGACATCAAACATTATATTCCATCATTGAACGAATTTCATTTGTTTTTGTAATCATCAACTAAACTCAAAGGGATACTAATTGAAGTCGTTCTCAAGTTGTAAATGTCTGGTCATTTGCTTGGTTCTTTAATATACCTATGCCATCTAACAAACCCCGTGCGTCTGCTGTGTATGTTCTAGTGACTGAGTTTTCAAACAAACGGCCGCTCGTTTTTTGCTATCAAATTTTCAACTGCAAGTTGAAAAAGATATCATGAGGCGATTTTACAAAAACGGTAAGGAGTACTTATGACGACAAACCCTTTCATTTCAACGTTCCTTCTAGGTTTTGATGCTATTGGGTACAAGGTTTCTCTCCTACTGAATTCTATCTTATCTTTCAGGCAATGGGTTTAATCTACTGCTATGACATGTCATAGACGAACTTCAGGAGTCGTTTCGGCTCTTAAATCAAATTGCTTCCAATCCCTTCATGAGTGGTAAAGCTGTACTTGGCACGAAATCGGATTTAGCTAGCGATACAGTACAATTATATGACATCGAGAATGAATTCGCTCTGGGGGCGCTTGCCAATCGACACTTTTCCAGTCTAAAGTCCATTCACTTCAATCGCTCAGAATACAGTAACCTTTGGGCTGGTATTGATTGGATGGCCGCATAATTGGAAGTCAATCACAGTCGTATACAAGGAAGAATTAAATATGACACCGTAAGGGATATGGTACGAAGAAAAGCCAACAAGCACCCACCAAAACGATTAAGTGTAAGTATATGACTATGGGGGTGTAGAAATTAGTTGCACAATTCGATTATTTACAGCTTTAATATCGACGTCCCAAAACAGCACCTTCCAACCTCAGTCGAGAGATTCCACCTCCGACAGCCGTCTTGGTAAATCAATCAACAAATGTTTTCCGAATCGCAGATACTGAATTAAAACAGCAGACAGCACCACAAACAGATGAATTGCCATCACCAATAACATAAAAATCAGTTCAAAATATTTTATTTAGTGTTTATTGAGCAAACGTTAGTTTTTACAAACAAATAAAAAAGTTTTATCATTCAGCTGTGAGAACTACTAGGTAAAGGGCATGGAGATCTATAAAGGTATACCCTTCTGCCTCATACATTAAATAGGGAGCAAAGGGCAATATGGTGAGTAGGAATTTGTTTATTTATTATTTAGATATGGACGGGAGATCCTATCAAGGAGCAATTTAACGACGACTTATATTTAATCCAAGGAGACTGTCCTGAAAACGATGTGAAAGTCCTACATGGGGACTTAAATGTGAAAATCAACTAAGAAAACATTTTCGGCGGGTTAGTTTTAAATCACAGCCGGCGAACTATGAATCTGCAGTGTTATCAGGTTTCAACGGCTATGTGTTAAAAAAGTAACCTGGCAATCTCCAGGTTGGTTGGCCGAATTCGTACGATTGTAATTTTCCGGTTGGCGCCTGCATCTTTTTCTTTAATCGAGGCTCATTATTTCTTCTCTCCTTGATCAGATATTAATAAATGTGTATACAGTCTGAAGGTTGCGTGTACCCTAACTCACAAATCCTCCTAGTTCTCAGCCTATATTCAGACCCTAGCCTATCAGTTTGGCGTCTGTAGCATCTTGCAACGTAACAGGCACTTTGGGCTGCACTGTTTCTCAGTCCCACATTTAGCAAGTGTGGAGTTACCTGTATGATCGACGCTAGAGCAAACTAAAATCGATTGAGACCATAAAAATAAACCTACAGATGTACTCATACAATCTGAAAGGAAGTGAAGGAAAGAAACCAAATCATGCTACTTCACTGAATCGGTAAAATCGGCTTTTGCCTTTCTGTAGAGGTGTTCAAAAAGTCTCTTATCTAACTAAAGCCACAAAATTCGGAAGCAAGTCATTTTTTTTATCGTCCGACATTGGGTGAAAGTGCAAAAAGGATGTGTGGAGAGGAATTAATCATAAGAAAAGGGTCAGTAGATATCCTTCGGTTTGAAGCTAAGGATTTCTGAGCTATGTGAACGCTTTGCACTGGTCGGGACAATCAATCCGATGCAAGGAAGGATGATTTTGGGAACAACAATGACAAAAAACTTAACCAACTTAACGTCTAACTTGCAATGTTTGTGATTATTTCAGTTATTTATTCATCTCTCCCTAGTGCCGAAAAGGTATTTGTCAATGGAGTCCTTCTAATGAATGGCGCATTTATTTAGCAAATATAAAAAATAAGAAATATAAGAATAAGAATAAGAAAAGAAAATAAATTTAATTTTATATTTTGACAAGCCAATAGTCTTTTAACATTTGATTTCCGGGCAGCTGACACTGTCAAACTGACATACACCACACATTGGGTGGGTTTGGATATTGTAGAAAATTTTATTGAAGAAAGTACTAAATCGGGGGATTCATGTGTAGTTTGAACAGGACTGCTATTATCATTAAAAACATAATAAATTTTGTAATAAAAGTTAATGCTGAGCAACATAAATATTATCAATTGAAATCATTGAAAATTTTCTTTTACTTGTCCTTTTTTTTAAGTTCAATCATTTGCGAATTGGTGTCAAAACAAAGCTTATGAATTTTGGAACATGATTATAAAAAAATATTGAAATGTTTAATTATAGTTATCGCAGAAGACCACTTCTATTTTTTCACTGATCAAAGATTTATTTTGGTGAAGCAATGATTGCCATTCCACCGAAATGAAACTTAACGTTCATGTGATTCCTATAAGCTGGTACGGAGGTAAAATTTCTGTTGCACCATGTTTTGTGTTGTGATGTCCTATCTATTTCACGAATAGTGCCTTACTTGAATTGTTCAGAATTTTTACGAATATTATTGTTTGTGTCATACGCAAGCTCACGAAATGTAACTTTTAATTTGACGTGGTAATTGTAATAAAATAAATAAAAAAATGTAGAATTATAAACCTTAAGTAAATAACATTGGTAAGTGAAATTAACAAAATTAAGAAAAAAATGGGTGGACGCGGTGTAGTGGTAATGTGATCGCCTGTTGAATGGAAGGTTGCGCGTTGAATCCCAGCCAAAATCCATTTGACGTTTGTTTAAAAGGAATAAAAAAAGGTCGGTTGTTAAAGCTTAAAGTATGCACCATCTTGAATTTCTTAAAATTTAACGAACACAAGAAAAAGTGACTCCCCGAAGTTAGTTCGGACACCACCCATGGAGTAAGTCTACACTTAAAACGCTCTTTCTGTGGTTACATATAAAGGGTATTCATAACCCCTTGAGTACGTGTAAAATAAAAAAATGGCAACTATGCAAACTTCTGAAATAGTGGGAGACTCTAAAATCCTACTGAAGATTGACATATATGTCATCAACGAATCACACCGAGTAGTTAAACTAATCACCAATCTAGTTTTCATTTGTATTATCGCATATATATATATCTCGTGTCACGGTGTTTGTGACCGAACTGCTCTGAAACGGCTCTGGCGGTTTTTGATAAAATGTTTTGTGTGTGTAAGAAATTCTGGAGATGTGTTTAAGCAAGATTTTTAGATATTCTGAACATCTATATTCGTCAACCCAAAGTTTTTTTTGCAACACAGCAGTCAATGCCAGACGAATTGGTGTTTTAAAAATCGGTCGATACGGTTTTGTTGAAATAGAATGTTATTTATGTCATTTACATGTTTTACATTTACATTTACATCGAAAGAAATCGTCTTTTTTTTATCGTGGTATTTAATTTCAGCGCCTTAGTATACCGCGTTGTTTTTTGCCTATGATTTCCTGTTTCCGCGGACAGTCCTGGTAGCAAAAAATCCTTCATTTCTCAAATAAGCCAATAGGCTAAAGCTGGTAAAAAAGTTATCAAAATGTACCTTATGAGCATTTACATTTTCGGTAACTTTCAAGAGATCTATAGCAACTTGGCCCCCTAGACTAAATTTCCTTTTGGCATATTTGACTTTTTTTCCACCATATGGTATGAACTGATACAAATATCCATCACTTGACGTAAGGCACCATATCTTGAACCCAAAGCGTACCGGCTTTCCTTTTAGGAACATTTTCACCGAATGACGGCCAAAATAAGGCACCACTTGTTCATCTATTAACAATTGATGGGAAAAGATACCGTACTTCAAGAAATTGTTGTTCAAAAGATTAAACAGCGGACGCAGTTTCGCCAATTTGTCCTCCAGTTAAAATTGAGTGTTATCTGCCACATGGATGTTTTGCTTGATCTCAGAAAATCTGTTTCGAGACATTGAATTTTTAACAATTGGAACCCCTTTATCTTCATCAGACGACCAGTAAAGTTTTACTTGTGGAAGTGTGTGATATCCGCTAAGAATTAATATTCCAAGAAAAATGTCTAGGTCACTTTTATCTAAGCAAAACTGATGGCGGTTGTTACCCCTTGAATATTTAATGGAGTTTGTAATAATACACTCCATAATATTTTCGTCGAACATTAGACGAAAGAAATCGAATACGGTCTTTCCAAGTAGATCTTCTACAATTTTCTTTATGCTAGCCTCTTCATTTGACGTAGCACTTGTCTCGTAGTCAATCGGCTTTATACACCATGAAACATCTTCAACTCTAGGTGATTTGCTTGATGAAGCTTTAGTAACCTCGTGGTGCATATTACCATCCATTTCTAACTCATTACCAGAGTTAAATATCTCAAAGGTTCCCACTACATCCGAAGGAAAATTTTCTGTCCCGACTATGACGTCATCATCAAAGTTTTCTTCATCCGTTAGATTTATCAACTTTGAGTGGAATGCAACAAATATTTATTTCCTCATCCAGATCAAAGTCTTCTATAATTGCTTCAAGTTCTCTTAAAGTCAAAGGCCTTTTATGATCATTGCGATATTTCATGTTACTCTAAAACAATAACAAATATAAAATCTACACATGTGTTTTAATATCATTTCCGTAATCATTATTATTATTGTACACACCATTTTGTAAAATGTTTCCAAACTTCAAGCCAATTTTCAGATGAACTTAATCTATTTTTAATCTTTTTTTACCACAAACACTGCACTTGCACTACTTAGCAAAAAAGTAACACAAATAATTTAAACCAATAACATTTGTTGACACAAAAATTTCAAACTAAAGTTTCGTCGTTTGTCCCAATGTTGCGTTTTTGCAACGTTACTTTTCAAGGTCGATTAAATATACTAACTAAAACTAAATGTTTATTCTTTTGATTAAACTACTGTTATATGCAGTATATTTTATACAAAACATAATTCAAACTATAAAAAATTGGAAAAACACTAATTTATAGGGAATTTATAAACTATGTATGTTTTTTGTCGGAAACTTGACAATTTTATTTAAGATGTTACGAGAAGTTCAAGAGCTGATACGCAAAATTAAAAATAATTTCCTTCAAGTTTAGATATTCCTAAAAGCAATATCAGAGAAATCAAATCAGAAATTTTAACTTTTATGGTCAAAAAAAAAATGTTTTGCTCAATGTTGTGTTAACGCGACCATGGGAATAAATGGGTTAAAGTTGTTGTCATTCTATATTTCATGCCTATTATTCAAAATGCTTATTGGCACTAAATTTTTAGCGGTTGTTAAATATAACTTTTTGGTATAAAAATCATCTATTAAGAATAAGTAGTTTAGAACTTAGAAGTGAAGTGGGATAGTATTACCTTACCCGTTCGGTCAGGAAGTCAAATCAATATAAATTTAAATACTTTTCTCCAGCACTTCTAAGTTATTTATCCTATATGGATAGTATATTTTAACAGCTAGTTATAGTAAACAACCGCTAAAAGTTGGTGTAAATAGATTTGGGTTTGAGCTAGATAGCGGACACTCTTATAACGGCAAGTAGAGATACTTTTTTCAATAGCCTTTTTTGACAGATCACGTGTGAGTCGTTTCATGCTGTCATGTTGTTTTTGTTTAGTATTGTTTGGCATTTCATAATGGAAAGACTTAGGCGTGAACAACGTTTACAAATTGCTCAACTTTATTATGAAAATTCACGTTCTGTGAAGAATGTGTTTCGTGCACTACGCTCAACTTATGGTCAACATAATCGGCCTACTGAGCGTACTATTCGCAACACCATCACCGACCGGTCGATTGGCCACCAAGATCGTGTGATATCACACCGTTGGACTTTTTCCTGTGGGGATATGTAAAGTCAAAAGCTTATGCCGACAAACCCGCTTCGATTCAGGCCTTGGAGGAAAACATCACGCGTGTCATTCGCCAGTTACCAGTCGAAATGCTCGAACGAGTGATCGAAAATTGGACTCTGCGACGTAGCAACGGCCAACATTTGATAGACATAATCTTCAAAAAATAAATGCCAAAGAATGTTCTTTCAAATGATAATAAACATTCTCTGTTAAATTTGAATTTTCTGTGTTTTTCTCTTTAAAAAAGTAGGGAACCTCGAAATGGATCACCCATCTGTGAATGTGATCCGCCAAATAATTGTTTAAACCAAAATCTATTGACAATAAACTAAGCGATTGTATAAATGTATAACCATTTCTAATAAGGGGGTTGGAAGTCCTGTGGACTATTTGTGAAGATATAGCTTAGTTTGGGTTTGTGCCTAAATTTTTTTCTCAATAATTTATATGCATATTATACTACGTTCCTTTTTACTAAAAAAATACTTTTTGTTTTGCAATATCCAGTTCCTATTTTTTATTTTCTTTAATAAAATAATAAATAAAATTACGAAGTATTATAATTTATATTAGAAGGTATAGTGTGCAACAAAGGAATGAAAACCTGCATTTGGTGGTAAGCCATTCGAACCATTTTGCATTTTATTTTGGTCATTCTGATTATTTTTATTTATCCTTTTTTTGAGTGGTCAAAGTGATCTACACTGTAAATATTTAAGCTCTTCGATTCGAGCGGAATTATAAATAAATCAATACAACATGCATCACCCGATTTAGTACTTTCTTCAATAAAATTTCTACAATTTCCAACCCCAACCTATGTGTGGTGTATGTCAGTTTGACAGTGTCAAGCTGCCCGGTAATCTAATAATTATTGACTTGTCAAAATATCATATTGGTTTTGTTTTGCTTATTTCTTGTATTTGCTAAACGAATGCGCCATTCACTAGAAGGAAACAAACAAACAATCTAAATGTATGTTTCTTTGAAAATATGCTAAAGTCACGGAGGAGCAGTTGCTGAGATATGCAAGAAATGCAGTTGCTAGGCACTAGGAGAGATGAACAAATAATTAGAATCATCACTAATATTGCAAATTAGACGATAATTTTCACTCAGTCGACTGTGGTTAAGTTTTTTTTGTCATTGTTACCCAAAATCCTCCCTCCTTGCCTTCCTTGAAACCTCTTGCAACTAGCTGAAACGTCCGTTGGAATTGAGTGTCCCGACCAGTGCAAAGCGTTCACACTTGCACAGAAATCCTTGGCTTTAAACCAAGGATGTCTGCTGCAAATTTCGACCGATTAAAAAAAAAACGGCTTGCATCCGAATTTTGTGGCTTAAGTTAGATAAGGGACTTTCGAAGCACCTATAGAAAGACAGAAGCCGATTATTACCGATGAAGCTGTCTCCAGATAAATAGGTAGAAAGTCCGATGCTGTTCTGGCGCTAGCACCAATTGGATTTCAGAACATGCTATGGAAAGTGGGAAGACTGCATATCATTTACTTTATTTCCTTTCAGATTTTATGAGTACATCAGTAGGTTTATTTTGATGGTGTCAATCGATTTTAGTTTGCTCTAGCGTCGATCATACATGTAACTCCACACTTACCTACTAAAATTGGGACTGAGAAACAGTACAGTCCAAAGTGTATGTTACGTTGCAAGATGCTACAGACGCCAACCTGATAGGCTAGGGTCAAAATATAGGCTGAGAACTAGCAGTATTTGTGAGTTAGGGCACACCCCACCTTCAGACTGCATACACATTTATTAATATCTGATCAAGGAGAGAAGAAATAATGAGCTTCGATTAAAGAAAAAGATGCAGGCGCCAACCGGAAAATCACAATCATACCAATTCGGCCAACCAACCTGGAGATTGCCAGGTTACTTTTTTAACACAAGGCCGTTGAAACCTGATAACACTGCAGATTCATAGTTCGCCGGCTGTGATTTAAAACTAACCCGCCGAAAATGTTTTCTTAGTTGATTTTCACACTTAAGTCCCCATGTAGGACTTTCACATCGTTTTCAGGACAGTCTCCTTGGATTAAATATAAGTGGTTGTTAAATTGCTCCTTGATAGGATCTCCCGTCCATATCTAAATAATAAATAAACAAATTCCTACTCACCATATTACCCTTTGCTCCCTATTTAATGTATGAGGCAGAAGGGTATGGCTTTATAGATCTCCATGCCTTTACCTATTAGTTCTCATAGCTGAATGATAAAGCTTTTTTATTTGTTTGTAAAAACTAACGTTTGCTCAATAAACACTAAATAAAATATTTTGAACTGATTTTTATGTTATTGGCGATGGCGAATCATCTGTTTGTGGTGCTGTCTGCTGTTTTAATTCAATATCTGCGATTCGGAAAACATTTGTTGATTGATTTACCAAGACGGCTGTCAGAGGTGGAATCTCTCGACTGAGGTTTTAAGGTGCTGTTTTCGGACGTCGTTATGAAAGCTGTAAATAATCGAATTGTGCAACTAATTTCTACACCCCTATAGTCATATACTTACACTAAATCGTTTTGGTGGGTGCTTGTTGACTTTTCTTTGTACCATATCCCTTACAGTGTCATATTTAATTCTTCCTTTTATGCGACTGTGATTGACTTCCAGGTATGCGGCCATCCAATCAATACCAGCCCAAAGGTTACTGTATTCTGAGCGATTGAAGTGAATGGACTTTAGACTGGAAAAGTGTCGATTGGCAAGCGCCTCCAGAGCGAATTCATTCTCGATGTCATACAATTGTACTGTATCGCTGGCTAAATCCGATTTCGTGCCAACTAGAAGTACAGCTTTACCACTCATGAAGGGATTGGAAGCAATTTGATTTAAGAGTCGAAAGGACTCCTGAAGTTCGTCTAGGCTCGCTGACATGTCATAGCAGTAGATTAAACCCATTGCCTGAAAAAGATAGAATTCAGTAGGAGAGAAACCTTGTACCCAATAGCATCAAAACCTAGCAGGAACGTGGAAATGAAAGGGTTTGTCGTCATAAGTACTCCTTACCGTTTTTGTAAAATCGCCTCATGATATCTTTTTCAACTTGCAGTTGAAAATTTTATAGCAAAAAAACGAGTGGCCGTTTGTTTTAAAGCTCAGTAACTAGACATACAAGCAGACGCACGGGGTTTGTTAGGTGGCATAGGTATTTTTTGAATGACCAAGCAAATGACCAGACATTTACAACTTGAGAACGAATTCAATTAGTATCCCTTTGAGTTTAGTTGATGATTACAAAAACAAATGCAATTCGTTCAGTGAAGGATTATAATGTTTGATGTAATATACTGAATGTTAAGTGTATAATGAAGTGTGATTAATGTATCTGTTATCTTAGAGAAACGTGTTGTAGCATCAGCCTTTTTTTTTATATAAAAAAAAGTGACCTCACGTTGGCGTAGTGAGCCGCAGATTAGCATATTCTCATCCTCATCCTTTACTAATGTCAACACCCAGTAGATACTGACTTAAGTGGCGCTACAGACCGGAATGCAACTGGGCCTCAACCAACATGCCTTCGCTAACTGCCTACAGTTTCGCAAGTTGGTTGAGGTCGGTCTCTACTTGAGCGTCCCACTTAAGGCGAGGTCTTCCTCTACTGCCTCAGACGTCTGGCTGGGAATCGAAGACTCTACGAGCCGGAGTATTGGTGTACATTCGTTCTACATGTCCTAGCCATCTTAAACGTCCACTCATCACAGGCATGTCACTATACAGCTCGTATATTTCTTGGTTGAATCTTCGTTTCCATATCCTAAGATTTTTCGAAGAATTTTCCTCTCGAAACGACGAAGGATTTCTTCATCCGCTTTTGATATAGTCCATGCTTCCCCGCCGTAGAGCTGGACTACGATGATGAGGGTCTTATATAGGATCTCCTTAGTGAGAGCTATACTACGAAATTGCTGTGTGTGCCTAAAGAAACAGTAGTTGGCAAGAGTAATTCTTCGTTTAATCTCTGACGAGATGTTGTTGTCAGAGTTAATACCGGACCCGAGGTAGTCATAGTTATACCTGTCGATGGTGACGTCATGTTCAATTCGTCGATGTTGGGTGTTCTTTCTTGTTGACAGCATATATTTAGTCTTACCCTCATTTACCTTCAGCAGTAGTAGCAAACGTGACTATGACATCACGTTCAGTCCGACCAATGATGATAACACCGTCGGCGTATACTAGTAGTTGCACCGAATTTAGGAAGACTGTGCGTCTGGTGTTGGCTCAGGAGTCTTGCACAATAATCTTTAGAATCAGATTAAAGAAATCACAGCGCATCGCCTTGCCTAAATCCTTTTTTGGTATCGCATGTGTCGGTGAGGTCGTTTCTGACCCTGATGGAGCGCACAAACGTCATCCTACACACACGGACGATGTTGCGACGATTTATCTTGTCGTTGGGTCGGTGCTGGCTTGCAAGTTCCCTCTATAGCTCGTCGGTGGGTGTGGGACTTGACCCTTTTTAAATCGCAACAAAAAAATTTCCATGCCAGTCTTCTACGTCTAGGTGTGATGACGCTTGCGAGAAATTTTCCTACCCTCCCTACCATGGTTATTTTACTCGCCTCAATAACCCCGTATGTTGCCTTCCTTCACATCCTAATTTTTTGCCGCCATTATCGCCCTTCCCTATCCTACCATCCTCATCCTTTAGCTCCCGCTTAGTTCAAACACATCTTTTTATCTTTGAGTTTATAATATAATTAACAATTTTATTAAAATGTAACGTAGCATACTATTAAAATTATTTGACTTTAAATTGACTTTTAATTAAAAACAAGTATATAAAAAAAAATGTACGAATATTTTAACTTGAAAAAAAAACAAAAAAATTGACGAAGAGACGGTAAAAACGATTTATGCTTTTGCATCAAGCAATAAGACACGTCATCTATATGTATGTGTATAACATATATATAGGCAATTGGCTTTGAGGACACTTCTTATTTGTACACTATTTATATATATATAAAAATTAATAAAGTATTTTCTTTAGAGACTCACCGGTTTATTTTATTGGTACCTTTGTAGTTCTGCAACGTCGATCCAATGGCCACTGCATCCGCTGCTGCACCTTGTACCTATAGCGATTTTCACTCGCGAAAATTTCAAATTAATTAATTTGTATATATATGTATGTTATGTGTAGTCCTTTACCTTTTTTAAGTACGAAATTATTTTTTTACCTTTTCTTCGTTAGTTTTTCTCTTATTTTAATTGCCACTATTTAAACATTGAATTTTAATTTAAAAAAAAAATTATTGGGTGGTGGGTGATTGGGTTTCGAACACAAGCTCGCTGCGTGCCAATCCGCGCTTTAGCGCACTCGGGCAATCCGGGTATTGGGGGTACTGCTCCCGAGAAGTGTACCAAACCTTCGATGTTCTCCTTTTTAAAAAAAATTATTTTAATTCGAGGAACTCGAATTTATTCGTCTTCGTAAACACTTCTGGGCGATTTTATTTCCACTTTGTTTGTGGGTTTTAATCCTCAAGATTGTTTTCACACAATATGGCGGACTGTGTAAAAAAAATGTCTTTTTAAATTTAACGTACTGTCACTGTAAAAATGTACGTACCTGGACTAATCAGTTTCTGAATTTGGATGTTTGTATTTGTGTTTTTTTGTGTTGTGTGTTTTTTTGTATTTAAATGCAAAATTGTGTGTATTTTGTATGTTTAGATTTCACTTTGGGGATTGTGCAGTTTATTTGAACTTTGGAGTTTTTTTTTTTTTATGTGTTCTTTGTGTGTCTCCACTTGTACGTCCACTGTGCTTATGATCTGGTTAAAAGTACAGAACTTTTTGCCGTTAATCTTTCGGCAATTTCATTCCGTTTTTTGGTAATGGAAAGCTTGGCTTTCTGGAATATGATCCCATAACAACAAATGACAATTACAAATTCGAAACTGATAGAGTCTCGAACATTTGTGACACGACAGATCACAATAGCTACTTTAGTTCTGTAACATAGGGCTTTGCGTTTTGTTTACACTTTTCATCTGCCAAACAAAATTGCAAAATGAACCCACTCGTGTTTCGGTGCAGTGAATTTATAATAACAAAGTGAAAATAAATATACTATGGTTTTAAAATCGCCTTAAAACGTGGGTGCCGAACCTACTTCACAGCTGGGCAACATTTTCAGATAAGTAACTAGTCAATTATTTGGTTTTCTGTGATACTCTGTGGTTTGTTTACATTTTCGTTGCAGATTATTGACGGATGTCTTTTGCATGGAAAATTCCGATTATCTTTCCGGATAAATTCTCCAATTCATACATACAGTTACCAATAATGCGATGGAAACGGGACTTTACAAATTTCGGGAACAGCTTGGCGTTTTGACCGCGGACGAAGTTACTTTGAGCAAAGTTTCTATGAAAAACTTCCAGTCCCAACTTGAATGACGTTTGCCTCGACCGAGTATTGTAAGTACGCATCGATCTTGTATGTGCTTTTAGCAGATTTTCGGATAACTGATGTCGTGCAAGTGCTACATTTGCTTCGCGAGATGTTACTACCAGTTCGGGATCCTGCAGTGCTCTTAAACTGCGAAGTATTTTATAAGAATAACCATGTGTGATCATATTTTGCCCAAATAGAGCACCCAAGCGAATCGTGTGTATCTGCACGTAAAGCGCACGCTATGCTTGATAAGTGCAAATCCCATTGCTCTTGTTCATTCGATACAAATACTCGCAATTTGTTAAGAATACTGCGATTGCCTCTCTCCGAAATGTTAGCCTGTGGTGAGTACAATGCTGTACGAATGTGTTGCACGCCATAGTTTTTTAAAAATCTGCTAAATTCACTTGAAATAAATTGTTTTCCATTGTCTCAGAGTGCATGAATTCGGGTGTACCGAATCCATGAAACACATCTGACTCTAGAAATTTAATTATATTAGTTGATGTCGCATTTGGTAATGCTTTGAGGAACGTGTATTTGGAGAAGTGATCAACAGCTATGAAGATGTAGACATTACCCTTCTTTGTTCGCGGGTAAGGCCCAAGTAAATCAACGTAAACTCGTTGCATGGGTCGCACTGAGACAATCTGTTTCGTAATTGGAGGATGAAGAATCTTGTTTGGCGCTTTTATGGTTTTACACACCTCACACTTACTCACAAAAACTCTTATTTCATTGGCCATTTTCGGCCAATAGTATTTCTCGCGAACTCGTTCATAAGTTTTTGAGAAGCCACTATGACTATAAGTTTCGTGTTGTGTGCCATTTCGATGGCCATTTCGGCAGAATCAAACTCAGGCGAAGTAATGTCTATATCTTCTCCTATGTCCGTAATAGAGATCTCTTCCATATCATCTCTTGACAATACATCTGGCACTACATTAAGGGTACCCTTACGATGTTCAATAATGAAGTCGAAACCTTAAAGTTCCAGACTCCACCTCGCAAGTCTACCACTTAAATCTTTTAACGACATAAGCCATTTAAGACTTGAGTGGTCAGTGATGACGTGAAATGCTGAACGCTCAATGTAGGCACGGAATTTTCGGATGCTCAACACGGCAGCAAGACATTCGAGCTCTGTCACCGTGTAATTTTTCTGCGCCTTGTTTAACTTCTTTGACATAAATGCTATGGGTTTTTGATTGCCATCCGTATCGAGTTGGAAAAGCACTCCACCCACCCCTTCAGAAGAAGCGTCACACTGTATCGTGAAACTTTTTTTAAAGTCAGGCTGCGACAGCACTGGAGCCGAGGTAAGTGCTTGCTTTAATTTCTCAAATGCTTGTTGAGCTTCAGATGACAATTCAAAACCCTTTCGCTTTTTCAGACAATCAGTTAAAGGCGCTGCCAGATCCGAATAATTTTGTATAAATCGTCTATACCAACCGGTCAGACCCATAAATCTTCGCACTTGTCTCGGTGTTTTCGGAATTGGGAAGTTCAACATTGCTTCAATCTTCTCAGGATTTGTTTTCAACGTACCCTGACCGACAATGTAGCCAAGATACTTGATTTCACGCATGCAGAACTTACTTTTACTGAGGTTGATGGTTAAATTCGCTCTACGTAGACAGGAAGCCACTTCCGCCAATACTTGGATATGAGTGTCGAAATCCGCCGAACATATTAACAGATCATCTAAGTATATAAAAACATGCTCCCTGAGCCGTGCTGGAATGACACGGTCCATAAGACGACACATCCTTTGTGCGGCGTTGCATAACCCGAACGGCATAACTGCAAATTGATACAATGGCCGTCCCGGTACTGCAAATTCCGTTTTCTGTTTAGACTCTTCATCAAGCGGGATTTGCCAAAATGCATCTTTAAGATCAAGCCCCGTGATAAAGTATGTGTCTTGTAGGCGGCTTAGAAGACCGTCAATATGTGGCAGCGGATATGCGTCTTTTTTCGTCACGCTGTTCAACTTTCTGCTATCCAAGCAAAGGCGAACCTTACCGGGCTTTCTGACTAGCACTATAGGTGAACACCAAGGTGAGTTGCTTTTTTCAATAACTCTCAATTCTAACATTCGATCACGTTCTTTGTAGACCTCTTCCTGCCGCACCGGGGACAAGGGATAATGCCTGGATATTATAGGCACCGAATCACCAACATCAATGCTGTGAGTCTTAAGATGTGTGTGACCCAAACCAAGATCGCCAAAATTTGGGAAAAGCTTTTTAACAGTTTCTAACCTAATTTGCTGTTCTGGGGTGAGTAGCATAAAACATGGTTCATCTGTAGTCTCTTTGTTAACTACACTTGGTATTGAACTCATGTCGATTTGGCTTATTTGCGGAATCAAGTTGAACTCGTTCCAGAAGTTCATACCGAGATATATTTTCTGTGATAGGTTAGGAATTACATAGAAAGAAATGGTTTTCGTGATACCGTTGAAGGTTGTTGGGATTTCGCAATACCCTACGACATCGTGAGAAGCCCCGTCGGCACTCTTCACGAAATTTGCATACGGTGTCATTACTATACCATTCCTTTCTATGAACTCAAAACACGAATCCCCCAGCACAGAAATGGATGCTCCGCTGTCTAAAAGGCCAAGAATTTGCTCGTCTTTTAAAAGCAAACTGGCATACATCCTACCATCAGTTTTTGCCGATATGATGGTTTCGATAATGATCTTCTGGAAGTGTTTCCGCTTTCTAAATCTTTCTCGACATTTTTGGATATGCCTGCTAACACTGCTATTTCCCATTATTTTAGCACGTACTCTTGTTTTCTCTGGTGAAGAGATTTTAGAGAGTAAGTATTGATTGGATGACTCTCTGATTCATTACCGGTTGGTCTTTTTAAAATTTGTATTCGTTTCTCTTCTTCTAATTTCTTTGCTGCTCGGGGAAGTTCTTTTGAGAACGACTCTCCCCAGCTTTCCTGTCGTTCCCCGAACTGTTTCCCTGGTGTTTTGTACACTCAGGTGTGTTAACACCTTTCTCCCCACACAAATAGCAAAACATTCGGCGTTCTCTTGAGGTGCACTGATAGTAAGTGTGACCTAGCTTATCGCAGTTCCAGCATACCAGAGCAGTAGCTCCAACCCGATTAAAGGATCGGCTAAATGCTGCCACCTCATCAACAGGATCTTTTTCTTCTTCCAAATGGATCTCGTGAACTCTTTGGGAAGTTGCTCGCCTCATTAAGAAGCGTTCAGCTTCACGACCTTTATTTCTGAGCTGATCAAGGGTCTTAATCTCAGCAGCCAGCAAAACCACTCCTACTTTGTCCTTAGCGTTGTTGCGGACGACTTCTATGAGCTTTCTGTGGTCAAAAGGCTCGTTAAGCCGATCGTTCAAACCGATTACAGCATCATAAAAATCGTCAAAGGATTCCTTAAATCCCTGTTTACGAGTGAGTAGACGCATATATACTTCGACATCCTTTTCTTTTCGCCCGAATTCCTTCTTTATACCGACTTTAATGTCTCCAAGCTTCGCTGTTGGGTTCTTCCGTAGAAAACCCCAAAACCATATATTTGCCTTACCGGCCAGCAATGTATGAAAGTTTGCTGTGATTTGTTCATCGCTGTACGAAGACGAAGCTTGGAGTCGGTCAACTTTAAATAGGAAATCGGCGATGCCTTCCGAACAATCGAATTTTATATTCTATCTGTCTAATCAGCATTTTTCAGATGCTCTGGCACTAGAGCCAGTTGCGGTTAAAGATGGAGAATGTCGAACCGAGTTGGAATTGGACGTACCGGAAAAACCATTCGATTGCTCAGGAAACTCAACCCCACTCGCAACCGGTGGATGTCCGGATCCATTACCGCTAGGAAGATGTTGTTGCTGGTTACTATTAAGCGTTTCCATTTTATTTATGACATGGTTCAAAAATATTTCCATTTGGGAGAAGAATTGGATTTGGTTGGCAGTCATTGAACGCTCAATTCTATCAGCCAATTCATTCACATTTGTGTTGTTAACACCAGGTCCACCCACATTTTCATCGCCACCAATAACAACAGGTTGCTCTTCTTCAGCCATAGTAAGTGAGTTCTCTGTTGTGTTTAATGAACCGTCAAAGCTTAGTCGGTTCAAAGACTTATGAAAATTTTCGAAGTCAGACTCTAAAATTTGGTTTGTCTTTGCAGACGATCGTGTAATGCGTCGGCTTGGGGTGTTGTTCATAATCAAGACAGAGCACCAAAAAAAACAGATTTAGGGGTTACAGAAAAACAGTTAAACAATATTAAGCACTGACGTCGAACGTAGAAATTGGTGGTAGAGTAAATAAATAAAGTGATCGGTAACAATCAACAGACATTCAATATTACAAAAAATAAAAAATAAAAACTTTAAGATTTTCTAAATTAAAACATTTGCTATATAAAATAAAATAACTAAATTATTTAAAACTATTAAAATATCAAAATAAATGAAAACTAATAAAAACCTATTCTTTCATAACTGAGCAAAGGATGAGTATTTTTTTTTTTTTTTTGTGGTGGAGGAAGGACGACAATTTTGGAAGCGAATAAAGGCGTAGTTCTATGAGCCGAAAAAAATGAATAAGAAATATAAAATATACTAAACAACGAAAAACAAGTAAAACACTGAATCTAATAAAATTTGAGACCATTAAATAAACTCCTTATGCTATTTCAGGACAGCAACAAACAAACGAGTCGTTTGCATCGAACTCCAAAATAAAATTTTTTATTGATGGAAGGATGAGCATGAAGACTTATTAAGCAAATCTCCAGTGTCTCTTCTCATCACTTTATAAAATCCTCGAAAAATATAACACTTCTAGTCTGGACAGCGATGCCGTAATGTGATACACTAACACCATGACTCAGACTTCGTGTTATTTTTTTTTTTTTTTTGGTTCGGCTTCCAATAACGCAACGCGATCCCAGGGTTATACCCCAGTCATCGGGACTTTTATTGGGTACCGATACCAAGTTTTATAAGAAAAATTAAAAAAATATATAAAACACCTAATAAAAAAACAAATTTGATGTGGCTCTATATCGATCAAAATGTAATAATTACTATTACAAAGAATCCTGCCGGTTTGGCAGGCCTAGCACGTTTGGGCGCCATTTTTGTTGCGACGATTTATCTTGTCGTTGGGTCGGTGCTGGCATGCAAGTTCCCTCTATAGCTCGTCGGTGGGTGTGGGACTTGACCCTTTTTAAATCGCAACAAAAAAATTTCCATGCCAGTCTTTTACGTCTAGGTATGATGACGCTTGCGAGAAATTTTCCTACCCTCCCTACCATGGTTATTTTACTCGCCTCAATAACCCCGTATGTTGCCTTCCTTCACTTCCTAATTTTTTGCCGCCATTATCGCCCTTCCCTATCCTACCATCCTCATCCTTTACTGCTCCCGCTTAGTTCAAACACATCTTTTTATCTTTGAGTTTAAAATATAATTAACAATTTTATTAAAAAGTAACGTAGCATACTATTAAAATTATTTGACTTTAAATTGACTTTTAATTAAAAACAAGTATATAAAAAAAAATGTACGAATATTTTAACATGAAAAAAAAACAAAAAAATTGACGAAGAGACGGTAAAATCGATTTATGCTTTTGCATCAAGCAATAAGACACGTCATCTATATGTATGTGTATAACATCTATATGGGCAATTGGATTTGAGGACACTTCTTATTTGTACACTATTTATATATATATAAAAATTAATAAAGTCCTTTCTTTAAAGACTCACCGGTTTATTTTATTGGTACCTTTGTAGTTCTGCAACGTCGATCCAATGGCCACTGCATCCGCGCTGCACCTTGTACCTATAGCGATTTTCACTCGCGAAAAATTCAAATTAATTAATTTGTATATATATATATATGTTATGTGTAGTCCTTTACCTTTTTTAAGTACAAAATTATTTTTTTACCTTTTCTTCGTTATTTTTTCTCTTATTTTAATTGCCACTATTTAAACATTGAATTTTAATTTAAAAAAAATTTATTATTGGGTGGTGGGTGATTGAGTTTCGAACCTAAGCTCGTTGCGTGCCAATCCGCGCTTTAGCGCACTCGGGCAATCCGGGTATTGGGGGTACTGCTCCCCAGAAGTGTACTAAACCTTCGATGTTTAAAAAAATGTATTTTAATTCGAGGAACTCGAATTTATTCGTCTTCAGTAAACACTTCTGGGCAATTTTATTTCCACTTTGTTTGTGGGTTTTAATCCTCAGGATTGTTTTCACACAATATGGCGGACTGTGTAAAAAAAATGTCTTTTTAAATTTAACGTACTGTCACTGTAAAAATGTATGTACCTGGACTAATCAGTTTCTGAATTTGGATGTTTGTATATGTATTTGTGTTTTTTGTATTTAAATGCAAAATTGTGTGTATTTTGTATGTTTGAATTTCACTTTGGGGATTGTGCAGTTTATTTGAACTTTAGAGTTTTTTTTTATGTGTTCTTTGTGTGTCTCCACTTGTACGTCCACTGTGCTTATGATCTGGTTAAAAGTACAGAACTTTTTGGCCGTTAATCTTTCGGCAATTTCCTTCCGTTTTTTGGTAATGGAAAGCTTGGCTTTCTGGAATATGATTCCATAACAACAAATGACAAGTACAAATTCGAAACTGATAGAGTCTCGAACATTTGTGACACGACAGATCACAATAGCTACTTTAGTTCTGTAACACTATCAAAGACGTGATATGGGATGGTGTAGTCAGATGACCCATTCCCATATACTGCATAGGTTGCCAGCTTCTTTGAGGCGTGATGCGCTTTTCGCTGCTGTGGCAATCCGCTGTAGGTCGATTTATAATTGTTTCCAAACCAGCTGTGGGGCTGGTTCGCATAGCTTCTGTTATATGTTCTGATGTTCTTTGAACCTTTGGCAGTGCAGTTATTTGCTTCGTCTTTTTTATGGAATTCCACCAGACTAAGCAATCGTAGGTGATAATTGACCTGACGACAGCTGTGTTTAGCCATTTCATGACCTAGGAGGAGGGACCCCATTTCTTACCGCAGATCATACTGCAGCTGTATAGTGCAACATTAACTTTCTTTACGCTTTGGTTTATGTTAAGATTCCAGTTTGGCGTGCTATTGAGTATCACCGCAAGGTGCCGCAAACTCTGTGCTAGTTCAGATTTCTTCGAATTTTCAACTATGCCGCAAGGTTCTGACCATCTGTTGAGTATGTTAATTATTGTTTGCATGATTGCGCTTAGAGTCGATGGGATTTTCCCATATGCCATGTACCCCCATCATTTGCGTAAGCCACCGTTTTTTGTTGCGGTGGTTTTTAATCGCCTCAATGCTTCGTTGATTACCATTAGCCAGAGGAGTGGAGAAATAACAACCCCCTGTGGAGCACCTCTCGTCTTTATTATCCTTTTCTAAAATCTACCAGTGAGGATGAAATGATGCGTTTCTTAAGCATGGCAATGAAACAGTCACTGATGACAGCATTTATTCCTGCTTTTCACAGTTCTATCTCGATTGCTTCCATTTTTACATTGTTGAAGGCTCCTTCTATGACTATGAAGCCTGCTAGTGTGTATTCTTTATGATATGTTGATTTTATTGTTTGAACTACTTCTTCCGATTTGCATGTTGATTTGAGGAAAGGTAGCCCGGATTCAAGTTACTACGGATTTGAATGTCTAGTAATCTTTAAAGTGAGGCAAGAGGAAAGGCTGATTGGTCTGTAATTTTTCTCGATTGTGTGACTGCATTTCCCTGCTTTTGGTATGAATATCACATTGACTTAACGTCACGAATTGGGAAGTCAATTTAGCCTTAGACATCTGACTAGTTTTTGGAGTTAAGAGGGTCTCCTTTTTTGTGGATCGGGCAAACAATGGTAAGGTTCCATTATTCAGGCATGGTGGATGTTCAAGAGTTGGTGGATGTTATTAAGCAAGTCATCTCCGCCGGCTTTATAAAGCTCAGCGGTAAGGCCGTCACTTCCGGCAGCCTGTTTAAGCTTAAGTTTAGATATTGCTATCATCAGTTCACTCAGGTCAGGCGGTTGGCAGTTTTCGCTGTCGTTGGCAATGTTGTACTGTTCATTTTGCCTTACAGCGGAATGTTGTTCACAAGCCGGTTAACAATCTAAGGAAGTGGTTCTTCCATATCCACATCATCGACTGTGTCTCAACTACAATATTTCCTTGTTCATCTCGACATGATTCTGTTCGAACCTCGTATCCTTGGCTTTGACGTTTTACACTTTGGTAAAACTTGCGAACATCGTTACTAGAGTGGCACCTCTCTATATCCTCGATCGCACGCTTTTCTTGCTCTTCTTTCTTGTTCGTGAAAAGCCGGTGTTACTTCCTTCTTCTCTGCCTATAGAGTTCAATGGCAGCTCTCGTCTTCACCGGCAGCTTAGCCTTGTAGGCCTTGTTCTTTGTTGCGAGGATATGTCAGCATTTTTCATCAAACCAAGGGCTTGCGCGAAGGTCTTGGCGGTCTCTTGCGATTGCAGTCTTCCCACATTAAATATTTTCACAGTATTTCTGGATGGTTGTGTCATGGTGGATAGCCGCTTTCTTACCTCGGCTGCAATAAGGTAGTGGTGCGAGTCGAAGTTAGCTCCTCGGAATTTTCGGACATCCAAAATACTCGATGCGTGCCTCTTGTTTATCGCAATGTTATCAATTTGGTTGACCATTCGTTCATCTGGAGACCGCCATGTACCTTCTAGGATATCATGAGGAAACCGTGAGCTGGCTTCAGTTGAATTTTGTTCCGTAGCGATGTCAATTAGCCTAAGTCCGTTGCCAGACGTGCGGTCATATAGGCTATGTTTTCCGAATTTTTTTGTTTTTAGTCGCTCAAAGGTTTTGTCAAGGAGCTGGTAAAAGCAATCCTTAGCTATATAATCTTTTTCCTCTGTCCGTGCGCGGGAATATGTAAGGCAAATGTTGGCGCATTTTGCGTTGATGCGGATTATTACAAAGCGTTCGCTAATTTCTTGGAAACATAAGACTTCTTCCCCTTATGACAAATCCATATCCGAAGAGTCGATGTTTCGGCTCACTATAACATGGTCCGTAGTAGATGTCACAGTTTTTCATTCTCGTTTTGCACGGCCCATCCCATCGTATTTCCTGGATGGCAGTAATGTCTGCTGCAGTTGTAGCGGTTTAGGGCTTCCACTAGTTGTTCGCTTGCAACTCTCCTGTTTAATGTTCACACATTCAATGTGCAGATACGAACGTCGTTGTCCTTTTTTCGTTTAGCAAGGTCGTCAACAATAAAATCAGTCCTTTCCGAGGCTATTGAGTGCCTCGTAACTAGTGGATTTTTTCATAGATGGGCATTTAATCCAAAACACAACCCACAACATGGAGGGCCAGTGCCAATTTATTAGATACTCCAAGGACATCTAATAAATCCACTTCGGGATTGAGCGCTGCCATTGGCCTTTCGGTTCATTCGCCACCATCTCTGTTCCATGGGCAAGGGACTTACCCTTGAAATTACTAGAAAACCTGTGGTCCGAATATGTCAAAGCAGCTTGCCTAATTTCGCCTGGGCCAGCAGGCCGGGTATTCATTCAGTGACATTCTCATACCGGTGCTGTTTTTCGTCGTGTTATCAACACTCGCACTTATAGTTTAGCAAGTCAAATCCGGTTGGATGAGGCCAGTACCCGATAGTTTGCATTTGGAGGTTAAAAATAAGGACTTGATGTGAAGTCAGAGTTACAACCACTGGCAATCGATAAGTTAAAGCCAATCAAAGCTTTTCAATATGCTTTATGCAATTTCGACCATAGAACACCTTTTATATGATAGGCAAGAACCTGGCTTGACCTTATTGCTAAACTTAATGTGTCGGTAGGCGGTGTACGTCTTCCTTCATTACACTCATAGACCCACTGCGGTACCCGTTGGGAGTTTACGTTTTTTCATTCATTTATCCCAATATTGTCCATTTTTGATGGTTCCAATCAGCCATCCAGGTTCTATTGCATTTCGGATAGATCCCTGAGGTGATGCAAAAAATATTTTCCTGAGGTTCTTATCCTTAGTTAACTGAAGCCAGGGAGTTACACCTGTTTTTGGCGATATTCTTTGCTTTCTGTCCCATCCGTGATTTGAAGTCACATAGTGGCGGTTTAACAGACTGATCAATGCTGAAGGCAGATCCTTTTCCTCGCAGTTCAGCAGGAATTGCATTGTCCTGTACGCCTCTGCGTAGGGGGAGCAAGCAAAACGTAGTATTGTGTTGGATGCCAAGAATATTGTTTTAACATACTTGGTCTTGTTCTAATTTTCTGTTAGATCCAGTTTTGCCGATTTCCTACCTTTAGTAGCCAATGTTGCTGTGACATCACTGGTGACCGACCAACGATATCAAAATCGTCGGTAGTTGCACAGTTTTATAGAATGTTGTCCCGCTGGCGTTGACGGGCTCATTGGCGCAATGGTTGGTGCGGTGAACTGCAGCGCAGGAGGTCAGCCGTAGCAATACCAAAATTATTTTTCACTGGTGACAAATCAACCGAGTTGTATCAGCGAGCTTTACAATCGGATAGTACCTCATAACTCATGACTACACATCAAGTGCTTATTTTTATACTCCAAGTGGTAGCCATCGGGTACTGGACTCATCCAATTAGATTTGGTTTTCTAAACAATAAGCGCCAGTGTTGATGACACGAAGAAAAACAGCAAGACTATAAAAAGTCTGGTGGGAATGGCATGGAATGAATACCCGGCGGGCTTACCCAGGCACACTAAGACAAGCTGCTTCGAAATATTCGGACAACAGGTTGTCTAGAAATTTAAAGGGTAAGTCGAGCCCCTTGAACATAGATAGTGGCAGCTGAACCGAAAGTCCAACGGCAGCGCTCAATCCCTTAGTGAATACTGTTGGCCCCATGTCTTAGGGGTACCTAATAAATCGGAACTGGCCCTCCAGGTTGGGGGTTATGCTTTTTACCCACTCATTTAAAAAAACATTGTAACGAAGCAAGCAATAGCCTCGGAAAGTAATGATTTTATTGTTGACGACCCTGTTAAACGAAAAAAGCACAACGACGCTCATATCGTATCTGAAATGTTATAACCGGAGAATTTCAAACGAACAACTACTAGCGCAAGCCCTTAACTGCTACAAAGCAGGCGTTACTGCCATTTAGGAAATATGATGGGCCGGACAAAAAGAGAATAAAAAACTGAAATCTACTACGGACCGTGTTATAGTGAACAGAAACAGCGAATATTCGGATGCGGATTCGTTATAAGTCCCTGACTTTGACAAGAAGTCTTACGTTGCCAAGACATTAGCGAACACATTGAGACAATCCGCACCAAGGCCGAATTCGCCAACATAAGCCTTATATACGCTCACGCCCCGGCGGAGGAAGAAGATGATATAGCTAAGGATTGCTTCTACGATCTGCTTGACAAAATCTACGAGCGACTACCGAAGTACGATATTAAGATCTTGCGGAGATATTTTAACGCTAAGGTAGGAAAAGATGATATATTTAACAGTATTGTCAGGAGTCATAGCAACGGAATTAGGGAATTCGCTGCGGAACGAAATTCCACTATAGCCAGCTCGCGGTTTCCTTCACGATATCGACGAGAGGACATGGCGATCTCCACATCAACGAATGGTCAACCAAATTGATCACATTGTGATAGACATTTAATTATTTTGGATGTCCGAAGAGCTAACATCGACTCGGACCGCTACCTTGTTGCAGCCAAGGTAAGAATGCCGATATCCACCGTGCCACAACAATCCAACAAGAGACCGCCAAGACCTTCGCGCAACCAACCAGAAACCCCTGGTTTGATGAGAAATGCCGAAGCATGCTCGCAGCCAAAAACTAAGCCTACAAGGCTAAGCTGCAGGTGAAGACGAGAGCTGCCATTGAACTCTATAGGCAGAGAAGAAGGAAGTAACACCGGCTTTTCAGAAAGAAGAATGAAGAGCAAGAAAAGCGCGCGATCGAGGATATAGAGAGGTGCCACTCCAGGAACGATGTTCGCAAGTTGTACCAAGGTGTAAAACGTCAAAGCCAAGGATACGAGGCTCGAGCAGAATCATGTCAAGATGAACAAGGAAATATCGTAGTTGAGACACAGTCGATGCTGAGAATATGGAAGAACTACTTCTGCAGAATGTTAAACGGTGATAACAATCAACAACATGTCGACAGAACGAAAAATTCAATATTGGCAACGACAGCGAAAACTGCGAACCATCTGACCTGAGTGAACTGAGGACAGCAATATCTAAATTCAAGCTTAATAAGGCAGCCGGAAGAGACGGCCTTACCGCTGAACTTTATAAAGCCGGCGGAGATGACTTGCTAAATAACATCCACCAACTCTTAAGCGAAATCTGATCGGATGAAAGTATGCCTGAAGAATAGAACCTCAACATCGTCTGCCCGATCCACAAAAAAGGAGCCCCTCTAAACTGCCAACACTAGTTAGTACATTCCGGGAATGTACCTGCCTTTGGTATGATATTCATACCAAAGGCAGGGAAATGCAGTCACACAATCGTGAAAAATTACATTACATTCAAATCCGTAGTAACTTGAATTCAGGCAACCTTTCCTCAAATCAACATCCCTATATCAAAGGAAAATCGGTACAAACTGCTTCATGGGGTAGTTCAAACACTAGATAAATCAACATACCATATCATAACATATCACACTAGCAGCCTCATAGAAGGAGCCTTTAGCAACGTTAAAACGGAAGCAATCGAGATAGCGCTTGGAAAAGCAGAAATAGATACGGTCATCAGTGACTGCATCATAATGCTTAGCCGTCTGCTGCTGCTGCTGCTGATGATGAACTGCGAGGTGGAGAAATGAGAGAGACGGCATGTAATTAGATATTAAAACCTACACTAATGACATCTGGTAGTCGTTGTTTCCTTGCTCTCAACACCTCCCTCACCTAAGATAGGTCATAATCCTTCATCCAACCAGGTATATGAATATTTCGTCCTGGAGAAGACACCTTCTGCCATTCGGCAGTATGGCTTCTAGAAGGAAACCCATAAAACTCTGATGATTCCGATGTTGCTAAGTATGATTCATTAAGAGTATCTTCTAAACGCTCTGTTGCTTTGGAGACTGATCCATTGAGAACATCGTCATCCTCTCTGACTGGGTCTTAGGCATGCTGACCCGTTTCTGGTTTAAATAAATCAATGAACTCGAGGAATGTGTTTGATGAGTTTGGTTTATCGTTTTCTGTATACAACCGTGACTTTATCTGATTCGTATTACTAAAACGTTTCCTTTTTGTGCAATAATAGTGCCGGGTGGCCAATATTCCTTATTTTTGCGAAGATCTTGGCATAGACCTTGTCTCTAATGATGAAGTGTCTCTTCTTAGCACCATGATGCTTGTTAAAATTTTCGTTCTGTTTTACATTGGTACTTGTTGAAAATGTTTGTTTCGGTTTTTTTTTATAAATCCAAGGTAGTTGTTAATTTTCTACCAATAAATGCTTCTGCTGGTGACTTGAAATTGAGAACATTACGGTTTGGTGTTGAACGCTATGCTTGTAAGAATTTTTCCAAGTTCTCTTGAATACTTCCTTCATGCTTGAGTTTCTTAAGCGCTCTTTTAAACGTATCTACAAATCGCTCTGCTTGACCGTTGGACTGTGGATGAAAAGCAGCTGTCCGTAGATGTTGAGTTCCTCTGGACTGCAAAAAAAAACTTTGAAACTGATGAATTGAGTTACATTGTCTGAAACAATTTTCTGACGGTCACCACATCGATAAAAGAAGGCAGTAAGACTACTGATGATAACGCTTGATGTTAGATTAGTGAGTTTTAATACTTCCAACCGTTTTAAGAACGTGTCCACTATGACGAAATAGTATACCCCATCACAGGGACCTGCGACATCAATATCAATTCGTTCCATTGCAGATCTTGTTTCCGGCCATGACTGCAGTGTTGTTTTGAGAGGACACTTAGCAGCGCTGGCACAGGGTTGACATTGTTGCACATATGCTGTTATGTCTTCATCTATCTTGGGCCAATACACATGACATCTGGCAATAGTTTTCATTAGGTCTATACCAGGATGACCTCGATGAAGTTGTCGAATAATTCGATTTTGCAGAACATCCGGTATGACGATCGTGTCGTTGAACATCAAAACTTCATTGACTACTGCATGGCCTTCCCTTCTGGTAAAGCATGAGGACAGTGAGGATGGTATGGTGAAACTTCCATCCTGAGTTCATAGCTCTGATGACTGACTGCAGAAACTGAACTGCTCTTTGTTGCGTGTACTACCTTTTTGAAGTTGACAAGAAGGACTTTGATTGTTTTGAGCAAATGAGATGAAAAATCTTCTCAAATCGAGCTCAGGCTATGACTATATCTTCTTCCAATTTGTTTTTTTTTTTTACCAATTAGGCCAATTTACCGAATTCTGTTGTGGAGATGTATTGAATGTCAAAATCGTACATCATTATAGTAAGCGCCCATATCTGTAGCCAGTTTGCGGTGTATATGAGAATTCCTTTCTTGCTTCCGAAGATTTACAGGAGCGGTTTATGATCCATGGGAAGATGAAATTTGCGACCGAAAATCTAAAAAAAAATTAAATTTATGGCGCAACAGGCTCGTTAGTACGAAGGGTCAGCTTTTTTCTCACAAACATTCATGTGTGCGTGTGTACTTCTTTGCACGATGGCGGGACCTCCTGTTTTATGCCGAATCCGAACGGCTAAGTTGAGATAAGCTATTCATGACAATTGATACTACTCGGTTGATTTGTGAGATCACCACGAGAGGTGGGCCAGTGAAAAATCATGTGTTGCTACGGCTGGGAATCGTACCCAGACCTTCAGCGCGGCAGTTCAAAGCACTCACCATCGCGCCACTGAGCCCGTCGAAAATCATACGGTGGAATTTCTTAACAGTAAAACTGTACCGCGTCTCAGATGGTGTCAAAGATCTAGCAGCATGAGCGATTACTTTTCCGAAACGTCTGAAAAAGAAATGAAGGATGCATGTGCCTATCCCGACATGGGATGCATCGACCGCAACTTTTATGGGTGAGAATTTTGACATTTATCCGAGCATTCAAAGTTTGCATTTTTCTGTAGCAAGCCATCCAATATCCATTAGTTGTTGAAATGCTCCTGATGCAGACTTAACTCCAGGCGATAGCCTATTGAACTTTAATGAAAATATGCATCAGCCAGATCTATGTGCATATAAAATGGGCTATTTGCTATTTTTGCGAAGATATCCTCAGGCAGGGGGAGTGGAAATTGATGGTGAGTCCGAGGAGTAGTCTGCACAAATGTGAACTCCTCCAGACGCCTTTCGAACAACCACAATTGGTGCTGGTCAGCTGGACCGATGATATTGCGATCTTGGTGACGTTGAAGCTTCTGTTCGATGGTCAGCAGTACTGAACATGCAACTGGCCGCTTAGCCCTGAAGCCTGGTGTTGTGTCTGGTTTGAGATGCAGCTGTACTTGTGTTTTTGTACACACCGATGAACCTAAAAGTTCGACATATTTTTGTTTGATGCCTGCGATGGCTGCATTGCGATCAATGTCCGGTCCAACGATTCGACTGTAGACTGCGCTTATTGGTTGATACCACAAATTGAATGCTCTGAATATGTCCCTAAGATTTCAAGGAATCAATTTTGGAAACATAGAATTTACGAATTTTGACATCCCCTTTGAGCTGAACTCGGCAGGTTAATTCAGCTATCAGCTTGATGTCGTCCAGCGATGTACTTTTGGCTTGGCTTTTCTGAAGTGATTTTCCGGGTTGACCCAACTTTTTCCACGTAGCGACGTCGATCATGCTGATGTCAGAGCCTGTGTCAATTTGTAGTTTGATGGAGTTCTCTACCTCATGCTTCTTGGTACTAACGATGACTGACACAAACTTTCGCCGCTGGGCACGATTGATGGAATTTACTTGCAATTGAATAGATTTGTTCCGGGGCGAAAATTTCTTTCGATTTTGATGCTGCTTACTCTTTTCGAATTGCTTGTTATTTGGTTTATTGTTTTTCGAAAAGCAGTTGCAGTAACCTTCCTTGTGACCATTTCAATTGCATTGCCTGCATTTATGATTTTGAAACGTGCAATCTCGTACAAAATGCATTCCACCACTGTTCCAACATGGTGTTTTTGGTTGGCTGCTTTACGGTCTTAAATGCTGCTGGTTTTTGAATTTATCCTGCATTGGAATTTGCCTTTCCTTTTTTACAGCATTGACTGCCACGTGCGGGGTTGACGAGTGCTTAATGAGGGCTGTATCTTTTTTAAGGTTAACATATTCTTGGACGCCCTACAACAGCTTATTCAAATCCAAATTTATGTCGTCTTCAAACGCAGACAAAAGTTCGATACGAATGTCAGAATCAGACCGTGATTGAAGACCTGTGACAAACACCAAGCATTTAAATTGTTTAACTTTCAATTCATTTAATCGGAAATCTTTGCAAGATTTATTGACTCGTGCTGCGTAGGTGGTAAAATCCTCTTCTGAAAACATGCACTGAAGAGAGATTCTGTCGCACCAAACATAATTTTGAGATTTGTAACCGTTTGATCAAAAGCTATGCCACGAGAAATCTGTGGTAAAATTTATGATGCATATTTTTCATGAGCGATTGGAATTCATTTTCTTATCAATAATCTCACTCTTGATGCATCATCGAGTGGACATATCACAAGAGAATATCTCCATTTACGTAGATAACCAAGCGGTCATAAAAGCTCCGGCATCCAACATAACAAAATCACGAGTAGTTGGACCCGACTTGCCGCTCATAGCTTAAGGCTCCTTTTAACCAAAACAGAGTCCAAATTATTTGGGTGTAAGGGCACAATGGCATTCCAGGAAACGAAAAATCTGACGAGCTAGCCAGACTAGGGTCGTCCAGCTGCATCTCCTTATGCGACAATGGGGTTAGACCCCCCTTGCTTTAAAAAAAAAACAGAAAATAACCAGATTCACACAAAGTGAAACAAAATCTTGGTGGCAAAACATCAACACTTGCAAACACACCTAAGACCTTTGGCCTGAAATAGGTGGTAATAAATCTAACAAGCTCATAGCTCTGAACAGAGCTTCCGTTTCTATAGGGGTGAGAGTCATAACAGGTTACAATATGCTGGGTAAACACTCCCATAGGATTAACGTAACTGCCTCGCACCAACTTTGCAGGAAGTGCGGGGACCCAGAAGTTGATGAGGACATCGTCCACCTACAATATCACTGTCCCTCGATCAGCCACAGCCGTAACAAAATCCTCGCCAGCTTCTACTACGAGGACTTGCGGATCTGGCCACAGCACCAATTGCACAGATCGTCAACTTCTGCTGCAAGTCGGGTTGGAGAAAATTCTTATTTGTAGCTAATGGAGCAGCACAAATCATCTTAGTATCACTCTTCTTATTAACGCAGCTTTAATTACAGGTACAATAAAGGGTATCGCTATGAGCCCACGTAGGCCTAAGCGGGTTTGACGACTCACTTGGGCGTCAACAACCCATAAAACCTAATCTAATTGCGCCTAACAGAAGCATGAGTTTTCTCAACATCGCCTACAAGATCCAATCTTCCCTAAAATGTGATCGCCTGAAACCGTTTGCCAACAGCGTGATCGGCCATTATCAGTGTGGTTTTAAGGCAGGAAAACAACTGACTAAATTTTCACACTTTGGCAGATTCTGAAAAAAAAAACACCAAGAAGTCCAAATCGATTCCCACCACCTTTTAATCTATTTCAAAGCCGCATCCGATATCATTTGTAGAGACAAGCTATACAGATCCATGTCTAGTTTTGGTATACCACCCAAACTAGTCCGTTTGTGTTGGAAGACCGTGGAGAATTCTCGCCGCTCCATCAGGGTCGGAAACGAACTTACCGACACATTCCATACCAAAAAGAGGTTTAGGCAGGGCGATGCACTGTCATGTGAATTATTCAATTTGATTCTTGAGATGATTATGCAAAACTCCCAAACCAAAACCAGAGCACAATTTTCCAAAAATCGGTGCAACTTCTAGCATACGCCGACGATATTGACATCATTGGTTGGACACAACGTGATGTCATAGTCACGTTTGCTACTGTAGAAAAGAAAGCGGCAAAGATGGGTTTAAAAGTAAATGAGGGTAAGAATAAGTATATGCTGTCAACACGAAAGAACACCCAACATCGACGAATTGAACATGACGTCACCATCGACAGGTATAACATTTTCTACCTCGGCTCCGCTATTAACTCTGACGACAACATCTCGTCAGAAATTAAACGAAGAATTACTCTTGCCAACCGCTGTTTCTTCAGGCTAACAAGGAAATTTGGTAGTAAAGACCTCACTCGGACTACAAAGGAGATCCTTTGCAAGAACCTGATCATCCCAGTCCTGCTATACGGCGCTGAGACATGGACTTTATCAAAAGCGGATTGAGTAATCCTTGGTCGTTTCGAGAGGAAAATTCTTCGAAAAATCTAAGGCTATCGAAATGAAGATTCAATCACGAAATATATGAGCTTTGCATCGACATGCCTATGATAATTGGACGTTTAAGAGGGCTAGGACATGAAGAACGAATGGACAGCAATATTCCAACTCGGAGAGTCTTCAATTTCCACCCAGACGTCGGACGCAGTAGAGGAAAACCTCGCTTAAAGTGGCGCGCACAACCGACCTCAACCAACTTGGAGTGCGCAACTGAAGTCAGCCGATTATTTATAGCTTTCACATCGACGTTCGTAAACAGCGCCTTCCAACCTCAGTAGAGAGATTCCACCTCCGTAAGACGTCTTGGTACATCACAAATGTTTTTCGTATCGTAGAAAATGAATTAAAACATCAAACAGCACCACAAACAGATGAATCGCCATCGCCAATAACATAAAAAATCATTGCAAACGTTAGTTTCTACAAACAAATAAAAAAGTTTTATCATTCAGCTATGAGAACTAATAGGTAAAGGCAAGGAGATCTATAAACACATACCCTTCTGCATCATACATTGAATAGGGAGCAAAGTGCATTATTTCTGGTGGCCAATAACTTTTTTCATATTCTCTTCGGCTTGGACCCACATGAATTGTTGACCACTTGGACGAAGCCTGTACTGTATAAGATGTGGTATGGCCAAGCGAGTGATTCGCATCCTGTGAAAATGTTACTACGGAATAGGCGGGAGACCCTATTAAGGAGGAATTTTACGACCACTTACAGTTAACCCAAGGGGACTCTCCTGTATAGGGGAATTTCAATGCGAAAATCAACAAGGAAAACATTTTCGGCGCGTTAGTTGAAAATCACAGCCGACGAACTATGAATCAGCAGAACTGTGATCAGGTTGCAACGACTTTGTGTCCACAAAGTTACCTGACTATCTCCAGGTTGGTCATAAGTTGGTTGGCCGAGTTTGTATGTTTCCGGTTACGATTTCGATTGGCTCCTGCATCTTTTTTTTGAATCAAGGCTCATTATTTCTTCTCGGTTTGAACAGATATTAATAAGCGTGTATGCATGCCGAAGGTAGCGTTTTCCATAACCACAAATCCTCCCAGTTCTCAGCCTATATTCAGGCCCTAGCCTATCAGTTTGGCATTGGTGGCATCTTGCAACGTAACAGGCACTAACAGGCTGCACTGTTTCTCAGTCCCACTTTTAGTATGTGTGGAGTTACATGTACGATCGCCGTCAGAACAAACTAAAATCGATTGGCACCATGAAAAATAAACCTACTGATGTACTCATACAATCTGAAAGGAAGTAAAGTAAAGGAACCAAATGCAGTCGTCCTTTTTCCACAGCATGTTCTAAGAGCCTATTGATGCTAGCGCCAGAACAGCATCGGACTTTCTACCTATTTATCTGGAGACAGCTTCATCGGTAATAATCGGCTTCTGTCTTTCTATAGGCGTTTCGAAAGTCTCTTATCTAACTTAAGCCACAACATTCGCAAGAAAGCCGTTTTTTTTTTCGAATCGGTTGACATTTGCTGAAAGTGCAAAAATGATAGTGTGTGTGGAGAAGAATAATTCATAGGAATAGGCGCAGCAGATATCCTTCGGTTTGAAGCCAAGGATCTCTGTGCATGCGTGAACGCTTTGCACTGGTCGGGACACTCAATTCCAACGGACGTTTCAGCTAAATACAAGAGGTTTCATATGTTTCATCTACACAATACAATCCGATGAAAGGAAGGATGATTTTGGGAATACAATGGCAAAAAATTTAACCACAGTCGAATGAATGCAAATGAACGTCTAATTTCCAATTTTTGTTATGATTCCAGTTATTTGTTCATCTGCCTTAGTGAAACCAAGGTATTTGTCTATGGATTCGTACACGCATTTCTCAGCAACTGCTCCTCCATAACATACATTTAGATTGTTTGTTTGTTTCTTTCTAGTGAAGGGCGCATTTATTTTTTTTTATTTTAAAGAAAAACCAATTTATTTGATATTTTGACAAGAATTTAATTGAATTTAATTGAATTGAATTTTATTGAGTCTTTTTTGTTATCGATAATATTGTTATATATGTTTTTTTTCGTTTTTCTTACATTTAAATAATATCTTCGCATGTTTTTAATTCTTTTTTAATGCTACATGTATGAATTTTTATTGAGACTTGAGCTGCTTTACAATGATTTAGGTTCACAATTGTTGTGGAGATCTTAATTGCCGGCTTTGTATTTACCTAGCTAACACAAATTGATTCACTTATTCTATTTTAGGTTTGACAATTTTAATTTAAAAACTTGAAGTTAAATGAAGTTAAACTTGCTCAATAGTGGGTATGCCAAGGAAATTTCCGATATTTTGACAAGTCAATAGTTATTTGTATGTATGTAGGATCGAGAAAATAAAAGTGGTGACACTGTTCACTTTTTACATTATGATCGTTTCACCCGACAAACGCAGACAGTCTCCCTGAAGTCGTCAACCCAAGAAGAAGTCCTTTTACGTGTACTGTGTATTGATTTTAAGAACATATATGTAAAACTTTCATTCCTTACTTAAATATAATATATCAAGTATAAAATAGTGGTTTTGTTTTGAATTGAAACCCACATGTATGCATTCATGTATTTTATATAGTCTTTCATTTAGCGGTTACATTTTTATACAAGTGTTTTTTTTTTATTTTAGCTTGTGTGAAATTTGGAGGCTAGAATGTATGGCCGTCCTGTTCTGTTGCTTATATCTTTATATACATAAAAGTGCCTACATGGCACGTCTTTTACTCTTATTTTACAAGGAGTAGCGCTTAACGTCGGAGCCATTTAATTTTAACTTTGAACGATATTTTCGTCTTACTCTACTTAACCTAACAACTGGTTTATATAATGATATTTTTCTTTTGACGCCAGCGTCTGGCTAGTTGTCTCGTTTCTGAGGTACTGACTGTTCGAATCGTATAATTGCGCGATGTTTCTTTTTTTGGTTCGTTTTGTTTTTAGCTTTTGACATTTGTATTGCGATATTTGTTTTTTTCTTTTCTTTTTTATTACATGAGATGTTCTTAATTTCTAATTACAATGGTTGACCGAATAAAATAAAATACAATAATTTATGTTTTGCCGATCGATAACTATAGGAGGAATTATATTGTTATTTTTAATTTTACTTCTTATTTAGTTTTGTTTTTGGGAATTGTGGGAGTGTTTACCGGTTAGTCCCGGTTATGGCCACTTACTGTGTTTAAGTAGAAACTGATTGCTCCATCTGCATTTGATAGGAGGTTTTCTGTTATAATACCTAGAGGATATGGGTAGGGAGAGTCAGTCCAGGGTGTATCGCGTTATTTTGTGAAAATTCCTTAGAGCTGTTGTTAGTTGTTTATTAGTTCAATCCTCCTGCTATGTTCAATTAAGGACTGAACGTTAAAAGTTTATAATTTTAAAATCATTATATGCTACTAACTGTAAGTTGGTTTAGGAGAATCAAGTAGTCCAACCTCTTTTGGGTAAAATTTTCTTTAGAACAAACTCACTTTTTTGGCTTAAACAAATTGTCTTCCCGTGCTGATCCTTTATCCGTTTTTAAAAATCGACGCTCATATTTAGTTCACAAGTTATGATTCACTTTTTTGGTTAAAAATCCATACACATTGTGTGTAGTTGGATTTTTTTTTGCTGCTGCGGTGAACGCAGCATTTCCATGTTGAAAAAAACATACCAAATAAAAATATTTTCACAAACAAAACTGTTGACTAAGGCGGCTGACGACTTTACATACCCTGAGTGGAGCAACGAGGTTGTGTGAGCGTGAACTGTCCCCAGAAAGAGAGGTAAAATCCTTCCGCGAAGCGCGCCACCCAGAGTATCGTAAAAAAAAAAAACTGTTGGACTTAGTCGCCTGCCTGACGATTTAACATACGCTGACCAGACAAACGAAGTTGAGTGAGCGTAGAAAGAGATTTAAAATCCTTTGATTATTATTTTTATATTTTAGGAAATAAGTAGAATTTTATTTGTTTATCTGGCAGGGCTGCAGTGATGTTCTTCTTCTTAGCCTACTTATCAACTACAATCCGGCTATTCTTTATAAATATTAATAAAGAATAGCCGGATTTTTTCTATTCATATTTTTGAGAATTTAATTCAATGCGCTGGTGAGATTTATTTAAATGGAATCCCCGAAGAAGGCTAGGCTAGGCTAGGCTAGTTTTTCATTGATTTTTGTCTAGCATGTGTAAACTACTTTAGAGCGCCACCTATTTGTAATATTTAATAATGTAAATGCTTTTGTGTCGCCACCTAGAGGTGGAATATTATTAACCGAACGAAAGACATCCAACTTTAAGTGGAATGTCTTCCTCGGGCATTCTTCTAGAAGGTTTCCCTGATAAAAGTTTGTTACAAAGCCAACCATTTTTTTTGAAAATTATTTGAGAGACAATAAAGATTTCCTTGATAAAAACTCAGGTGTGGGGTTGTGACACCCAGTTGAAATTTCCTCGAAAATTATATATACAAACTAGTTATGTGTCCAAATAAATATGCCGCGTGCCCTAACCAAGCAAATGCTAATGGATGCATTAAATGAAGCCGATGTGGAGTTTCCCGCAACAGCCACTCAGTCCCAGTTACGGAAACTTTACGAACAACAAAATGTTCCTGCCGAAGAAGTTTCTGGAAGAGACGTAAATGCCGAAGATGTGGAAGCCGATGGCGATGCCGAAGACCATGCCGCTGACGCCCATGCCGAAAATGCTGCTGCCGCCATTGTTGATGCCGATGTTGATGGAAGTGTTAAGGGAGTAGCAAATACTGACGCTCTCGATAGGGAACTTTGTCTTTTGCGGAAACAACGAGAAATTATGGAACTCCGTAAGAAAATCCGTGAACTAGAGGGGGAGTCAGTGTCAATCAACGAACGACGTACAGACTTTGGTGACATTGAACACGCCGTGCCGAAATTTAGTGGCGACGATCCTGCCCATTCTGTTCGTAATTTCTTTCGTGACTTCGAAGAAATAATGTCTACCATCAACGCAGATAATCGCTTCATGTTGTTGAGTCTGCGTCGCTCCCTTACTGGAACTGCCCGAGTATTTTTATCAACGACGACAGCTTTGGGCTATGATGATTTGAAACCAGCACTGATCCGTGAATTTGACGTTACCATGACTCGGCAAGATGTCTATCGCATGCTGAGCCAGCGGAAGTGGGAGAAGCACGTGGAGTCCTTGCATCGTTATGTTTTGAGTATGCAGGCGATCGCCAAGAGGTCAGACATAAGCGAGGTAGAGACTGTTGATTTTATCATCGAAGGTATTGGCAGTGGCATAACTAATGCGAACTTACTGCTAGGAGCTCGCACAATTGAGGAGTTGAAGCAGTTGATCAGCCGCTATCAACAGAGATATTTCAATCAGACTGCTCCACATTCTTCTGGACGTAATACGACCGCTGTGACGAAACCTGCTGTAGGATTGAAGACGAATGCCGAAAGGGGTATAACGTGCTTTAACTGTTCGCAGTCTGGGCACATAAAGCCAAACTGCCCGTTCCCGTTACGCCCAAATGGATCTTGTTTCCGATGCTGGAGAATGGGTCATGATCATCGGTCATGCCCAAACCCAAAGAAAGTGTTGACCCGAAGTGACGATTCGAATGCTGTAAAACATGGTGCTGCTGCCGTAAATGAAGACCAAGACGATTCAGATGATGATGCCAGTGACGTAATAAAAGCTATTAATTTTGTAAGTATTGCCTTTGAGATTGAGTTTGGAGGTTTGGAATTTATTCGGTTTTTTTCTCTTTTTGATACGGGTAGTCCAATTAGCCTTATAAGGCAATCATGTGTCCCGGAAAAAATCCCGAAGATGAAGTCATCGAAGTCATACCACGGAATTGGTGGAAATAAGTTAAATATTTTAGGTGACATGACATGTATTATTAGATTTGGAAACCGAGAAAAGAAAATTAAAATTAAAATTGTACCCGACGAAGCAATGTTTATGCCAGTTATTTTAGGATGAAACTTTTTAAATGCTTTTGGAATACACTTGTCCAAGACAAGACTTAGATATACTAAAGAAAATCTTCTTTCGCTAAACATTTATGAAAAATTCCAAACCTCAAAACCGAATGATCTAGTAGTAGTACTTGATAGTTACGGCCTTTTTAAAGATAATTGTTTATATGCCACCGGGGTTGGAGACGACGTGGCCGGAATATCCGTGGAAGCTGAGTCAACTCAATTAGACCGCGATACTAGAGTAGGGTGTAATTTGGGTATACCTGATATTTTTAATATTGAATATGTCAAAGACAATGAGGATCTTAATGTGAATTACAAATTAGGCAAAGCTTCCTGTTCTGAGTTAAGTAATATAGTCTTGGACTCTTATATTATGCCTAGAGATATAGATCCTTTGGACTATGAGATGAAAATTCATCTAATAATTGATGGTGTTCCATTTCGGTGTGCTCCGAGACGACTTTTTTTTTGAACGAACTAAAGTCCAGTCAATGGTAAAAGAATTGGAAAAGGAGGGCATCATAAGGCCAAGCAACTCACCACATGCTTCGCCTATAGTGTTAGTAAAGAAAAGGAATGGGGAGATACGAATGTGTGTGGACTATCGTGGTTTAAATAGGAATACTGTCCGAGATAATCAACCATTACCGCTTATTGAGGATTGCATAGAATATCTTGAGGGAAAGAATTACTTTTCACTTCTAGACCTGAAAAGCGGCTTCCATCAGGTTAGGGTAGCTGAAGAATCAATCCCTTTTACGGCATTTGTGACTCCGAATGGCCAGTGGGAATATTTAAAAATGCCATTTGGGCTCAAAAACGCGCCTTCCGTTTTTCAACGGTTCATTAATATTATCTTTCGCGACTTAATTGATGCTGGCAAGATAGTTGTGTACATGGATGACATTCTGATTGCCACATCAGATTATCAAGAGCATGTTGTTTTATTGCAAACTGTATTGCGACGTATCACTCAACGAGCTTTGAAACTGAATCTATCTAAATGCAAATTTTGTTATAATGAGATAGAATATCTAGGGTATGCTGTTTCATCTGCCGGAATTACACCAAGTGAATCCCATATTAGTGCTATAAAAAAATATCCGCTACCCACCAATCAAAAGGAATTACATTCATGTATTGGATTGTTCTCTTATTTTAGATGATTTGTGCCGTCATTTTCTCGAGTTGCAAAACCTTTGGTTAACCTTTTGAAAAAGGATGCTAGTTTTGATTTTGATGAACAATGTCTTAACTCCTTCAACGAACTTAAGTTTCGTCTCATTAATGCACCTGTACTCGTTATCTATAATCCCGAGAAAGATACAGAAATGCATTGTGATGCAAGTTCAAGTGGTTTTGGAGCTGTTTTACTCCAACGCCAAGAAGATGGAAAGTTTCACCCAGTGTCATACTTCTCGAAAACTACTTCCCCTGCCGAATCGAAGTACCATAGCTTCGAATAAGAAACACTTGCCATTATTTATGCTCTGAGGCGGTTTCGTGTCTATTTGGAAGGAATTCCTTTTAAGATTGTGACAGACTGTAACTCACTGACAATGACGTTAGAAAAGAAACATGTTAATCCCAGGATTGCCAGATGGGCGTTGGAACTTGAAAACTATAATTATAAGATACAGCATCGCAGTGGTGTTTCAATGAGTCACGTAGACGCCTTAAGCAGATGCCAAATAGCTTCTATTTGGATGGAAAGTGATGTAGATTTCCAAATTCAGGTGGCACAGGAACGAGATGAAGTTAGAGTCTTATACGTCCCTAGTCATATGGAAGATAATGTAATACGGTTATTACATGAAAAGCTTGGACATCAAGCACTTGATAAATGCTACGAAAAACTTGCCGTGCATTACTGGTTTCCTGGAATGCGTCAGAAGATTGAAAAGTTTATAATGAATTGTATTAAGTGTGTCATGTACGCCACTCCAGTCCGGGCCAGTGAGAGGAACCTCTATAGTATACCTAAGAAAGCCATACCGTTTGACACTGTACATGTTGACCATTTTGGTCCTTTGCCATCTATTAGTTCAAAGAGAAAGCATATTCTTGTTGTAATTGATGCCTTTACAAAGTATGTTAAGTTGTATCCTACGAAATCTACCAGCACCAAGGAGGTTACCACCGCCCTCGAGAAGTACTTTACTTATTACAGCAGGCCTAGAAGGATTGTTTCAGATAGGGGGTCATGCTTTACATCTTTCGAATTCGAAGAATTCTTATTGAAGCGAAATATAGGACACGTCAAGGTAGCCACTGCTTCTCCCCAGGCAAATGGGCAAGTGGAAAGAGTCAACAGAGTAATCAAGGCTATGCTCGGGAAGTTGAGTGAGCCCCTAAACCATGCCGATTGGTCTAGTAAATTATTGCAGGTAGAATACGCGATTAACAATTCCATCCACAGCACCACTAGGAGTGCTCCCAGCACGTTACTATTCGGTATAGAACAACGAGGAGAGGTAGTCGATGAACTTACTGAATATTTGGACGATAAGATGGATTTAGGTAGCAGTCGCAATTTACTTCAAGTCCGTGCAGATGCAGCCAGGGAAATAGCAAAGTCGCAAGAGTATAGTCAGAGTTATTTTCTTAAGAACAGCAGGAGTGTCAAACGTTATCATGTCGGTGATCTTGTAGTTATGCGGAATGTAGATACGACAACTGGAGCAAATAAAAAACTTTTGCCAGTTTACAAGGGACCGTATATTGTTCATAAAGTTCTCGGAAATGATAGGTACGTGTTGCGAGATATAGAAAATTGCCAATTGACTCAGCTTCCATACGACGGGGTTGTTGAAGCTAACAGGATGCGTAAGTGGCTTTTAAAATATAATGACAAGGCTGTAGCTAAATAGGAACCAGGCAATACTTAGTTAGTATAAGATAATGTAATTTAACCTAGCGTAATGTAATTAAATGTACTATTGTTCGTGGTCGACCAATTGTCAGATCGGCCGAGTTGTAAACTACTTTAGAGCGCCACCTATTTGTAATATTTAATAATGTAAATGCTTTTGTGTCGCCACCTAGAGGTGGAATATTATTAACCGAACGAAAGACATCCAACTTCAAGTGGAACGTCTTTCTCGGGCATTCTTCTAGAAGGTTTCCCTGATAAAAGTTTGTTACAAAGCCAACCATTTTTTTTTGAAAATTATTTGAGAGACAATAAAGATTTCCTTGATAAAACATGTAAGTTAGTTTTAAGTTGGATTAAAATAAAAATCAATAAAAAATAATAGGAAAAACATATTTCGAGAATTATCAAGAAAATGGTGCAATATTTATAAAGAATAGCCGGATTTTTCCTATTAAAATTTTTGAGGATTTAATTCCATGCGCTGGTGAGATTTATTTAAATGGAATCCCCGAAGAAGACTAGGCTAGGCTTGTTTTTCATGAATTTTTGTCTTGCATGAAAGTGAGTTTTTAGTTGGATTAAAATAAAAATCAATAAAAAAAAAATAGGAAATACATATTTCGAGAATTATCAAGAAAATGGTGCAATATTTATAAAAAATAGCCGGATTTTTCCTATTCATATTTTTGAGGATTTAATTCAATGCGCGTGAGATTTATTTAAATGGAATCCCCGAAGAAGATTAGGCTAGGCTAGGCTAGGCTAGTTTTTCATGAATTCTTGTCTAGCATGTAAGTTAGTTTTAGGTTGGATTAAAATAAAAAAGAATTAAAAAATAATGGGAAATACATATTTCGAGAATCATCAAGAAAATGGTGCAATATTTATAAAGAATATCCAGATTTTTCCTATTCATATTTTTGCGGATTTAAGTCAATGCGCGTGTGATTTATTTAAATTGAATCCCCGAAGAAGGCTAGGCTAGGCTAGTTTTTCATGAATTCTTGTCTAGCATGTAAGTTAGTTTTAAGTTGAATTAAAATAAAAAATAATTAAAAAACAATAGGAAATACATATTTCGAAAATAATCAAGAAAATGGTGCAATATTTATAAAGAATAGCCGGATTTTTCCCATTAAAATTTTTGAGGATTTAATTCCATGCGCTGGTGAGATTTATTTAAATGGAATCCCGGAAGAAGGCTAGGCTAGGCTAGGCTAGTTTTTCATTGATTTTTGTCTAGCATGTAAGTTAGTTTTAAGTTGGATTAAAATAAAAATCAATAAAAAATAATAGGAAATACATATTTCGAGAATTATCAAGAAAATGGTGCAATATTTATAAAGAATAGCCGGATTTTTCCTATTCATATTTTTGAGGATTTAATTCAATGCGCTGGTGAGATTTATTTAAATAGAATCCCGGAAGAAGGCTAGGCTAGACTAGTTTTTCATTGATTTTCGTCTAGCATGTAAGTTAGTTTTGAGTTGGGTTAAAATAAAAATCAATAAAAAATAATAGGAAATACATATTTCGAGAATTATCAAGAAAATGGTGCAATATTTATAAAGAATAGCCGGATTTTTCCTATTCATATTTTTGAGGATTTAATTCAATGCGCTGGTGAGATTTATTTAAATGGAATCCCCGAAGAAGACTAGGCTAGGCTAGGCTAGGCTTGTTTTTCATGAATTTTTGTCTTGCATGAAAGTGAGTTTTTAGTTGGATTAAAATAAAAATCAATAAAAAAATAATAGGAAATACATATTTCGAGAATTATCAAGAAAATGGTGCAGTAGTTATAAAGAATAGCCGGATTTTTCCTTTTCATATTTTTGAGGATTTAATTCAATGCGCTGGTGAGATTTATTTAAATGGAATCCCGGAAGAAGGCTAGGCTAGGCTAGTTTTTCATTGATTTTTGTCTAGCATGTAAGTTAGTTTTAAGTTGGATTAAAATAAAAATCAATAAAAAATAATAGGAAATACATATTTCGAGAATTATCAAGAAAATGGTGCAATATTTATAAAGAATAGCCGGATTTTTCCTATTAAAATGTTTGAGGATTTAATTCCATGCGCTGGTGAGATTTATTTAAATGGAATCCCGGAAGAAGGCTAGGCTAGGCTAGTCTAGGCTAGTTTTTCATTGATTTTTGTCTAGCATGTAAGTTAGTTTTAAGTTGGATTAAAATAATAATAATACATATAATAATAATAATAATAATAATAATATAATAATAATAATACAGGCGGTGTCGTATTTTATATAAAAAAGAGTCTACGGTACAGAATTATTAGTGAAATACATATGTCGAAAAGTTATCAATTAAAAGTGTAACGTTTGCCTAAGACACCGAACCATGATCGACTTTGGGAACAGACCTTAGCGACTTATCTGTCATTGTATGTTTGCCCCTGGCTGTCGTCAAACATTTGTCCATTTACCGCCATTTTTCAGTCGTCAACCAAGCAAGTCGGTCGTGGATAAAGTGCCAGCAAGTGAGTATGGATAAACATGAATTTGCCATATATATATGAATAATGTAATTTCAGAAAATAAACCTCCAAATTGGAATTTACCAACGTGATGTTCTTTTTTGGCATTTTTGTTTAAACGGTTGACGACAACATATTCCAATGATAGTGTGGTGTTTATCTTACGACGTCTTAACAAATGAATTAAAGAAACTCTAGCGATTTTCTACAGATCTCCAAGTAGTTCTGAACGTGAATTTTGCACGACATTCTCAAATTGGCTTGATATGATATTGCATACAAATTCCGATATAACCATTTTCGAAGAACTTTAACATAAATGTTCTTAATATGGACAATACTTATACCAAAGTTTTACATGAAATTTTAATTCAAAACAACTCAAAACAAGTGATAAATACACCAACGAGGATCACTGAGCACACGAGGTCATTAATAGACTTTGTTATATGCTCCAGAGAGAAATATATTTGGGGAGATAAAGCTCCGGGATTAAAAGTTGATGATTATGATGTAATAGCGGTTAAAGTACTGGTACTTAATAAAAAAGCTATGAACGATAAAAAATACATCGACCTATTCAAATATAATAAAATCCAATTTAGAGCCCTTCTTATTGAAAAATGTGAACATTTAGATATTAATAATGACTTTAACTTAATATCGTTAATACTACAAGATAATCTAATATACTGTGCCAACAAACAAAAACAAAAAAAGACCAAAGTGCAGGTTAACACGATCACCTAGACGCAACCCGAAACATGTATCGACATGAACAAACCTATTCCCAGATGAGTCAGCAGTTTATTGGAGCATTTACCCCAATGCATGCGCGAGGTAATTGACACCGAATCGGATGCACGCGCATTACAAAGAATAACGGAGCAGCCCAAATTGGTGGTAACCGATTCTGAGAGCTGGGTTAGGGTTTATGAAAGTATTCTTAGTCTAGATTTGGAGTCGGAGCGTGTCGGAATAAACTTTTGTAACGTACTGATCGTTTTGTTTTATTTGTTGAATAGGAAGTCGAACCGCTGGAAGGAAGTTCGATTTTTTTTGGAGTCCTCCTACAGAATACCTTTAACTGGCGCCCGAGCAGGGACCGGCTTAAAATTCGTGTAACACAAGGTAATCTGGCAATGATGTCTCCTGAGAAGGAGAAATAAGCGAGACAACAGATGTATACGATCGCTAGATACATTTTGTTGAATAATGGTCGAGTTAGAATTCAAATAAATTCCTTTAAAATTAACTATTTTACCGAGTTTAATTTACTTTGAAAGTTTGATTGTTTATTAAACGCTAAAGTTCAGAAGTGGGATAAGACCTAACTAAGTTAAGTTGATTCTTTTATATACATTCGATTGATACCTTGTATGTGAGTAATATAGTATTTTGTTTTATTTATTCTAAACCAAGAATTTAAATAAATAAATTCTTTGAAGTCGAATGACAAGGTTAAAGTAATTATGAAGATTAATAATTTCCATAATAAATGGCATACTAAATAACAAAACTACCTATTTACAAATCATATTTTCCTACACACAACACAATACTCAGATACAAAAAATTTCCTTTCAAATATTCTTTAGCTTTAAAATTTGTGATATACAAAACATACCCAATTTCCTGCCTGCACTGCACACAGCATACAAGTTAACACAGAATAAATTCAGATGAAGAAACCCGAAGCACAACATCGCTTCCCATGAGTTTGCCATGGAATTAGCTGACAACGCGTCTGTACTGTCCGAAATATGATTCGTCGACACTGCCGGAACCGCATTCCATCACGTACGGTGTGTAATGAGTGAGCACCTGTGGGAACGCTTCGTCGTTGGATGCTTCGCCTCCGTTAGTATTTAAGCCATAGTAATTAAGAAAATATTGTTCAGTTTGTATCGAGGCAGAATCGCTGCCGGTTTGAAAAATAAAAATTATTTTTTTAACAAACTTCAACTTATGAAGTTTTAATTGGCGCCCGAGCAGGGACCCTGGCAGTAAAACTAGTAAACGTGTAGCGTACAAAGTCCCCAAGTGGTACAGTAAATCGAGTACAAAGTCCCCAAGTGGTACAGTAAATCGCGTACAAGGTCCCCAAGTGGTACAGTAAATCGCGTATAAAGCCCCCAAGTGGTGCAGTAAATCGCGTACAACAAGCTACTAGTGTCGGGAGCCAGGGTCCGCGCGTTTATCAGTGAAACCGGTCAATTAATAATAAAAGAACTATAGTGTTTGTGAAAACCTTGTGAAAACCGGACAGACGTTGGAGAAGCTATTAAAAGGGCCCCTTAGTAACGAAGTGAAAAGGTGTAGTTGAAGACACGAGGCTGCTGCCGCGCCACAACAGGATGCTGATATCCGCGTTAATAATGTCCTTTATATCTCTGGGCCTCGCAGAGGTTCAAATACTGGATTATTCCAATTCAAAAGTGGTTACCCTGAGTACAGGAGTAGCTAAACTACAAACCGGTACATTTAAACTGGTACACATAATAGACCTCGCCGCATACCAAGATATAATTGATGATGTACAGTTCAGAATCCAAGCTAACGTAAGTAAAGACGACCCCATATACCCTTACCTATCCTATAAAATCACTGAAACCCGCAACCGACTCAACCGCATCAAACCTATAGTCAAAAAGAAAAGGGCAATAGACATTTTAGGAACTGCATGGAAGTGGATAGCCGGTACACCGGACCACCACGATTTCCAAATTATAAAAGCTAAAACCCAAAACCTACTAGATAATAGTAATAAGCAATTAATTATAAACAGACTGTCATTAGAAAGAATAAATAACATTACAAATGTCACAAATCATATAATGAAAACTTTGAAAACTAATGTCGAAATTAAAAAACAATATTCTACCAGCATTAAATACAGACGTCACAGTCACCGACTAACACTCGACCCGGCAACATCGTTCTGCTAATCGTGTTACTCTCTGATCCCTTTTCACTCGTGTGCGAAACCGGTTTCATTTCACTGAACAAACGGTTGATCTATTTACCATTTCGGGAGTGAAACAAACTAGTGTACATATAACCCAAAGATAAAATCTGCTCTACTATGGCCGAAGGGCCACGTGTGCTTTCGGGCAATCGCTTTAGCGATCTGACACCAGACCCACCCCCTGATTATAAAAATAAAAAGCGTAAAAAACAAAATTCTTCTCCTTTTGACCCAACAAATTTATTCTCGTCCAACTCTCTTCTGGACAACCCAAAATTTATTGTAATTTCCTCGACCAATACCGAAAAGCCTCTGACATCATTCAGTGTTTTCTTGCTTAAGAAAGCAATTGATGGTATAAGCACAGCCTACGAACAAATAACACAACTGCGCGACGGCAGCCTACTTATTCTCGTTAAAACCAGAAAAATAGCTGACCTCTTTTTATCTAGGAAAGTACTCTCCAACCTATGCCCGATCTCAGTAACCCTACACTCCCAATTAAATGCATCAAAAGGAACTGTATATGCACCATACCTTGTCAATGTACCCGAAACCGAGATCATTGATGAAATGAAATCGCAAGGTGTCACGGACGTTTATAAATTTTAAAAAATGGTAGATGGGAATCATCGCCCAACAGGGCTGGTTCTCTTTACTTTTGACCTGTTCCGACCACCAAGCACAGTCAATATCGGATGGTACAATGTCCAAGTAACGGAATATTTCCCCAACCCTATGCGCTGCCAAAACTGCCAACTTCTGGGCCATACTACCAAACGTTGCAAGGGTAATCCCTCATGCGTCAACTGTAATCTTCCACCTCACGCCCCCGAAAAATGTACACGCATTTCATGCGCCAACTGCAATGATGATCACCCCGCCTCATCCAAATCGTGCCCACGTTACCAACAAGCTAAAGAGACTCTTAAAATAAAGTCAGTAAGAAAATGTAGCATGGCTGAAGCCAAAACAATTTACAAAGAACAAAACCCCACTGCTCCCCTTCCATCTTCGTACTCAGAAATTGTAGGCAATTCAAAAACACAAAAATCAACTGTTGCAGTAATCGACACAAGTCGAACAAGCAACGGCACCCAAATCCCAGACACACCAATTGTTCCTATCAATCTGGTTAATGGCATTTCAACGCCAATTCCGCTACCTCTTTCTCCACTCTCAACCATTAATCAAGAAAAAACAATCACACCTAAACAAATTCTACACCAACACAATAAAAAAATAGCATCTTCACCACATCATACACATAACAACTCCGCATTTACTACCACAGTAACCAATACCCCTCCACTGCCTGTCACAGCTGTACTTACCACGGCACCCCCTCCCACGTCCCACTCGCATAGCCCTCATGCACAAATTGCTAACACAGCAAAGGTTAATCCACTCAACCGACTCTCATTACCACCAAACACTCCCACTCACAACGGTATCCCACAACCACCAATTTCATCTATCACTCAATCTTTAATAAATAACAACAAATACAACACACAACCACCCAGCAATGACAAAGAATACGTCATTCACACCATGGAACCCGATGCACAACCCACCCACCTCACCGCAAACAATAGCATCTCACCTATATCCAAAGTAACCCAATCTTTAATAAAAAACAATAATTACTACATCAATGCCCCAGAAAGCGAAGATGATAGCACACAATAAAACAATATGCCCCAACAAAAACGACTCCGCTGCACAGAGGCTGAGACACCCGGGACCCTCACGAGCCCCGGATGACTCAGGCTCTGGACAGCGGAGTCGCAAGCATTCGTTAACCAACAATCTTCCCACCAACACGGGCTTTTCACAATATAACCCAGCTTATATTAGACATAAGCCCTCCGCCACAACGAAATCGTTCTTAAAGGTTCTCCAATGGAACCTAAATGGTTATTTTAATAATTATCACGAATTACAATTATTAATTAAAGAACAAAATCCCTCAATAATAACCTTACAAGAAACGCACCTCCAATCCAATTTTTCACCCCACCCCCCGAAACAATATACAGCGTACTTCCACAACTTACCATCAAACAACTCAGCAAAACAAGGCACTGGATTACTGATCCTCAATTCTATCCCTCACAGACATCTACCAATCATCTCGAATATCTCCATAGTAGCAGTAGAAGTTAGTCTTGGCATCAAAATTACAGTATTATCAATCTACATCCCTCCCTTTCAAACTTTCGTAGCCACAGATCTAATTAGCATAATAAACAGCGTACAAACACCTGTTTTATTAACAGGAGACATCAATGCCTGGAACCCCATATGGGGTTCTCATGTAATTAATCAAAGGGGTAAGGAATTTGAAAATTTTATATCAATCTCCAATCAGGTAATTTTGAATGACGGCAGCCCAACGCACTTCTCGACCCATAAAACATTTACGCATGTAGACCTGACAGTAATTTCTCCTCAGCTATTTACCAAAGCTACGTGGAAAATTTTAGAAAATCTGCATGGAAGCGACCATTTTCCAATATTAACTAGTATCGACCTTGGTAATAAATCTGATTACAAAAAACCGCCGGCCAAATTTCAAATTGAGCGCGCTAACTGGAACCTTTATAGCAACAAAGTACTCGATTTTGTTAAAAATAAACACCAATCCACAAATATAAATAAAGAAGCGGCTATAATAACCAAAGCGCTAAGCTTTGCAGCTAACTTATCAATACCCCAAACAAAAAACAAACCTCACAAATCGATAGTGCCGTGGTGGAGTACTGAATTGTCTACACTACGAGCAAATAAACAGCTTCTATGGAAAGAGTTCAAAAAACACCCAACTGATCAAAACCTCGTAAACTATCGAAAAGCAAATGCTTTTGTAAAGAAAAATCTCAGACCACTTGGTAACCCTAAAATACAATGCCTAAAATAAAAACACATATTTTGTTATACACACACACACACATACACACAGCATTTACACAGATACAGCAGTACACAATATGAGATTGATGCTTTTAGCATCTGTTCATGAAGTCAATCTTTTACTGACCGTCATAAAGATTCCATGTAAAAATATATTCACTTTTTAAGTTATTAATAAAGTTTGTTTAAGTAATTTACATATTATATTTATTTTATTTCCGCCAAGGTATAATTTAAAGTAATATTTTTGGTCCTTCGAGCCGGATACCAGTCTACGGTTAAATAGTCGATTTTGGAAGATAGAGAAAATGAGCATTCCAGGATCTGTGCGTCGCAGTCATCGACAGACAAAAGGAAATCCGCCAAATCGCTTTGGATACAAGAAAAGCGATTTCGACGATGTATCATCGACAAAAAGTTCTCTGGAATTAACAAAAATCAGACGAGATTTAAAGATAAAGAAACTTCAACTTGAGTAACTTTGTTAGAAAATAAGGAGGCTGAATTGGCTGCAGATATCTCATTTTCGGATGGACAAGAATCAGTTATAAATTCTGGCAGTATGTGTGACGATGCAGATTTATTAAAAGTATGTGTGCCCCAAGCCGACGGCAATAACACCCCTCGAAGTGATGTTATTCATACACACAACCGTGTGTATAGAGTGAAAAGTCTACCACAAATATGCGCAGTTCAGCAACCAACACAGTCAAAGTTATCCACGAACATAAAAGAGAAAAAAGTATCTCACAAATACGACGAAGAATTTCAGCTACCACTAAAGAAGACGGAGAATTTGAACCGAAGGGGAAAGTCCAACAGTGGCTTATGTTAGATAAAGCCGCACATAGTACGCCAAAAAGAGACAATCCCACGGATGATGAAATACGAGATCGGTCAAATGATAAAAAACAAATTGCGCATTTGGAAGCTGAATTAAAACGATGCAAGTTGCAGCAGCAGATAAAGAATCCTGATCGCTGCGATACAAATAAAGAAATGAATAACCATAACCATCAGTATTTAGAAATGATGAACACATTTGTTGCAAGGCAAACAAGGATGGATCTACCTAAATTTAATGGCAACCCGGAGGATTGGCCTCTGTTCAGTAGCGAGTATATCCGTACATCGCATACAGGTAAATTCACAATTCAAGAAAATGTTACGAGATTAAGAGCTGTGCTAAAGGATGAGGCGCTGGATGCGGTGAAGTCGTTGCTTATTCTTCCAGATAGCGCCGACAGAGTGATGGAGATACTAGAGAGACGATTTGGACGCCCCGAATACATTATCAAATCATTGATAAGTAAAATGAAAACAACTGCAGCTCCTAGAGAGGATAAACCCTTATCAATAGTAAAGTTCGCCACTGCAGTTGAAAATCTCACGGTAATGCTGGAACTAATGGATCGTCCAGAGTATCTTCAAAATCCTCAACTGTTGGAAGAGTTAGAGCGAAAGCTACCACCTATATTCAGCATCTTATGGTCAGAACATATTATTGACAAGCCATTTATAAGTCTTCGTCTTTTCGCTGATTGGATTGAGAGAAAATCGCATGCTGCTAGTCTTCGTACATCCCTTTTTCAAGAACCATTGCCACCAAAAATCGAAATTAGACGTACAAAAGGAAAAGTCAACACAGTATCGTCCGATACCTCTTCTGAAGAGACACAGAAATGCAAATTGTGTAGTCTTAACTGCAAATCTTTAGATGCATGCAAACAATTCCTAGAGATGAGCAATGATGACCGATGGCAACACGTTAAAAAATTGTCACTATGTTTTGCATGCTTGAAGAAAAATCATCACACCAGATTATGTCGAAAGAAGAATGTATGCAACGTAGACAACTGCCAAAGGAAACATCACCATTTACTGCACAATAGTGTGACAACACCACCCAGCTCTACACCAACATCAGCTTTCGAAATAAGTACTGCAAATACCACTGCAAGTGACAGCCATGCCACAGTGATGACGAGCGTTTGTTCTAATGGAAGTACTGTCACCAAAACCATGACCAGATTAAGAATTTTGCCAGTAAGTCTTAAAAACAATTCAGTTGTACTAAACACGTTCGCTCTTCTAGATCCAGGAGCAACACTAACATTGATAAGTGAAGCTGTAGCAGATAAACTTCAAATGAATGGTACGCATGCTCCATTATCAATTCAGTGGGCCAATGGCGATTTAGCAACCGAAGATGAGTCAAGAGTTGGTTCAGTTCACATCTCTGGAACATACAGTAATGCAACACCTACCACTGTACCGTCAGTCAGTCAACAGGATGAAACTAATCGAAAAGTGGCCGTACTTAAACAACATTGATTTCGAAAGCTACGAAAATGTGCAACCAACGATTATAATTGGCGAGAATAATGGATTGCTTACTGCTACCCGTCAATTGATACACAATAAGTGTAATACTCCTATCGCTAGCAGAACCTGGCTAGGGTGGACGATAAGTGGCAACGATGGTAGCACTAAGCATAGTGAAGTCAACAATGTGCATTACATGACGAAATATGATGACGACGATCTACATCAAATTGTGAAGTCTTCATTTCAATTAGACGATGTCCTGACTAAGTGTGGAAGTGACCACAAACGATCCAGAGAAGATGAAAGGGCTTTAGACATTATGAAAGCCACAACGACGAAAATAGACGATAGAAGATTGCAGACTGGATTGCTGTGGAAACGTGACGACATTAAACTTCCAGACAGCAAGTTTGCAGCTCTTCAAAGATTGTACCTATTGGAAAGAAAGCTCGACAAAAATCCCGAGTTAAAGAAACAGTACGGTGACGTCATTGACGATTATCTGGAAAAGAAATATCTTGTTAGAGCCAAAGAAGAGGATCTGAGAGGGGACAGAACATGGTACTTACCTCATTTTTCCGTCATCAATCCATTGAAACCTAACAAGATAAGAATTGTTTTTGACGCTGCTGCGAAAACAAATGGAGTTGCACTGAACGATGAGCTGATTCAAGGACCTGACTTACTTCAATCGCTACCAGAGGTGCTGTTTAAATTTCGACAAGGTGCATTAGGGTTCACAGGAGACATAAAAGAGATGTTCCATAGGATCATGATACGAGACGACGACAACAACAGTCAGATAATTTTATGGCGAGGAGAAAGTAGAACCGGGTATCCACAAGCATATAAGATGACAGCTATGATGTTTGGCGCGACGTGTTCCCCGAGCTCAGCAATTTATGTCAAAGATAGAAATGCCGATGAATACGCTGAAAATTATCCACACGCTGTTAAAGCTATCCAACACAACCACTATATGGACGATTATTTGGGTAGCGCAGACGACGAAGCAACAGCCATAGAATTGATTAGAGATGTCATCAAAGTCCACAGTCTTGGTGGATTCGAAATCCGAAACTGGAATAGTTCTTCGCATACGGTGTTAAAAAGCATACCATCAAATTTGTTAGCAAATGAATCGGGACAAGATATAAATATCGACAGAAGTGGAAATCTCAGCCGTGTGTTGGGTATTTCTTGGAATACTCAAAGCGATTCGTTTACGTTTGTGACCAACTTTACACGAATTGAAAAGTGTCTTCTGACCGGCGAAAGAGTCCCAACTAAACGACAAGTGTTGAAGATTGTCATGTCCGTTTTCGACCCGCTTGGGTTTCTGGCGCATTTTGTTATAGTTGGCAAAATGCTCTTGCAAGCAATTTGGAAGACGTCCATAGACTGGGATGACGAACTAACTGATGACTTGGAGCATATGTGGAGAAATTGGTTGAACGATTTAAAAAAGATTTCAACAGTCAAAATTCCTCGATGTTACTCTCCGCTGTTTAATGTAGCACCAGAGTTGGAACTTCATGTCTTCGTGAATGCGAGCGAGTCCGCATATGCAGCTGTGGCCTATGTAAGATTTGTTATTAATAATTCAAAGTATGTTTCTTTCGTTGCAGCAAAAGCTAAAGTCTTACCATTGAAACCAATGATGACGATACCACGTGCTGAATTGCAAGCAGCTGTTTTGGGCAGTCGCCTCGCAAAGACAATAAAATTGCAACATGACAGACGCTTTAATAAAATTAAATTTTGGACAGACTCGACAACTGTCTATCACTGGATAAATTCAGAGGCAAAGCGATTTAAATTATTCGTTGCTAATCGACTCAGTGAAATATCGGAACTTACATATGTATCTGACTGGAATTGGTTACCAACAAGTTTATATGTTGCAGATGAAGCCACGCGTATGACACCGAAGCAATTCGAAGAAGATTGTAGATGGTACAAAGGACCTTCCTTTTTGTATAACGATATTTCAACCTGGCCAAGAAGAAAAGTTAGCAATTCTACCAATACCGACAGTGAAGCTGAAATAAATGAATTTGTTGGAATCATTTCCGAGTCAGAGATATACAAATTACCTGATGTGACCAAATATTCGTCCTGGTTAAGACTTATACGAACAACTGCATGGCTTCTTCGATACGTCAACAATTTAAAGAAGAAAGTCCGAAACAAACTGCGACAAGGTGAATGTGAATCAAATATTTTCTTTGGTGAATTGATGCCGATAGAAATAGAAGAAGCTGAGAAATTGTGGATTCGGCAATCTCAACAAAATTCATTTTTAACGGAGATGAGTGCATTGAAGAAAACCGGAATTGTATCTCGCTCCAGCAAGTTGTATAATCTGTCTCCAAAACTTGACGACGAAGGCATCATTCGACTTAAAGGGCGCATGTCGAATTTGATAGATGATGTTTGGCTGAAAACTCCAGTGATTCTTAACGGAAAAGATACATACGTACAACTTCTGGTCCAGTACTACCATGATCAAGCCAACCACATTGGTCATGATAGAGTATTGAACGAGCTTAAGCAGAGATACTGGATTCTAAAGGCGAAACCAACACTACGACGGATAACCTTCAAATGCAATACATGCAAGATAAGACGAGCAAAACCAGAACAAACTATTATGGGACAGCTGCCTCCGGTAAGACTTTTATCCGGTAACCCTGCATTTACATTTACAGGTGTTGACTATTTCGGTCCGATGATAGTTAAAGTTGGAAGGCGTCTAGAGAAGCGTTATGGAGTACTTTTCACGTGCTTAACAATTAGAGCATTACATATCGAGATTGCATCCAGCCTGACGACAGACTCTTGTATCATGGCACTAAGGCGGTTTATATCGAGACGTGGTTGTCCCATAACGATATTTTCTGATAATGGTACCAATCTGAAGGGAGCCGATACTGAACTCAAACAGTGTCTGAAGCAGTTGGATCAAGATAGTATTAGAGGTACTATGACTAAACATCGTATCAACTGGAAATTTATTCCCCCCGCATCCCCGCACATAGGAGGATGCTGGGAACGGCTTGTTAGGTCTGTGAAAACAGCTTTGCACACAGTCCTAAAAGAAGCCCACCCATCTGACGAGACGCTAGCAACATTACTTGCTGAAGTGGAGCAGATTATCAACTCGAGGCCTTTAGTAGAAGAGCCATACCACCCAGACGAACCCGAGGCGCTGACACCGAACCATTTTTTGATAGGCAGATCATCAGCGTCTGCACCTATAAGTGACTTCGATGATAAGGACCTTATCCTGCGAAAACGATGGCGGATGTCGCAAAGATTAGCTGATCATTTTTGGAACCGTTGGAGGAAAGAGTTTTTGCCGGCTTTAAACCAGCGAAATAAATGGAAGATACCGAGTGGTCGAAGAGTAAAAGTGGGAGATATCGTTCTTCTGCTCAATGATAACGAACATAGAGGGAATTGGCCGAAAGGAGTTATCAACAAAGTATTTCCTGGACCAGATGTTCGTGTAGTCGAAGTAACAACATCAACCGGAACCTATAGTTAAAGTTTGTGTCATCGATTTGGAGAGTGGTAATAGCGACCGAGTCCCAATACCTGAGGGGAGTATGTAAAGAAAAATCTCAGACCACTTGGTAACCCTAAAATACAATGCCTAAAATAAAAACACATATTTTGTTATACACACACACACACATACACACAGCATTTACACAGATACAGCAGTACACAATATGAGATTGATGCTTTTGGCATCTGTTCATGAAGTCAGTCTTTTACTGACCGTCATAAAGATTCCATGTAAAAATATATTCACTTTTTAAGTTATTAATAAAGTTTGTTTAAGTAATTTACATATTATATTTATTTTATTTCCGCCAAGGTATAATTTAAAGTAATAGCTTTGTTCCGTAAAAAAGCTAAAATATCAAAAAAAGAAAGTTACCAAAAATTTACATCCAACATCAATCCGAACTCTACAAGTAAGAAAATGTGGGCGGATATAAAAACACTTACAGGTAGCTACACCCCATTTATTATAAGTTCGTTAATGACAGAATCAGGAACACTTACCAACTCACCCGACATCTGTGAATATTTTGGCAAGGCCTGGTCGTGTTACTCCAGTGACACAAACTTCTCTCAAAACTTCCTTGACTCCAAACAGCTTGCAATAAACAGAGTACTCCCAGAATTCATTATAATTACATCCGCCAATTGCATCGAAAAACCAATAAACATTATCGAACTAGAATGTTGTTTAAATTCGCTTAAAGGTACAACACCAGGCTACGACCGCATCTCATACCCAATGATAAGAAATTCACCGTTTTTATTTAAACAACGAATTCTGAACCTATTCAACAATATTCTTGCCCAAGGAATATTACCATACACTTGGAAAATTGCTAGCATAATACCAATTCCTAAGCCCACAAACGAATTGACAGATCCTAAAAGTTACCGACCGATCTCTTTACTTCCTTGTACAAGCAAACTGTTAGAAAAAATAATCTCTAAACGCCTACTTTGGTATATTGAAAAAAACAACTATGTAAACCCAAACCAAGTTGCGTTTAAACATGGACGTAGCACCATCGACTCTCTCCTTCATATTGACGAAATCGTTACTTCAGCCCTGTCACATAAAAACCATGTTTCCATCCTGTCACTCGACTTCGAAAAGGCATTCGATCGAATTGGTATCCATATCATCCTGAACAAACTCATACAATGGAAAGTTGGTCCCAAGATGTATTCGTACATAAAAAGTTTTCTAACAAACAGACAATTTAGAGTGAAATCGAATAACCACTTTTCAAGTATATATAAATTGGCTAATGGTATCCCCCAATGTTCTCCCCTCTCCGTAACATTACTTATAATCGCTTATAACGATATAAGCGAAATTATATCAAAATATAATAAAATAAATCATACACTGTATGCAGACGATTTAATCCTACTATCAAAGGGAAACGATAAAAATCGTTCCAAAGTTTTATTTCAAAATATCCTGGCAGACTTAAACGAATGGTGCACCCGCGCAGGATCCATCATTTCACCTGAAAAGAGTAAACATTTACATATCTGCAAAAAAAGAAATTGTAACAGTTTTTATATTAATATACTCAATACACAAATCCCAAATGTAAATAGTTTAAATATTTTAGGCATTATATTTGATGCTCACTTTAACTTTAAAGATCATTGTATTCAACTTAAAAAAAAGCTTTCCACCAGGTTAAACATTATCAGATTATTATCTTCTAAAAATAGCTTTGTTCACCCAAACACACTTATTTATATAACAAAAACAATAATTTTATCAAAGATTGACTATGGATTGGTAATATATGGAAAATGTGCAAAATCAACCTTACAAATCATCAAACCATCTTATCATGCAGCAATCAGAACTATATTGAAAGCCTTTGCTACGACGCCAATAAAAAATATGCTAACCGAAGCCGGCCTTCCGTCCATTGAACACCGCAAAGACCTCCTTACAGCACGGCTTGCCCCAAAAATCTGTCAGTCATACAAATCACCAATCACCGCAGTTGCCAAAAAAATGTTGGTTCGAAAAAAAGTACCAAAATGTCCCTCCAGTATGTACAATGCTTTAATTGCAGCAAGTAACATAGGCATCCCTCTATCAATCAAAACACTGACACCTGGAAACATCCCTCCATGGCTAATACCAACCAACAACATCAACACCAAGCTGGCAAAATTCAAAAAAGATTCCACAGCCAGGGAAACCTACTTGCAGCTTTTCCATGAAATCATAAGTGAATTCAGAACAAACCAATGGGATATTTTATATACAGACGGCTCTAAATCTGCCAATGGTAATGGACTCGCAATAGTCACAGAAGTAGGCGACATAGTATACGCCGAGAGACTACCAAACTACTTCTCAATTTACACTACAGAAGCTTATGCAATCCTCAAAGCTACTCAGATGGCAAGTAAATCACCCAAAAAAACAGTTATTTGCTCTGACAGCCTTTCAACCCTTAATGCTCTTGGTAATATCAACAACCACTCACCCACAATTAGCAAAATACGAAACAACATACAAAAAAACCAGAACAAAATTATGATCCTCTGGGTACCAGGGCACTCAGGTATCAAAGGGAATGATCTCGCTGACACTGCAGCAAAAAATGCTTCGGAAGAACTGATCATCACACCACACCCACCTTCGCGAAGAGATTTCCTGAAGATAATAAACACCCATTGGGAACATAAAAGAAAGGAGGAGTGGAAAACATACACCCACCACTACTCAGTCATAAACCCAAAAGCTGATGCAATGATGTACCCAACTGACACAACACCTCAGATGAACAAATGTTTCATGCGACTTCGACTCGGGCACACTCAATTAACACACAGCTACCTTCTCAACAGAGACAACCCTCCAGTTTGCCACCTTTGCCAATGCAGTCATATCTTAACAATTAAACACCTTGTAGCCGACTGTTCTAAAGTAAAACATCTTTCCTCTATACTATATAACAAAAAACTAATAGACCTATTGTCATCACAATCTTCTCAAAATATAAAAAATGTATACACAATTCTGTCAAGACTAAAAATTGAATCTATAATATAATCAACTATCATGCTCATATAACCTTTTATTTCTCCCATATCTTAATATACAGCCGAAAGCCTTTGTTGCTAGTGCTGTTACAAATGTATAATATTAGAATGTAAATTTATTTACATTGTAATAAATAATAATAATAATAAAATAATAATCTTGCCGGAGAATTAGTAAAAATTCCTTCATATGCACATACTCATAATATTATCACAAATCAAGACGCTACACTATTAGAAAATGAGATTGGGTAGCAGATTTCCAAAAGTTTTCACAATATCACTCCAAGTCGGCTTAGTGTTACAGGTAGCCAATATTATACATTTAATAGTATCATTTACCCATTTACTTAATTACTAATATAATTTTAGAGCAACTGAGTCCTATAATTGAAGACTCTAGAGATGAAAGCATATTCAACGTTGAGGACGACGTTCCTTCATGTTCACCGACTCGCAATATCGTCACAAATCAAGACGTTTCACTTCTAGAAAATGATATCGGGGAACAGGTGTTCAGAAATATTGACAATATCTCTTCAGGTCGGCTCAGTCTCACAGGTAGCTTAGGTATATCTTTCATTAAAAGGAATCGATTGCCTAGTTACCTATTTAAATTTCAGAGCAACAAAGTTTAAGCCCTTTAATTGACGGCGACATAGATGAAATTGATTCGGATGACTTTGTACTTAAAGAAATCTGTTTACAGATTATTGAGGAAACAGAAGCAGGTAAAGTTGGTAAACTTCTGTAGGTATGAGTAGGTATTATTTATTGTTTTTTTTTTCTCAACAGATTCAGAAACTATTTGTAAAGCCTCAACTTCGGAAGTTAAGTCACCATTCGAAAAACATTTAGTTTATCCGAAGCCCATACCCAAACTCCAAAAAAGGGTTCAAAACGTAGACAAACCACCAATGTCGATATCATCAGCGGCTTGGAAAACCTTTTACAAAAACAAGGAGAACCTAAAGGTCCAAAAAGCGGTAGAAGTGTCACAAAGAAAACTGGATCGGCAGAAAAAAAGAGAAAAGAAAAAAACATCCCGTCCAAAGAAAAGTATTCCAAAATGCCCAGCCTGTGATCAAGACGTCCTTACAGACGTTGAAGACGAAGGGATGAAAAACATTGGCTGTGACCAATGTGACTCATGGTTTCATCTAAAATGTACCCCTTTTTCTACTTTCGAAGACGCTGCAATAGGGGATTTCATTTGTACCTCATGCTATGATCTAATATAATCGACCTATGCCTTCCAACCTAATTTATTTAATACTATTTTTGTGTTTTGGATTAAAGTTTTCTTATTTGTTCATGTTTTTATTAATTTTATTTAAAGAATATTTATTTTTTGTTTGTTGTTTAACACTTGTTTTTTTGTTATAGGGTAAGGAATGAATATAAATATCTAAGTTGAATTGTTATACATAGTTTTTTTTATTCAGGGGACTGAGTATAGGAGCCAAGGTGGCCGAAATTGGGATCCTAAGGGCCGAATACAGGAAAATATGAGTTTTTTCATAAAAACGAAGAAAAATATTGTTTTACATTGAAATATTATTGTTTTATTTTTGTATATCTCTTAAGAAATATAAAATCAACAATATTAAAAAAAAAGCAATGTAAAAAACTTAACAATTCAAGCCACAATGACAAGTTTTGTAGGAAAATCGCGTTAAGGGGCCGGCAATAGGCAACTCTAACCTATGGAAATATTTTTTTGTCAATTCTTGTAACCAAATATGTAATAAATACGTTTTTCTTTCATTTTAAATATTTTGTTGTTTCTTAACGGTGAAATGTGGGTTTTTTATAAAAGTCGCCTCACAGGCGAACAGTTACAAAATATGTTTACCATTCTAGGGTTAAAATAGTCACAAACAATAGTTTGAGTGTGTCAATCTTCAATTGACAACACAATTTTTTTTTAATTCACCTTGTCATATGTCAAGCTTTTAAATTTATAAAACACCTGCAAATATTCTTTGATTTTGTTCTTGTAAAACAGTTTGACACGTCATTTTAAATTGTGAGATTTTTTTTTAATTATATAATTTTGTTTACAATAATTTTTTATTTTTAAACTTTTTGGTATAATAAACTTGTTGGTTGAGTGGTATTGCTGATGTAATGGCGAATGCTAAAATAGATCCGAGTAACTACGAGATTGATAGCAGACAATCGGATCTTAGGATTAAGGTAAGAGATGTAGGATTGCATGGCCTTATTTTAAATTTACTTAAAAGTATTAATGTATACGGGCACTCGTTTACGCCAACTGAATATAAAAAATATAATATTGTCCTTCGCGGAATTTCGAGCAACTTTACTACCGATGAAGTGAGGGCAGGCATTCTATTGAGAGATGCATCCATCGGAGTCACTGTGAAACATTTTGAAACAAAATGGTCAAAGGAGAATAATATCCCCCTTGATTTATTTTTGTGCGTTCTGGAGGATAGGGAGAGTCTAATTAAGATTAAATCTCTAACAATTTTTTGTGAGCCACAGAGTCAAATGGGACTCGGTTAAAGGTTCTGGAACCATTCAGTGCTATCGTTGCCAGCGTTTTGGACACGTATCAAACTATTGTGCATACTCTCCCAGGTGTGTAAAATGCACGAAGGAACATCCTGTAGGACATTGCGGACTCGGTCCCAAAGACGAGAGTTCGGTGGCTGCCTGCGTCAACTATGGTGAGTCAGGACATCCTGCAAGTTTTAAAGGATGTCCCAAACTGACTGAATTTCTAGCTAAGAGGGAGTTAAATCGTATTTCTTTAAATCAGAAGAAGAACTCTTTAAACGTCAAAATTCCTATACCTTTTAATAACAATCCCCATCTGGGTGTGTCCTTTGCTGAGGCAGTGAGAGGCGTGAACACTTCAGTGCCTTCGCCTCAACCCAATTCTTCCAATGTTAATAATAACGTATTTACAGAATTTCTAAACGAATCCGAAAATTTATTTGGCTTGCCCTTCAATACTTTGTTTTCAAAAATTAAAAACTTTTGGCCATCGTATACGAAACTTGAAAAGTCTCAAAAGCCAGGTGCTTACCTGGGATTCCTTGCTTCCTTGACCCCATGAGTCTAAACATTATCACGGTTAATGTCAACTCTTTTAGCTCCAGCGACAAAAAGGTCGAGATCGACCTGCTTCTCAAAGCAACTCAACCTTTTGCACTTCTAATTCAAGAAACTTGCCTTAAAAACCAAAAGAGAGGTCGCTTCAACTCTAACTACGACTTTATTAACAGTGGTTCGGGCCGCGGCACGGGTATTATGCTTAAAAGTAACATTAAATCGTTTACCAAGGCGTTTCATAATAATATAATTTCAGGTACAATTGCTCTCATTCCATTAAAAGTTGAAAACATCACAAAGACACTTGCTTTGGTTTCGATTTACATCCCATGTAATATTGGTTGGAGACTGGTTAGAGCCCTAAATGACCTGCTGGACTGCCTTAGGGAGTATGATTTTATAATTCTGGGGGGTGACTTTAACTCCAGGCATCAACTGTGGGGTGACACAAAAGTTAACCTTATTGGACAATACTTTTATCAATGGTTTTCGGACAACAAATTTCTTGATTTTGACCTGGTTGCAGCCGAAGGTCCAACTCGGCCTAGCTCTGGGTCGCATATCGACTTTTTTTTAATTTCGGCTAATCTTCGATCCCCGAGTCACTCACCAAGTAATATAGCGTGTCTCACACTCGACCCGGTCTCTGATCATTATTCTGTCTTCTTACATATCCATCTTCAAAATTTTATCCCCTTCCCTTCCCAAAACGCAAATTCTCGTTGTTTTAAAAACACAAATTGGCGCTCCTTCAATAATTCTTTGGATAGGCAGCTGGAAAATATTGCTGTTCCAACTGACAGAAACCTGTCAAATGTGGAGATTGACAACTTTATATCGGAACTGTCTAACATATTGTCAGGTTGCATCGAAAGATTCAGTAAATTAAAAAATTTCAAACCCCATTACCTTAAAATTTCACAAGATACTTTAAAAAAAAACTAAATTAAAGAGAATTTTTCACAGATTTAGCGATCGTTTAAATCAAGAATACCTGGATCTCTCAGCAAGAATTAACTGCTTGAGCAAAATAATTAAGGATAAGGTTAGAATCGAAATTAATGCTGAGTTTCGCCTAAAACTAAAAAGTCTCAAACCTTCGACTAACGTCTTTAAAACAATAAACCAAATCACATCAAGGAAAAATATTAATAACGAACACCTTCAGTCTCTCCGTTGGAACAACCGCACCTATCCACTACAGCAGAAAAAGTCGAAGCCTTCAGACAATACTACTCAGAGCTTTATGACCTTAAAAACCCCTCAATTTGATAACGAAAACACTCTTTCAGTAACAACATCCAATATTCTTCTTGGAATAGTAACTTTACGTTAGACACCTTTTTACCTTCAAATAACTCAAATTCGAACTCCTCTGAAAATTTTGCGACCTGCAACCTTATTGTTTCTACTATTAAATCCCTGAACAATAAAAAGTCTACCGGTCCAGATTTGATTCCTAACTTTGTCATCCGCAAAGCTAAAAACGTTCTAGCTAAACACCTCACGCCAATTTTTAACAATTGTATTAACAATTGTTATTTCCCTACAGCTTGGAAACATGCAAACCTTATTCTCCTTAAAAAAAAAGGAGCTTCAAATAAGCTGGAAGATTTTCGCCCTATTTCTCTCCTGTCCAACATTGGAAAATTACTTGAAAGAATACTGTTGATGAAAATATATAATCATTTTGAGGACATTAACCTAATCCAGCATGAACAGTTCGGATTTAACCTTTTAAATATCCCTACCCATTTCATAAAAATTCTAAAAAACTTCCTGTCTGATCGTAGTCTGTCCGTGGTTTTTGATAATGAAATATCCAATCCAATTCCTTTACTATCAGGTGTCCCACAAGAATCTATTTTGGGCCCTTTTTTATTCAACATCTATCTTTCGGATTTCCCTACTCAATGCTCTAATTCCAAATCCATCCTTTATGCTGATGATACGGTTATTTTTAGCGGTCATGAAAGACCACATGTAGCTCTCAACGAAGTTAAAAATCATTTGCAATTAATAGTACCTTATTACAGGAGATGGGGAATTGACATCAATGTTGGAAAGTGCGAATTGATTTGTTTTAGAAACGCTTCGGGCCGTGGACACCACCTCGCAGTCCGAGAGAGTAAACAGTTGAAGCTTGTTTTGGAAGACAATTTAATACCTCTTAAGGAGTCCATCAAATATCTTGGAATCTCTTTTCATGAACGTCTCAGAATGAACCCGCACGCGCGAGGTGCTCTAAATAAAGGTAAAGCAGCTGCAGCAATGCTAAAATCGCTTCTAAACTCTGGCGAAGTCGAGAAAAGAACAAAGCTGCTGATATATAAAACCCTCATCCGTCCTGTTATTACCTATGGTTTCTTGTCCTGGTTTCACATCTGACCTAGTGTCACGCTGGAGCTACAAAGATTTGAAAGAAAAATTACCATTCTAGGGTTAAAATAGTCACAAACAATAGTTTGAGTGTGTCCAATCTTCAATTGACAACACAATTTTTTTTTGAATTCACCTTGTCATATGTCAAGCTTTTAAATTTATAAAACACCTGAAAATATTCTTTGATTTTGTTCTTGTAAAACAGTTTGACACGACATTTTAAATTGTGAGATTTTTTTTTTTTTTATTATATAATTTTGTTTATAATCATTTTTTTCATTTTTAAACTTTTTGGTATATAATAAACTTGTTGGTTGAGTGGTGTATTTTTTAAAAGAAAATTTCGACATATTTTTTTTTTGTATGGGTTCTCTCAAGGCGTTTTCTCCGATCCACTAATTAGTTATGAATTTGGGAAGACTGGTTTTTGAAGACTTTTCAGGACATAACATGCAGTGATAGAATATTTTTCATAGGTGGATGTGACAACTTCGAGATCTCATCATGGGATGACATCGATGACGAGGAGGAAGATGTCAGTGACGTCACTTCCTCTGATGATTAAAGGATACCGTGAGGGCGACGATATGATGAAGTGTATTTTTTTGGTTTTAGATAGTTTCCTTGAGTTTTTTTTTGTTTAAATTTTTTTATATTTTTGAGCTTTAGAAGTTTTTGGTAAACTTCTAGTTAGGGGCTTCCATTAATATTTGAGGAATTGGTAGCCAAGGTGTCGCAACTGTTCCCATAGGGAATATTGTGTGGCAACAGGGGTGGGTATACCTAAGAGAGCAGTTACATCTTAAGCTCTGGAAAAAAATATATAAAAACAAAAATCAAAGGATTTTTTATATCTTTCTGGGGACACACCACCTTCGCGCAACTTCGTTGCTCCGTTCAGAGTATCTTAAGTCGTCAGGCATGTGCATAAGTCTACTCTGGGTGGCCCCCTTCGCGGGAACAAAGGAATTTAGCTCTCTTTCTGGGGACAGTCCACGCTCACGCAACTTCGTTGCTCCGCTCAGCGTATGTTAAGTCGTCAGGTAGGCGGCATAGTCAACAATTTTTTTTTAAATATTTTTATTGGTATGTTTTTTTCAACATGGCAATGCTACTTACACCACAGAAGAAAAAACAATAAGGAAATGTCAAACTACACACAATTTGTATGAAATTATAACCAAAAAAGTGCAATTTTATATGAGAAATAACTTTTAATTAATAAAAAAAAAAGTGCAAAAAGCGAAAGGCAGCTAAAGTAAATTTATGCCAAAAATTGTCCCAGGTATTGGAACTGGCCTAGGTGGTTTTGGTTGGTGCTAGCTATTGACTTGGTCCCTAATTATGAAAGTGGCTGGCATAGCTGATTTTGAGAGAAACCGAATTTCCAATGATGATGTTGCTGGAGAGTGTGTTGACTCTTGCTCTTTTTTCGCGAGCTTGTCTGAGATTTCTTTTCGTTGAGTTTGAATACTTCTGGTATTCTTTTGAGGGGCAGCCCCGCCAATTTGCGGCGTGATGGTGGACACAATTAACGCATTGCGGTTTCCAGTTGCTCGTGTGGGTGACAGCACACTCTCCAGGGGGTGAATTCCTGGACACTTTACGCATTGGTAATCCGTGCCACAATTTTCGGCAAGGTGGCCAAAGCCTTGACACCATCTGCATTGTAAAGCTTCCTTGTTACCCTTCGGTTTCTCCCACTTGACCTTGGTATTAAAGAGGGACTGAATTCCATTTACCTCGCTTGCAGGTTTGCCTGGTACCAACCTCACAAGAAATATATTATAGTCTATGTTGTTGTCTTTGTGAGACTTTATGGTCTCAAATTCAGACATTCCTTCGATCTGTCCCTGGACCGTCGCTTCAATTTCCTCACGAAACTTTGCGTCTTGCCTTTAGGGTGAACGAGCAACCCTGGACTTGACTCGCCCTAATAATCTCTATAAGTTCCCGGTGAAATTCTATTTTATCTACATACAATTTCGATTTAAACACGTATGCATTTGTTTTTGGGCCTTTACGACTCCCACAATTCACTACTTTAAAACCAAATAAGTGTTTCTGACTTTTTAAACTTGCGACTAATTCGCCAACATTAAGTGTGGAACAGAATTATCGGTTGGCAAAACTTACCAGCGTTAATTTTAGGATGATTATTTCCGCATTCTCTGATGTCTTCCTCGTTGCTGCGTTGATGTTGTTGCTGCGTTGATTTTGTTGCTGCGTTGATTTTGTTGCTGCGTTGATGTTGTTGCTTGGTTGGGATTGAGATGTTGTCTGCATTTAAGATTTGTTTTTTTTTTAAACTGTTGTTTCCCCCAGAATTGCGAATTTGTTGGTTTGGGTGATTGCTTCGACCTATTGGTTTACCGTTCTTGGTGGTGCTTTACTTTTAGTCATATGAGTCCAGTTGTTGGGATTCTCCATTGAGATCTCCATGTCGTTGTCCGCTATAACTAATGGGGATGATTGTCCTCTCGGTTTGGCTTTAAGGACATCATCTTTCTGGGCTGTAGGTTTGCCCATTGGGTGGGCAAACCGGGTGGTTGGAGCGTGGATTTAATTTCTACTTTTTTTTGTTTTATGTTAGCTGTCACTATCAGTACTTTGCAAACTTTGTGTTGCCATTAGTGCACAGAACATTACTTCACAATAAAACTTTTCGATTTCCCCTTGGGACACTTTTACTGTTTTATCGTTAAAATAATATTTTCCTTTGTTACTTGTCCATTGTTTGTTAATTTTATCTCTGCGTGTGCACGTGGCTGCAGTCAAAAACAAAATCGGGGAGTCAATAGTTAGATAGAAAATTTCAATCGGACAAAGTAGAATCAAATAAGAAGTAAACAACGCAATAGAAGGGAAAATAGTTATTTGATTGCCGGGCAGCATGACACTGTCAAACTGACATACACCACACATAGGGTGAGGTTGGAAATTGTAGAAATTTTATTGAAGAAAGTACTAAATCGCGTGATGCATGTGTAGTATGCATCGACTGTTATTAACTTAAACATTATAATATATATTGTAATAGAACTGTTGCTGTGGTGCAGGAAAATATATATTATCAATTGGAATCAATGGGTTTTCTTTTACTTCTTTCTGCTTTTTTTATAAACTTAATCATTTGCGAATTGATGTCAAAACAAAGCTTATGCATTTTGGAACATGATTATCACTGATTTTTTCACTGATCAAAGATTTATTTTTGCGAAGTAATGATTGCCATTCCACCGAAATGAAACTTAGTTTTAATGTTTTGTGTTGTGATGTGATATCTGTTTTACGAATGTTGCCTTACTTGAACTGTTATTGTTTGTCATACGAACGAACGCATTGAGATTGTGTCATACCCAAGCTCACCAAATGTCATTTCTAATTTGATAATTGTAATAATGTAAATCATTAGCAATTGAAAATGACAAAATAAAAAAAAAATGCAATTATGCAACCTTCTGAATTAGTGGGAGACTTTAAGAACCTCCTGAAGATTGACATATATGTCATCAACGAATCACACCTAGTAGTTCAACTAATCACCATTCTAGTTTTCATTTGTATTATCGAATATATATATATCTCGTGTCACGGTGTTTGTGACCGAACTGCTCTGAAACGGCTCTGGCGGTTTTTGATAAAATGTTTTGTGTGTGTTTTGTAGGTATGAGAAAAGGTCATAAAGTATATTTGTTGTTGAATCCTCCCAGTGCCACCACCATCAGGAAAACGTTGTTTTTGGCTAAACCGTAAGAAATTTTGGAGAAGTGTTTAAGCAAGATTTTTAGAAGATATTCTGAACATCTATATTCGACAACCCAAAGTTTTTTTTGCAACACAGCAGTCAATGCCAGACGAATTGGTATTATAAAAATCGGTCGATACGGTTTTGTTGATATAGAATGTTATTTATGTCATTTACATGTTCTTAATAAACTTTTCTCTATTTTGTATTCATCGAAAGAAGTCGTCTTTTTCTTATCGTGGTATTTAATCTCAGCGCCTTTAGTGTAGTTTAGTGTGCGTTGTTTTTTGCCTATTGATTTGTTCGTCTTTAGTGGGCATTTGAGAATCCTGTTTCCGCGGACAGTACTGGTAGCAAAAAATCCTTCATTTCTCAAATAAACCAATAGGCTAAAGCTGGTAAAAAATTTATCAAAATATACTTTATGAGTATTTCTATTTTCGGTAACTTTCAAGAGATCTATAACAACTTGGCCACCTAGACCAAATTCTCTTTTGGCACATTTGACACCTTTTCCACCATATGGTATGAACTGATACAAATATCCATCACTTGACGTAAGTCACCATATCTTGAACCCAAAGCGTACCGGCTTTCCTTTTAGGAACATTTTCACCGAATGACGGCCAAAGTAAGGCACCACTTGTTCATCTATTCACAATTGATGGGAAAGATACCATACTTCAAGAAATTGTTGTTCAAAAGATTAAACAGCGGACGCAGTTTCGCAAATTTGTCCTCCAGATCCAATTGAGTGTTATCTGCCACATGGATGTTTTGCTTGATCTCAGAAAATCTGTTTCGAGACATTGAATTTTTAACAATTGGAACCCCTTTATCTTCATCAGACGACCAGTAAAGTTTTACTTGTGGAAGTGTGTGATATCCGCTTAGAATTAATATTCCAAGAAAAATGTCTAGGTCACTTTTATCTAAGCAAAACTGATGGCGGTTGTTACCCCTTGAATATTTAATGGAGTTTGTAATAATACACTCCATAATATTTTCGTCGAACATTAGACGAAAGAAATCAAATACGGTCTTTCCAAGTAGATCTTCTACAATTTTCTTTATGCTAGCCTCTTCATTTGACGTAGCACTTGTCTCGTAGTCAATCGGTTTTATACACCATGAAACATATTCAACTCTAAGTGATATGCTTGATGAAATCAATCCATTTCTACCTCATTACCAGAGTAAATATCTCAAAGGTTCCTACTACATCTGAGGGAAAATTTTCCGTCCCGACTATGACGTCATCATCAAAGTTTTCTTCATCCGTTAGATCATCAACTTTGGGTGGAATGTAACAAATATGTATTTCCTCATCCAGATCAAAGTCTTCTATAATTGCTTCAAGTTCTCTTAAAGTCAAAGGCCTTTTATGATCATTGCGATATTTCATGTTACTCTAAAACAATAACAAATATAAAATCTACACATGTGTATTAATATCATTTCCGTAATTATTATTATTATTGTACACACCATTTTGTAAAATGTTTCCAAACTTCAAGCCAATTTTCAGATGAAATTAATCTATTTTTAATCTTTTTTTACCACAAACACTGCACTTGCACTACTTAGCAAAAAAGTAACACAAATAATTTAAACCAATAACATTTGTTGACACAAAAATTTCAAACTAAAGTTTCGTCGTTTGTCCCAATGTTGCGTTTTTGCAACGTTACTTTTCAAGGTCGATTAAATATACTAACTAAAACTAAATGTTTATTCTTTTGATTAAACTACTGTTATATGCAGTATATTTTATACAAAACATAATTCAAACTATAAAAAATTGGAAAACCACTAATTTATAGGGAATTTATAAACTATGTATGTTTTTTGTCGGAAATTTGACAATTTTATTAAAGATGTTACGAGAAGTCCAAGAGCTGATACGCAAAATTAAAAATAATTTCCTTCAAGTTTAGATATTCCTAAAAGCAATATCAGAGAAATCAAATCAGAAATTTTAACTTTTATGGTCAAAAAAAAAATGTTTTGCTCAATGTTGTGTTAACGCGACCATGGGAATAAATGGGTTAAAGTTGTTGTCATTCTATATTTCATGCCTATTATTCAAAATGCTTATTGGCACTAAATTTTTAGCGGTTGTTAAATATAACTTTTTGGTATAAAAATCATCTATTAAGAATAAGTAGTTTAGAACTTAGAAGTGAAGTGGGATAGTATTACCTTACCCGTTCGGTCAGGAAGTCAAATCAATACAAATTTAAATACTTTTCTCCAGCACTTCTAAGTTATTTATCCTATATGGATAGTATATTTTAACAGCTAGTTATAGTAAACAACCGCTAAAAGTTGGTGTAAATAGATTTGGGTTTGAGCTAGATAGCGGACACTCTTATAACGGCAAGTAGAGATACTTTTTTCAATAGCCTTTCTGACAGATCACGTGTGAGTCGTTTCATGCTGTCATGTTGTTTTTGTTTAGTATTGTTTGGCATTTCATAATGGAAAGACTTAGGCGTGAACAACGTTTACAAATTGCTCAACTTTATTATGAAAATTCACGTTCTGTGAAGAATGTGTTTCTTGCACTACGCTCAACTTATGGTCAACATAATCGGCCTACTGAGCGTACTATTCGCAACACCATCACCGGCCGGTCGATTGGCCACCAAGATCGTGTGATATCACACCGTTGGACTTTTTCCTTTGGGGATATGTAAAGTCAAAAGCTTATGCCGACAAACCCGCTTCGATTCAGGCCTTGGAGGAAAACATCACGCGTGTCATTCGCCAGTTACCAGTCGAAATGCTCGAACGAGTTATCGAAAATTGGACTCTGCGACGTAGCAACGGCCAACATTTGATAAACATAATCTTCAAAAAATAAATGCCAAAGAATGTTCTTTCAAATGATAATAAACATTCTCCGTTAAATTTGAATTTTCTGTGTTTTTCTCTTTAAAAAAGTAGGGAACCTCGAAATGGATCACCCATCTGTGAATGTGATCTGCCAAATAATTGTTTAAACCAAAATCTATTGACAATAACTTAAGCGATTGTATAAATGTATAACCATTTCTAATAAGGGGGTTGGAAGTCCTGTGGACTATTTGTCAAGATATAGCTTAGTTTGGGTTTGTGCCTAAATTTTTTTCTCAATAATATATATGCATATTATACTATGTTCCTTTTTACTAAAAAAATACTTTTTGTTTTGCAATATCCAGTTCCTATTTTTTATTTTCTTTAATAAAATAATAAATAAAATTACGAAGTATTATAATTTATATTAGAAGGTATAGTGTGCAACAAAGGAATGAAAACCTGCATTTGGTGGTAAGCCATTCGAACCATTTTGCATTTTATTTTGGTCATTCTGATTATTTTTATTTATCCTTTTTTTGAGTGGTCAAAGTGATCTACACTGTAAATATTTAAGCTCTTCGATTCGAGCGGAATTATAAATAAATCAATACAACATGCATCACCCGATTTAGTACTTTCTTCAATAAAATTTCTACAATTTCCAACCCCAACCTATGTGTGGTGTATGTCAGTTTGACAGTGTCAAGCTGCCCGGTAATCTAATAATTATTGACTTGTCAAAATATCATATTGGTTTTGTTTTGCTTATTTCTTGTATTTGCTAAACGAATGCGCCATTCACTAGAAGGAAACAAACAAACAATCTAAATGTATGTTTCTTTGAAAATATGCTAAAGTCACGGAGGAGCAGTTGCTGAGATATGCAAGAAATGCAGTTGCTAGGCACTAGGAGAGATGAACAAATAATTAGAATCATCACTAATATTGCAAATTAGACGATAATTTTCACTCAGTCGACTGTGGTTAAGTTTTTTTTGTCATTGTTACCCAAAATCCTCCTTCCTTGCCTTCCTTGAAACCTCTTGCAACTAGCTGAAACGTCCGTTGGAATTGAGTGTCCCGACCAGTGCAAAGCGTTCACACTTGCACAGAAATCCTTGGCTTTAAACCAAGGATGTCTGCTGCAAATTTCGACCGATTAAAAAAAAAACGGCTTGCATCCGAATTTTGTGGCTTAAGTTAGATAAGGGACTTTCGAAGCACCTATAGAAAGACAGAAGCCGATTATTACCGATGAAGCTGTATCCAGATAAATAGGTAGAAAGTCCGATGCTGTTCTGGCGCTAGCATCAATTGGATTTCAGAACATGCTATGGAAAGTGGGAAGACTGCATATCATTTACTTTATTTCCTTTCAGATTTTATGAGTACATCAGTAGGTTTATTTTGATGGTGTCAATCGATTTTAGTTTGCTCAAGCGTCGATCATACATGTAACTCCACACTTACCTACTAAAATTGGGACTGAGAAACAGTACAGTCCAAAGTGTATGTTACGTTGCAAGATGCTACAGACGCCAACCTGATAGGCTAGGGTCAAAATATTGGCTGAGAACTAGCAGTATTTGTGAGTTAGGGCACACGCCACCTTCAGACTGCATACACATTTATTAATATCTGATCAAGGAGAGAAGAAATAATGAGCTTCGATTAAAGAGAAAGGTGCAGGCGCCAACCGGAAAGTCACAATCATACCAATTCTGCCAACCAACCTGGAGATTGCCAGGTTACTTTTTTAACACAAGGCCGTTGAAACCTGATAACACTGCAGATTCATAGTTCGCCGGCTGTGATTTAAAACTAACCCGCCGAAAATGTTTTCTTAGTTGATTTTCACACTTAAGTCCCCATGTAGGACTTTCACATCGTTTTCAGGACAGTCTCCTTGGATTAAATATAAGTGGTTGTTAAATTGCTCCTTGATAGGATCTCCCGTCCATATCTAAATAATAAATAAACAAATTCCTACTCACCATATTACCCTTTGCTCCCTATTTAATGTATGAGGCAGAAGGGTATGGCTTTATAGATCTCCATGCCTTTACCTATTAGTTCTCATAGCTGAATGATAAAACTTTTTTATTTGTTTGTAAAAACTAACGTTTGCTCAATAAACACTAAATAAAATATTTTGAACTGATTTTTATGTTATTGGCGATGGCGAATCATCTGTTTGTGGTGCTGTCTGCTGTTTTAATTCAATATCTGCGATTCGGAAAACATTTGTTGATTGATTTACCAAGACGGCTGTCAGAGGTGGAATCTCTCGACTGAGGTTGGAAGGTGCTGTTTTCGGACGTCGTTATGAATATACTTACACTAAATCGTTTTGGTGGGTGCTTGTTGACTTTTCTTTGTACCATATCCCTTACGGTGTCATATTTAATTCTTCCTTTTATGCGACTGTGATTGACTTCCAGGTATGCGGCCATCCAATCAACACCAGCCCAAAGGTTACTGTATTCTGAGCGATTGAAGTGAATGGACTTTAGACTGGAAAAGTGTCGATTGGCAAGCGCCTCCAGAGCGAATTCATTCTCGATGTCATACAATTGTACTGTATCGCTGGCTAAATCCGATTTCGTGCCAACTAGAAGTACAGCTTTACCACTCATGAAGGGATTGGAAGCAATTTGATTTAAGAGTCGAAAGGACTCCTGAAGTTCGTCTAGGCTCGCTGACATGTCATAGCAGTAGATTAAACCCATTGCCTGAAAGAGAAGATAGAATTCAGTAGGAGAGAAACCTTGTACCCAATAGCATCAAAACCTAGCAGGAACGTGGAAATGAAAGGGTTTGTCGTCATAAGTACTCCTTACCGTTTTTGTAAAATCGCCTCATGATATCTTTTTCAACTTGCAGTTGAAAATTTTATAGCAAAAAAACGAGTGGCCGTTTGTTTTAAAGCTCAGTAACTAGACATACAAGCAGACGCACGGGGTTTGTTAGGTGGCATAGGTATTTTTTGAATGACCAAGCAAATGACCAGACATTTGCAACTTGAGAACGAATTCAATTAGTATCCCTTTGAGTTTAGTTGATGATTACAAAAACAAATGCAATTCGTTCAGTGAAGGATTATAATGTTTGATGTAATATACTGAATGTTAAGTGTATAATGAAGTGTGATTAATGTATCTGTTATCTTAGAGAAACGTGTTGTAGCATCAGCCTTTTATATGCACACGCCACTACCGATGAGAGGGAAGACCGTTTCAAGGAGGAATCGAATGCGCATTTTTTGTCGTAGACAAATTTGGAGGCCGTCCAACGAGAAGAAACACGAATGGTGCAAAAAAAAGTGACCTCACGTTGGCGTAGTGAGCCGCAGATTAGCATATTCTCATCCTCATCCTTTACTAATGTCAACACCCAGTAGATACTGACTTAAGTGGCGCTACAGACCGGAATGCAACTGGGCCTCAACCAACATGCCTTCGCTAACTGCCTACAGTTTCGCAAGTTGGTTGAGGTCGGTCTCTACTTGTGCGTCCCACTTAAGGCGAGGTCTTCCTCTACTGCCTCAGACGTCTGGCTGGGAATCGAAGACTCTACGAGCCGGAGTATTGGTGTACATTCGTTCTACATGTCCTAGCCATCTTAAACGTTCACTCATCACAGGAATGTCACTATACAGCTCGTATATTTCTTGGTTGAATCTTCGTTTCCATATCCTAAGATTTTTCGAAGAATTTTCCTCTCGAAACGACGAAGGATTTCTTCATCCGCTTTTGATATAGTCCATGCTTCCCCGCCGTAGAGCTGGACTACGATGATGAGGGTCTTATATAGGATCTCCTTAGTGAGAGCTATACTACGAAATTGCTGTGTGTGCCTAAAGAAACAGTAGTTGGCAAGAGTAATTCTTCGTTTAATCTCTGACGAGATGTTGTTGTCAGAGTTAATACCGGACCCGAGGTAGTCATAGTTATACCTGTCGATGGTGACGTCATGTTCAATTCGTCGATGTTGGGTGTTCTTTCTTGTTGACAGCATATATTTAGTCTTACCCTCATTTACCTTTAGCAGTAGTAGCAAACGTGACTATGACATCACGTTCAGTCGGACCAATGATGATAACACCGTCGGCGTATACTAGTAGTTGCACTGAATTTAGGAAGACTGTGCGTCTGGTGTTGGCTCAGGAGTCTTGCACAATAATCTTTAGAATCAGATTAAAGAAATCACAGCGCATCGCCTTGCCTAAATCCTTTTTTGGTATCGCATGTGTCGGTGAGGTCGTTTCTGACCCTGATGGAGCGCACAAACGTCATCCTACACACACGGACGATGTTGCGACGATTTATCTTGTCGTTGGGTCGGTGCTGGCTTGCAAGTTCCCTCTATAGCTCGTCGGTGGGTGTGGGACTTGACCCTTTTTAAATCGCAACAAAAAAATTTCCATGCCAGTCTTCTACGTCTAGGTGTGATGACGCTTGCGAGAAATTTTCCTACCCTCCCTACCATGGTTATTTTACTCGCCTCAATAACCCCGTATGTTGCCTTCCTTCACTTCCTAATTTTTTGCCGCCATTATCGCCCTTCCCTATCCTACCATCCTCATCCTTTAGCTCCCGCTTAGTTCAAACACATCTTTTTATCTTTGAGTTTATAATATAATTAACAATTTTATTAAAATGTAACGTAGCATACTATTAAAATTATTTGACTTTAAATTGACTTTTAATTAAAAACAAGTATATAAAAAAAATGTACGAATATTTTAACTTGAAAAAAAAAACAAAAAAATTGACGAAGAGACGGTAAAAACGACTTATGCTTTTGCATCAAGACACGTCATCTATATGTATGTGTATAACATATATATAGGCAATTGGCTTTGAGGACACTTCTTATTTGTACACTATATATATAAAAATTAATAAAGTATTTTCTTTAGAGACTCACCGGTTTATTTTATTGGTACCTTTGTAGTTCTGCAACGTCGATCCAATGGCCACTGCATCCGCTGCTGCACCTTGTACCTATAGCGATTTTCACTCGCGAAAATTTCAAATTAATTAATTTGTATATATATATATGTTATGTGTAGTCCTTTACCTTTTTTAAGTACGAAATTATTTTTTTACCTTTTCTTCGTTAGTTTTTCTCTTATTTTAATTGCCACTATTTAAACATTGAATTTTAATTTAAAAAAAAATTTATTGGGTGGTGGGTGATTGGGTTTCGAACACAAGCTCGCTGCGTGCCGATCCGCGCTTTAGCGCACTCGGGCAATCCGGGTATTGGGGGTACTGCTCCCGAGAAGTGTACCAAACCTTCGATGTTCTCCTTTTTCAAAAATATTATTTTAATTCGAGGAACTCGAATTTATTCGTCTCGTAAACACTTCTGGGCGATTTTATTTCCACTTTGTTTGTGGGTTTTAATCCTCAAGATTGTTTTCACACAATATGGCGGACTGTGTAAAAAAAATGTCTTTTTAAATTTAACGTACTGTCACTGTAAAAATGTACGTACCTGAACTAATCAGTTTCTGAATTTGGATGTTTGTATATGTATTTGTGTTTTTTTGTATTTAAATGCAAAATTGTGTGTATTTTGTATGTTTAGATTTCACTTTGGGGATTGTGCAGTTTAAGTTAAGTGTATAATGAAGTGTGATTAATGTATCTGTTATCTTAGAGAAACGTGTTGTAGCATCAGCCTTTTATATGCACACGCCACTACCGATGAGAGGGAAGACCGTTTCAAGGAGGAATCGCAGTTTATTTGAACTTTGGAGTTTTTTTTTTATGTGTTCTTTGTGTGTCTCCACTTGTACGTCCACTATGCTTATGATCTGGTTAAAAGTACAGAACTTTTTGCCTTTAATCTTTCGGCAATTTCATTCCGTTTTTTGGTAATGGAAAGCTTGGCTTTCTGGAATATGATCCCATAACAACAAATGACAATTACAAATTCGAAACTGATAGAGTCTCGAACATTTGTGACACGATAGGTCACAATAGCTACTTTAGTTCTGTAACATAGGGCTTTGCGTTTTGTTTACACTTTTCATCTGTCAAACAAAATTGCAAATTGAACCCACTCGTGTTTCGGTGCAGTGAATTTATAATAACAAAGTGAAAATAAATGTACTATGGTTTTAAAATCGCCTTAAAACGTGGGTGCCGAACCTACTTCACAGCTGGGCAACATTTTCAGATAAGTAACTAGTCAATTATTTGGTTTTCTGTGATACTCTGTGGTTTGTTTACATTTTCGTTGCAGATTATTGACGGATGTCTTTTGCATGGAAAATTCCGATTATCTTTCCGGATAAATTCTCCAATTCATACATACAGTTACCAATAATGCGATGGAAACGGGACTTTACAAATTTCGGGAACAGCTTGGCGTTTTGACCGCGGACGAAGTTACTTTGAGCAAAGTTTCTATGAAAAACTTCCAGTCCCAACTTGAATGACGTTTGCCTCGACCGAGTATTGTAAGTACGCATCGATCTTGTATGTGCTTTTAGCAGATTTTCGGATAACTGATGTCGTGCAAGTGCTACATTTGCTTCGCGAGATGTTACTACCAGTTCGGGATCCTGCAGTGCTCTTAAACTGCGAAGTATTTTATAAGAATAACCATGTGTGATCATATTTTGCCCAAATAGAGCACCCAAGCGAATCGTGTGTATCTGCACGTAAAGCGCACGCTATGCTTGATAAGTGCAAATCCCATTGCTCTTGTTCATTCGATACAAATACTCGCAATTTGTTAAGAATACTGCGATTGCCTCTCTCCGAAATGTTAGCCTGTGGTGAGTACAATGCTGTACGAATGTGTTGCACGCCATAGTTTTTTAAAAATCTGCTAAATTCACTTGAAATAAATTGTTTTCCATTGTCTCAGAGTGCATGAATTCGGGTGTACCGAATCCATGAAACACATCTGACTCTAGAAATTTAATTATATTAGTTGATGTCGCATTTGGTAATGCTTTGAGGAACGTGTATTTGAAGAAGTGATCAACAGCTATGAAGATGTAGACATTACCCTTCTTTGTTCGCGGGTAAGGCCCAAGTAAATCAACGTAAACTCGTTGCATGGGTCGCACTGAGACAATCTGTTTCGTAATTGGAGGACGAAGAATCTTGTTTGGCGCTTTTATGGTTTTACACACCTCACACTTACTCACAAAAACTCTTATTTCATTGGCCATTTTCGGCCAATAGTATTTCTCGCGAACTCGTTCATAAGTTTTTGAGAAGCCACTATGACAAGAAAGTTTCGTGTTGTGTGCCATTTCGATGGCCATTTCGATGGCCATTTCGGCAGAATCAAACTCAGGCGAAGTAATGTCTATATCTTCTCCTATGTCCGTAATAGAGATCTCTTCCATATCATCTCTTGACAATACATCTGGCACTACATTAAGGGTACCCTTACGATGTTCAATAATGAAGTCGAAACCTTAAAGTTCCAGACTCCACCTCGCAAGTCTACCACTTAAATCTTTTAACGACATAAGCCATTTAAGACTTGAGTGGTCAGTGATGACGTGAAATGCTGAACGCTCAATGTAGGCACGGAATTTTCGGATGCTCAACACGGCAGCAAGACATTCGAGCTCTGTCACCGTGTAATTTTTCTGCGCCTTGTTTAACTTCTTTGACATAAATGCTATGGGTTTTTGATTGCCATCCGTATCGAGTTGGAAAAGCACTCCACCCACCCCTTCAGAAGAAGCGTCACACTGTATCGTGAAACTTTTTTTAAAGTCAGGCTGCGACAGCACTGGAGCCGAGGTAAGTGCTTGCTTTAATTTCTCAAATGCTTGTTGAGCTTCAGATGACAATTCAAAACCCTTTCGCTTTTTCAGACAATCAGTTAAAGGCGCTGCCAGATCCGAATAATTTTGTATAAACCGTCTATACCAACCGGTCAGACCCATAAATCTTCGCACTTGTCTCGGTGTTTTCGGAATTGGGAAGTTCAACATTGCTTCAATCTTCTCAGGATTTGTTTTCAACGTACCCTGACCGACAATGTAGCCAAGATACTTGATTTCACGCATGCAGAACTTACTTTTACTGAGGTTGATGGTTAAATTCGCTCTACGTAGACAGGAAGCCACTTCCGCCAATACTTGGATATGAGTGTCGAAATCCGCCGAACATATTAACAGATCATCTAAGTATATAAAAACATGCTCCCTGAGCCGTGCTGGAATGACACGGTCCATAAGACGACACATCCTTTGTGCGGCGTTGCATAACCCTAACGGCATAACTGCAAATTGATACAATGGCCGTCCCGGTACTGCAAATTCCGTTTTCTGTTTAGACTCTTCATCAAGCGGGATTTGCCAAAATGCATCTTTAAGATCAAGCCCCGTGATAAAGTATGTGTCTTGTAGGCGGCTTAGAAGACCGTCAATATGTGGCAGCGGATATGCGTCTTTTTTCGTCACGCTGTTCAACTTTCTGCTATCCAAGCAAAGGCGAACCTTACCGGGCTTTCTGACTAGCACTATAGGTGAACACCAAGGTGAGTTGCTTTCCTCAATAACTCTCAATTCTAACATTCGATCACGTTCTTTGTAGACCTCTTCCTGCCGCACCGGGGACAAGGGATAATGCCTGGATTTTATAGGCACCGAATCACCAACATCAATGCTGTGAGTCTTAAGATGTGTGTGACCCAAACCAAGATCGCCAAAATTTGGGAAAAGCTTTTTAACAGTTTCTAACCTAATTTGCTGTTCTGGGGTGAGTAGCATAAAACATGGTTCATCTGTAGTCTCTTTGTTAACTACACTTGGTATTGAACTCATGTCGATTTGGCTTATTTGCGGAATCAAGTTGAACTCGTTCCAGAAGTTCATACCGAGATATATTTTCTGTGATAGGTTAGGAATTACATAGAAAGAAATGGTTTTCGTGATACCGTTGAAGGTTGTTGGGATTTCGCAATACCCTACGACATCGTGAGAAGCCCCGTCGGCACTCTTCACGAAATTTGCATACGGTGTCATTACTATACCATTCCTTTCTATGAACTCAAAACACGAATCCCCCAGCACAGAAATGGATGCTCCGCTGTCTAAAAGGCCAAGAATTTGCTCGTCTTTTAAAAGCAAACTGGCATACATCCTACCATCAGTTTTTGCCGATATGATGGTTTCGATAATGATCTTCTGGAAGTGTTTCCGCTTTCTAAATCTTTCTCGACATTTTTGGATATGCCTGCTCACACTGCTATTTCCCATTATTTTAGCACGTACTTTATAGTACTCTTGTTTTCTCTGGTGAAGAGATTTTAGAGAGTAAGTATTGATTGGATGACTCTCTGATTCATTACCGGTTGGTCTTTTTAAAATTTGTATTCGTTTCTCTTCTTCTAATTTCTTTGCTGCTCGGGGAAGTTCTTTTGAGAACGACTCTCCCCAGCTTTCCTGTCGTTCCCCGAACTGTTTCCCTGGTGTTTTGTACACTCAGGTGTGTTAACACCTTTCTCCCCACACAAATAGCAAAACATTCGGCGTTCTCTTGAGGTGCACTGATAGTAAGTGTGACCTTGCTTATCGCAGTTCCAGCATACCAGAGCAGTAGCTCCAACCCGATTAAAGGATCGGCTAAATGCTGCCACCTCATCAACAGGATCTTTTTCTTCTTCCAAATGGATCTCGTGAACTCTTTGGGAAGTTGCTCGCCTCATTAAGAAGCGTTCAGCTTCACGACCTTTATTTCTGAGCTGATCAAGGGTCTTAATCTCAGCAGCCAGCAAAACCACTCCTACTTTGTCCTTAGCGTTGTTGCGGACGACTTCTATGAGCTTTCTGTGGTCAAAAGGCTCGTTAAGCCGATCGTTCAAACCGATTACAGCATCATAAAAATCGTCAAAGGATTCCTTAAATCCCTGTTTACGAGTGAGTAGACGCATATATACTTCGACATCCTTTTCTTTTCGCCCGAATTCCTTCTTTATACCGACTTTAATGTCTCCAAGCTTCGCTGTTGGGTTCTTCCGTAGAAAACCCCAAAACCATATATTTGCCTTACCGGCCAGCAATGTATGAAAGTTTGCTGTGATTTGTTCATCGCTGTACGAAGACGAAGCTTGGAGTCGGTCAACTTTAAATAGGAAATCGGCGATGCCTTCCGAACAATCGAATTTTATATTCCATCTGTCCAATCAGCATTTTTCAGATGCTCTGGCACTAGAGCCAGTTGCGGTTAAAGATGGAGAATGTCGAACCGAGTTGGAATTGGACGTACCGGAAAAACCATTCGATTGCTCAGGAAACTCAACCCCACTCGCAACCGGTGGATGTCCGGATCCATTACCGCTAGGAAGATGTTGTTGCTGGTTACTATTAAGCGTTTCCATTTTATTTATGACATGGTTCATAAATATTTCCATTTGGGAGAAGAATTGGATTTGGTTGGCAGTCATTGAACGCTCAATTCTATCAGCCAATTCATTCACATTTGTGTTGTTAACACCAGGTCCACCCACATTTTCATCGCCACCAATAACAACAGGTTGCTCTGCTTCAGCCATAGTAAGTGAGTTCTCTGTTGTGTTTAATGAACCGTCACAGCTTAGTCGGTTCAAAGACTTATGAAAATTTTCGAAGTCAGACTCTAAAATTTGGTTTGTCTTTGCAGACGATCGTGTAATGCGTCGGCTTGGGGTGTTGTTCATAATCAAGACAGAGCAGCAAAAAAAAACAGATTTAGAGGTTACAGAAAAACAGTTAAACAATATTAAGCACTGACGTCGAACGTAGAAATTGGTGGTAGAGTAAATAAATAAAGTGATCGGTAACAATCAACAGACATTCAATATTACAAAAAATAAAAACTTTAAGATTTTCTAAATTAAAACATTTGCTATATGAAATAAAATAACTAAATTATTTAAAATTATTAAAATATCAAAATAAATGAAAACTAATAAAAACCTATTCTTTCATAACTGAGCAAAGGATGAGGATTTTTTTTTTTTTTTGTGGTGGAGGAAGGACGACAATTTTGGAAGCGAATAAAGGCGTAGTTCTATGAGCCGAAAAAAATGAATAAGAAATATAAAATATACTAAACAACGAAAAACAAGTAAAACACTGAATCTAATAAAATTTGAGACCATTAAATAAACTCCTTATGCTATTTCAGAACAGCAACAAACAAACGAGTCGTTTGCATCGAACTCCAAAATAAAATTTTCTATTGATGGAAGGATGAGCATGAAGACTTATTAAGCAAATCTCCAGTGTCTCTTCTCATCACTTTATAAAATCCTCGAAAAATATAACACTTCTAGTCTGGACAGCGATGCCGTAATGTGATACACTAACACCATGACTCAGACTTCGTGTTATCCTTTTTTTTTTTTTGGTTCGGCTTCCAATAACGCAACGCGATCCCAGGGTTATACCCCAGTCATCGGGACTTTTATTGGGTACCGATACCAAGTTTTATAAGAAAAACTAAAAAAATATATAAAACACCTAATAAAAAAACAAATTTGATGTGGCTCTATATCGACCAAAATGTAATAATTACTATTACAAAGAATCCTGCCGGTTTGGCAGGCCTAGCACGTTGGGGCGCCATTTTTGTAGCGACGATTTATCTTGTCGTTGGGTCGGTGCTGGCATGCAAGTTCCCTCTATAGCTCGTCGGTGGGTGTGGGACTTGACCCTTTTAAATCGCAACAAAAAAATTTCCATGCCAGTCTTCTACGTCTAGGTGTGATGACACTTGCGAGAAATTTTCCTACCCTCCCTACCATGGTTATTTTACTCGCCTCAATAACCCCGTATGTTGCCTTCCTTCACTTTCTAAGTTTTTGCCGCCATTATCGCCCTTCCCTATCCTACCATCCTCATCCTTTACTGCTCCCGCTTAGTTCAAACACATCTTTTTATCTTTGAGTTTATAATATAATTAACAATTTTATTAAAAAGTAACGTAGCATACTATAAAAATTATTTGACTTTAAATTGACTTTTAATTAAAAACAAGTATATAAAAAAAAATGTACGAATATTTTAACTTGAAAAAAAAAATAAAAAAATTGACGAAGAGACGGTAAAAACGATTTATGCTTTTGCATCAAGCAATAAGACACGTCATCTATATGTATGTGTATAACATCTATATGGGCAATTGGATTTGAGGACACTTCTTATTTGTACACTATTTATATATATATAAAAATTAATAAAGTATTTTCTTTAGAGACTCACCGGTTTATTTTATTGGTACCTTTGTAGTTCTGCAACGTCGATCCAATGGACACTGCATCCGCTGCTGCACCTTGTACCTATAGCGATTTTCACTCGCGAAAAATTCAAATTAATTAATTTGTATATATATATATGTTATGTGTAGTCCTTTACCTTTTTTAAGTACGAAATTATTTTTTTACCTTTTCTTCGTTAGTTTTTCTCTTATATTAATTGCCACTATTTAAACATTGAATTTTAATTTAAAAAAAAATTTATTGGGTGGTGGGTGATTGGGTTTCGAACACAAGCTCGCTGCGTGCCAATCGGCGCTTTAGCGCACTCGGGCAATCCGGGTATTGGGGGTACTGCTCCCGAGAAGTGTACCAAACCTTCGATGTTCTCCTTTTTAAAAAAAATTATTTTAATTCGAGGAACTCGAATTTATTCGTCTTTGTAAACACTTCTGGGCGATTTTATTTCCACTTTGTTTGTGGGTTTTAATCCTCAAGATTGTTTTCACACAATATGGCGGACTGTGTAAAAAAAATGTCTTTTTAAATTTAACGTACTGTCACTGTAAAAATGTACGTACCTGGACTAATCAGTTTCTGAATTTGGATGTTTGTATATGTATTTGTGTTTTTTTGTATTTAAATGCAAAATTGTGTGTATTTTGTATGTTTAGATTTCACTTTGGGGATTGTGCAGTTTATTTGAACTTTGGAGTTTTTTTTTTTTATGTGTTCTTTGTGTGTCTCCACTTGTACGTCCACTATGCTTATGATCTGGTTAAAAGTACAGAACTTTTTGCCGTTAATCTTTCGGCAATTTCATTCCGTTTTTTGGTAATGGAAAGCTTGGCTTTCTGGAATATGATCCCATAACAACAAATGACAATTACAAATTCGAAACTGATAGAGTCTCGAACATTTGTGACACGACAGATCACAATAGCTACTTTAGTTCTGTAACATAGGGCTTTGCGTTTTGTTTACACTTTTCATCTGTCAAACAAAATTGCAAATTGAACCCACTCGTGTTTCGGTGCAGTGAATTTATAATAACAAAGTGAAAATAAATGTACTATGGTTTTAAAATCGCCTTAAAACGTGGGTGCCGAACCTACTTCACAGCTGGGCAACATTTTCAGATAAGTAACTAATCAATTATTTGGTTTTCTGTGATACTCTGGTTTGTTTACATTTTCGTTGCAGATTATTGACGGATGTCTTTTGCATGGAAAATTCCGATTATCTTTCCGGATAAATTCTCCAATTCATACATACAGTTACCAATAATGCGATGGAAACGGGACTTTACAAATTTCGGGAACAGCTTGGCGTTTTGACCGCGGACGAAGTTACTTTGAGCAAAGTTTCTATGAAAAACTTCCAGTCCCAACTTGAATGACGTTTGCCTCGACCGAGTATTGTAAGTACGCATCGATCTTGTATGTGCTTTTAGCAGATTTTCGGATAACTGATGTCGTGCAAGTGCTACATTTGCTTCGCGAGATGTTACTACCAGTTCGGGATCCTGCAGTGCTCTTAAACTGCGAAGTATTTTATAAGAATAACCATGTGTGATCATATTTTGCCCAAATAGAGCACCCAAGCGAATCGTATGTATCTGCACGTAAAGCGCACGCTATGCTTGATAAGTGCAAATCCCATTGCTCAATTTGTTAAGAATACTGCGATTGACTCTCTCCGAAATGTTAGCCTGTGGTGAGTACAATGCTGTACGAATGTGTTGCACGCCATAGTTTTTTAAAAATCTGCTAAATTCACTTGAAATAAATTGTTTTCCATTGTCAGAGTGCATGAATTCGGGTGTACCGAATCCATGAAACACATCTGACTCTAGAAATTTAATTATATTAGTTGATGTCGCATTTGGTAATGCTTTGAGGAACGTGTATTTGGAGAAGTGCTCAACAGCTATGAAGATGTAGACATTACCCTTCTTTGTTCGCGGGTAAGGCCCAAGTAAATCAACGTAAACTCGTTGCATGGGTCGCACCGAGACAATCTGTTTCGTAATTGGAGGACGAAGAATCTTGTTTGGCGCTTTTATGGTTTTACACACCTCACACTTACTCACAAAAACTCTTATTTCATTGGCCATTTTCGGCCAATAGTATTTCTCGCGAACTCGTTCATAAGTTTTTGAGAAGCCACTATGACAAGAAAGTTTCGTGTTGTGTGCCATTTCGATGGCCATTTCGGCAGAATCAAACTCAGGCGAAGTAATGTCTATATCTTCTCCTATGTCCGTAATAGAGATCTCTTCCATATCATCTCTTGACAATACATCTGGCACTACATTAAGGGTCAGTCATCGTCTGACCTTCAAGCCGACAACTTCAATTCAAGTTTTGTTCGCTCTATTTGGATAAATACCGCAAATTTTGCATTATCCGTTATTTTTTTCTCTTTTGTTTTACTATTTTTTTTTTTTTTATCGGAATAAAATAAATTTGTTTAGTGCTGAATAAACAATTAAATCATGGCCCCTGGGCCACCAGTTCTTTCGGGCAACAGATTTAGTGCGCTCGATATAGAGCCACAATATGTGCCCAATGTGAAACGAAGAAAAAAATCAAGCTATTCTAATATTGACCTCAACACAATGCTCCAGACAAATAACACCCTTTCCGACCCTAAGTTCATAGTTATTTCCTCTTCGGATGAAAAAAAACCTTTATCTTCCTTTAGTGTATTCCTTTTAAAAAAAGCTATCGATGGTATCAGTACCGCATATGAAAATATAACGGAATTACGCGACGGGAGCCTGCTTCTCCTAACAAAATCCCAAAAAACTGCTAATTTATTCCTTACAAAAAAAAATCTCGCTAATCTCTGTCCTATTTCCGTTAAACTTCACCCCAACCTAAATTCTTGCAAAGGAACAGCATACGCCCCTTGCCTAATAAACGTGTCTGAGGAGGAGATAATAAATGAAATGAAATCTCAGGGTGTTACTGAGGTCTTTAAATTCAAAAAAACAACTACAGACAACAATCTTCGAGCCACCGGTCTTGTTCTATTTACATTTGATCGCTTCCGACCTCCGAGCACTGTCGATATCGGTTGGTATAATGTAAAAGTTGAAGAATATTTCCCCACTCCAATGCGCTGCCGAAATTGCCAGCTCCTTGGCCATACCACCAAGAGATGTTCGCTCTCAGCAGCTTGTGAAACCTGTAATCTTGCACCACACCTTCCAGAAAAATGCACGCGCATTTCATGTGCCAATTGCTCCGAAGAACATCCATCATCTTCTAAATCCTGCAAACAATACCTTAAAGCAAAAGAAATTCTTAAAATAAAAACAATACAAAAATGCTCTATGGCTGATGCAAAAACACTTTTCAAAGAAAGAAACGCTGCTCCCTTGCTCTCATCAACATACTCAGCAGTAGCGCTCGGCGCATCCACTTCAAATAAGAAAAGCCTTCCCACGAGTACACTAGACCCAATCACCCCTCTTACCCAATCCTCCAACGCCCCTCCTGTCCCCAACCAACCAACAATCCTAACCACAAATAATAATACAAATACAACCATTCAGACTACATATAATCATTCTATCACCAAAAATAATCTACCCCAATCAAATAATTGTAATGAAAATTACAACACAACCAAACAAAAATTCAGTGAAACTCCAAAACTAAATGCCCCTCCACCACCACCTATTCTCGCCAAAGACCCAAAAAACGTTAAATCAGTTATTTTTCCTCAAAACAAAAACAATAAATCTGCATCAACCACTAACGATGACAACTCCTTAACTACTAACTCCCCATCTCTTTCACTCTCACCTGATAATACACAATCTCATACACCATCGAACCTCCCATCTCCTTTAACAAATTTAACAAACACACTTCTCTCACAAAACAGTTACTACTTAACCGATAATATTGATGATGATGAATCTAACTAAAAAAATAAAATTTGACCAAAACAAAGACTCCGCGACAGGAGAACTGAATCGTCCGGGCTCCCCAATGAGCCCGGCCGCACCAGTTCCCTTGCCGCGGAGTCAAAACAAACACCCAAATAATAACACCACCACGCAACGCAATTTATTTTGCGTTGACAAGATCTCTTCGCCTTTTAAAAACCAACTTTTCACTGTCCTACAGTGGAACCTTAATGGATATTTTAATAACTTACACGAATTGCAACTACTAATAAAAGACATACAACCACAAATTATTTCCCTACAAGAAACCCACCTGCTTTCCGGTACCATACCTTTTCCACCTAAACAATATTCTTCATACTTTCACAATTTTGACTTCGTGTCTACTTCCAAACAAGGTGTTTGCCTCCTTGTTCATAAATCCATTCCCCACACCCCATTAAATATTAATTCAAATATTTCAGCAATAGCAGTTCAAGTTAATCTTAATATACCACTTACAATAATTTCCCTATATATTCCCCCCGATCAGAATTTTTCAATACAAGACCTTGAAGCTGTTATCAACGGAATTAACAATCCCACATTAATAACTGGTGACTTCAACTCATGGAGTCCTTCTTGGGGCTCTGCGAAAACAAATAAACGTGGCAAAACAGTCGAAAATTTTATCGCTAACTCCGGGTTAGCGATCCTTAATGACGGTCGACCAACACATTTTTCTACACATAGAACGTTTACACACGTTGATCTCTCCCTCATTTCACCATCCCTCCTCCCCAAAACTACCTGGAATATTTCCGATAACCTCTCTGGCAGCGATCATTTCCCCATTCTTACCACACTTACATTTGGCACCTACAATCAGCAATTAAAACTTTCCAAAAAATTCTTACTTGACAAAGCAAACTGGGATCTATTCCGAACAACTATTTCAAGTGAATTACTCTCTAGACCATATTGCCATAACATCAATAGAGAATCCGCCCTAATTCATAAATCCATCCGCACTGCAGCAAATCTCGCCATTCCCCAAACAAGCAACAAAATTTACAAAAAAACAGTACCTTGGTGGAATAATGACATAAGTTGCCTTCGCATGCAAAAACAAAAAGCGTGGTATAATTTAAAAAAATCACCGACTAACACCAATCTCATCCTATACCGGAAGCTGAATGCCAAATTTCGTAAGACAGTCAAGGTCGAAAAAAAGTCGTGTTTCGAAAAATTCACTGCTAATTTAAATCCAAACTCAACTTCCCAAAAACTTTGGGCTGATATAAGAACTTTAACAGGCAACTATACTCCAAACACAATTAAAACAATAATAACCAATACTTCAACATTGACCTGTCCAAAAGAAATTGTTCAACATTTCGCACTGACCTGGGAACAATTGGCGGATGACTCCCAATTCAACTCAACTTTCATTAACGAAAAGTTAAACATTTTTAACAACTCAAATTTATCTTTCAACCCTAGTTCTTCAGCTCTTTCTATTGAATCCCAAATAAACATGCCAGAACTCATTTCCTCTTTGGATACAGTAAAAGGCAAAACACCAGGCTTTGACCGTATTTCCTACTCTATGCTTAAAAATGCCCCTTCCTCTTTAAAAACTCGGCTCCTAACATTGTACAACAATATTTTAGACACCGGAATAATTCCGCACGCCTGGAAATTGGCAAGCATCATTCCACTCTCAAAACCAAATAAAGATCCTACCCTAATCAATGGGTACCGTCCTATCTCTCTTCTTCCTTGCACAGGAAAAATTTTAGAAAAAATAATTGCCAAACGATTATTTTGGTTCCTTGTAAAAGACAAGCTAATTGACAGTCGGCAAGTCGCCTTCAAAAAGGGAAATTCTTCTCTAGACTCCCTTCTCCATATTGATCATTTTGTCTCGTCAACATTGTCTGAGCGTAACCATGCCACCATTCTCAGCCTCGACTTTGACAAAGCCTTCGACAGAATCGGGCCACATGTTGTCCTAAACCAACTTTTGAAATGGAAAATTGGACCTAAAATATTTAAATACATAAAATCATTTCTTTCTAACAGAAGTTTTCGAATTAAGTATAGCAACATTTACTCAAACGTACATAAGTTAAAAAATGGTATACCTCAAGGGTCACCATTATCTGTAGCTTTATTTATCATAGCTTTCAATGAAATCGGACAAACAATAGACAATTTCCATAAAGTAGGATATACACTCTACGCAGATGATTTAATCATTTTTTCGAAAATAAAAGACCTCCATGAATTAGGAAATATTTTTTCTAGCATTATAGATTCTCTGCTCAGTTGGAGCAAATACTCGGGCTCTATCATATCATTTTCAAAATCTGAACTGTTGCACATATGTAAAAAACATAATTGTACTAAATCTATTAAAGTTAACTTAAACAATAGTAATATTAAAAATGTTAATCTAATTAAAATTCTAGGCATTATATTTGACTCCAAATTTACTTTTAAGAATCATTGTACATATTTAAGAAAAAGTTTAACTGCCAGGGTCAACGCAATTAAATATCTTTCCTCTAAAAATAGCTGCTCAAATGTAAATACTCTTATAAATTTAACAAAATGTATTGTACTATCAAAAATTGACTATGGCTTATCAATCTACGGGAAATGCTCCAATTCCTCATTGCAACTTGTCACAACTCCTTACCATACTGCCATCAGAACCAGCGTGAGGGCCCTTCGCTCAACCCCCATCATCAACATACTAACCGAAGCAGGTCTTCCCCAACTATCAGACAGAATCATATACGTCACATCAAGAGTCATTTTAAAAATCAACTCACCGCATCAATCACCCATCCACACTGATGTCAAGAAAGCTCTGAACCGGAATAGGTATCAGAGAATGCAATCAACCCTTTGTAAAGCACTTGCGTTCGCCATAGATTTAAACATTCCAATACTTACTAAAAATAACTCAAAGAACAGCCAACCCCCATGGAATTTACCTAGCTACACTATAAATACTGAACTTTGCAAACACTCTAAATCAGCAACTACTGATAAAATTTACAAGACCTTGTTTCGAGACATCTCAGATAATTATGAATCTCTCGGTTGGAAGCTACTATTTACCGACGCTTCCAAAGGAGATACCCACACCTCTTTTGCGGTTGTTGAAGAGAATGGGTCCGTCCTTTCTAAAGGGCTAATGCCAGCCTTTTCATCAATCTTCACTGCGGAAGCATTTGCAATATACAAAGCGATAAGACTTTCCAATAAAAAGAAAACTGTAGTATTCTCTGACAGCCTCTCAACCATAACTGCTCTACAAAACATCTCAAAATCTAATGAGATCGTTGTAGCAATACGCAATCAACTTATAAATAATTCTGAAACTTTGAAAATCGTTTGGATTCCCGGCCACGTCGGTATCAGTGGAAACGAGGCGGCAGATGCGGAAGCTAAATCAGCTATAAAAGAACCCCTAACTTTTTTTTACCAATACAACAAAAAAGACATTACAAATCTGCTCCTCCAAAACTGGAAATATAAATGTAAAGTCTTATGGACAAACTATAACCACTCATACAAAAACATCAACCCAAACGGCATTAAAACTATCTACCCGAACAACATATCACAAAAAAAACTCAAGGTATACATCCGACTCAGACTTGGCCACTCATATATAACTCACAAACATCTATTCAACAAGAAATCACCTGCTACATCTCATCTTTGTGATGACAACAGCATTCTCACAATGGCTCATCTACTTTCATGTAAGAAAGTATCCTCAACCTGCAAAACAATGTGCAACAATAACATATTCCATCTACTAAAGAATGTCAACGTTGATAACATAAATTACGTATATAATATTATAACCGCTCTAAAACTCGAAAACTGTATATAAAAATTTTTAAAACATGAATCTTACAAATACAATTTGTATAACTACCTCTATTCACCACACTAGTAGAAAGCCCTGGCAGCTAAATCTAGTTTAAGCTTATATTAACTCTGTAATTAATTTACTTTTTTAATAAATTATAATAATAATAATAATACATTAAGGGTACCCTTACGATGTTCAATAATGAAGTCGAAACCTTAAAGTTCCAGACTCCACCTCGCAAGTCTACCACTTAAATCTTTTAACGACATAAGCCATTTAAGACTTGAGTGGTCAGTGATGACGTGAAATGCTGAACGCTCAATGTAGGCACGGAATTTTCGGATGCTCAACACGGCAGCAAGACATTCGAGCTCTGTCACCGTGTAATTTTTCTGCGCCTTGTTTAACTTCTTTGACATAAATGCTATGGGTTTTTGATTGCCATCCGTATCGAGTTGGAAAAGCACTCCACCCACCCCTTCAGAAGAAGCGTCACACTGTATCATGAAACTTTTTTTAAAGTCAGGCTGCGACAGCACTGGAGCCGAGGTAAGTGCTTGCTTTAATTTCTCAAATGCTTGTTGAGCTTCAGATGACAATTCAAAACCCTTTCGCTTTTTCAGACAATCAGTTAAAGGCGCTGCCAGATCCGAATAATTTTGTATAAACCGTCTATACCAACCGGTCAGACCCATAAATCTTCGCACTTGTCTCGGTGTTTTCGGAATTGGGAAGTTCAACATTGCTTCAATCTTCTCAGGATTTGTTTTCAACGTACCCTGACCGACAATGTAGCCAAGATACTTGATTTCACGCATGCAGAACTTACTTTTACTGAGGTTGATGGTTAAATTCGCTCTACGTAGACAGGAAGCCACTTCCGCCAATACTTGGATATGAGTGTCGAAATCCGCCGAACATATTAACAGATCATCTAAGTATATAAAAACATGCTCCCTGAGCCGTGCTGGAATGACACGGTCCATAAGACGACACATCCTTTGTGCGGCGTTGCATAACCCGAACGGCATAACTGCAAATTGATACAATGGCCGTCCCGGTACTGCAAATTCCGTTTTCTGTTTAGACTCTTCATCAAGCGGGATTTGCCAAAATGCATCTTTAAGATCAAGCCCCGTGATAAAGTATGTGTCTTGTAGGCGGCTTAGAAGACCGTCAATATGTGGCAGCGGATATGCGTCTTTTTTCGTCACGCTGTTCAACTTTCTGCTATCCAAGCAAAGTCGAACCTTACCGGGCTTTCTGACTAGCACTATAGGTGAACACCAAGGTGAGTTGCTTTCCTCAATAACTCTCAATTCTAACATTCGATCACGTTCTTTGTAGACCTCTTCCTGCCGCACCGGGGACAAGGGATAATGCCTGGATTTTATAGGCACCGAATCACCAACATCAATGCTGTGAGTCTTAAGATGTGTGTGACCCAAACCAAGATCGCCAAAATTTGGGAAAAGCTTTTTAACAGTTTCTAACCTAATTTGCTGTTCTGGGGTGAGTAGCATAAAACATGGTTCATCTGTAGTCTCTTTGTTAACTACACTTGGTATTGAACTCATGTCGATTTGGCTTATTTGCGGAATCAAGTTGAACTCGTTCCAGAAGTTCATACCGAGATATATTTTCTGTGATAGGTTAGGAATTACATAGAAAGAAATGGTTTTCGTGATACCGTTGAAGGTTGTTGGGATTTCGCAATACCCTACGATATCGTGAGAAGCCCCGTCGGCACTCTTCACGAAATTTGCATACGGTGTCATTACTATACCATTCCTTTCTATGAACTCAAAACACGAATCCCCCAGCACAGAAATGGATGCTCCGCTGTCTAAAAGGCCAAGAATTTGCTCGTCTTTTAAAAGCAAACTGGCATACATCCTACCATCAGTTTTTGCCGATATGATGGTTTCGATAATGATCTTCTGGAAGTGTTTCCGCTTTCTAAATCTTTCTCGACATTTTTGGATATGCCTGCTCACACTGCTATTTCCCATTATTTTAGCACGTACTTTATAGTACTCTTGTTTTCTCTGGTGAAGAGATTTTAGAGAGTAAGTATTGATTGGATGACTCTCTGATTCATTACCGGTTGGTCTTTTTAAAATTTGTATTCGTTTCTCTTCTTCTAATTTCTTTGCTGCTCGGGGAAGTTCTTTTGAGAACGACTCTCCCCAGCTTTCCTGTCGTTCCCCGAACTGTTTCCCTGGTGTTTTGTACACTCAGGTGTGTTAACACCTTTCTCCCCACACAAATAGCAAAACATTCGGCGTTCTCTTGAGGTGCACTGATAGTAAGTGTGACCTTGCTTATCGCAGTTCCAGCATACCAGAGCAGTAGCTCCAACCCGATTAAAGGATCGGCTAAATGCTGCCACCTCATCAACAGGATCTTTTTCTTCTTCCAAATGGATCTCGTGAACTCTTTGGGAAGTTGCTCGCCTCATTAAGAAGCGTTCAGCTTCACGACCTTTATTTCTGAGCTGATCAAGGGTCTTAATCTCAGCAGCCAGCAAAACCACTCCTACTTTGTCCTTAGCGTTGTTGCGGACGACTTCTATGAGCTTTCTGTGGTCAAAAGGCTCGTTAAGCCGATCGTTCAAACCGATTACAGCATCATAAAAATCGTCAAAGGATTCCTTAAATCCCTGTTTACGAGTGAGTAGACGCATATATACTTCGACATCCTTTTCTTTTCGCCCGAATTCCTTCTTTATACCGACTTTAATGTCTCCAAGCTTCGCTGTTGGGTTCTTCCGTAGAAAACCCCAAAACCATATATTTGCCTTACCGGCCAGCAATGTATGAAAGTTTGCTGTGATTTGTTCATCGCTGTACGAAGACGAAGCTTGGAGTCGGTCAACTTTAAATAGGAAATCGGCGATGCCTTCCGAACAATCGAATTTTATATTCTATCTGTCTAATCAGCATTTTTCAGATGCTCTGGCACTAGAGCCAGTTGCGGTTAAAGATGGAGAATGTCGAACCGAGTTGGAATTGGACGTACCGGAAAAACCATTCGATTGCTCAGGAAACTCAACCCCACTCGCAACCGGTGGATGTCCGGATCCATTACCGCTAGGAAGATGTTGTTGCTGGTTACTATTAAGCGTTTCCATTTTATTTATGACATGGTTCAAAAATATTTCCATTTGGGAGAAGAATTGGATTTGGTTGGCAGTCATTGAACGCTCAATTCTATCAGCCAATTCATTCACATTTGTGTTGTTAACACCAGGTCCACCCACATTTTCATCGCCACCAATAACAACAGGTTGCTCTGCTTCAGCCATAGTAAGTGAGTTCTCTGTTGTGTTTAATGAACCGTCACAGCTTAGTCGGTTCAAAGACTTATGAAAATTTTCGAAGTCAGACTCTAAAATTTGGTTTGTCTTTGCAGACGATCGTGTAATGCGTCGGCTTGGGGTGTTGTTCATAATCAAGACAGAGCAGCAAAAAAAAACAGATTTAGGGGTTACAGAAAAACAGTTAAACAATATTAAGCACTGACGTCGAACGTAGAAATTGGTGGTAGAGTAAATAAATAAAGTGATCGGTAACAATCAACAGACATTCAATATTACAAAAAATAAAAAATAAAAACTTTAAGATTTTCTAAATTAAAACATTTGCTATATGAAATAAAATAACTAAATTATTTAAAATTATTAAAATATCAAAATAAATGAAAACTAATAAAAACCTATTCTTTCATAACTGAGCAAAGGATGAGGATTTTTTTTTTTTTTTGTGGTGGAGGAAGGACGACAATTTTGGAAGCGAATAAAGGCGTAGTTCTATGAGCCGAAAAAAATGAATAAGAAATATAAAATATACTAAACAACGAAAAACAAGTAAAACACTGAATCTAATAAAATTTGAGACCATTAAATAAACTCCTTATGCTATTTCAGAACAGCAACAAACAAACGAGTCGTTTGCATCGAACTCCAAAATAAAATTTTCTATTGATGGAAGGATGAGCATGAAGACTTATTAAGCAAATCTCCAGTGTCTCTTCTCATCACTTTATAAAATCCTCGAAAAATATAACACTTCTAGTCTGGACAGCGATGCCGTAATGTGATACACTAACACCATGACTCAGACTTCGTGTTATCCTTTTTTTTTTTTTTTTGGTTCGGCTTCCAATAACGCAACGCGATCCCAGGGTTATACCCCAGTCATCGGGACTTTTATTGGGTACCGATACCAAGTTTTATAAGAAAAACTAAAAAAATATATAAAACACCTAATAAAAAAACAAATTTGATGTGGCTCTATATCGATCAAAATGTAATAATTACTATTACAAAGAATCCTGCCGGTTTGGCAGGCCTAGCACGTTTGGGCGCCATTTTTGTTGCGACGATTTATCTTGTCGTTGGGTCGGTGCTGGCATGCAAGTTCCCTCTATAGCTCGTCGGTGGGTGTGGGACTTGACCCTTTTTAAATCGCAACAAAAAAAATTCCATGCCAGTCTTCTACGTCTAGGTGTGATGACGCTTGCGAGAAATTTTCCTACCCTCCCTACCATGGTTATTTTACTCGCCTCAATAACCCCGTATGTTGCCTTCCTTCACTTCCTAATTTTTTGCCGCCATTATCGCCCTTCCCTATCCTACCATCCTCATCCTTTACTGCTCCCGCTTAGTTCAAACACATCTTTTTATCTTTGAGTTTATAATATAATTAACAATTTTATTAAAAAGTAACGTAGCATACTATAAAAATTATTTGACTTTAAATTGACTTTTAATTAAAAACAAGTATATAAAAAAAATGTACGAATATTTTAACTTGAAAAAAAAAACAAAAAAATTGACGAAGAGACGGTAAAAACGATTTATGCTTTTGCATCAAGGATTTGAGGACACTTCTTATTTGTACACTATTTATATATATATAAAAATTAATAAAGTCCTTTCTTTAAAGACTCACCGGTTTATTTTATTGGTACCTTTGTAGTTCTGCAACGTCGATCCAATGGCCACTGCATCCGCGCTGCACCTTGTACCTATAGCGATTTTCACTCGCGAAAAATTCAAATTAATTAATTTGTATATATATATATATGTTATGTGTAGTCCTTTACCTTTTTTAAGTACTAAATTATTTTTTTACCTTTTCTTCGTTATTTTTTCTCTTATTTTAATTGCCACTATTTAAACATTGAATTTTAATTTAAAAAAAATTTATTATTGGGTGGTGGGTGATTGAGTTTCGAACCTAAGCTCGTTGCGTGCCAATCCGCGCTTTAGCGCACTCGGGCAATCCGGGTATTGGGGGTACTGCTCCCCAGAAGTGTACTAAACCTTCGATGTTTAAAAAAATGTATTTTAATTCGAGGAACTCGAATTTATTCGTCTTCAGTAAACACTTCTGGGCAATTTTATTTCCACTTTGTTTGTGGGTTTTAATCCTCAGGATTGTTTTCACACAATATGGAGGACTGTGTAAAAAAAATGTCTTTTTAAATTTAACGTACTGTCACTGTAAAAATGTATGTACCTGGACTAATCAGTTTCTGAATTTGGATGTTTGTATATGTATTTGTGTTTTTTGTATTTAAATGCAAAATTGTGTGTATTTTGTATGTTTGAATTTCACTTTGGGGATTGTGCAGTTTATTTGAACTTTAGAGTTTTTTTTTATGTGTTCTTTGTGTGTCTCCACTTGTACGTCCACTGTGCTTATGATCTGGTTAAAAGTACAGAACTTTTTGGCCGTTAATCTTTCGGCAATTTCCTTCCGTTTTTTGGTAATGGAAAGCTGGGCTTTCTGGAATATGATTCCATAACAACAAATGACAAGTACAAATTCAAAACTGATAGAGTCTCGAACATTTGTGACACGACAGATCACAATAGCTACTTTAGTTCTGTAACACTATCAAAGACGTGATATGGGATGGTGTAGTCAGATGACCCATTCCCATATTCTGCATAGGTTGCCAGCTTCTTTGAGGCGTGATGCGCTTTTCGCTGCTGTGGCAATCCGCTGTAGGTCGATTTATAATTGTTTCCAAACCAGCTGTGGGGCTGGTTCGCATAGCTTCTGTTATATGTTCTGATGTTCTTTGAACCTTTGGCAGTGCAGTTATTTGCTTCGTCTTTTTTATGGAATTCCACCAGACTAAGCAATCGTAGGTGATAATTGACCTGACGACAGCTGTGTTTAGCCATTTCATGACCTAGGAGGAGGGACCCCATTTCTTACCGCAGATCATACTGCAGCTGTATAGTGCAACATTAACTTTCTTTACGCTTTGGTTTATGTTAAGATTCCAGTTTGGCGTGCTATTGAGTATCACCGCAAGGTGCCGCAAACTCTGTGATTGATCGACCTCTTGTTAGTGAAGAGGGCTAGTTCAGATTTCTTCGAATTTTCAACTATGCCGCAAGGTTCTGACCATCTGTTGAGTATGTTAATTATTGTTTGCATGATTGCGCTTAGAGTCGATGGGAATTTCCCATATGCCATGTACCCCCATCATTTGCGTAAGCCACCGTTTTTTGTTGCGGTGGTTTTTAATCGCCTCAATGCTTCGTTGATTACCATTAGCCAGAGGAGTGGAGAAATAACAACCCCCTGTGCAGCACCTCTCGTCTTTATTATCCTTTTCTAAAATCTCCCAGTGAGGATGAAATGATGCGTTTCTTAAGCATGGCAATGAAACAGTCACTGATGACAGCATTTATTCCTGCTTTTCACAGTTCTATCTCGATTGCTTCCATTTTTACATTGTTGAAGGCTCCTTCTATGACTATGAAGCCTGCTAGTGTGTATTCTTTATGATATGTTGATTTTATTGTTTGAACTACTTCTTCCGATTTGCATGTTGATTTGAGGAAAGGTAGCCCGGATTCAAGTTACTACGGATTTGAATGTCTAGTAATCTTTAAAGTGAGGCAAGAGGAAAGGCTGATTGGTCTGTAATTTTTCTCGATTGTGTGACTGCATTTCCCTGCTTTTGGTATGAATATCACATTGACTTAACGTCACGAATTGGGAAGTCAATTTAGCCTTAGACATCTGACTAGTTTTGGGAGTTAAGAGGGTCTTCTTTTTTGTGGATCGGGCAAACAATGGTAAGGTTCCATTATCCAGGCATGGTGGATGTTCAAGAGTTGGTGGATGTTATTAAGCAAGTCATCTCCGCCGGCTTTATAAAGCTCAGCGGTAAGGCCGTCACTTCCGGCAGCCTGTTTAAGCTTAAGTTTAGATATTGCTATCATCAGTTCACTCAGGTCAGGCGGTTGGCAGTTTTTGCTGTCGTTGGCAATGTTGTACTGTTCATTTTGCCTGACAGCGGAATGTTGTTCACAAGCCGGTTAACAATCTAAGGAAGTGGTTCTTCCATATCCACATCATCGACTGTGTCTCAACTACAATATTTCCTTGTTCATCTCGACATGATTCTGTTCGAACCTCGTATCCTTGGCTTTGACGTTTTACACTTTGGTAAAACTTGCGAACATCGTTACTAGAGTGGCACCTCTCTATATCCTCGATCGCACGCTTTTCTTGCTCTTCTTTCTTGTTCGTGAAAAGCCGGTGTTACTTCCTTCTTCTCTGCCTATAGAGTTCAATGGCAGCTCTCGTCTTCACCGGCAGCTTAGCCTTGTAGGCCTTGTTCTTTGTTGCGAGGATATGTCAGCATTTTTCATCAAACCAAGGGCTTGCGCGAAGGTCTTGGCGGTCTCTTGCGATTGCAGTCTTCCCACATTAAATATTTTCACAGTATTTCTGGATGGTTGTGTCATGGTGGATAGCCGCTTTCTTACCTCGGCTGCAATAAGGTAGTGGTTCGATGCTCGATGCGTGCCTCTTCTTTATCGCAATGTTATCAATTTGGTTGAACATTCGTTCATCTGGAGACCGCCATGTACCTTCTTGGATATCGTGACGAAACCGTTAGCTGGCTTCAGTGGAATTTTGTTCCGTAGCGATGTCAATTAGCCTAAGTCCGTTGCCAGACGTGCGGTCATATAGGCTATGTTTTCCGAATTTTTTTGTTTTTAGTCGCTCCAAGGTTTTGTCAAGGAGCTGGTAAAAGCAATCCTTAGCTATATAATCTTTTTCCTCTGTCCGTGCGCGGGAATATGTAAGGAAAATGTTGGCGCATTTTGCGTTGATGCGGATTATTACAAAGCGTTCGCTAATTTCTTGGAAACATAAGACTTCTTCCCCTTATGACAAATCCATATCCGAAGAGTCGATGTTTCGGCTCACTATAACATGGTCCGTAGTAGATGTCACAGTTTTTCATTCTCGTTTTGCACGGCCCATCCCATCGTATTTCCTGGATGGCAGTAATGTCTGCTGCAGTTGTAGCGGTTTAGGGCTTCCACTAGTTGTTCGCTTGCAACTCTCCTGTTTAATGTTCACACATTCAATGTGCAGATACGAACGTCGTTGTCCTTTTTTCGTTTAGCAGGGTCGTCAAAAATAAAATCAGTCCTTTCCGAGGCTATTGGTTGCCTCGTAACTAGTGGAATTTTTTCATAGATGGGCATTTAATCCAAAACACAACCCACAACCTGGAGGGCCAGTGCCAATTTATTAGATACTCCAAGGACATCTAATAAATCCACTTCGGGATTGAGCGCTGCCATTGGCCTTTCGGTTCATTCGCCACCATCTCTGTTCCATGGGCAAGGGACTTACCCTTGAAATTACTAGAAAACCTGTGGTCCGAATATGTCAAAGCAGCTTGCCTAATTTCGCCTGGGCCAGCAGGCCGGGTATTCATTCAGTGACATTCTCATACCGGTGCTGTTTTTCGTCGTGTTATCAACACTCGCACTTATAGTTTAGCAAGTCAAATCCGGTTGGATGAGGCCAGTACCCGATAGTTTGCATTTGGAGGTTAAAAATAAGGACTTGATGTGAAGTCAGAGTTACAACCACTGGCAATCGATAAGTTAAAGCCAATCAAAGCTTTTTAATATGCTTTATGGAATTTCGACCATAGAACACCTTTTATATGATAGGCAAGAACCTGGCTTGACCTTATTGCTAAACTTAATGTGTCGGTAGGCGGTGTACGTCTTCCTTCATTACACTCATAGACCCACTGCGGTACCCGTTGGGAGTTTACGTTTTTTCATTCATTTATCCCAATATTGTCCATTTTTGATGGTTCCAATCAGCCATCCAGGTGCTATTGCATTTCGGATAGATCCCTGAGGTGATGCAAAAAATATTTTCCTGAGGTTCTTATCCTTAGTTAACTGAAGCCAGGGAGTTACACCTGTTTTTGGCGATATTCTTTGCTTTTTGTCCCATCCGTGATTTGAAGTCACATAGTGGCGGTTTAACAGACTGATCAATGCTGAAGGCAGATCCTTTTCCTCGGAGTTCAGCAGGAATTGCATTGTCCTGTACGCCTCTGCGTAGGGGGACCAAGCAAAACGTAGTATTGTGTTGGATGCCAAGAATATTGTTTTAACATACTTGGTCTTGTTCTAATTTTCTGTTAGATCCAGTTTTGCCGATTTCCTACCTTTAGTAGCCAATGTTGCTGTGACATCGTCGGTAGTTGCACAGTTTTATAGAATGTTGTCCCGCTGGCGTTGACGGGCTCATTGGCGCAATGGTTGGTGCGGTGAACTGCAGCGCAGGAGGTCAGCCGTAGCAATACCAAAATTATTTTTCACTGGTGACAAATCAACCGAGTTGTATCACCGAGCTTTACAATCGGATAGTACCTCATAACTCATGACTACACATCAAGTGCTTATTTTTATCCTCCAAGTGGTAGCCATCGGGTACTGGACTCATCCAATTAGATTTGGTTTTCTAAACAATATCTAATTGTTTAGAAACAGCAAGACTATAAAAAGTCTGGTGGGAATGGCATGGAATGAATACCCGGCGGGCTTCGAAATATTCGGACAACAGGTTGTCTAGAAATTTAAAGGGTAAGTCGAGCCCCTTGAACATAGATAGTGGCGGGTGAACCGAAAGTCCAACGGCAGCGCTCAATCCCTTAGTGAATACTGTTGGCCCCATGTCTTAGGGGTATCTAATAAATCGGAACTGGCCCTCTAGGTTGGGGGTTATGCTTTTTACCCACTCATTTAAAAAACCATTGTAACGAAGCAAGCAATAGCCTCGGAAAGGAATGATTTTATTGTTGACGACCGTGTTAAACGAAAAAAGCTCATATAGTATCTGAAATGTTATAACCGGAGAATTTCAAACGAACAACTACTAGCGCAAGCCCTTAACTGCTACAAAGCAGGCATTACTGCCATTTAGTAAATATGATGGGATGGGCCGGACAAAAAGAGAAAAAAAACTGAAATCTACTACGGACCGTGTTATAGTGAACACAAACAGCGAATATTCGGATGCGGATTCGTTATAAGTCCCTGACTTTGACAAGAAGTCTTACGTTGCCAAGACATTAGCGAACACATTGAGACAATCCGCACCAAGGCCGAATTCGCCAACATAAGCCTTATATACGCTCACGCCCCGGCGGAGGAAGAAGATGATATAGCTAAGGATTGCTTCTACGAGCTGCTTGACAAAATCTACGAGCGACTACCGAAGTACGATATTAAGATCTTGCGGAGATATTTTAACGCTAAGGTAGGAAAAGATGATATATTTAGCAGTATTGTCAGGAGTCATAGCAACGGAATTAGGGAATTCGCTGCGGAACGAAATTCCACTATAGCCAGCTCGCGGTTTCCTTCACGATATCGACGAGAGGACATGGCGATCTCCACATCAACGAATGGTCAACCAAATTGATCACATTGTGATAGACATTTAATTATTTTGGATGTCCGAAGAGCTAACATCGACTCGGACCGCTACCTTGTTGCAGCCAAGGTAAGAATGGCGATATCCACCGTGCCACAACAATCCAACAAGAGACCGCCAAGACCTTCGCGCAACCAACCAGAAACCCCTGGTTTGATGAGAAATGCCGAAGTATGCTCGCAGCCAAAAACTAAGCCTACAAGGCTAAGCTGCAGTTGAAGACGAGAGCTGCCATTGAACTCTATAGGCAGAGAAGAAGGAAGTAACACCGGCTTTTCAGAAAGAAGAATGAAGAGCAAGAAAAGCGCGCGATCGAGGATATAGAGAGGTGCCACTCCAGGACCGATGTTCGCAAGTTGTACCAAGGTGTAAAACGTCAAAGCCAAGGATACGAGGCTCGAGCAGAATCATGTCAAGATGAACAAGGAAATATCGTAGTTGAGACACAGTCGATGCTGAGAATATGGAAGAACTACTTCTGCAGAATGTTAAACGGTGATAACAATCAACAACATGTCGACAGAACGAAAAATTCAATATTGGCAACGACAGCGAAAACTGCGAACCATCTGACCTGAGTGAACTGAGGACAGCAATATCTAAATTCAAGCTTAATAAGGCAGCCGGAAGAGACGGCCTTACCGCTGAGCTTTATAAAGCCGGCGGAGATGACTTGCTAAATAACATCCACCAACTCTTAAGCGAAATCTGATCGGATGAAAGTATGCCTGAAGAATAGAACCTCAACATCGTCTGCCCGATCCACAAAAAAGGAGCCCCTCTAAACTGCCAACACTAATTAGTACATTCCGGGAATGTCTAAAGCTAAATTGTCTTCCCAAAGCGTGGTGTGAAGTCAATGTGATATTCATACCAAAGGCAGGGAAAAGCAGTCACACAATCGTGAAAAATTACAGACCAATCAGCATTTCCTCATTTCTATTGAAAAGACTGGAAAGACTACTAGACATTCAAATCCGTAGTAACTTGAATCCAGGCTACCTTTCCTCAAATCAACATCCCTATATCAAAGGAAAATCGGTACAAACTGCTTCATGGGGTAGTTCAAACAATAGATAAATCAACATACCATATCACAACATATCACACTAGCAGCCTCATAGAAGGAGCTTTTAGCAACGTTAAAACGGAAGCAATCGAGATAGCGCTTGGAAAAGCAGAAATAGATACGGTCATCAGTGACTGCATCATAATGCTTAGCCGTCTGCTGCTGCTGCTGATGATGATGAACTGCGAGGTGGAGAAATGAGAGAGACGGCATGTAATTAGATATTAAAACCTACACTAATGACATCTGGTAGTCGTTGTTTCCTTGCTCGCAACACCTCCCTCACCTAAGATAGGTCATAATCCTTCATCCAACCAGGAATATTAATATTTCGTCCTGGCGAAGACACCTTCTGCCTTTCAGCAGTATGGCTTGTAGAAGGGAACCCATAAAACTCTGATGATTCCGATGTTGCTGAATATGATTCATTAAGAGTATCTTCTAAACGCTCTGTTGCTTTGGAGACTGATCCATTGAGAACATCGTCATCCTCTCTGATTGGGTCTTAGGCATGCTGACCCGTTTCTGGTTTAAATAAATCAATTAACTCGAGAAATGTGTTTGATGAATTTGGTTTATCGTTTTCTGTATAAAACCGTGACTTTATCTGATTCGTATTACTAAAACATTGTTATTGACGTTTCCTTTTTGTGCAATAATAGTGCCGGGTGGCCAATAGTCCTTATTTTTGCGAAGATCTTGGCATAGACCTTGTCTCTAATGATGAAGTGTCTCTTCTTAGCACCATGATGCTTGTTATACTGTTCGTTCTGTTTTCCATTGGTACTTGTTGAAAATGTTTGTTTCGGTTTTTTATAAATCCAAGGTAGTTGTTAATTTTCTACCAATAAATGCTTCTGCTGGTGACTTGAAATCGAGAACATTACGGTTTGGTGTTGAACGATATGCTTGTAAGAATTTTTCCAAGTTCTCTTGAATACTTCCTTCATGCTTGAGTTTCTTAAGCGCTCTTTTAAACGTATCTACAAATCGCTCTGCTTGACCGTTGGACTGTGGATGAAAAGCAGCTGTCCGTAGATGTTGAGTTCCTCTGGACTGCAAAAAAAAACTTTGAAACTGATGAATTGAGTTACATTGTCTGAAACAGTCTGACAGTCACCACATCGATAAAAGAAGGCAGTAAGACTACTGATGATAACGCTTGATGTTAGATTAGTGAGTTTTAATACTTCCAACCGTTTTAAGAACGTGTCCACTATGACGAAATAGTATACCCCATCACAGGGACCTGCGAAATCAATATCAATTCGATCCATTGCAGATCTTGTTTTGAGAGGACACTTAGCAGCGCTGGCACAGGGTTGACATTGTTGCACATATGCTGTTATGTCTTCATCTATCTTGGGCCAATACACATGACATCTGGCAATAGTTTTCATTAGGTCTATACCAGGATGACCTCGATGAAGTTGTCGAATAATTCGATTTTGCAGAACATCCGGTATGACGATCGTGTCGTTGAACATCAAAACTTCATTGACTACTGCATGGCCTTCCCTTCTGGTAAAGCATGAGGACAGTGAGGATGGTATGGTGAAACTTCTATCCTGAGTTCATAGCTCTGATGACTGACTGCAGAAACTGAACTGCTCTTTGTTGCGTGTACTACCTTTTTGAAGTTGACAAGAAGGACTTTGATTGTTTTGAGCAAATGAGATGAAAAATCTTCTCAAATCGAGCTCAGGCTATGACTATATCTTCTTCCAATTTGTTTTTTTTTTTTACCAATTAGGCCAATTTACCGAATTTTGTTGTGGAGATGTATTGAATGTCAAAATCGTACATCAATATAGTAAGCGCCCATATCTGTAGCCAATTTGCGGTGTATATGAGAATTCCTTTCGTGCTTCCTAAGATTTACAGGAGCGGTTTATGATCCGTGGGATGATGAAAATTGCGACCGAAAATCTAAAAAAAAATTAAATTTATGGCGCAACAAGTTCTTTAGTACCCAGGGTCAGCTTTTTTCTCACAACCATTCATGTGTGCGTGTGTACTACTTTGCACGATGGCGGGACCTCCTGTTTTATGCCGAATCCGAACGGCTAAGTTGAGATAAGCTATTCATGACAATTGATACTACTCGGATGATTTGTGAGATCATCACGAGAGGTGGGCCAGTGAAAAATCATGTGTTGCTACGGCTGGGAATCGTACCCAGACCTTCAGCGCGGCAGTTCAAAGCACTCACCATCGCGCCACTGAGCCCGTCGAAAATCATACGGTGGAATTTCTTAACAGTAAAACTGTACCGCGTCTCAGATGGTGTCAAAGATCTAGCAGCATGAGCGATTACTTTTCCGAAACGTCTGAAAAAGAAATGAAGGATGCATGTGCCTATCCCGACATGGGATGCATCGACCGCAACTTTTATGGGTGAGAATTTTGGCATTTATCCGAGCATTCAAAGTTTGCATTTTACTGTAGCAAGAAATCCAATGGTGAACGGATTTCTCTCATTTGATTCACGAGCTTACCATAATAATTAACAGCTCCGAGAAACGATCTGAGCTCGGTGATGTTCGTCGGTGCTGGCATACTTCGAATCCGATCAATTTTCTCTGGATCTGGCCTCAAACCATTCTTGTCTATGATGTGACCCATATGACTACAAATGACTACAAATGAAAACTTCTCTATTTTGATTCGAAAATTGTACTCCATGAGACGTTGAAGAACTTGGTTTAGATAATGCATGTGGTCTTTCAAGTTCTTTCCATTAATGACTCTGTCCTCTAAATACGCTGCAACGCCATCCATACCCGCAACAAGGATAGCATCCATTAGTTGTTGAAATGCTCCTGATGCAGACTTAACTCCAGGCGATAGCCTATTGAACTTAAATGAACGTTCTGCGTACTGATGGTAAGCAGCTTCCTAGACTCCGGTGAGACATCAACTTGAAAATATGCATCAGCCAGATCTATGTGCATATAAAATGGGCTGTTGCTATTTTTGCGAAGATATCCTCAGGCAGGGGGAGTGGATATTAATGTTAACTCCGATGATTGGCTTAGACCTGAGGAGTAGTCTCCACAAATGCGAACTCCTCCTGACGGCTTTCGTACAACCACAATTGGTGCTGCTCAGCTGGACTGATGATATTGCGATTTTGGTGACGTTGAAGCTTCTGTTCGATGGGCAGCAGTACTGAACATACAACTGGCCGCTTAGCCCTGAAGACTGGTGTTGTGTCTGGTTTGAGATGCAGCTGTACTTGTGTTTTTGTACACACCGATGAACCTAACAGTTCGACATATTTTTGATTGATGCCTGCGATGGCTGCATTGCGATCAATGTCCGGTTCAACGATTCGATGGCAGGCTGCGCCTATTGGTTGATCCCACAAATTGAATGCTTTGAATAAATCCATAAGATGTTCAAGGAATCAATTTTGGAAACATAGAATTTACGAATTTTGACATCCACTTTGAGCTGAACTCGGCAGGTTAATTCAGCTATCAGCTTGATGTCGTCCAGCGATGCACTTTTGGCTTGGCTTTTCTGAAGTGATTTTCCGGGTTGACCCAACTTTTTCCACGTAGCGACGTCGATCATGCTGATGTCGGAGCCTGTGTCAATTTGTAGTTTGATGGAGTGCTCTACCTCATGCTTCTTGGTACTAACGATGACTGACACAAACTTTCGCCGCTGGGCACGATTGATGGAATTTACTTGCAATTGAATAGATTTGTTCCGGGGCGAAAATTTCTGTCGATTTTGATGCTGCTTACTCTTTTCGAATTGCTTGTTATTTGGTTTATTGTTTTTCGAAAAGCAGTTGCAGTAACATTCCTTGTGACCATTTCAATTGCATTGCCTGCATTTATGATTTTGAAACGTGCAATCTCGTACAAAATGCATTCCACAACTGTTCCAACATGGTGTTTTTGGTTGGCCGCTTTACGGTCTTAAATGCTGCTGGTTTTTGAATTTATCCTGCATTGGAATTTGCCTTTCCTTTTTTACAGCATTGACTGCCACGTGCGGGGTTGACGAGTGCTTAATGAGGGCTGTATCTTTTTTAAGGTTAACATATTCTTGGACGCCCTACAACAGCTTATTCAAATCCAAATTTATGTCGTCTTCCAAAGCAGACAAAAGTTCGATACGAATGTCAGAATCAGACCGTGATTGAAGACCTGTGACAAACACCAAGCATTTAAATTGTTTAACTTTCAATTCATTTAATCGGAAATCTTTGCAAGATTTATTGACTCGTGCTGCGTAGGTGGTAAAATCCTCTTCTGAAAACATGCACTGAAGAGAGATTCTGTCGCACCAAACATAATTTTGAGATTTGTAACCGTTTGATCAAAAGCTATGCCATGAGAAATCTGTGGTAAAATTTATGATGCATATTTTTCATGAGCGATTGGAATTAATTTTCTTATCAATAATCTCACTCTTGATGCATCATCGAGTTCATTTCCATGGACTTACGACCAAATTAATGCTTAACCGTCTGCTGCTGCTGATGATGAAAGGCGAGATGGAGAAATGAGATAGACGGCATGTAAACAGATATTGCAACCCACACTAATGACATCTGGTAGTCTTTTTTCCTTGCTCTCAACATAAACGAAATCCTAAAGAAAGCTAATAGAATCTGCGGTATGAAACGGGGTCCCTCCCCCAAGGTCACAAAATGGCTATACTCAGCTGTCTTCAGGCCAATTCTCACCTACGGTTGCTTAGTCTGGTGGAATTCCATGAAAAAGAAGAAGCATATGACTGCACTGACAAAGGTTCAAAGAACAGCACGTGTATTGATAACAAAAGCTATGGGCACCGGCCCCACAGCAGTCTTGGAAACAATTCTAAATCTCCCCCCATCGACCTACAGTCTATTGCCACAGCAGCGAAAAGCTTAGCACGCCTCAAAGAAGCTTGCAACCTATGTAGAATATGAGAATTAAGCATCTGCCTGCACCATCCCATATCACGTCTTTGATACTTAATACTCAACCAGAATACCTAGTAGAGACGAATTGTCGTCAAACAATGTGTAAAGCAATCTATACCGATGGATCTAAAATGAAAATAGGAGTAGGCTTTGTGGTCTACTCCAGAAGAATCGGGTCAAACACATCGATTGGCAAACTCGTGTTGTGTTTTCCAAGCAGAGATCCTAGCGATACTCGAAGCTGCCACTAGAGTATTGGACATATCACATGAGAATATCTCCATTTACGTAGATAGCCAAGCGCTCATAAAAGCTCCCGCATCCAACATAATAAAATCACGAGTAATTGGACCCGAGTTGCCGCTAATAGCTTAAGGATCTTGATAACCAAAACAGAGTCCAAATCATCTGGGTGCCAGGACACAATGACATTCCAGGAAACGAAAAAGCTGACGAGCTAGCCAGACTTGGATCGTTCAGCTGCATCTCCTTATGCGACAATAGGGTTAGACCCCTCTGCTTTCAAAAAACAGAAAATAACCAGATTCACACAAAGTGAAAAAAAATCTTGGTGGCAAAACATCAACACTTGCAAACACACCTAAGACCTTTGGCCTGAAATAGGCGGTAATAAATCTAACAAGCTCATAGCTCTGAACAGAGCTTCCGTTTCTATAGGGGTGAGAGTCATAACAGGTTACAATATGCTGGGTAAACACTCCCATAGGATTAACGTAACTGCCTCGCACCAACTTTGCAGGAAGTGCGGGGACCCAGAAGTTGATGAGACATCGTCCACCTACAATATCACTGCCCCTCGATCAGCCACAGCCGTAACAAAATCCTCGCCTGCTTCTACTACGAGGACTTGCGGATCTGGCCACAGCACCAATTTCACAGATCGTCAACTTCTGCTGCAAGTCGGGTTGGAGAAAATTCTTATTTGTAGCTAATGGAGCAGCACAAATCATCTAAGTATCACTCTTCTTATTAACGCAGCTTTAATTACAGGTAAAATAAAGGGTATCGATATAAGCCCACGTAGGCCTAAGCGGGTTTGTTTTGGTTTGGGTTTTTTTTGGTATACCACCCAAACTAGTCCGTTTGTGTTGGAAGACCGTGGAGAATTCTCGCCGCTCCATCAGGGTCGGAAACGAACTTACCGACACATTCCATACCAAAAAGAGGTTTAGGCAGGGCGATGCACTGTCATGTGAATTATTCAATTTGATTCTTGAGATGATTGTGCAAAACTCCCAAACCAAAACCAGAGCGAAATTTTCCAAAAATCGGTGCAACTTCTAGCATACGCCGACGATATTGACATCATTGGTTGGACACAACGTGATGTCATAGTCACGTTTGCTACTGTAGAAAAGAAAGCGGCAAAGATGGGTTTAAAAGTAAATGAGGGTAAGACAAAGTATATGCTGTCAACACGAAAGAACACCCAACATCGACGAATTGAACATGACGTCACCATCGACAGGTATAACATTTTCTACCTCGGCTCCGCTATTAACTCTGACGACAACATCTCGTCAGAAATTAAACGAAGAATTACTCTTGCCAACCGCTGTTTCTTCAGGCTAACAAGGAAATTTGGTAGTAAAGACCTCACTCGGACTACAAAGGAGATCCTTTGGAAGAACCTGATCATCCCAGTCCTGCTATACGGCGCTGAGGCATGGAATGTATCAAAAGCGGATTGAGAAATCCTTGGTCGTTTCGAGAGGAAAATTCTTCGAAAAATCTTAGGCTATGGAAATGAAGATTCAATCACGAAATATACGAGCTGTGCATCGACATGCCTATGATAATTGGACGTTTAAGAGGGCTAGGACATGAAGAACGAATGGACAGCAATATTCCAACTCGCAGAGTCTTCAATTTCCACCCAGACGTCGGACGCAGTAGAGGAAAACCTCGCTTAAAGTGGCGCGCACAACCGACCTCAACCAACTTGGAGTGCGCAACTGAAGTCAGCCGTTTATTTATAGCTTTCACATCGACGTTCGTAAACAGCGCCTTCCAACCTCAGTAGAGAGATTCCACCTCCGTAAGACGTCTTGGTACATCACAAATGTTTTCCGTATCGTAGATAATGAATTAAAACATCAAACAGCACCACAAACAGATGAATCGCCATCGCCAATAACATAAAAAATCATTGCAAACGTTAGTTTTTACAAACAAATAAAAAAGTTTTATCATTCAGCTATGAGAACTAATAGGTAAAGGCAAGGAGATCTATAAACACATACCCTTCTGCATCATACATTGAATAGGGAGCAAAGTGCATTATTTCTGGTGGACAATAACTTTTTTTCATATTCTCTTCGGCTTGGACCCACATTCGGTTTTCATTTATATTAATGAATTGTTGACCACTTGGCCGAAGCCTGTGCTGTATAAGATGTGGTATTGCCAAGCGAGTGATTCGCATCCTGTGAAAATGCCACTACGGAATAGGCGGGAGACCCTATTAAGGAGGAATTTTACGACCACTTACAGTTAACCCAAGGGGACTCTCCTGAATAGGGGAATTTCAATGCGAAAATCAACAAGGAAAACATTTTCGGAGCGTTAGTTGAAAATCACAGCCGACGAACTGTGATCAGGTTGCAACGACTTTGTGTCCACAAAGTTACCTGACTATCTCCAGGTTGGTCATAAGTTGGTTGGCCGAGTTTGTATGTTTCCGGTTACGATTTTGATTGGCTCCTGCATCTTTTTTTTAATCAAGGCTCATTATTTCTTCTCGGTTTGAACAGATATTAATAAGCGTGTATGCACGCCGAAGGTAGCGTTTTCCATAACCACAAATCCTCCCAGTTCTCAGCCTATATTCAGGCCCTAGCCTATCAGTTTGGCATTGGTGGCATCTTGCAACGTAACAGGCACTTTGGGCTGCACTGTTTCTCAGTCCCACTTTTAGTATGTGTGGAGTTACATGTACGATCGCCGTTAGAACAAACTAAAATCGATTGGCACCATGAAAAATAAACCTACTGATGTACTCATACAATCTGAAAGGAAGTAAAGTAAAGGAACCAAATGCAGTCGTCCTTTTTCCACAGCATGTTCTAAGAGCCTATTGATGCTAGCGCCAGAACAGCATCGGACTTTCTACCTATTTATCTGGAGACAGCTTCATCGGTAATAATCGGCTTCTGTCTTTCTATAGGCGTTTCGAAAGTCTCTTATCTAACTTAAGCCACAACATTCGGAAGCAAGCCGTTTTTTTTTTCGAATCGGTTGACATTTGCTGAAAGTGCAAAAATGATAGTGTGTGTGGAGAAGAATAATTCATAGGAATAGGCGCAGCAGATAGCAATCGGTTTGAAGCCAAGGATTTCCGTGCATGGGTGAACGCTTTGCACTGGTCGGGACACTCAATTCCAACGGACGTTTCAGCTAAATACAAGAGGTTTCAGATGTTTCATCTACACAATACAATCCGATGCAAGGAAGGATGATTTTGGGAATACAATGGCAAAAAATTTAACCACAATGAGTGCAAATTAACGTCTAATTTCCAATGTTTGTTATGATTTCAGTTATTTGTTCATCTGCCTTAGTGCCACCAAGGTATTTGTCAATGGATTCGTACACGCATTTCTCAGCAACTACTCCTCCATAACATACATTTAGATTGTTTGTTTCTTTCTTTCTAGTGAAGGGCGCATTTATTTTTTTTATTTTAAAGAAAAAACAATTTATTTAATATTTTGACAAGAATTTAATTGAATTGAATTTTATTGAGTCTTTTTTGGTATCGATAATATTGTTATATATGTTTTATTTTCGTTTTTCTTATATTTAAATAATATCTTCGCATGTTTTTAATTATTTTTTAATGCTACATGTATGAATTTTTATTGAGACTTGAGTTGCTTTACAATGATTTAGGTTCACAATTGTTGTGGAGATCTTAATTGCCGGCTTTGTATTTACCTGGCTAACACAAATTGATTCACTTATTCTATTTTAGGTTTGACAATTTTAATTTAAAAACTTGAAGTTAAATGAAGTTAAACTTGCTCAATAGTGGGTATGCCAAGGAAATTTCCGATATTTTGACAAGTCAATAGTTATTTGTATGTATGTAGGATCGAGAAAATAAAAGTGGTGACACTGTTCACTTTTTACATTATGATCGTTTCACCCGACAAACGCAGACAGTCTCTCTGAAGTCGTCAACCCAAGAAGACGTGTACTGTGTATTGATTTTAAGAACATATATGTAAAACTTTCATTCCTTACTTAAATATAATATATCAAGTATAAAATAGTGTTTTTGTTTTGAATTGAAACCCACATGTATGCATTCATGTATTTTATATAGTCTTTCATTTAACGGTTACATTTTTATACAAGCGTTTTTATTTTCATTTTAGCTTGTGTGAAATTCGGAGGCTAGAATGTATGGCCGTCCTGTTCTGTTGCTTATATCTTTATATACATTAGAGTGCCTACATGGCATGTCTTTTACTCTTATTTTACAAGGAGTAGCTCTTAACGTCGGAGCTATTTAATTTTAACTTTGAACGATATTTTCGTCTTATTCTACTTAACCTAACAACTGGTTTATATAATGATATTTTTCTTTTGACGCCAGCTAGTCTGGCTAGTTGTCTCTTTTCTGAGGTACTGACTGTTTGAATCGTATAATTGCGCGATGTTTCTTTTTTTGGTTCGTTTTGTTTTTAGCTTTTGACATTTGTATTGCGATATATTTTTTTTTCTTTTTTATTACATGAGATGTTCTTACATTCTAATTACAATGGTTGACCGAATAAAATAAAATACAATAATTTATGTTTTGCCGATCGATAACTATATATAACAATATATTGTTATTTAAATTTTACTTCTTATTTAGTTTTGTTTTTGTGAATTGTGGGAGAGTTTACCGGTTAGTCCCGGTTATGGACACTTACTGTGTTCAAGTAGAAACTGATTGCTCCATCTGCATTTGATAGGAGGTTTTCTGTTATAATACCTACAGGATATGGGTAGGGAGAGTCAGTCCAGGGTGTATCGCGTTAATTTGTGAAAATTTCTTAGAGCTGTTCTTAGCATGAAGGGTTTTAATTAGTTCGATCCTCCTGCTATGTTCGATTAAGGACTGAACGTTAAAAATTTATAATTTTAAAATCATTATATGGTACTAACTGTAAGTTGGTTGAGGAGAAACAAGTAGTCCAACCACTTTTGGGTAAAATTTACCTTAGCACAAACTCACTTTTTTGGCTTAAAAAAATTGTCTTCCCGTGCTGATCCTTTATCCGTTTTTAAAAATCATATTTAGTTCACAAGTTATGATTCACTTTTTTGGTTAAAAATCCATACACATTGTGTGTAGTTGGATTTTTTTTGCTGCTGCGGTGAACGCAGCATTTCCATGTTGAAAAAAACATACCAAATAAAAATATTTTAACAAACAAAACTGTTGACTAAGGCGCCTGCCTGATGACTTTACATACCCTGAGTGGAGCAACGAGGTTGTGTGAGCGTGAACTGTCCCCAGAAAGAGAGTTAAGATCCTTCCGCGAAGCGCGCCACCCAGAGTATCGTAAAAAAAAAACACAGTTGGACTTAGTCGCCTGCCTGACGATTTAACATACGCTGACCAGACAAACGAAGTTGAGTGAGCGTAGAAAGAGATTATATTTTTTTATCTGGCAGGGCTGCAGTGATGTTCTTCTTCTTAGCCTACCTGCCAACTACAATCCGGCTATTCTTTATAAATATTAATAAAGAATAGCCGGATTTTTTCTATTCATATTTTTGAGGATTTAATTTTTTTATCTGGCAGGGCTGCAGTGATGTTCTTCTTCTTAGCCTACCTGTCAACTACAATCCGGCTATTCTTTATAAATATTAATAAAGAATAGCCGGATTTTTTCTATTCATATTTTTGAGGATTTAATTTTTTTATCTGGCAGGGCTGCAGTGATGTTCTTCTTCTTAGCCTACTTGTCAACTACAATCCGGCTATTCTTTATAAATATTAATAAAGAATAGCCGGATTTTTCCTATTCATATTTTTGAGGATTTAATTCAATGCGCGTGAGATTTATTAAAATGGAATCCCCGAGGAAGATTAGGCTAGGCTAGGCTAGTTTCATTGATTTTTGTCTAGCATGTAATTTAGTTTTAAGTTGGATTAAAATAAAAATCAATAAAAAATAATAGCAATTACATATTTCGAGAATTATCAAGAAAATGGTGCAATATTTATAAAGAATAGCCGGATTTTTCCTATTCATATTTTTGAGGATTTAATTCAATGCGCTGGTGAGATTTATTTAAATGGAATCCCCGAAGAAGACTAGGCTAGGCTAGGCTAGGCTTGTTTTTCATGAATTTTTGTCTTGCATGAAAGTGAGTTTTTAGTTGGATTAAGACAAAAATCAATAAAAAAAATAATAGGAAATACATATTTTGAGAATTTTAAAGAAAATGGTGCAATATTTATAAAGAATAGCCGGATTTTTCCTATTAATATTTTTGAGGATTTAATTCTATGCGCTGGTGGGTTTATTTAAATGGAATCCCCGAAGAAGACTAGGCTAGGCTAGGCTAGGCTAGTTTTTCATGAATTTGGTCTAGCATGTAAGTTAGTTTTAAGTTGGATTAAAATAAAAAAGAATTAAAAAACAATAGGAAATACATATTTCGAGAATCATCAAGAAAATGGTGCAATATTTATAAAGAATAGCCGGATTTTTCCTATTCATATTTTTGAGGATTTAATTCAATGCGCTGGTTAGATTTATTTAAATGGAATCCCGGAAGAAGGCTAGGCTAAGCTAGGCTAGGCTAGTTTTTCATTGATTTTTGTCTAGCATGTAAGTTAGTTTTAAGTTGGATTAAAATAAAAATCCATAAAAAATAATAGGAAATACATATTTCGAGAATTATCAAGAAAATGGTGCAATATTTATAGCTCTTAACGTCGGAGCTATTTAATTTTAACTTTGAACGATATTTTCGTCTTATTCTACTTAACCTAACAACTGGTTTATATAATGATATTTTTCTTTTGACGCCAGCTAGTCTGGCTAGTTGTCTCTTTTCTGAGGTACTGACTGTTTGAATCGTATAATTGCGCGATGTTTCTTTTTTTGGTTCGTTTTGTTTTTAGCTTTTGACATTTGTATTGCGATATATTTTTTTTTCTTTTTTATTACATGAGATGTTCTTACATTCTAATTACAATGGTTGACCGAATAAAATAAAATACAATAATTTATGTTTTGCCGATCGATAACTATATATAACAATATATTGTTATTTAAATTTTACTTCTTATTTAGTTTTGTTTTTGTGAATTGTGGGAGAGTTTACCGGTTAGTCCCGGTTATGGACACTTACTGTGTTCAAGTAGAAACTGATTGCTCCATCTGCATTTGATAGGAGGTTTTCTGTTATAATACCTACAGGATATGGGTAGGGAGAGTCAGTCCAGGGTGTATCGCGTTAATTTGTGAAAATTTCTTAGAGCTGTTCTTAGCATGAAGGGTTTTAATTAGTTCGATCCTCCTGCTATGTTCGATTAAGGACTGAACGTTAAAAATTTATAATTTTAAAATCATTATATGGTACTAACTGTAAGTTGGTTGAGGAGAAACAAGTAGTCCAACCACTTTTGGGTAAAATTTACCTTAGCACAAACTCACTTTTTTGGCTTAAAAAAATTGTCTTCCCGTGCTGATCCTTTATCCGTTTTTAAAAATCATATTTAGTTCACAAGTTATGATTCACTTTTTTGGTTAAAAATCCATACACATTGTGTGTAGTTGGATTTTTTTTGCTGCTGCGGTGAACGCAGCATTTCCATGTTGAAAAAAACATACCAAATAAAAATATTTTAACAAACAAAACTGTTGACTAAGGCGCCTGCCTGATGACTTTACATACCCTGAGTGGAGCAACGAGGTTGTGTGAGCGTGAACTGTCCCCAGAAAGAGAGTTAAGATCCTTCCGCGAAGCGCGCCACCCAGAGTATCGTAAAAAAAAAACACAGTTGGACTTAGTCGCCTGCCTGACGATGTTCTGCAGTGATGTTCTTCTTCTTAGCCTACTTGTCAACTACAATCCGGCTATTCTTTATAAATATTAATAAAGAATAGCCGGATTTTTCCTATTCATATTTTTGAGGATTTAATTCAATGCGCGTGAGATTTATTAAAATGGAATCCCCGAGGAAGATTAGGCTAGGCTAGGCTAGTTTCATTGATTTTTGTCTAGCATGTAATTTAGTTTTAAGTTGGATTAAAATAAAAATCAATAAAAAATAATAGCAATTACATATTTCGAGAATTATCAAGAAAATGGTGCAATATTTATAAAGAATAGCCGGATTTTTCCTATTCATATTTTTGAGGATTTAATTCAATGCGCTGGTGAGATTTATTTAAATGGAATCCCCGAAGAAGACTAGGCTAGGCTAGGCTAGGCTTGTTTTTCATGAATTTTTGTCTTGCATGAAAGTGAGTTTTTAGTTGGATTAAGACAAAAATCAATAAAAAAAATAATAGGAAATACATATTTTGAGAATTTTAAAGAAAATGGTGCAATATTTATAAAGAATAGCCGGATTTTTCCTATTAATATTTTTGAGGATTTAATTCTATGCGCTGGTGGGTTTATTTAAATGGAATCCCCGAAGAAGACTAGGCTAGGCTAGGCTAGGCTAGTTTTTCATGAATTTGGTCTAGCATGTAAGTTAGTTTTAAGTTGGATTAAAATAAAAAAGAATTAAAAAACAATAGGAAATACATATTTCGAGAATCATCAAGAAAATGGTGCAATATTTATAAAGAATAGCCGGATTTTTCCTATTCATATTTTTGAGGATTTAATTCAATGCGCTGGTTAGATTTATTTAAATGGAATCCCGGAAGAAGGCTAGGCTAAGCTAGGCTAGGCTAGTTTTTCATTGATTTTTGTCTAGCATGTAAGTTAGTTTTAAGTTGGATTAAAATAAAAATCCATAAAAAATAATAGGAAATACATATTTCGAGAATTATCAAGAAAATGGTGCAATATTTATAAAGAATAGCCGGATTTCTCCTATTAACATTTTTGAGGATTTAATTCCATGCGCTGGTGAGATTTATTTAAATGGAATCCCCGAAAGCACAAAAGCAGAGCAAATTGCATCTATTACCTGTGAATATGTTAATTGGTACCATCAAGCGAATGATAGAAACTGTCCGTTGTTTCGTCGAAAAGTAAATGTGCTCAAGGAAATAACTCAATACTAGCAATTTTAATGAAATTTTTTTTAAAATTTTAACAGAAGATAAATTCTTGTTTCGATCCGGATGCGCTGTTTTTGTGTCAATCGGTTGAGAATGATATATCAAAATATGATAAATCCATGCCTGCATACTATTTGATTTTTGAATGTATGCTATTGTATGGGGTTACCTGCTTGGTTGACGGAAATTTGGTATAATTCTCACGTTCGCAGTGTCTATACTGATTTCATCACAGGGTTTTTGTCTGTTGTGGAATTCCAACGACGATCGGGTGATGCAAGCACGTTTTTGGGTAACACGTGGATAAACCTAGCGGTAACTCTTTCTATCTATGATATACGAAAGATAATAATGTTACTCTTTGCAGGAGACGACCACACCATTTTTGGTGATTTTCCCAAGGCTCCTGTATCCGGGTTATTTGCTGACTTGTTCAATTTTGAAGCAAAGACTCTCACACATTTTGAAAATCCGTACTTTTGTGGGAAGTTTTTGTTACACGCCTCCCCGTACGTATACGTTGTGCCTGATCCTATTCGAGCTGTGACGAAACTTGGACGAAGAGACTTACGTAACGTCGAACATGTTGAACAATACAGAGTTTCTATGAGTGACGTATTGACCCCCTTAAACAATTCCCATATTGTGTGTCAGTTAAATAGGGCTATCACTGAAAGGTATAAGACCGAGATTTCTGATCATCAACCACTAATAAACTCGTTATTATACCTAGCGAATAATAAGGAAGAGTTTCACAAGCTGTTTTTCAGTTTTCCTGAATCTGTAAGTCTGCAGTGAAAGCACCCACTGATCCTTCTGATGCCACTAAATATCAGAGTGTACAAACTATAGCTTTTCAACCTAAGGATGTGAACATAATTTTTTGTCCTATTTTTGTCATAATTCGTGATAGATTGCTAAGTGTTTTGGATAAAAAAACTCGTAATGTACACTTGTATGTCTCATGATGAAATTGGACATATAGGTACTGACAAAATGATTGAATTGATATCAAAAAGTTATTGGTTTCCGAAAATAAGGAAAAAGATAGACAAACACATAAAAAATTGTTTGAAATGTATAGTTTACTCGTCTAAGCACGGTAAAGAAGAAGGTTTTCTTCATAGTATTCCCAAAGGAAACGTTCCATTTGAAGTAGTACATATAGATCACTACGGACCTGTAGATCATTCCAGGTCACAAAAAAAGCATATATTAGTGGTGATTGATGCATTCACAAAGTTTGTCCGACTATATCCGACCAAGACCACTAATACGAAGGAAGTTATAAAAGCTTTGACAGAATATTTTAGATCTTATAGTCGCCCCAAATGCATAGTTTCAGACAGAGGGAGTTCGTTCACGTCTAACGATTTTCAAAATTTTATGTCAGAAAATGGTGTACGACACATACAGGTTGCAACAGGATCGCCACAAGCAAATGGTCAAGTAGAAAAAGTAAACAAAAGTATAGGTCCAATGATAGCAAAATTAGTCAAACCAGAAGAAGGGGTCTATTGGGATCACATATTAGAGACAGTTGAATATGCGTTAAATAACACAGTACATAGAACAATAGGACAACACCCAAGTATATTATTGTTTGGTGTAGATCAAAAAGGAGAAGTGATAGACGAACTTAGAGAAAATTTAGAAGAAACTAAGCAAATGATAGTTAAAACAGATCGTAACGAAGTAAGAAAAAAGGCAGTTTTACGACAAGAACGTTCGCAAGAATATAATAAAAAATACGTTGATAAAAAACGTCAAAAGCCAACCAGATACGAAATAGGAGATTTTGTACTAGTTAAGAATTTTGACTCACATCCTGGTGCGTCGAAAAAACTGATACCAAAATTTAAAGGTCCGTACCAAGTAACTAAAATTTTAAGAAACGATCGTTACATAGTTAAAGATGTTGATAATTTCCAGCAGTCTCGTTTACCGTACCAAGGAGTTTGGGCGGTTGCCAATATGCGCCCCTGGTTCAAAGGAAGTCGCGATAACAAATGTTAAACGACGTTTTAAGGTTGTCGTGTTACGCTATAGATCAGGTGATCTAGCTGGTTAGGATGGCCGAGTTGTAGTAGTATATGTATTGACTAGACGGTCTCAACCATTACCAATACAAGTAGTTGTGTACATACGTATACTTATATATAATACTATACCATTTGTCACCCTTGTCCATTATATTTAGCGTTGTATGTAAATGGCAAATCACCATGAACAACACTAAGATAGATATAGAATACACTAATGTATATGTATATAGTCACTCTTATAAGTCACGTATAAATAGTCCCCACATATGTAAATATATCCCATACACATGTTTCCCTAGTATTAAGTATCAGAAATAAAGAGAAGAGTCAGTTCGATTCTGACGTGCAATAAGTGCAGATGCATTTTATTTTAAAGGAAAACGCGCAATTCCAACTAGAGTCTCGGGCTACATTGAGTTTATGATAAATAAAACTTTGATGTTCTTGCCGTCTCTGAAACTCATCTGACAGAGGACATCAAAAATAGTGAAATCAGTCTTCCACCCTACATTAATCCGTTGCGTTGCGATAGTACAAGCAGTCATACAGGCGGTGTCGTATTTTATATTAAAAAGAGTCTACGGTACATAATTATTAGTGAAATACATATGTCGAAAAGTTATCAATTAAAAGTGTAACGTTTGCCTAAGACACCGAACCACGATCGACTTTGCGAACAGACCTTAGCGACTTATCTGTCATTGTATGTTTGCCCCTGGCTGTCATCAAACATTTGTCCATTTGCCGCCATTTTTCAGTCGTCAACCAAGCAAGTCGGTCGTGGATAAAGTGCCAGCAAGTGAGTATGGATAAACATGAATTTGCCATATATATATGAATAATGTAATTTCAGAAAATAAACCTCCAAATTGGAATTTACCAACGTGGTGTTCTTTTTGGCATTTTTGTTTAAACGGTTGACGACAACATATTCCAATGAAAGTGTGGTGTTTATCTTACGACGTCTTAACAAATGCATTTAAAGAAACTCTAGCGATTTTCTACAGATCTCCAAGTAGTTCTGAACGTGAATTTTGTACGACATTCTCAAATTGGCTTGATATGATATTGCATACAAATTCCGATATAACCATTTTCGGGAACTTTAACATAAATGTTCTTAATATGGACAATACTTATACCAAAGTTTTACATCAAATTTTAATTCAAAACAACTCAAAACAAGTGATAAATACACCAACGAGGATCTCTGAGCACACGAGGTCATTAATAGACTTTGTTATATGCTCCAGAGAGAAATATATTTGGGCAGATAAAGATAATAGCGGTTAAAGTACTGGTACTTAATAAAAAAGCTATGAACGATAAAAAAATACATCGACCTATTCAAATATAATAAAATCCAATTTAGAGCCCTTCTTATTGAAAAATGTGAACATTTAGATATTAATAATGACTTTAACTTAATATCGTTAATACTACAAGATAATCTAATATACTGTGCCAACAAACAAAAACAAAAAAAGACCAAAGTGCAAGTTAACACGATCACCTAGACGCAACCCGAAATATGTATCGGCATGAACAAACCTATTCCCAGATGAGTCAGCAGTTTATTGGAGCATTTACCCCAATGCATGCGCGAGGTAATTGACACCGAATCGGATGCACGCGCATTACAAAGAATAACGGAGCAGCTCAAATTGGTGGTAACCAATTCTGAGAGCTGGGTTAGGGTTTATGAAAGTATTGTTAGTCTAGATTTGGAGTCGGAGCCTGTCGGAATAAACTTTTGTAACGTACTGATCGTTTTGTTTTATTTGTTGAATAGGAAGTCGAACCGCTGGGCCCGCCCCTTGGCGGGCGATCGATTTTTTTTGGAGTCCTCCTACAGAATACCTTTTAATTTTTTTATCTGGCAGGGCTGCAGTGATGTTCTTCTTCTTAGCCTACTTGTCAACTACAATCCGGCTATTCTTTATAAATATTAATAAAGAATAGCCGGATTTTTTCTATTCATATTTTCGAGGGTTTAATTCAATGCGCTGGTGAGATTTATTTAAATGGAATCCCCGAAGAAGACTAGGCTAGGCTAGGCTAGGCTTGTTTTTCATGAATTATTGTTTAGCATGTAAGTTAGTTTTAAGTTGGATTAAAATAAAAATCAATAAAAAATAATAGGAAAAACATATTTCGAGAATTATCAAGAAAATGGTGCAATATTTATAAAGAATAGCCGGATTTTTCCTATTAAAATTTTTGAGGATTTAATTCCATGCGCTGGTGAGATTTATTTAAATGGAATCCCGGAAGAAGGCTAGGCTAGGCTAGGCTAGTTTTTCATTGATTTTTGTCTAGCATGTAAGTTAGTTTTAAGTTGGATTAAAATAAAAATCAATAAAAAATAATAGGAAATACATATTTCGAGAATTATCAAGAAAATGGTGCAATATTTATAAAGAATAGCCGATTTTTCCTATTCATATTTTTGAGGATTTAATTCAATGCGCTGGTGAGATTTATTTAAATGGAATCCCCGAAGAAGACTAGGCTAGGCTAGGCTAGGCTTGTTTTTCATGAATTTTTGTCTTGCATGAAAGTGAGTTTTTAGTTGGATTAAGATAAAAATCAATAAAAAAATAATAGGAAATACATATTTTGAGAATTTTAAAGAAAATGGTGCAATATTTATAAAGAATAGCCGGATTTTTCCTATTCATATTTTTGAGGATTTAGTTCAATGCGCGTGAGATTTATTTAAATGGAATCCCCGAGGAAGATTAGGCTAGGCTAGGCTAGTTTCATTGATTTTTGTCTAGCATGTAATTTAGTTTTAAGTTGGATTAAAATAAAAATCAATAAAAAATAATAGCAAATACATATTTCGAGAATTATCAAGAAAATGGTGCAATATTTATAAAGAATAGCCGATTTTTCCTATTCATATTTTTGAGGATTTAATTCAATGCGCTGGTGAGATTTATTTAAATGGAATCCCCGAAGGAGACTAGGCTAGGCTAGGCTAGGCTTGTTTTTCATGAATTTTTGTCTTGCATGAAAGTGAGTTTTTAGTTGGATTAAGATAAAAATCAATAAAAAAAATAATAGGAAATACATATTTTGAGAATTTTAAAGAAAATGGTGCAATATTTATAAAGAATAGCCGGATTTTTCCTATTCATATTTTTGAGGATTTAGTTCAATGCGCGTGAGATTTATTTAAATGGAATCCCCGAGGAAGATTAGGCTAGGCTAGGCTAGTTTCATTGATTTTTGTCTAGCATGTAAGTTAGTTTTAAGTTGGATTAAAATAAAAAAGAATTAAAAAACAATAGGAAATACATATTTCGAGAATCATCAAGAAAATGGTGCAATATTTATAAAGAATAGCCGGATTTTTCCTATTCATATTTTTGAGGATTTAATTCAATGCGCTGGTGAGATTTATTTAAATGGAATCCCGGAAGAAGGCTAGGCTAAGCTAGGCTAGGCTAGTTTTTCATTGATTTTTGTCTAGCATGTAAGTTAGTTTTAAGTTGGATTAAAATAAAAATCCATAAAAAATAATAGGAAATACATATTTCGAGAATTATCAAGAAAATGGTGCAATATTTATAAAGAATAGCCGGATTTCTCCTATTAACATTTTTGAGGATTTAATTCCATGCGCTGGTGAGATTTATTTAAATGGAATCCCCGAAAGCACAAAAGCAGAGCAAATTGCATCTATTACCTGTGAATATGTTAATTGGTACCATCAAGCGAATGATAGAAACTGTCCGTTGTTTCGTCGAAAAGTAAATGTGCTCAAGGAAATAACTCAATACTAGCAATTTTAATGAAATTTTTTTTAAAATTTTAACAGAAGATAAATTCTTGTTTCGATCCGGATGCGCTGTTTTTGTGTCAATCGGTTGAGAATGATATATCAAAATATGATAAATCCATGCCTGCATACTATTTGATTTTTGAATGTATGCTATTGATGGCTATGGGGTTACCTGCTTGGTTGACGGAAATTTGGTATAATTCTCACGTTCGCAGTGTCTATACTGATTTCATCACAGGGTTTTCGTCTGTTGTGGAATTCCAACGACGATCGGGTGATGCAAGCACGTTTTTGGGTAACACGTGGATAAACCTAGCGGTAACTCTTTCTATCTATGATATACGAAAGATAATAATGTTACTCTTTGCAGGAGACGACCACACCATTTTTGGTGATTTTCCCAAGGCTCCTGTATCCGGGTTATTTGCTGACTTGTTCAATTTTGAAGCAAAGACTCTCACACATTTTGAAAATCCGTACTTTTGTGGGAAGTTTTTGTTACACGCCTCCCCGTACGTATACGTTGTGCCTGATCCTATTCGAGCTGTGACGAAACTTGGACGAAGAGACTTACGTAACGTCGAACATGTTGAACAATGCAGAGTTTCTATGAGTGACGTATTGACCCCCTTAAACAATTCCCATATTGTGTGTCAGTTAAATAGGGCTATCACTTAAAGGTATAAGACCGAGATTTCTGATCATCAACCACTAATAAACTCGTTATTATACCTAGCGAATAATAAGGAAGAGTTTCACAAGCTGTTTTTCAGTTTTCCTGAATCTGTAAGTCTGCAGTGAAAGCACCCACTGATCCTTCTGATGCCACTAAATATCAGAGTGTACAAACTATAGCTTTTCAACCTAAGGATGTGAACATAATTTTTTGTCCTATTTTTGTCATAATTCGTGATAGATTGCTAAGTGTTTTGGATAAAAAACTCGTAATGTACACTTGTATGTCTCATGATGAAATTGGACATATAGGTACTGACAAAATGATTGAATTGATATCAAAAAGTTATTGGTTTCCGAAAATGAGGAAAAAGATAGACAAACACATAAAAAATTGTTTGAAATGTATAGTTTACTCGTCTAAGCACGGTAAAGAAGAAGGTTTTCTTCATAGTATTCCCAAAGGAAACGTTCCATTTGAAGTAGTACATATAGATCACTACGGACCTGTAGATCATTCCAGGTCACAAAAAAAGCATATATTAGTGGTGATTGATGCATTCACAAAGTTTGTCCGACTATATCCGACCAAGACCACTAATACGAAGGAAGTTATAAAAGCTTTGACAGAATATTTTAGATCTTATAGTCGCCCCAAATGCATAGTTTCAGACAGAGGGAGTTCGTTCACGTCTAACGATTTTCAAAATTTTATGTCAGAAAATGGTGTACGACACATACAGGTTGCAACAGGATCGCCACAAGCAAATGGTCAAGTAGAAAAAGTAAACAAAAGTATAGGTCCAATGATAGCAAAATTAGTCAAACCAGAAGAAGGGGTCTATTGGGATCACATATTAGAGACAGTTGAATATGCGTTAAATAACACAGTACATAGAACAATAGGACAACACCCAAGTATATTATTGTTTGGTGTAGATCAAAAAGGAGAAGTGATAGACGAACTTAGAGAAAATTTAGAAGAAACTAAGCAAATGATAGTTAAAACAGATCGTAACGAAGTAAGAAAAAAGGCAGTTTTACGACAAGAACGTTCGCAAGAATATAATAAAAAATACGTTGATAAAAAACGTCAAAAGCCAACCAGATACGAAATAGGAGATTTTGTACTAGTTAATAATTTTGACTCACATCCTGGTGCGTCGAAAAAACTGATACCAAAATTTAAAGGTCCGTACCAAGTAACTAAAATTTTAAGAAACGATCGTTACATAGTTAAATATGTTGATAATTTCCAGCAGTCTCGTTTACCGTACCAAGGAGTTTGGGCGGTTGCCAATATGCGCCCCTGGTTCAAAGGAAGTCGCGATAACAAATGTTAAACGACGTTTTAAGGTTGTCGTGTTACGCTATAGATCAGGTGATCTAGCTGGTTAGGATGGCCGAGTTGTAGTAGTATATGTATTGACTAGACGGTCTCAACCATTACCAATACAAGTAGTTGTGTACATACGTATACTTATATATAATACTATACCATTTGTCACCCTTGTCCATTATATTTAGCGTTGTATGTAAATGGCAAATCACCATGAACAACACTAAGATAGATATATAATACACTAATGTATATGTATATAGTCACTCTTATAAGTCACGTATAAATAGTCCCCACATATGTAAATATATCCCATACACATGTTTCCCTAGTATTAAGTATAAGAAATAAAGAGAAGAGTCAGTTCGATTCTGACGTGCAATAAGTGCAGACGCATTTTATTTTAAAGGAAAACGCGCAATTCCAACTAGAGTCTCGGGCTACATTGAGTTTATGATAAATAAAACTTTGATGTTCTTGCCGTCTCTGAAACTCATCTGACAGAGGACATCAAAAATAGTGAAATCAGTCTTCCACCCTACATTAATCCGTTGCGTTGCGATAGTACAAGCAGTCATACAGGCGGTGTCGTATTTTATATTAAAAAGAGTCTACGGTACAGAATTATTAGTGAAATACATATGTCGAAAAGTTATCAATTAAAAGTGTAACGTTTGCCTAAGACACCGAACCACGATCGACTTTGCGAACAGACCTTAGCGACTTATCTGTCATTGTATGTTTGCCCCTGGCTGTCATCAAACATTTGTCCATTTACCGCCATTTTTCAGTCGTCAACCAAGCAAGTCGGTCGTGGATAAAGTGCCAGCAAGTGAGTATGGATAAACATGAATTTGCCATATATATATGAATAATGTAATTTCAGAAAATAAACCTCCAAATTGGAATTTACCAACGTGGTGTTCTTTTTGGCATTTTTGTTTAAACGGTTGACGACAACATATTCCAATGAAAGTGTGGTGTTTATCTTACGACGTCTTAACAAATGCATTTAAAGAAACTCTAGCGATTTTCTACAGATCTCCAAGTAGTTCTGAACGTGAATTTTGTACGACATTCTCAAATTGGCTTGATATGATATTGCATACAAATTCCGATATAACCATTTTCGGGGACTTTAACATAAATGTTCTTAATATGGACAATACTTATACCAAAGTTTTACATCAAATTTTAATTCAAAACAACTCAAAACAAGTGATAAATACACCAACGAGGATCACTGAGCACACGAGGTCATTAATAGACTTTGTTATATGCTCCAGAGAGAAATATATTTGGGCAGATATAGCTCCGGGATTAAAAGTTGATGATTATGATGTAATAGCGGTTGAAGTACTGGTACTTAATAAAAAAGCTATGAACGATAAAAAAATACATTGACCTATTCAAATATAATAAAATCCAATTTAGAGCACTTCTTATTGAAAAATGTGAGCATTTAGATATTAATAATGACTTTAACTTAATATCGTTAATACTACAAGATAATCTAATATACTGTGCCAACAAACAAAAACAAAAAAAGACCAAAGTGCAAGTTAACACGATCACCTAGACGCAACCCGAAACATGTATCGGCATGAACAAACCTATTCCCAGATGAGTCAGCAGTTTATTGGAGCATTTACCCCAATGCATGCGCGAGGTAATTGACACCGAATCGGATGCACGCGCATTACAAAGAATAACGGAGCAGCTCAAATTGGTGGTAACCAATTCTGAGAGCTGGGTTAGGGTTTATGAAAGTATTGTTAGTCTAGATTTGGAGTCGGAGCGTGTCGGAATAAACTTTTGTAACGTACTGATCGTTTTGTTTTATTTGTTGAATAGGAAGTCGAACCGCTGGAAGGAAGTTCGATTTTTTTTGGAGTCCTCCTACAGAATACCTTTAACTGGCGCCCGAGCAGGGACCGGCTTAAAATTCGTGTAACACAAGGTAATCTGGCAATGATGTCTCCTGAGAAGGAGAAATAAGCGAGACAACAGATGTATACGATCGCTAGATACATTTTGTTGAATAATGGTCGAGTTAGAATTCAAATAAATTCCTTTAAAATTAACTATTTTACCGAGTTTAATTTACTTTGAAAGTTTGATTGTTTATTAAACGTTAAAGTTCAGAAGTGGGATAAGACCTAACTAAGTTAAGTTGATTCTTTTATATACATTCGATTGATACCTTGTATGTGAGTAATATAGTATTTTGTGTTTGCGATTGTGCTCGGAGCGTAGTTTAGCTTGAATTGTTTGTATTTCGTATTTCAAGAAAATTGGGTTTTGTGCCACCGAAGTGTTCAATTTTATATGTATATATATATATATATGGTTGTTGAAATCAGGGGCGATTCCTCTCAGTTAGCTAGTTTAGCGGCGCTAAACCAAGAATTTAAATAAATAAATTCTTTGAAATCGAATGACAAGGTTAAAGTAATTATGAATAATAATTTCCATAATAAATGGCATACTAAATAACAAAACTACCTATTTACAAATCATATTTTCCTACACACAACACAATACTCAGATACAAAAAATTTCCTTTCAAATATTCTTTAGCTTTAAAATTTGCGATATACAAAACATACCCAATTTCCTGCCTGCACTACACACAGCATACACACAATCCAAAACTCCCTTAAAAAATACTCTCTCGCTTGTAGCTTTAGCCGTTTAGAGTACTCTGTACTCTGTCTGCATCTGTACGTGTTTAGCAAGCAGAATGCAGATTGCAGATGCATTTTGTGGGTTCTCTTTATTTGTACTTTCGTGTCGGATGTTTCTCTTCATAGAGAAATTGCATTAAGACGCATTGTCGCAGTGTGTTTACTTGTGTCGTTATTTGTTTGAAATTGAACATTGTTATTAATTCTCAAAAGTGCAGTGCGAAACTATTTAATATAGGTATTATTTTATACATTTTGCGTGGATTATAAATGTGAGTAAATAATATATTTGAAGTGCTTTGGAATAAGAGAGTGCTCTTGTTTTTTATTATTTGTGAAAAGTGATATAAAAGTAATGCAAATGGCTAAAAATACCTATGGATTATAGTGAAATATTCATTATTTGTATAAAAAAGTTAACGTGAAATTTTATTTGCATTGTTAAATGAACACTCTTCGTTTTGTTTTGATGATAAAACAATGTTTAAAATCAATATATTTTTTCGTTTAATTGGTTTTGAAGATTTTGATCATCCAGTACCTACGAAAAATTGATTTGATGAATGAATTTGAAAATTAACAGTAAAATTTTGGTCATTTGCTTGCACTTTTTTTTTAAATTACGGCGGCCAAAAAAATGTTCTTCATAACATTTTGAAATAATCTTGTAGGAGTTGTTCTCTTCTTTTTGAAACTGCTCATACTTCAAAGCAAATGCTATGTTTTTATTTATTTGTTTCATATTACATATTTGAATAGGAAAAGGTACCTTTTTATTAATATTAATATGTAATAGGATTTTTATTTTGGTAGGAAATAAAATGGAATCTGCAACAATAACTACTCAAACAAAATCTATAATTGAAGATCTATTGGATAAACCATTTGCAACGAGATCGTTTTCGGAAAAAAATTTTATTATTAAAAATGGACGCCCGTGCCCAAAACTATCAGGTTTAAAATCAACGCACAAGGAACGTAATAGAGAGTATACTAGAAACTTTAGTGAAAATCAGTTTTCCCTCTACCCATGGTTAGCTGGACGTGAAAATAAAAATAAACTTTTTTGTTGGCTTTGTTTGCTATTCTCCGGAATTCATTCTGTCTGATATTCATCGGGTGTTAACAATCTGAATACTCTAACCACACTTCAAAAAAAAAACACAAACAAAGCGCATCCCATTTACAATGTGTGTTTAAACTAGCTCGATTTGGTGAAAGTAGGATAGACGAAGCTTTAAGCTCCCAGTTAAAAACTGCTAACACTCAACATAACATCCAGGTTGCGAAAAATCGTGAGGTACTCAAACGCCTAATAGATGTGACATGTTATCTCGCAAACCAGGAGTTATCATTTAGAGGCCATAATGAATCTGCTTTGTCTTTAAATCGAGGAAACAACATTGAGCTTTTAAATTTATTGAAACAATACGACCCTATACTATCACAGCACCTTGAAACGGCAACGGTTTTTAAAGGTATGTACCTCAATGGCGATTCAAAATGATTTGATCAAAGCGGTTGGTGAGCTTTTAAAAAGTCATATTTCAAAAACAATTAAGCAGTCAGAGTTTGTCGCAATAATACTTGACGAGACTTCTGATATTCAAATGAAATCTCAACTATCCGTTGTATTTCGGTATTACTTTAATAAGAAAATTCTTGAAAAGTTTGTTGGACTTATCGATGTAAGCTCTGGGCGAACAGCAGAAGATTTGTTTCAATTAGTTAGAGCTCTGTTGGAAAAATATGAAATAAAAGATAAACTTGTAGCCCAGACTTACGACGGGGCTTCCGTTATGAGTGGTCATTTGAATGGACTTCAAATGAAAGTTAAGAACGTATGTCCCAATGCTGTATTTGTCCACTGTTATGCACACGTATTGAATTTAGTCCTGTCTCAAGGATTAAACAATATAAGAGAGTGCAGGATTTTTTTTAGCACTTTGAATGGCATCGCAACGTTTGCATCTCAATCAAGCAAAAGGACATATGCTCTTAAAGAATTTTTAAAAAGAAAAATTCCATCGTTAGCCACGACTAGATGGTGCTTTAGTTCACGACTTGTCAATGTTGTCTACTCGTACGCCGAAAACATTCAGCAATATTATGAAAGTATTCAAACTGATGAGACAAATACATGGGAAAGTAGTAATCGGATGGCTGCATCAGGTTACTGTAAATTTTTGAAAAGCTTTGAAACTGTTTTTCTTTTAAATGTTTTAACTGTTTTCACACACAGATGTACTTTTCAATACATTACAAAATGCCAATATAGATATTGTTTTTTGTATAAACCAAATAAAAAAGCTTAATGAATTTCTAATAATTCCAAGAAACGAAGGGTTTCAGGAAATTTGGCAATCAACATTGCAGGCTGTGCCATCACATGCTGACAAACGAAAAGTTCGAAAAGATCAATTTGATACAGATGAAACCAAATACAGAAAATTATTCTTTGAAATAGTTGACAATTTAAGTATGCAGATATCAGAAAGGTCTGCATCCTTTGAAAAAAAAATTTAGTAACTATCGTCAAAAAAACAATTTTCCTGAAGAATTAATTAAAAATCTAATAGAAAGCTACCCGAACATGTTTGAATTCACTCAATCAAAGAATGAATTGACTGTTTTTTATCAAAACACAGACGCTGTACAGCCAACAGGTACAACATCTGCAGGATCGTTAAAAACTGCAACACCATTTGATGTCTTGCTCTGGATGGAGACAAACATCACCGACAGTTTTGAGCAGGTGTACAAGCTGGAAAAACTTATATGTACAGTACCAGCTACAACGGCGTCTGTAGAGCGCTCCTTTTCTGCATTGAAGAGGATAAAGACGTACCTTCGAAGCACTCAAGGTCAGGAGAGATTGAGCTATTTATCTCTCATGTCTATCGAGAAGGAAATTTTGAAAGAGCTGAAAGAAAGTGACGAATTTTATAATCGAGTCATCGAAAATTTTGTGACCGTTGACCGACGAACCGAGTTCATGTATCGATAAATGCTATTTATTTGATATTATTTATTTGTGTAGTACATTTTTCTTTGTCGTTTTTATAATTATCAATAAAATTAAAAAAATCACGATTTTTTTTTTTATTTTAAGCTTTCCCAAAGCACGCAGCTAATTCAATGCTTAAGGCCAGGAATCGCCACTGCACCTACCTCTCGTACAGGAGATTGATGATGGAGTAATAATACTCAACGATGCACCGAAGACAACTGTTACCGATCACGTTCAGTTAGAAGTGCAGGGAACATATCTAATGACATTTTCAAATTCAATAAAAGTTAACGACACCGTATACCGAATAAGGAAGAAAGCCGCTTATGTCGTACCGCATCCCCCAAAGGCTATTTCCGTAACGCACCTAGAGCACGAAACAAAACTATCGCTTCCATATTTGCATCATATTCATATCGACAACACAAATCATATCGAAACACTTAACGAAGAAATATCGGCTTAAAAAATTCTCTGACGCAACAGACAACATGCAGTCACATCAAACCAAATTGACTCCATAATAACACAAGTCAAGTGTCGAAACGAGGACGTGTCGAACTTAACAGGGGGAGGAGTAAACGCACGCGCACATCAACCAGACAGCAGAGTGAACTTGGCATAACCGGACACCGGACATTCCACCAGCACATTCCACTCCCAACACACGCTTTTCTCACACTACATTTCCTCACACTACATTCCCACACATAATCCAATCATATCACCATTACTGCATAATCAGCACCTTTTATCCATTCACCCCATGCACCGACCTATTCCCTTACGATGCACATTGTTCAAAAAGATAAAATTACTTTAAGGTAGAATTAATTTATGAAGAAATAAATCAGTGAGGAATTGAACCTGAAAGGAAAAAGTCGTTTTATTTACAAACGAGCTTTAATAATTTATACAAACGACATTGCCATCAAAATAAAGTTCCGATAAAAATAAACTTTATCGAATTCAAAACGCAAATTGCCAATGGAATGTTACATGTTGGACATCATGTTGATAAAAAAAAGAGAGGTATACCAAGTGTCACTTCCTCACCTGTCTCCGTTTCCAACAAAAGACGAAAGGAAATAACACAGCGGCCAATTTTAGATATTCAATACGATGGCATTTGTCATTGGCCGATTCCTATTGAAAATAAAGAAAGATGTAAGAACTGCAATGATAGGAAATCGTTTTCAAGGACAAAATGTCAAAAATGTAATGTTGCCTTATGTCTTACACGAAACAAAAACTGTTTTTTTTAAATTTCACAACAAAGACTGATGAAATTTGTGTAATATTAAAGTTTACGTTATTTTTTATTTAACTTTACACTAAAATTATTTATGAAGTAAGAACTAATTTAAATATTTTTCGATGTACATATACTTCTATGAAACAAATTCTTTAGTATAATACTTGAAAAGTCTGAATTAATAAATAGCAAGTCTGAATATACCTACAAACAATTTATTATAATATAGAGTGTATCATTTCGTTAATGGTTAACATGTTTTTTTTAAATAACAATATCTTTTTTATGTTCTTTTTGCTAATTTTAATAAAACTATATTTCCCAATGTAGCCATATGGCTACCATTTAGCCCACTCGATGACTCCCACCAAAAAAAATAATGATGCAGTTATCTTTAGAATACTAATATTATCCTGAAAAACATCAAACTTATTTTTTTACCCAAATATTAATAATTTGGGAAGGAAAGGATTAAGGTATTCAACGTGCTTCCAGTACCAACGCAACACAATACAAATTTTACCTTCATTGTCCCTTTATCGGACTACTTGTTAGTCAATCTTCAAGGTGATCGTTATTACATAATGACAAAGGTAGAATTTTCATCATGCAGACAGAGGTCTTCAAATATGTTTTGGTGTAATCTTGAACATCCCTTGTTTACATCTAGCGCTACAGTCAGTTCCTGTGAGATGAATATTCTTCAACATAAGCAGATTTTATCTACAACCTGTGTAACACGCATTGTTCCAACAAACACTTATTGGGTAAAAATGCATCATCCTAATACATGGATATTTAGTATGCCTAACGAAACTAATATTGATATAATATATCTAAGTCCAAAAGACTTAATGGAAGCGGGATATTACGACTACAACCCAATTGTATGATTAAGCAACAAAATATGATAATTATTGGAAAACAATCCATAACCACCAAATTCGACACTTCCTTCTTGCCAACACTTAATATTTCTGACCAATTGATTAATTTCAGACACACAAAAAATGAACCAATTGTTATCCAAACCGACGTATCAAATGATATCATCCAACTGGAGCATTCAATAAAGTACCAACAAGGCCAGGAAAAGATGTTAAAGGAACTGAAATACAATAAAATTGAACAGTATACCATCTTCGGCACCGTTACTACAATACTGATAATAGCTACTGTGTTATTCCTCCTGAGACAACATCACATTCAACACAGAAGACAACCACCACAAGCAGCAGTAAGAATGCACCGAGCCAGTAGCGTAAACGCACCTTCACAAGTCATTTTAGATGATGATGACTTTTGTGTAATTCCGATGTAAGGTGGCCGCAGCATGTTATGTCAACATAACAGAAGAATTTATTTGCAATTAATTTCGCTGTCACTTGACACACCTACACGCGAACGCGTTTTTTCAAAATTTAATAATAATTGAAGAATTTGTTAGTGTGTCAAATGACTTGCGAACTCATTGTAAATATTATTTGTAAGACAAGCACTTTGTGAGTATATAAGTTCATACTCATAAATAAATTAGTTCAGTTTTCATTAAGAAGCTCACCAAGAAAAACCATTTTTTTTTGTATAAGACTTCCCCCGATCAGTGGTAAGGGGTCAGACAAACAACTGTTGAAAAGTTTTAAAGTTTTACCGACGCTTTCAATTTTTGTCTTGACGAGCAAAATGCTCACTATTTAAGATATCCTAGTTATTTAAATGGAGGACCCTCAGTTAGACTAAATCAACCCGGAAACAATAATTACACGCAAGCCATACATAGGCCTATTCGACCTGAACAGATCTTAAATCAAACTAACAATCAAGAGTTTTTTAGTCCTATGAATCAACATCAAAAACAAACCCATTTTTGACGAAGCCATAAGTGAATCCACGGAACTTATTTATAAGTAGAGGAGGCCCCTCAAAAGATAAAGAAAACAGTGTAAGTTTACACATCGAAGCAGTCGCTCTGCAACCCATTACAAGTCCGCGACTTTTTTCGCTAAATCCTTCGAGAGGTACCCACTGACACAAAGACATGTCAGATACAACTGAACAAAGAGTTGGCAGCTCTATCCGCTCCCATAGAGGGCGAGGAATGGGAAGCACCCCTAATGGCTCAAGCCGTGGTGGATACACCACAGATAAATTACCGCACAGACGTCCCTTTCAGGCACGTGACCCACGTCAAGACACCATCTCAGATAAGCCACCGGCCCCTGCACACCCACCAACGACGTCAAGCTTAACTAAGAATGACCCGCTATCCGTCGATTCCTTCATACCGTAAAGTGCAGACTTATCTGAAGAACCCAATGACGAATTCATTTAAGCAGACGCTGATGCACTGCCAGGAATAGCAAAGATACTTTACTGCGCTCTTATGACGTGGGCTCGGATGTTAAAAATGCAGGAGATAAAAAAAACATCCATTGACCACACACGAACGCCAATTTATCCTGGATATCTATACCAGCAACTACGTGATCCCAAGATCACTCGAGTTACGTCGACCCCGTCTCCTAAACAAACCTATGGCATTCCAATAGATTGGATAGAATATTCGAAATGTAAGTCAAAACCATAAGTTCAACCGAGTTCATTCAAACTCAGTTGAAATATATAAAATGTAATAGAAAACCTTAAGTTCAACAGAGTTCATTTAAACTCAATCGAAATATATGAAATGTAATATGAAATCCGAAATTGCAATGTAGCAATAACTAATTAATAAGTAATCAATAAGTTATTGCAGGTATGGATAAACATTGTCAAGTTATTCTTAAGATTCAATTCAGACAATAAAGTCATTCTTTCACCGTATTATAAACGAACTTGTTTGTTTTATTTTACGAAGCAAGAACAAACTTAAGTTGCGCATCATCAAAGAGATAAAGACGAAATTAACAACGTATCCAGTACTGGCTTGCTGCGTGACTTCCGCCTTCTTTGTGGCCTGTTATGTCATCATCAAATTGAAACAACATCAGAAGAAAAAACGCAACCAACTTGACCTACAGAATGTCATTAAGGCTCTGGGAAAGACCGAGGACGATCTTAACTTAAGGAAGGGAGGAGTTAACGCGATGAAAATTATAGATGACCAAGCATCTCACCAGCGGTCATCGTCGCCATCAGACCCGCTAACCTTGAGGAGATCATCGTAGTCAGCGATGTACGAGGGAATAGCGTAACAGCATGGGACCTCGTTACATGATATCTTGCACAAGCGGCAAGATAAGCACTTCGTTCGAGTGTCACACAGTAGGGTTAGTTTAGAATTTAAGTTTTTACTACTTTCACTTCTCGCTTAAGCTCGCACAGAACAAGTTAAATAAATATTAAATAATACATTTGCGCAAACAAGTATTTTATTCGAACTTATATATAAGTTATAACTGTAAAAGAAGATAAACGAATATTTTAACTCATAATATGTTTTTATCAGAGAAGTCAGATATCATATTCATATAATATCCGACTCACATCCTATCTATCAGAGAAGCCAACTACGTTATTAAAATAAAACGATAAGACGACGAATAAATGCACGTCGACAGAAATTATAAAAGATAAACAAATAAGAAGTCAGATATCATATTCATATTATATCCGACTCACATCCTATCTATCAGAAACACAAGTCAATAAATACTGGTCATCTGCGATGTTCCAGATAGTTCTTAAACACCATCTACAGTGAATTCAATAAATCAGAGCTCAGCTCTGAATAATCATTTTTAAAAAGTGTTTTAGTTAAAAAGCATTTTAAATTGGCGCAGTCGGTAGGATACTCTTTTACATATGAGTATCCTTTGCGAAAAACAACCTACAAAATATTTTTAAAAATCGATCAACCCACGTAAGGGAAAAAGTCAGTATCGGTAGTAAAATATTTAAACCGCTATAGTGAAATTAAATTCGTTTGTAATAAACTCGATGCAAAAGAGTATTAATACGTTCGAAATAATAACTAACGACGGTATATTAAATCAATAGTTAAAAGAGAATAGCGGTACAAACATTGATCCAAAAACACTCAAAACCATTGCAAATATAATTCAGTGAAAAAAAACCTTTAACGAAAATAAAGACTCTTAAAATTACTTCAGTGAATACATTTAATCAGTTAGTAGTTCACGTCAACACACATGACCATACTACGAATTCCATAGAGGAAACTGATTTTCAAATAATAAAAAAAGTATATATATATATAATGCTGTAAAAACAACAGATGAGCGTCATCAAAAAATTCAAGGAAACAAAGAAGAATAACCCCAAGTATACGGGCGAAGAGTCATCTACCGAAGAGGAAGATACACACTTAAATAAAATAAGAAACACACCCATACCCGAATATTGTAAGTCTAACTTAGAATTTAAAAATATCGAAATAAATAAAAATATTGTAGAACCAAATTTAACAAATAAAAATATTACAAGTGAAAATATTGTAAATAGTTTGCCAAACTTTAAATCAGAAAAACCAAATAACAAAATGTCTCTAACACTAACTCTCGATCCATTAAAGTATATCGAGAAATTGAATACTTTTGATGGACGAGGAGAGGACTAATATACATTTATGGTAAACATAGATGGCATTATACCAACATTAGAAAAATATAATGACCAAAGTCAACAAATGTGTATTAATATCCTGAAGTCTAAACTAATTGGTAAAGCCAAAAGGTGCATAGAGATTCATGCCCATCTAACTACATGGGTAGATATCAAAGCACTACTCATTTCAAATTTTGGAGGTGTCAAAAGTTCCTTCCAATTGTATGACGAGTTACGACAAACTCCGTACAAAGGTAGTGTAATGAACTTTTATAATGACATCCAAAGGACACTGTGTGAACTGAACCAAAAAACAATTCAGGAAGAGAAACAATCTGAAATCCCTCACAATACTGAAACAGCCCTGAACATTTTCAAAGAACGTTTACCTGTTCATATGAGAACAGTTCTACTTGCCTTAAAACCATCAAATCTACAAGAAGCTTTACACGAGCTCACGCAAGCAGGTTTTATAGACGATAAATCTGAATTGACTCCCAAAAAAATTATTAGAAACCTCTAAAGTTACAACTAACCCTAAACATTACCAAAACCAAAACAATTTTATTCCCAAAAGTCCAGTACACATTAAACCCCCATTTAATCATAATCCCAATCCAAATTACAAGGGAAATAACTATAACCCAAATTAAAAACCCCCATCTAGGCAACACCAACCCATGGATATAGATCCAACGTCAAGTCAGCTCAAGAAAGTAACCGTAAATTATAATGAAAAAGATAAAAATAACCAGGATTTTTCCGTAACAGCCTCGGAAACCTATCCATCAGAGGAGACAAAAAACTCCCCTTTGTTAAGTTAGAAAAAAACAACCAAATACTTAGACTACTAAACGGCGGGAGTAACTATGACTTTCTTAATTTAAACTCGTCATCAAAATATATAAGAGAGTCATAGACGTGCCTATCACCACCTCCTCGTGGTTCCCGCCGGTAACGTGAAGTGTTGAAAATTTTGACACAACACGGCTAACGGTGAAGGCTTTTCGGTCTCTTAGGGTTGCCAGCCCTATTGACTTAAATTGTTGGCCCAAACTCAAACAACCAAAGCGTCGGATATAATATAAATAATAATGCAGTGGCCCTCAACCCTGCAAACCAACAACCGTCCCAACCCCAAACAACACATAACCAACACATCTGCGAGATATGCGGTCGAGACTTCTCGACAAAAACCGGTCTCGGACTGCACTCCAAAAGAGCACACCCTAACGAACACGACATAGCCAAAACAAGGATAGATATAAAAGCACGATGGAAGGAAGAAGAATGGCTGATGATGGCCAGGAAAGAAGCCGACCTGCAGACAGGAGGAGGCGTAAGGTTCATGAATCTAGAACTAGCAAAATATTTTACTGAACGGTCTCTCGAGGCCATAAAGAAGGCCCGCCAAAAAGCCGACTATAAACAAGCAGTTCAGAGATTCATGGTACCAAGCACCACCAATAGTCCAAGGGAAGACCTCCCAACTACCAGCAACACCATTCGGACTCGCCAAAGGGCTCCCCTGATACCAACATCTTCGGCACCCGCCACCACAGCCGTACCTCAGGTTAGGCCCCAACAGATCTCAACAGAACACCAACTTCTGCCCCAAACTGATGTCTTAGGAGACAATATTCTTTCTTTCATCAACAACCTGCCCCCTCTTCGTGGATCGCACCACAACGCTGAAACCCTGCATTCCATCTGCATCTCAGCAGCCATTGACGGCCGAACTAACTGTAGGATAAGGTTAGCTGCATACCTCAGGAACATCTTCCCACCACCACCAACTCCCAGAAATAGGACCCAGCACTCGACCAACCCCCGAAGACGCATGAATCGCAGGCAACAACGTCGCCACGATTACGCCACCACACAGCGCAACTGGGACAAACATCAAGGTCGATGCATAAAATCGATTCTCGATGGTCCTAACAACTCGAGGATGCCCCAAGAAGAAATAATGTCTCCCTATTGGAAGAACATCTTTACTTCGGAAAGCACCACAGCCCCACCCTACACGGACCTCAGACAGTCTCTAACCCAGATATGGGACCCCATTAATATGGAAGAAATTAAGAAATCTCGACCAGCCAGTTCTTCCGCACCAGGCCCTGACGGCATCACCCCTGCGCAAGTCAAGTTGATCCCAGCTTCGTTCCTAATTAGGATCTTCAACCTCCTTATGTGGACAGGATCGCTCCCGGATCAACTACTAAAATCCAGGACCGTTTTCATTCCGAAAACCCAAAACGCTAGTGAGCCAGGCGACTTCAGGCCCATAACAATCCCATCAGTGATAGTCAGACAACTACACAACATCTTAGCACGTCGACTATCACTTCACGTCACTATTGACTGCCGTCAGCGGGCCTTCATGCCAACAGACGGATGCAGAGACAACACCACGCTGGTCGATCTCCTATTAAAAGACCACGCCAACACCTTTCGGTCCCTATATCTCGCCACCCTCGACATAAGTAAAGCATTCGATTCCGTGTCCCACGAGACCATCTTTGGAACACTCGAATGCTACGGCCTTCCTGTCGATTTCGTCAACTACGTGAAACACCTTTACCGGTGTTCGTCCACGACCATAGTTGGCGATAACTGGGTCTCTGACGAGTTTATCCCCAGACGAGGAGTAAAACAAGGAGATCCACTTTCACCAATTCTGTTCAACTTAGTAATGGATCGCCTCCTCAAACGTCTCCCAACCGAAATAGGCTCCTACATAGGAACATCCAAATCTAACGCCCTTGCCTTCGCAGACGATCTGATACTGTATGCTTCCACACCAAAAGGACTGCAAACACTGCTAACCACTACGGAAAGTTTCCTAACATCGTGTGGCCTAGCAGTAAATATCTCCAAAAGCTACAGTATCAGCATCAAAGGACAACCTAAGCAGAAGAACCTTGTAGTAGAGCAAAGGAAGTTCACCATCGCCGGAAGGGAGATGCCAGCACTAAGGAGGACAGACACGTGGAGATACCTGGGGATAGACTTCACGGCGACAGGAAGGACCAAATACCGACCACACGAGGACCTGATGCCGAAACTGGAGAGACTGTCTGCAGCACCACTGAAGCCTCAACAACGCCTGCACGCCCTAAGGACGGTCCTTATACCACAACTCTACCACCGGTTGACGTTGGGGAACGTCATGATCGGATGTCTTAGGAAGACTGATATCCTCATCAGATCCATGGTGAGGAAATGGTTGGATCTTCCGAAAGACACGCCGATCTCCTTCATACATGCCTCCGTGGACGATGGAGGCCTAGGGATCCCGGCAACACGATGGACCGCTCCGCTTCTTCGTGTCAAGAGGCTTACAAACACCAAGCTACCCAATCTGGAGGACACCACACAGGCGAACACCTTCCTGGCACATGAAATTGATAGATATTGATACAAACCGACGGGAACAGCCTTGAGTCGAAAACCGAAATTGACAGATACTGGGCGCGCAAGCTCCACAACTCAATTGACGGCAGAGGACTTATCGAAGCACCCAAAATTAAACGCGCCCATCGATGGATTCGTGAACCCTCCAGATTGCTGAGCGGACGCGACTACGTCAACTGCATACGCCTGCGCATAAATGCCCTTCCAGCCAAATCCAGGACCACCAGAGGACGCGACCACATAGACCGATTCTGCCGAGCAGGGTGCAATGTACCGGAGACGACGAACCACATCCTCCAGCAATGTCACCGTAACCAAGGAAGCAGAATCGAACGTCACAATAGTGTTGTGAAATTCCTCAAAAGGACTTTGGACCAGAAGGGATTCGCCACACAGCTGGAGCCCCACGTTGCAACGAACGAAGGCCTTCGCAAACCGGACTTAGTTGCAACACTTGGAGAAAAGTGTGTGGTCATAGACGCGCAGGTAGTAACAGACGGCAGGAGTCTCGATGAAGCACATCAACGGAAAAAGGAGTACTACAACACCAGTGAGATCCGTGACTTTTTCCTCCATAACACCACGGCACAGGAAGTAGAGGTGCTCACAGTCACACTGAACTTGCGTGGGATCTGGAGCGAGAGATCCGCAAGCGAGCTCCTCTCCCTAAATCTGATTCGACCAGGGGACTTAGCACTTTTAAGTTGCAGAGTTGCTATCGGCGGTATAATAGCCTTCCGCCACTTGAACAATTATCTACCTCGCAGAGGCATAGGTTAGTGATGTTTTTCCCCCTCTATTTACCATCTGCTACCTCAAGAAGGTACAAATTCATACCGGCCACTTGATGGGTCCCCTCGAGGACCCCAACGTCGTATGAAAAAAAAAAAAAAAAAAAAATAGCCAAATGCCTCGTCATCTAATTAGTGACGCGCATGAATGGATTAACGAGATTCCTACTGTCCCTATCTACTATCTAGCGAAACGGCGGGAGTAACTATGACTCTCTTAATTTAAGCTCGTCATCAAAATAAATAAGAGAGTCATAGACGTGCCTATCACCACCTCCTCGTGGTTCCCGCCGGTAACGTGAAGTGTTGAAAATTTTGACACAACACGGCTAACGGTGAAGGCTTTTCGGTCTCTTAGGGTTGCCAGCCCTATTGACTTAAATTGTTGGCCCAAACTCAAACAACCAAAGCCTCGGATATAATATAAATAATAATGCAGTGGCCCTCAACCCTGCAAACCAACAACCGTCCCAACCCCAAACAACACATAACCAACACATCTGCGAGATATGCGGTCGAGACTTCTCGACAAATAGACACAGGTGCAACTAATAGTCTAATTAACAACGAAAAAGCACCAACCCAGTTTATAAAAACTAGAAATTCCCCATTGGAAATAAAAACGGTAGGAACTCCTATCTTTATAGACAAGGAATTAATAATTCCAAAGGAAAAATTTATTTTCCACGTAAAGGAAGACTGCATCTTCCAAATATATAATTTCAATGACCACTTTGACGGTCTAATAGGAAATAACATACTATTTCCAAATAATGCAGAAATAAATTTCAAAAGTAAAATTTTGAAGTTAAACAACCAAGAAGTTCCACTCTTCTATTCCAAAGAAGAAGAATTGGAATACCAAAACGAAATTAGTCATTTGGAAAAAATGATCCCAGATTCAACGCTGTTCGAAAATTTGGAACAACAGAGAATTGATCATCTAAATGATGAAGAACGTAAAAGTTTAATGAAACTTCTAAAAGAAAACAAAAATGTGTTTTACCACAAAGGCGACGATCTCAGTTTCACGAATCATGTTAAACACAAGATCTCCACCACGAATGAGGAACCGATATTTACCCGAATATATCGTTATCCCGAAGTTCACAAGCAAGAAGTGGGCAAACAAATAAAAGATCTTTTGGATCAAAAAATAATAAAACCAAGTACTTCACCATATAACGCTCCTATATGGGTGGTACCGAAGAAACAAGATAAAGAAGGCCATAAAGAGTGGCGAATAGTCATTGACTATCGAAAACTCAAAAACGCCACTAAAGAGGATAAGTTCCCAATATATCTAATAGATGATATCCTGGATAAACTTGGAAGGGCAAATTATTTTACAACACTAGATCTTACAAAAGGATTCCATCAGATAGAAGTGGAACCAGAAGATCAAGAAAAACCAGCGTTTAGCACGCTGTCCGGACATTACGAATGGCAACGAATCCCTTTCGGTTTAAAAAATGCTCCGGCAACTTTTCAGAGAATGATGAACGAAGTCCTAAAAGACTTCGTTGGGAAAATATGTTACGTCTATCTAGACGATATAATTATTTTCTCTACATCACTCGAGGAACATATTAACTCGCTAAAAAAGATTTTTTTTTGTTATAATTTACACGTACTCAAGGGGTTATGAATACCCTTTTATATGTTACCATAGTACGAGTACGAACAATTACAAAAAGTAAACTTGAAAGTTTCACTTAACAAGTGTGACTTCCTCAAAAAAGAATCTGAATTCTTAGGTCACGTAGTGACGCAAGACGGAATCAAACCTAATCCAAACAAAATCCAAGCAATAAAGCATTTTCCAATTCCAAAAACAATCAAAGAAATCCAATCATTTCTTGGACTTACAGGATACTACAGAAAATTCATTCAAGAATATGCATAAATCATTAAACCCATGACTCTGTGCTTAAAAAAGGATAAAAAAATAAACACAGAAGACTTAGAATATAGAGAAGCCTTCGAGATACTGAAGTTGGTAATGACTGACAACCTATTGAATCGACATCGAACTACGCGATCGGCGCAGTCCTAAGCCAATTACATGGACCTCTCTGCTTTACATCAAGAACCCTAAACAAACATGAACAAAATTATAGCACCATTGAGAAAGAACTTCTCGCAACTGTTTGGGCAACCAATATTTTTTCAAATGATAGTTATTTTTATTTAATATCACTAGGAACTTTATTTGACACCGGCAGTCCGATCAGTCTGATAAGGAATAAATTCGTACCATCGGTCCTAATGAAAACAGAAAACATAAATAATTTTAAGTATTACGGAATAAATAAAAGTCCATTAATTATTCATGGTAGCATAACTGGTAGCGTTTCTTTTCAAGGAAAAAAAATTAGAGTAAAGCTAATGGTAGTACCAGATGAAACGATGGGCTATCCATCCATCTTAGGGAAGGATTTCCTCAATGCAGCTAATGTAAGACTGCAAATGACAGAAAATTGTAAAGTTAAAGAAGAAAGTTTTGAAATGAGTGTTTGAATTTGTGTTTAATCGAGTTAGAAGAAACAAATGATTTTATAAAGAGTAATAATGTAGATTTTGCTACCAAAGAGAGATTTAATGAAATCTATTTGTACAGCAAGCGTCCTGAAGTCCCCGAGACAATGTGTAAGATGAGGTTAGTACTGAATAATGATAGACCCTTCCATTGCCCCCCACGACGGTTATCTTACTACGAGAAAGAGCAGGTACAATTGATATTAGACGATTTGTTGGAACAGAAGATTATAAGACCAAGCAGATCGGAATATACATCGCCGATAGTACTGGTAAAAAAAAAGACAGGAGACTTGCGTATGTGTGTGGATTATCGGTCACTAAATAAAGTAACACTCAAGGATAATTATCCGATTCCATTGACTGAGGATTTACTAGATAGTTAAGCTAATAAAAATATTTTTTCATTACTGGACTTAAAGAGTGCATTCCATCATATTCAGATGGATGAAGAATCGATTAAGTTTACATCCTTTGTGACTCCATTGGGTCAATTTGAGTACTTGAGAATGCCTTTTGGTCTGAAAAATGCACCCTCAGAGTTTCAGCGATTTGTGAATCGAACATTTGAGGATTTGATTGTGAAGGGGATCGCACCAGCGACCGTTTAATATCCACATAGCAGTGCATCCATTCGTGCTCGATATTTGACACTCACGTATGCATGGGCGGCATAAAGTATTTTATAGCCGACCGGTAATAAACATATGAGTACACAATAAGCACACGCCAGAAAGTGTATCATATGTTTGTTGCGAGCTCAGCATTAGAAGTCTGCTGCAGTGAGTGTGTTTGGATATTGGATTGTGCAAGATGGACAATTCTCTGAATGTCCAGGCGTTAAACCCCAAATATGCATATGAGGCAATCGAACACCGAGAGGTCAGCGATCGATGTACGATGGATATGTACAATGGATATGTTCGATAGAACAAAAGAAATTGTGTATAAATACCAAACAAATTTATTAATAAAATCAGTCTTGAAACTTACTCTCGACTCTCAACTTATTTTCACTGCGGCCGTAACTGGCCATACTCTTTCGGCGAGCTGCGCCTTAAAAACAGTAGCGTGCTGCGCTTTAAACAGCTTAGGGCTGAATAGGTATTAATCTGGTAGACATTTACAACTTTACACCTCGAAGTCCACTAACAATATATTCCATGCCATCGACGTCAACGCTATCGACCAAACAGGACACTGGATTCAATGGGACTCTAAAGGCAGATGCAGATTATGTAAGACTGGCTTTCCAAGATCAAAGTGCTCGAAATGTAATATATACTTGTGCTCCAATCCGCAAAAAAACTGCTTTGTAAGTTTTCATACATAATTTCAAAGAAAAAGATTCTTTGTAACTTTTAATTGTATGTAAAAACTGAAAAAAAAGATTTCGTAATTTTTCATATGTAGTGTAACGTGCAGCTATATTTTATGGCAGCTGTCGTCACTTATGTAATTCACCACCGTAACTCACCACCTTTTCACCACCATTACATTGGCAATGACTAACCGCCTGAACGAGAAATTACATTTACCCATCTACATTGAAATCATTCTTTGCCATTCTATTGAGAACAGCGGACGCGTGAACGAAATACAATTTTAAAATCAACGAAAACTTGCCTATATATGTAAACTAGTGAATAAATATCAAATTATCATTTTTTCAACACATTTGTTTACTTTGCCTAACAGCAGCTATATCTTATAGCTACTAATTCGTTTCCACCCAAAACCCTATTCGATCGATATATAGAGTTGTCTAGTGCTAAACCCAAGAGGTCGCTGATCGTTATGAATTGGACGTGAATTGTTGCCATGAGGCGATCATTTCCACCTCTTGGCAATTTAACTCTCGTGATAGACAGTCGTGAATCACACGAGCGAACAAAATTTAAACTTTTATATCGACTTAGTTCTAGTTGGTCACTATTAAGCCTTTGTGCAGTGACCAAATAATACCAAATAAGAAATAATTAGTGAAACGAAAGGTAAATATATACCCTGGTGTTGGTTCTTTGCGAATTTATATGTGGTTTTCTCTTCCCGCAGCTTCAAAGCGTATCGTTATCGGCGGCATTCGGGGTGTAGAGAATACATTATTTATTAGATCTATCAAATCTTTTTGATCAATAAAAAATCCCACTCCTACCCGTCGAACGATAAGGAGAGTCATCGTGCCTACCTTCACCGAAAGAAGCGTGATTTCGTCAAAATCAGCAAACGTCTTGGTACATGCAGCTTCTCCGTTTCTGCAGACAATCAGTTACACTAACTACGGCTCTATCCCAGCTTACCCCCGCTCCCGCAACCACTAACAGCCAGCATGATCAACAAATTCGCGCCAACCGCGCTTGCTTCTCATCGATCGCAAATAAAAAAAGGGAGACTGTCCCCCAAACTCAAGTGCATCATTGCCTTGTCCCCTAAGCTCAGCGAGACGTGTAGGAGACATCAAAATAGCGCCCATTGGCCGTCACGAAAGTACACCCACGCTGCGACCACTCAGTGCCCGCACCGTCACCGGCGAGACAAGCGAACAAACATCATAAAGACGTACGTATGCTTTAAAATACTTGTGTATAGAGAGTAGAAGAAGAGTAGAGTAAAATAAGTGTAATATTCGGTGGAAACAAACATGTTCTATTTAAGCTAAATACTGAATTACTTAACATAATTAAAATATATTCTCAGCTATCTAATTGTAAACTTAAAGTAAAATACTTAAGACTAGAATTGAAACTAACGAAGAGAAAAGAAAAGACAAGAAAAGGAAATAATTATATAAGATTAAATCGAACTACTAAAATTAAGATACGAATCTGTAAGATAAGTTGGTAAATCTCTTTCGTGAGAGTAGTAGCTTAATTGTACCAAGTACACGAGTGTTGTAGGAGTATTGTGAGCCGAGATAGTGTGTGCACATAACATCGAGGAGGTTAGTTTTTGTTGTTTTGCTTTTTTAGTGAATTTAATGAATTATAAACGAAAGGGATTACAATGAGTCAAAGCTTGGATCGTTGTATAGATATTTATGAATAATATAATATATCAAAGTTAATATGAAATTATATCGGACTGGTCTTTGGTATTTTGTTATTATCAGTTATTGGAAGATGCAATTTTAAGAAGTGTGTAAGGTGAAGGCAGCGATGAGATAAGGTCAAGCAAATCATGGCCACTCTAGGGGTCATTGCATTTGATAATTTACGGGAAGTAATGGCTAGGTGTGACCTTTATACTGAGGGGTCATAGTGGGAGGGAAGCCCGGATAGGTGGATGCAACCTATGCCACCGGTTGAAGATAACATCACTCGTAAATAAAATCAATACGCACTAACATCTAGCTACTTTTGTTTTCAAGGATGGATGTATTAAACACACAATACGCTAATACTTTTAACAATTTTGTTCTTTTTATCGCGTTTTTCTATGAGGTATTTTTGGCACGAATTTTACTTTTGATAGCGGGAGAGGACGACAGCAAGAACCCCGACAATAACGGCGAGCTTAGTCGAGCGTTTGCCTGCGTGCCACCCAGCTGCCGCATCCTAGCCACGTACATATTCTAGGCTCTCGTTACAGTAGTTTCATTCAAAACCTAAGAAGTTAAACTTTATTTCCATAAAAATTTTAAAAAAAATTTATAAAAAACTAAAAAAACTCAATCGATTTTCAGTTAAAAGTACGGGGTCATTAAGGTACCATGATTGACCACTGTTGCCTATAGGCAACATTTTATAACGGACAAACCAGGATACGCAGGTCCTTGAAATTCACACGAGTGATTCCTTAGGCCTCTACGAAAGGCTTTATGAAGTAAACAAATTTTTAGGTCCACGCAAAATAATTCGGGCATGAAAGGGATATTTATATATTAGATAATAGGCCGAAAGGCATTACCGTATAATTTAGAGCGCCCGCATTGGGCAAGTAAGTTAGTTAAGTAGTTGATAAGTAAGCTAGTTTTTTCATGAATTTTTGTCTAGCATGTAAGTTAGTTTTAAGAAAAATAAAATAAAAATGAATTAAAAAAAAAACAGCAATACAGGTTCTTCCTCCTACACTGGCGCACATAACTACCCAGAACCACGAGATTGACCTTGGAAACGTACACGGCAACAGCGTGCAGAACATTAGACGCTTAAGTAACCTTAATCACAAATTAGATATTTCCGTCATTACAGATGCTGCAATCTTCATGTTGATGGCATCCATTGTTACCATTATCTGGCGGAAGATCTACGCAAAACCTGAAATACCGATGATATCTTCTGCTAATTTACCAGAAAATCCAGGGTTATCCTAAGAGGACCTTAGAACTATGGGCCGTAGGTTTTCAAAGGGGGAGGAGTTAACACGATCACCTAGACGCAACCCGAAACATGTATCGACATTGTTGTGAATTCTTTAAATTTAAATCAAATTGTAAGTGAGATCTCTCTCAGAGCCATCTTCCAGTCAGTTTATAAATCGCGACTTACCACAGCCTTACGGTTGTCAAACGTACTACTCACCCTTAATACGTTTCCCCTGTAACACCTCGCCCCTACTCAAGCTTTCTTAAAACAAAACAGAAAACTCCACAATGCACACATCAGGCCCTAACACCCTGAATCAATTCATGTACTTATCAAAAGATCTTTTTGGGATGGACATGAACGCCCTAATCAACAAGATTGAGTTGTTCATGGCTAACATTGGCAACTTTAGCTCAGTTATTCAAAAGAGACTAGCCTATCTTGAGCTAGTTAACCAACTAATGCTCAATAATAATTAATGATTTTGAAACTCCTGCAGTTTAACGTTTCGTCCTTAATTCATCAATCCCGGAGACTTGAACTTCTCAAGATTCTCCAGCTCTGCAATATATCAATTGCGTTCATCCAGGAAACGCACTTGAGAAGCAGACACAAAACCCACTTTGACAGTTATAACATCATCAGAAACGACGCCCTCCAAAGCGCCGCAATTGTTATTAAAAACAACATTAAATATGAAATAGTCGATCCAACCCATTCCCCCCTTTTTACAAACGTTTTCATTAGCATTAATATAAAAATAAATAACACGGCCAAAAAAATCCTCATAGGATCAGTTTATTTTCCCTCCAACTGCTCTGCCGCTGCCCTCTCAAACGAGCTAGCACAACTTGATCTCCTTGCCAACAAATTTGACGGGACCATAATACGTTTGACAGTTGAGTTTCTCATTTTACGCACTCACATCGCATTGCATTACCGAAACTGGCTGAGGGAGGACGCACAAAAGCGTAAGTTAACTCAAATAAGAAAACCATTATATATTACATATACATTAATATGATTATTATAGGAATTAAAACTCAACCATAATTTAAATTGTGTTCTAATTTCAAACGACCTAGGCCAGGGTGAAGCAACAGACATGAACAAACCTATTCCCAGATGAGTCAGCACTTTATTATCTCGAGCATTTACCCCAATGCATGCGGGTTATGTCGAAGCTTCCAACGCTTCAGACAAAAACTCAAATTCCCATAAACTGGCATTTGTAGCAACAAATAATAAAAGAATCATTTTGCAATAATTTTCCCATCGGAAGTGCAATGTACAGAAATACGATATTATTGCGAGACATTACAATTCCAAATACTAAAGTTAAGATTTAATAAAATTGTTTTTTGCGGTTCGTAAGATTCTTCAGCTCAATAAAGACATCAAAAATAATTTCAATAGTTTTTTTTTTATTTTAAAAATTTAAGGGAAACTTATGTCGTATTAATAATACTTCTTTGTAACTTACATAGCCTGAAAAATAAAATTAAAGTATGGATTGAGCTAGGTACAATGTCGAAAAATGCGTTACGATGTGTAGATGCAAATTCAATTTATAGTAAATTGGGTTCAGAACTGTGTGCAGCATTACCGGGTTCTCATAGTATCACTGGATGTGATTATACTCCATCTTTTTTTAAGAAAGGTAAAATTAAACTATTTACAATTATTAAAAAAAAAAAAAACACTCAATTACAACTGGCATTATCTAAACTTGGGAACGAACCGATCGTTCCTGAAAAAGTTTTTAATGATATACAAAAATTTGTTGTTGGTATGCGCTCGTGAGAAGGTGCCTCTACCCACCCTACCTTGACCATCATCTCGCTGAATGGTCCCTTTTCATGGCATTTTCGCTTTCATGCATTCCGGCACATCTTTCTCATTTCCTCTTTCCTCATCCTTAATCAACCTTCTCAATTAAACCCCATTATTTCTCTAGCGCTGCTCCACGGTCTTCACTATTCACTGATTTTCTTCAGCGACCAACAATTCCTGTTGATCCGCTTTTGCTTTTTCTAAGTTTGTCTAAAATTTGCTCTAAAATTTAATTATCTATATATATGTTTCACTTTGAATCTTTTAAGAATTTTTTGCCTACCATATTCTTCGGTTAACGCGCTTTTTATTTCGTTGCACTTTTTAAGTGCTTCGTTGTTCTTTTTCTTCAGTTCTTGAGGTGTTGTTCACTTCTTGTATTTAATTCTGTTTCAAACACTAGTTAAAACTGTCGTCTAGCACTTTCGCCTTCAGACCTCAATGGCGTCTGGATTTCTCAACCGTCTTTTGCACAATGGATATACCTACTATGTAATATCTAATCGAAGTTACAACCGACGGTTTTGAATCTCTCTTCCTAATTTCAGTTAGTTACCCGTTTCCAAAATGTGACCCTTTCGTATAGCCCTCTTTTACAAAAGTTTTTTTTAAACAAAACAAAAACGGTTTTGGATATCAATGGAATTCTTTATTCCTGTGAAAGAACGTTCGATGCCATTATGTAAGGAACTCGATTTCTTTCACGGGCACGCTTGCAGAAGTCCAGACGCTGAACCCAATTTTCGACGGTTTTCAAGCATAAATCGGCCGATACTGCTGCAATTTCACGTTCGATATTCGTACGAAGTTCATCAATCGTCGCTGGCTTGTTGGCATAGACCATAGACTTGACGTAGCTTCACAGGAAATAGTCTAACGGCGTAAAATCGCACGACCGAGGCGGCCAAGCGACTGGACCATTTCGTGATATAACACGTTCTCCAAACTTGGTTTCCAATAAATTGATTGTGACATTCGCTGTGTGGCTAGTGGCGCCGTCCTATTGGAACCACGTGTCCTCCAATTCCATATCATAAAATATTCGATTATCATTGAACGGCAGTGATTCCCATTCACAGTAACGTGCCGGTCTTGATCATCACGGAAGAAGTACGGCCCAATGACGCCGCCGGCCCATAAACCACACCAAACCGTAATTTTTTCGTGATGCAATGATGACTCATGGAGTACGTGTGGATTGCTGCCTGACCAATACCGCATATTTTGTTTATTGACTAAGCCATTCAGCCAGAAATGAGACTCATCGTTGATGATGATCTTTGGATGAAAATCCTAATCATTTTCAAGTTGTTGCTCAGCCCAATGAACACGAACATACGACGCTTCTGGTGTTCAAGCGGCTTCAGTTATTGCGTCAATTTAATCTTGTAAGGATGTAGGCCAAGATCTTTTCGCTAAATTCCCCACAACGACGTCACAGAGCTGCCCAACGCTTGAGAACGACGTGTGAGAGACACATTTGGGCTTTCTTCAACTGAAGCCTCAGCGGCAGCAATATTCTCGACACTACGGGCACTTCTTTGTCTCACAGGCATGGGAACATTTTGTACTGTGCTCGTGGATTCAAATTATTCCACTAGACGCTCAATGGTTAATCTGCTAGGACGATTATGACGCTCTTAACGTTGAGGCCACTGACTCCGAATTTCGGTTGTAAATTTTAATAATTTCGACCCGTTGTTGGATCGTATATCTTACCATCATGAAATGGCAAACCTTACTGAAGAGAAATGTCAAAAGAGCGGCAAGAAATATGGCGTCGTTTGCTGTCCCTGTCGCTCAACTTTTGTAGCGTCCCTGTTGAAAAACCCGATATCTAAACGATACTCGAACATTGGTACCAACCTAAACCTATTTGTCATTTATTTATTATTTTGCCAGATGTCATTTCAGTCTCAATATGTACGGGACGCTGGTGAACTGGGAAGACATTAAAAATATTTTAATAGTTCCATACTGCGACGAGCGTAACGAAACAAGTCTTATTAGAGACTTGCACCAAATAAGACAGAATAATGATACTGTTGAAAAGTTTTATTCAAGAATTATAGAAATACTTTCAACAATGTCTAATTTTAGAAGTGTTCATGAAAGCGATTAAAATGTTATAAATGCTAAGCAAATTCTCTATAATGAAATGTCTCTAAACACATTTTATCAGGGCTGAAAGAACCACTGGGTTCAACAATTAGGGCTATGAGGCCAGGTAAAATTACCGACGCTTTCAATTTTTGTCCTGAGGAGCAAAATACCCACTATTTAAGATATCCTAGTTATTTACATGGAGGACCCTCAGTTAGACTAAATCAACCCGGAAACAATAATTACCAGCAAGTCATACATAGGCCTATTCGACCTAAACAGATCTTAAATTAAACTAACAATCAAGAGTTTTTCAGTCCTATGAACCAGCATCAAAAACAAACCCATTTTTGACGAAGCTCATAAGTGAATCAACGGAACTTATTTATGAGTAGAGGAGGCCCCTCAAAAGATAAAGAAAATAGTGTAAGTTTACACATCGAAGCAGTCGCTCTGCAACCCATTACAAGTCCGCGACTTTTTTCGCTAAATCCTTCGAGAGGTACCCACTGACACAAAGGCATGTCAGATACAACTGAACAAAGAGTTGGCAGCTCTATCCGCTCCCATAGAGGGCGAGGAATGGGAAGCACCCCTAATGGTTCAAGCCGTGGTGGATACCCCACAGATAAATTACCGCACAGACGTCCCTTTCAGGTTCTACGTGACCCACGTCAAGACACCATCTCAGATAAGCCACCGGCCCCTGCACACCCATCAACGACGTCAAGCTTAACTAAGAATGACCCGCTATCCGTCAATTCCTTCATACCGTCAAGTGCAGACTTATCTGAAGAACCCAATGACGAATTCATTTAAGCAGACGCTGAAGCACTGCCAGGAATAGCAAAGATACTTTACGAAGAGTACGCCTTCAGAAACGAAAATTTCGTCAACAAAGTGTCTCTTAGCGCATTCAGTTACTACTGCGCTGTTATGACGTGGGCTCGGATGTAAAAAAATACAGGAGATAAAATAACATCCATTGACCACACACGAACGCCAATTTATCCTGGATATCTATACCAGCAACTACGTGATCCCAAGATCAGTCGCGTTGTACTTGAGTGGATTCGGAAATACTCCAATTCCGTCCAGTGTCGAAGTGAAATGCAATCTAAAGCCATATACGTACACAAATGGCTATTTTGGAACCGTAAGAGAGCACCTACATCTGTATGCTTCATATCCATGGCTTAGCGAATTTAGCAAAAGAATACAGAAAAATTTAGTGAATGCTCCAGGAGATTGGGATTTACCACAAGATTACAGATTTGAAGCACATTCCATTACAACGAAGTGCCTAGGATACGAACCGGCAGTATACCTATCATTTGGACAACGAGCGTTTTTCACTCGTTCTAACATCGATGCGAATAACTTCCCAACGAATAACGACACATTATCTTACAATCTATCAGTCGTAAGTAAGATATCAAACGAACTACTAGTAATCGCATCGCTAGAGTCGGTACCACTCCCAGCTGGCGTAAACGGAAGCCAAGCTCTATTGATTACGATCAAGAAATCCACGCACCGACCTGAAACAAAAGATTCGACCTTCACTATGGCAGCTAATTTCCAGTGTCATAGCGCTGGAGCATACCTAGCCGGCGGTTTTTTTTACCGTATAGAGAAAAACGTATACATAACCATAGTGATACTTAACTCAATGGATCTAGATAAGTTCACTCTTCGGCGGGAGGAGTAACGTATAAGTTATGGAAACATAATTCATTTAAAAATAATGAGCGTCAATCAAGTGCCAATCATGTGTCAACTGCCAGTTAAAGTGCAATAAATCAATTTGCATTAGCGCACATTTAATTTTGGCATCTGTTGGCCATCAACCTAAACTACCTGGCAACAGCCGGAACAAATGGCAATAGCGAGCAAGGCAACAGGCTAGAACATCTGTACAGTAAATTATGATGAACAAAACAGTGACACCGTTTAACACACGCATCAACATCAGCACACGCATCAACAGCAGCACAGCACACGCATCAACAGCAGCGCACCTAAGCGTATTATGTAGACCAGTGAAACACTCCTTTTTTTATGTTTTTCCCTTTATGTTAAGTTAGTTCTTAAGAATCCGCACTAGTGCACAGATGTGCAGTGAGCTTCCTCATAGAGGAATTTATTAAAATAAATAAATATTGTTAAAATTAAAATTGTGTTATTCAATCGCAATATTTGGCGCCCAACTTGAAGTGACGTGAAACATATATTTAATATAAGAAATCCTTATAAAGGATATGAAATCGCGTTACTGAAGACGGATTCACGAATTAATTAAAAACATTTTTGCCGGAGCTATCCCAGTTACCATATAATCGTGGTGAAGAGGGAAAAGAAAACATTTTGATGCAAATTTAATATCGAAAAAGTGAAAAAAGTGTCCTTGAGAACAATAACAATAACTTAAAAGTGAAACACACAAAAACCCAAAGATTTTTTTTTTAATAATCAGTTCATGCTGTTGGAGAGACGATTGAAGAGAAGAAAAATTAACTAAGTTTTCAATATAGAGACCCTTATATTTATATTTGTAGCCGCAATTTCAAATTAAGGTTTTATTTGAAATAAAATTGTATATTAAGGGCTGCCGGTACTAGGTATACACTAAATTGTTATGTATCATAGTATTAGAGCACCAATGTTTATATATCCTTTGTTATGTATCATAGTATTAGTACACCAATATTTATATATCCTTTGTTATGTATCACAGGCTTAGTACACCAATATTTATATATCCATTGTAATATTACTTATTCGCCGCACGCCACTCGCCAGTGGTCGATTTGTAGTCAACCCGAGCGGTTGTTAATAAAGAGAAAAATATAAATAAATACTCGACATCTTAAATATTATAAATTGTGATTTAAGATTCCAATTAATTAAGTGTTTGCTATCTTAATTACATTAAATTATCGATTATTAATAGAACAGTAAGTACCATTTGTAATACATATACATACTGTAGTATAACAAATTGTAATAGATTAAGTAAATTAAAAAGTAATAATCTTTGCTGAGTTTCAACAGTTGGCCACAGCCCGCAGTATGCAAAAACTAAATAGAAATACCACAACCAACTTCGGACGAGAGGCGGCCATTACGAAAAAGTCAACGAAGACGGGCACATTTTTTTGGGTCGCGAAAAGAGGAATCAAGTGGGTTTTTGTAAAAAGAGAAATCACAAACAAATAAAATATATTCATACCAAAATACATTTATATTTCACATTACATAAATCCTTTCAATATTGTTGACTTTATTTTTTGTTTCGGTAAATCATTTTTATTTGATCTACATATTAAATAATGAACGCGGAGCAGATTAGTGCGATAGTTTCAGCTGCAGTTAAGGCTGCAACAGAACAAACAAGGGTAGCTTTTAGTAATACGATCGACGAACTGACGACTAGACTTAAGGTACTGGAAATTCCTACGGTTGTTGAAGATTATCGACCAGTTATCACTGCGAAGAGTCCTTAGATATAATTAAATCTTTGCCTGAGTTTAGTGGCGAACAATTGCGATACATTTCTTGGCGTCAAGCTGCTTTCGCCGCTTATAAGTTGTTTGAGTCACACGAAGGAAGCTCAAAGCATTATCAGGCAGTAGCCATTATAAGAAATAAAATTATTGGCTCCGCAGATCAGGTTTTGTCTTCATTTAATACGGTCCTACATTTTAAATCCATTATAGCAAGGTTGACCAATTTATCTCATATAGAACAAGAAATGTCCACTTGCGCCGGGTAGATTGTCTATTATGGAATTCTATGACGAGGTGGGAAAAAAATTAACATTACTTATTAATAAGACCCTTATGCTTCACCAGGGTAATAAAAGTCTGATTGGTTCTCTTGTCACAATTACAGCAACGCACAAGGTGGAAATTAAGGCACAAAATATTCACGTCGGCGATGTAGTTCTTATAAAGGATGACCGGTTGCCACCAACTAAGTGGGCATTAGGAAAAATTGCTGAGTTACATCCAGGAAAGGACAGTGAAGTTCGTGCAGCTACAGTATTTAGTAATACAAAACTTGTAAAGAGACCGATTACTAAATTATGTCCTCTACCTATTGAGTCAAATGCAAACCAAATGAAAGATCGGGATCCATCAACCCAACCAGCAACGAAAACCAAAACTAAACGTATATCGCAGAGAGTAAAGACAAGGTTAATAGGAACAACCGTTCTATTGTATTTTTGATTGGTTTCCATAGTCTCAGGAATACCAATTCAAGAATCAACTTTTCCGAGAATCAACAATGAAGACGAAATTACGAGATTCGTTCACCAACCAAGAATTTTCTTTGAAGACGTTGGTCAAGCGAATTTAATTACAAATTCATGGAAGGTTGTTGTATTCTTTAATTTAACAAGTTACTGGTCAGAATATTATACATACAAAGAACGTGTAAGACAAATGACTGAGCTCTGTAATCGTAGTCAAAGCAATGTGACAAAATCTCTACTATGCAAAAGTACATTGGACCAGTTTATACGACAACTTCATCAAATCGAGCTAAACAACGATATATTATTACATGCCAGTAATGAACCTGTTACATATTAATAACTTGGCAGCACTCATTTTCCATTGAATGCATCCATTAGTTTTCTTTATAATGAAAATAGCCGTTTTTCAAGATGGGGGCATTCGAATAGTGGCAGTGCAACGAATTAGATGTGTGAATTTCAATAAATAAAAGTGTTATTAAAGAATTGAGTCTATTTATTATATTAAATAAATATATTGTAGAATGAAGTCTACAACAGCTTTCACATCCCAAAAGAAAATCTCTGGATGTTATTTTTGCGGTGGAAAACACAGGATTTTCGGTTGCGAGCAATTCAGAGCATTGCCAACTTCTCGCAGAATTATCGTCGCAGAAGAAAAATCCTTGTGTAAAAATTGTTTGTCGAATGTCCACCAAGAAAATGTATGTCGCAGTACAAACACTTGCCGATTATGTCAAGCTCACCATCATACGCTGCTGCATACGGAAGAGCCTCTGCAACCAGTCGCAGGTGTTTCATCAACCAATGTAGTCAACACGGATCAGCAAATTCTCCTAGGCACCGCTCTTGCCAAAGTCAGGGACAGTTCCGGACGCTTTCACCCAGTGAGAATATTGTTTGACAACGCATCGCATCTCACATTCATCGCTAAAGCATGCGTTGAACGATTACATCTTCCTATTATGCCATCTACGACGACAATCGAAGGTATATGTGCCGTTACCGCTGGTCGCTCCAGAGGAACTGTTCAACTCGCGTTATCTTCGGTAGATGACAGCTTTGCTGAAACCATTCAGGCGAACATATTGCCGAAGTTAACAAACGCTCTTCCACCATCTCGCATTCGCAAAGGATCATGGCAACACATTCATGGTCTAAGTCTGGCCGACCCCAACTTCAACGTGCCCGCAGCAGTTGATATTTTACTAGGCTGTGACCAGATAGGAAGTTTTCTTCTTGAAGGGTTAATTCGTGGACCTAAAGACTCTCCTATTGCACAGCAGTCAACTTTAGGATGGGTATTGTTCGGAAAAGCGGTCGCCCCAGAGACCGCCTACGCTTTTTCAACCATCGTTACTAATCGTGCGGACGCCGCTCTAACGAAAGCAGTAACCAAGTTTTGGCAGATAGAGGAACTGCCCGATTCAAAATTCCTTACTGATGAAGAACATCTATGCGAAGACATTTTTAAACATACGCATAGTCGCCAATCGGATGGACGCTTTATTGTCAAATTGCCCTTCAAGTCGGAAATTGTACTTGGAGATTCTCGAGACGCTGTTCGAGCTTTATATCGAATGGAGAAGATGTTTTTTAAAGATGCAACGCTTCACTCGCAATGTACTGCATTTATGCAGGAGTTCATTGATTTGGGACACATGGAAGAGGTTCGCAACACCCAAGTACCTGGAAAACATTTTTACATGCCGCACAGGGCAGTGGTAAAGGAGTCCAGCACGACAACGAAGTTAAGGGTTGTCTTCAATGCCTCGGCTAAAACGACGTCTGGATTTTCCTTAAATGATGCGCAACTTGTAGGCCCACAGCTGCAACCTGAACTCTTCTCCACATTACTCCGATTTCGATGTCATCGATTCGCATTAATCGGTGATGTGGAGAAGATGTACCGCCAAGTACGGGTTCACGAAGACCATGTCGACTTCCAGCGCATCGTTTGGCGCAGTTCGGCGGCAGATCCAATTAAAGATTATCGCCTATTGACGGTGACATATGGCGTTGCATCTGCATCCTATCTGGCCGTCAAAGCATTGCAACAAACAGCCGTCGACGAAAGCCATGATTTCCCTGCAGCAGCTGAATCGGTTCAACGCGATTTCTATATGGACGACCTCCTCACAGGGTCTTCCAGCGAAGTGGAACTGCAACAGCTACAGAGTGGATTGGCTAGCATGCTTAATCGTGGTGGGTTTCATTTACGGAAATGGTCATCGAATTCTATTGCCGTCCTTAATTCGATACCAGATGAGCAGCGCGAAGTAAAAACCGCGCTCGATGTAATGGATATAACTGATTCCGAAACCGTCAAAACATTGGGACTTCAGTGGCATCCGTCCTCAGATGCCTTTGCGTATAGCGTCCAGGTTTATGAGTTAAATGTCAATGTTCTCACTAAACGTCTTTTACTTGCAGATGCTGCCAAGTTATTCGATCCTCTAGGGCTACTTGCTCCAGCCACAGTCATTCCAAAAATGATATTTCAACGTCTTTGGAAAACCAAACTCAATTGGGATGAAGAAGTTCCATTAACTGTTAAACAAAAATGGTTGGATTATCGCGCGAATCTGCCCAGTTTGGCAGCATTAAGAATTGCAAGGTGGCTAGGCTGTGGCGGCCCGGACTCTGCAACGGACTTGCATGGATTTGCAGACGCATCGGAAGCTGCGTATGCTGCCGTTGTATATGTGAGGACAATGGACTCAAATGGTGTCGTCATCCGTCTCTTCGCTGCTAAGACCCGAGTGGCCCCCATCAAGAAGATATCCCTCCCTCGTCAGGGAGGTTGGCGCAACTGATGGCTCATGTGAAGAAAGCTCTTGATCAGCGGGTTCGCAATATTTTTGGATGGACTGATTCATCTGTTGCATTAGCCTGGCTTCATCAACATCCCAGCAGGTGGTGCACATTCGTTGCTAACCGCGTTTCCCGAGTGCAAGAAGTTATCCCTCCAGAGAACTGGTTGCACGTTCCTTCCGCTTTTAATCCTGCAGATTGCGCATCTAGTGGGTTATCACCAGAGAAACTCAAAGACTTTACGCTTTGGTGGAATGGACCGCCGTGGTTGAGCAAACCTAGAGAAGCCTGGCCTTCGCAAGAACTCTATACAACTGCAGTGGACCAAAAATCAAACACCGACATTACCCTAGTTGCTACTGCTGAAACGCATCAAGTCTGGAATATCATCGATAAGTATTCTTCAATTTCAAAACTAAAACATGTTACCGCATTTATCTTCAGATTTATCAACAAGATCCGTTGTCGCATCGCAAATAGAAAATCTGGTAAGCTGACACAACATTATGGCGGTGGTAATCTGAGCTTGAAAGAACTCAACGACGCGTTAATCTTTGGATAAAGAACACACAAAGATCGTTCTTCGCAGAAGATATCCATCGACTGCAAAGTGGAAACAGTCTTATGAGGCAGAGTAAGCTGAGCAAGTTACACCCATTTCTGGACCCAACGGCAGTTCTTCGAGTCGGTGGAAGACTTAGAAATGCACCAATGCACCCAGACAAAAAACATCCTATTCTCCTGCCAGCCAAAGCGAGGCTTACTGTGTTGGTTTGCCAAGATGTTCATCGTATATCACTACACGCTGGTCCATCAAGCATGCTTACTATACTACGAGGTCGCTTCTGGGTTGTAAACGCACGTAATCTACTAAGAAAGACATTCAGATCTTTTGTCAAGTGCCGAAGATACCAGAATGTCGTTCAACAGCAGCTTATGAGTGACTTGCCAAGACCCAGGGTAGAATTTTGTCGACCGTTTCTTCGTACCGGAGTGGATTTTGCCGGTCCGATTCTGCTACGACTTTCAAAGGGCCGTGGATCTAAAGCTGTGAAGGGATATATATCTATCTTTATATGCATGTCCACGGGTGCCATGCATTTAGAGCTAGCGAGCGATCTATCATCTGGTACTTTCATAGCAGCCTTGAAGCGTTTTGTGTCTCGTCGAGGGCATTGCAAGGATTTATACAGCGACAATGGGACGAATTTTGTCGGCGCTGAAAAAGAGCTTAAGCAATTCTTCGTCGAAGCAACCCGGAATGAGCAGCTGGCAAAACACTTAAGGGATGATGGCACGGTTTGGCATTTTAATCCACCAGCAGCCCCTCACATGGGTGGATACTGGGAGGCTGCCGTCAAGCGCGTGAAATTCCATCTTCGACGGACGCTGAACGGCCGTCTTCTTACATTCGAAGAATTTTCAACGCTGTTAGCAGAAATCGAAGCTTGTGTTAATTCGAGGCCTCTGTGCGCAGCAACAACTGATGTCGATGATCTACAAGCTCTAACACCTGGACATTTCCTAATAGGAGAGCCGCTCATAACAATTCCTGAACCTGATATGATAGATATCAAAATGGATCTAGTTCACCGTTGGCGACTGATCACGCAACTACGTCAACATTTCTGGAGAAGGTGGCACACCGAATATCTGCAACAACTTCAGCAACGAGCTAAATGGACGAAGTCATACCCTAATTTCGCCGTTGGGGATCTCGTTGTTCTTAGAGATGACAACATCCCCCCTAGCAAATGGAAGATGGGAAGAGTGACCATAGTTCATACAGGAGTTGATGGCAGAGTCCGGGTCGTGACACTGAAGACCGCAGATGGAATGCTGGTGCGCCCAATCGTCAAGATATCACCGCTTTTGACCTTCAAAGACGACGTCGATGTGCTTGATGATTCAACTAACCCTCCAGTTAGTTCAAGGCCGGCGGAATGTTGACGCCACACCGATTAAAACAATCGAACGCACTCAAAATAAGAGGTCACTGTCACAGATGACAGCTCGGCCCATGCGTTTTTGTCTGCCGCCTTCTTTTTTTATTCATTCGCGCTTTTCAACTCGCAACATTACGTCGACTTTTGTAAAGTTACTAGTATTCGTCAAATATATAATTAAAAAACCCAAGATCACTTGTTTTGTTGGTCTTTTACGCAACAATTCTGGTCCTTCGAGCCGGAGATACACCAGAGATAAAACAGAATAGTGGCGACGAGGACGAAAGTACCTACACGTACAATTGAGGTAATTGCGCAATTACATTTACATATGTATATATACCTACATAATTTCGAACAATGAGTACTAACCGAGATGGACAAACCGGCGAAATTCCATCAAGTGCCGATGCCAATAATATTAATATTCAGGCGTTAATACAAATTCTCCAATCGCTTCAATCACCGAGCACATCTACAGTCTCGGCAAATTTACAATTTGAATCCTTTAAAGAGGGCGAAGAAAATTTTCATGTGTATAAGCAACGTCTCGAAATTTTTTTTCAACTGAGCAATATAACAGACGGAGTAAAAAAGGTTCAAGTTCTTATAAACTGCATAGGAACTCGACATTACCAACTGTTAACAAGTCTGACTGCGCCTGAACTACCAAACACAAAAACTTACGAAGAGTTAATGAAACTTCTTGAAAATCATCTCTGCCCAGTTCCAAATGAAGTCACAGAGCAGCATTAATTTTCACTGCGTGTACAACATGAAGGTGAAACCGTTGCGAATTACGTTGCTGAGCTTAAACGTTTAACCACATTCTGCAACTTTAAGTGCGTTTCATGTGAAGCTTCAACAATAGACACGCATTTACGGGGACAATTTATCAGAGGAGTCAGAGACAGCGACATCCGAGAGAGGCTACTTCAAGAGAAGAAACAAAAATTCGAGGACGTAATTCAGGTGGCACTAGCTATTGAATCTTCGAAAACACAAAGCAGGACTATGCAAAGTGTGCATCAAGTTCGCACATATCACAGCAAAGGAAACACACCAGCTGCTTACATTACAAGGAAAACATCTGCAGGAAATACACAACACATGATATGCTACAGGTGTGGAAGGCAAAACCACAAATCTTCGGATTGTACCACCGATCGACGAACACTTTCCTGTACATCCTGCGGCAGAAAAGGACACGTGACATCCGTTTGCATGAATCGAGGAGGAAAATCAAACCCATCAAGACGACACATGCAAAATCCACATCACCGCACTGCACATGCTCTACAAATTGACGAAGACTATACCAGCAGCGACGAAGAGATACAAACGCTAAACTCATTACAACTACATACAAAGTCCGGTGAGCAGGGTGAGTTTTTTATTTCACTTAAAATACAAAGTAAACCATATTCCATGGAATTCGATACGGGCTCTGCTATTACTACAATGGGCGAAGACGTATTCCGAAAACTGTACCCTAGACTTAAATTACTTCCAACTGCAATACACCTACAAGTTTTCGACAAGCATGTTTTTAAAGCAGTGAGTGAAACCAAAGTTCATGTAGAATATCAAAATAAAAAATTCACGGGAACCATTTACATAGTTCCATCTGGCCTTGATTCTGTTTGCGGACGTGAATGGATAAATAAATTAGGTCTTTTTGAAATAAAACAGATCAATAGTATCCAAAATGCAATAACAGACTCTACAAATTTCCCTAACAAAATATTACACGACTATAGTGATCTATTCCAATCCAAGATTGGAACAATTCCGAAAATAAAAGGCCTACTTAAACTACGAGAAGGCGTACCGCCAATCTACATTAAACCGCGCCCAGTCCCTTATGCATTAAAAAATTTAATTGAAGATGAAATAAATCGTCTAGAAAAATGCGGAATTTTCGAGAAAGTTGCACATTCCGACTGGGGTACTCCGATCGTACCCGTAATTAAATCTCCTACCGAACTGCGCCTATGTGCGGACTATAAGGTCACACTTAACCAATGTATAGTAAATGATAAGTATCCAATACCCAAAATCGATGACTTATACCAACAGCTTAAGTATGGGGAGTACTACTGCGTATTCGACATTCACAAGGCTTACTTACATTTGGAGATGACCGATGAGAGTGCACTTATGCAAACCGTGAGTACACACAAGGGCCTTTACAAAGTACGAAGGTTAATGTTTGGCGTTAAAACAGCACCAAATATTTGGCAACGCTTTATGGACGACCACATAATGCGAGGATTAGAAGGAACAGTCTGTTTCTTTGATGACATTATCGTCACGGGGAAATCATTAGAAGAAACTGATCAGCGTGCACGGGCGGTTTTAGATCGATTACGTTCCTATGATTTACATATCAATTTATGTTGAACATGCCCATATATGGTGTAAAGCAATATTATAATTGTGTTGCCGAAAACATGACCATATATGAGCATGATGCAAAAGTCTCATTGATTCGCTAATGACAGAAAGGGACAACAGTATATAAATTTAAGTTAACGGGATCCTTCCAGAAATATTCTGTACTGTATGTATGCTCTGATGAGAGTCGTTTTTTAGTTAGTTGCTTTTAGACGACGAGTTTGTGCGCATCGAAAAGAAATAAAATTAAAGGTTTCTTATTAAATTGAACACCACGTGTTTTTTTTTAATTAACATCCGGAAGTATTGTTGTTTCAATTAAAATAAAATAATAGGTTATTGGCCCAGTCACAACCAATTTAAAAAAAAAAAAAAAAAAAAAAAAAAAAAAAAAAATTGTGCTTTGGTCTTCGGACAATAAAACTTTAATAAGTAACGTTTAACAACCGTGTCTTAAATATCTTTTAAATAAAAAGTGAAACAAACAATACATCAAAAATAACGTTGTGAAGATAAGCTGAAATGAATAATAATTAAATAATAAAAAGCAAGATTCAATTTCACAAGAACCAATCATAACCTGCACGCAAAATTTATATATATGCATGTGTGTGTGTGTGTGGTTGCAGAAAACTTGCCAGCTTGAGAAGGAAATAGACAAATAGCGTAAAAAAAAAAAAAAAAAAAGAGGGAAAAAGAATAAAATGGAAAATAAGAAACGCAATATTAGGCCTTTCGACGGAGAGAAATATTCGATCTGGAAGTTTCGTGTTAGGGCTCTGTTAGAAGAAAATGATTTGTTAGAAGTTATAGATAATGAAGCTACCGAAGCGACAGTGGTATGGAAAAAGAAGGAAAGAAATGCAAAAAGCATTATAATTGAATATTTAAATGATTCCTTTCTGGTTTTCGCTAACTCTGAGAAAAGTGCCAAGCAAATTTTTAATGATTTAGATGCTGTGTATGAGCGTAAGAGCTTAGCATCACAACTTTCTTTACGAAAGCAACTGCTGGCACTGAAGCTGAAGGGTGACACTTCACTAGTTAATCATTTTACTTTATTCGATGACTTAGTTACAGATCTAGTAGCATCAGGAGCAAAGTTAGACGAAATGGACAAGGTATCTCACCTTCTTCTATCTCTTCCTTCATGTTATGACGGAGTAATAACAGCAATAGAGACTTTGTCGGAAAGTAACCTGACATTGGCATTTGTGAAAACCCGTCTTCTTGACCATGAAATTAAGCTGAAAAGTGTCAGTAGGGATACAAGTGCCAAAGTGTTGCAGGCTGTGCGTCATAATGATCAGAAGGAAAATAAAGTGAAAATTAATTACAAGAACAACAAGAAGGTTTTCAAAAATAAATTTAAATCAAAAGCAAAATGCTTTCATTGTGGTAAACAAGGGCATTATAAGAAAGATTGTTTTATTTTCAAAAGAAGCATAGCTAATCAAAGTGCAGGTAATCAGAATGCAGGAAAAGAAAAACAGGTTCAAATAGCGACAACTCAGTCAGATCAGGGTTTTGCATTCATGATGAGGAAAGTGATAAATAGAGAACAGGAAAGCGAGGCATTGTTTATCTTAGATTCAGGAGCTTCCGATCACATTATAAATGATGCCGTATTGTTTTCTGATTTCGTCAATTTGGAAAGTCCTGTAAAAATTGCCATTGCGAAACGTGGCGAATGTATTCATGCCACTGCCAAAGGAATCGTTCAACTCAGTTGCTCTGGTAATGATATCACACTGGAGGATGTGCTATTCAGCAAGGATATTCCACACAATCTTTTATCAGTGAAGAAGATGCAGGACGCCGGGATGACCATACAATTTGATTCAGGAGGTGTGAAAGTCACTAAAAATGGTCGGTTGGTATTTAATGGAGCATGTGAGTATAACGTTCCAATTATTAAATTCGAAATAAATCATAGAGCATATGTATCAAAGGTTTCCAATAGTGCAGAGTATCGCTTGTGGCACGAAAGATTAGGACATATTAGTGTTGGAAAATTTTTAGAAATTAAACGCAAACAATTGTTTGATGATATTAATCTGTTAAATAATGTAGAGCTGAACAATGAATTGTGCGAGGCTTGCATTAACGGAAAACAATCCCGACTTAAATTTGAAAAGTTCAAAAATAAAGACTATATCAAAAGACCTTTGTTTGTAGTCCACTCTGATGTTTGTGGACCGATAACTCCTTCTACAATTGATAGCAAAAACTATTATATAGTTTTTATCGATCAATATACACATTACTGTGTAACCTACTTAGTAACTTACAAGTCCGATGTATTTTCTGTTTTTAGGGATTTTGTTGCTAAAGCTGAAGCTCACTTCAATGTAAAAGTAGTAAATCTCTATATAGACAATGGAAGAGAATATTTATCTAATGAGATGCGTGAGTTTTGTATAGAAAAAGGCATCAGCTATCATTTGACGGTACCTCACACTCCAAAACAAAATGGTGTATCTGAGCGAATGATCAGAACAATAACTGAGAAGGCTCGGTCAATGATTAATGGGGCTAAATTGAATAAAAGTTTTTGGGGTGAGGCTGTTTTAACAGCAACCTACTTAATAAATAGATGCCCAAGTAGATCATTGCTAAATGTGAAGAAAACACCTTACGAAATGTGGCATAATAAGAAGCCTGTTTTAAAATATCTTAAGATATTTGGTTCAACAGTATATGTTCTAAATAAAGTTCGAAAACGAAAGTTTGATGAAAAATCGACTAAATGTATACTCGTTGGGTATGAATCAAATGGGTACAAGTTGTGGAATATGGAATCGAGGAAATTTTTGATAGCTAGAGATGTTGTGGTGGATGAAATGAACATGTTAAATTCTAGGACTGTGGATGACTGTGCAAAACAGTCAGAAGAATCTGAGTTCCAAGTTGATGGTATGGAACAGGTTGAAGATCCTTATTTGCAAAATGAAAATGAAGGGCAAGATGTTGATTTTCTGGATTCAATTGCTGAAAATAAGGAATCTGTTTTTCCATTGAAAGATATGGAGGTTATTGAGTCTATAAATGAAAAATCTGATAATTCAGATATACAGCCTAGTGAAAATTCCACAAATCTCGAGAATGCCGATCCAGTTATGAATACTGGTGATAAATTGCATCATTCAGAAGATAATATAGAGAGTGTTGAAATCAGACGAAGTGAGAGATTAAAAGATCGACCCAAATTATCTTATAGATTATTAGAAAAGTGTTTAATGAATGCTCATACCCACTTTAATAGTATTCCAAGCACCTACGAAGAAGTCAAGGATCGAAATGATAGAGTTTATTGGCAGAAAGCAATTCAAGATGAATTAGATTCTCATTTCGCAAACGAAACATGGTCTTTGGTACAACGGCCAGATAATAAAAACATAGTCGATTGCAAATGGGTGTTTACAGTAAAACAAGATGAATTTGGTAATCTGGTAAAATATAAGGCAAGATTGGTAGCGCGTGGTTTCACGCAAGAATACTTGACTGACTATGACGAAACATTTGCACCAGTTGCCCGAATCTCTAGTTTCCGATTTATTCTAGCTCTTTCAAACCAATACAATTTAAGAATTCATCATATGGATGTAAAAACAGCGTTTTTAAATGGAGTTCTAAAAGAGGAAATTTACATGATGGTTCCCCAAGGATTGAAACATGACAAAAATACAGTCTGCAAACTTAACAAGGCAATTTATGGTCTCAAACAAGCAGCTAGATGCTGGTTTGAAGTGTTTGAAGATGTATTAAAAGAAAGTGGCTTTGTAAATCTTGGAGTTGATCGTTGTATTTATATCATAGATAAAGGTGATATTTCTAAAAACATATATGTATTGTTGTATGTCGATGATGTAGTCATAGCTACTGAAAATATCGATACAATGTCTAAGTTCAAATCATATTTGATGAACAGATTTAAAATGACCGATTTAATGGAGATTCGATACTTTATTGGAATAAGAATAGACAGAAATGAAGATAAATTATATTTAAGTCAATCAGCATACATCAAAAATGTTTTAAGAAAATTTAATATGGAGGATTGTAAACCAGTTAGTACACCACTTCCAAGCAAACTCAACTATGAAGCTTTACAATCAGAGGAATCGTGCGATGCACCATGTAGAAATCTAATTGGATGTCTTATGTACATTATGTTATGTACAAGACCGGACTTGAGTACATCAATAAGTATTCTTAGCCGGTATACCAATAATAATAATAGGGAACTGTGGCAATGCCTAAAAAGAGTTCTGAGGTACCTAAAGGGTACTGTTGATTTAAAATTAACTTTTACAAGAAAGGCTTATTGTGAAAATATTATTATTGGATATGTAGATTCTGATTGGGCAGGAAGTGAAACAGATAGAAGAAGTACAACTGGCTATCTTTTCAAAATGTTTGAGTCATGTTTAATTTGCTGGAGTTCTATGAAACAAAAATCAGTTGCTGCTTCATCTACTGAAGCAGAGTATATGGCACTGTTTGAAAGTGTAAGAGAAGCATTATGGTTGAAGTCATTAATGAAAGGAATTAAGTTTGAGTTAAATGAACCAATAATCATTTTAGAAGATAACCAGGGTTGCATTAGCATAGCCAACAACCCTACTTGCCACAAGCGAACTAAGCATATAGATATCAAGTATCACTTTACTAGAGAACAAATTGAAAAGAAACTAATAACTGTTAAGTATATTTCCACAGAAATGCAGTTAGCTGATATCCTGACAAAACCACTACCAGCAGCAAGGTTTCTACATTTGAGGCAACTGTTGGGACTTTCTGAAGCGATTTAATCATCTTTATACATCATCATATCTAACATCAAATATTTACATATAATTAAGACATTGAATTTAAATTGAAAAATCTATTTTATTTTATTTTCTTATTAATTAATTTTAATCTATTTTGAAACTTGAACTTGAATTAATTATAACTTTGAAATTTGAGTTTAACATTTTTTATATACCTACTTATGAACTAAATATTAACATACATTGGTCTGGTTAGGTTTTTCCTGGTTTTCCTAACTCTGCGCAGCAAATGCTGGACCATGATAATTGTATATTCCCAGGATGCACAAACTCGTTAAGTAAGAATCACTGTAATTTTGAATTATATTTAATCCATGAGACTTTTGAGGAGGTGTGTTGAACATGCCCATATATGGTGTAAAGCAATATTATAATTGTGTTGCCGAAAACATGACCATATATGAGCATGATGCAAAAGTCTCATTGATTCGCTAATGACAGAAAGGGACAACAGTATATAAATTTAAGTTAACGGGATCCTTCCAGAAATATTCTGTACTGTATGTATGCTCTGATGAGAGTCGTTTTTTAGTTAGTTGCTTTTAGACGACGAGTTTGTGCGCATCGAAAAGAAATAAAATTAAAGGTTTCTTATTAAATTGAACACCACGTGTTTTTTTTAATTAACATCCGGAAGTATTGTTGTTTCAATTAAATAAAATAAAAATTTACGTAAAAGCAAAATGTTCCAAAAATCTGTAAATTACTTGGGACATATAATTGATAAAAATGGGTTACACAAAAATCAGGAGAAAATACAAGCAATTCTCGATATTGATTCACCTACAAATGTAACAGAACTACGACAATTTTTAGGAATGGTGAACTATTACAACAAGTTCATTCCAAATCTTGCCACAAAGCTACATGAATTACACAAACTGTTACAAAAAGATACAACATTTAATTGGACTCAAAAATGCGATGATACTTTCAGAAACATCAAACATGACATAATGAGTGAAAACGTCCTAGCACCATTCGATCATACCTTACCTCTAGTGCTAGCTACAGACGCTTCACCATACGGTCTGTCAGCAATATTGTCGCATATTACACAAGACGGCGAAAAGCCAATTGCATTTGCTTCACGCAGTCTTACAAAAAGCGAATCCAACTACAGCCAAATCGACAAGGAAGCTACAGCTATCTACTGGGGGCTACACAAATTCTACAATTACTGCAACGGTCGTGAATTTACATTAATTACCGACAATAAACCTCTCACGTCGATTTTGAGTCCAAATAAATGTCTACCAGTACTTACTGCTCAACGAATTCTACACTACGCACAATTTTTATCTGGTTTCAATTACAAGATAATCTACCGCAACACAAAAGATCACACGAACGTTGATTACCTTTCACGTAATCCACGTAAATTCAACGAAGCCGGTGAGAACATTCGAGAAGTACACATGTTCCAGCTGACCGACTTCGTGCTTCCAATAACAAGCAAAGTGATCGCGAATGAAACTAGAAAGGACCAAGAGTTGTGCCTAGTTTACAATAACCTTCAAAGTGGCCGAAATCTTAATAACACAACATTCATAGGCAAAGACGACGAATTAATGTTACAAGACGGCTGCATATATCGTGGGATTCGTATAATTATTCCTAGGCAGTTACGTAAACAAGTACTTGCCGAACTCCATACAGCTCATGTGGGCATAGTTAAAATGAAAGCACTAGCAAGAAGCTACTGCTACTGGATCGGTATTGACAACGACATTGAACATCTTGTTAGAAGCTGCAGAGATTGTGAAACAGTGGCAAATGAACCTACAAAAGTTCCTGTGCATCCATGGGAAAGTCCATTCATGGTATGGCAAAGAATACATATCGTCTTTGCAGGACCCTTCATGGAACATTATTTCCTAATTGTTGTCGACGCAAAAAGCAAGTGGCTGGAGGTTGTTCCAATGAAGAGCATTACTAGTTTACAAACTATAAAGGCGCTACGAGAAATGTTTGCGAGGTTCGGTTTACCAACAACATTGGTATCAGACAATGGTACGAACTTCACATCAAAAGAATTCTCGAACTTCATCAAATCTAACGGCATTACGCATAAGTTCACGGCACCTGCACATCCTGCTACAAATGGACAAGCTGAAAGATACGTCCAAACCGTCAAAAATGGATTGCAATCAGCAGCAAATGACCCAGGGGACTTGCATGTGAAACTACATCGATTACTCATGCAATACCGGAAGATACCAAATGCGACTACAGGCAAAAGTCCAGCTGAGATGCTACTGAAGCATAATCTACGAACACGACTAGATCTTATCAAATATACAGATGAGAAAGTAAGTTCCAAGAATACTAATCTTAAATCTATTCGCAGTTTTGTCCCGGGAGATAGAGTCCAAATTCGATACTATCTAAATAAAACAACCAAGTGGAAGTTTGGGACGATAGTTCAACGTGACGGCGAACTACATTACACGGTACAAGTTGATGGCCAGTATTGCAGACGACATATCGACCAAATCAAAGCTACAGACGTTGATGAAGGCGTTGCTACAACAAAATCCATATTTTTCGAACATCCTATCAGCGAGAACATCCACGACAATACAAATCATCCGAAACAAAACATCACTCCTGGAACAAATGAACAACAACATATAAGTACACCAGATACAAATAAAACAAATTCACCAATACCCATCCCAGAGATTTCATCACAAGAACCAGATTCACAGCCTCAGATTTCAGAACCGATGAAGCCAAACACATCTCCATCTACCAGCATACAAAAGCAAACAGATCCAGAAAAACCGATGCAGACTCCGAAACAAATAACACAAAAAGATGTGAGGAAATCCAACCGAGTACGTCGACCTCCGAATAGAATAAATCTCTAAACTTTCTGTAATATAATAATTTATCATTTATTTATTTTTATGTTTAGTTTACTTTACTCGTTCTTCAAACGTATAATGACATTTGAAATTTGAGATGTCAATGCAACTACAACAGGGCTTGCAAACCTTTTATGTCAAAATAACTTTAAGAAATTCTTGTCAGGTGTTGGCAACCTTTTATTTCATTGTGAACAATTTGATGTAGAGATAATGAATTGAGAAAAATGAATTGTTATATTAATTAAGTTATGCTAGCTTCACTTAGAAATTATGTGGGGAAGACTGTTACATATTAATAACTTGGCAGCACTCATTTTGCATTGAATGCATCCATTAGTTTTCTTTATAATGAAAATAGCCATTTTTCAAGATGGGGGCATTCGAATAGTGGCAGTGCAACGAATTAGATGTGTGAATTTCAATAAATAAAAGTGTTATTAAAGAATTGAGTCTATTTATTATATTAAATAAATATATTGTGGTGTACTACATACACCAGAGATAAAACAGAATAGAACCAACACTCAGAAGAAAATGGTCGCCATTTGATTTCATTGGAACAATAAGCAACGAACTCTTTGGAATACTAGATCAACGGTTTGCAGCAAAGTACGAAGAAACGATACAAAATGTTTACGAAAACCAAAATTATGTAATGGATCTTGTCAAGAATCAAACATCGATAATTGATTCAACAATAAATATATTCAAAAAGCAGTATGTATCGAATCAAAACCAGTTGCAGGTGTTTACAGATTTGTTAAACAACCTAGCTAGTCAAACAGATCAACACAACACTCTTCTAAAATTTACTGAAACAGCTCTTAATACTATACTTATGATGATAAATTATCAAACCACACAGGGCATTCAGCTGGACGTATTGTTGTCATCTCACAGCGGAAGAATGCATCCCCTAATTTTAACAGTTGATCAATTAAAATACGAGTTAAACAGAATACACGACAATATCCCTCAGACATTGATGATACCTGGTGAAAGACATCGTGAATCTCTTCTACAACTTTATAAGGAATTACAAAGGCAAGGTTTACAGGCAGCAACATCATAATTGAAATCACTTTGCCTCTATTATACAACGAAGACTTTAAGGTATTCAACGTGCTTCCAGTACCAACGCAACACAATACAAATTTTACTTTCATTGTCCCTTCATCGGACTACTTGTTAGTCAATCTTCAAGGTGATCGTTTTTACATAATGACAAAGGTAGAATTTCCATCATGCAGACAGAGGTCTTCAAATATGTTTTGGCGTAATCTTAAACATCCCTTGTTTACATCTAGCGCTACAGTCAGTTCCTGTAAGATGAATATTCTTCAACATAAGCAGATTTTATCTACAACCTGTGTAACACGCATTGTTCCAACAAACACTTATTGGGTAAAAATGCATCATCCTAATACATGGATATTTAGTATGCCTAACGAAACTAATATTGATAAAATCTGTAACTATATATCTAAGTCCAAAAGACTTAATGGAAGCGGGATATTACGACTACAACCCAATTGTATGATTAAGCAACAACATATGATAATTATTGGAAAACAATCCATAACCACCAGATTCGACACTTCCTTCTTCCCAACACTTAATATTTCTGACCAATTGATTAATTTCAGACACACAAAAAATGAACCAATTGTTATCCAAACCGACGTATCAAATGATATCATCCAACTGGAGCATTCAATAAAGTACCAACAAGGCCAGGAAAAGATGTTAAAGGAACTGAAATACAATAAAATTGAACAGTATACCATCTTCGGCACCGTTACTACAATACTGATAATAGCTACTGTGTTATTCCTCCTGAGACAACATCACATTCAACACAGAAGACAACCACCACAAGCAGCAGTAAGAATGCACCGAGCCAGTAGCGTAAACGCACCTTCACAAGTCATTTTAGATGATGATGACTTTTGTGTAATTCCGATGTAAGGTGGCCGCAGCATGTTATGTCAGCATAACAGAAGAATTTATTTGCATTTAATTTCGCTGTCACTTGACACACCTACACGCGAATGCGTTTTTTCAAAATTTAATAATAATTGTAATATAAGCACTTTGTTAGTGTGTCAAATGACTTGTAAATATTATTTGTAAGACAAGCACTTTGTTAATATATATGTAAGTTCATACTCATATCATAAATAAATTAGTTCAGTTTTCATTAAGAAGCTCACCAAGAAAAACCTTTTTTTTTTGTATTATACTTCCCCCCATCAGTGGTAAGGGGTCAGAGAAACAACTGTTGAAAAGTTTTACTCAAGAATTATAGAAATACTTTCAACAATGTCTAATTTTAGAAGTGTTCATGAAAGCGATTAAAATGTTATAAATGCTAAGCAAATTCTCTATAATGAAATGTCTTTAACACACATTTTTATCGGGGCTGAAAGAACTACTGGGTTCAACAATTACGGCTATGAGGCCAGGTAAAATTACCGACGCTTTCAATTTTTGTCTTGAGGAGCAAAATGCTCACTATTTCAGATATCCTAGTTATTTACATGGAGGACCCTCAGTTAGACTAAATCAACCCGGAAACAATAATTACCAGCAAGTCATACATAGGCCTATTCGACCTAAACAGATCTTAAATTAAACTAACAATCAAGAGTTTTTTAGTCCTATGAACCAGCATCCAAAACAAACCCATTTTTGACGAAGGTCATAAGTGAATCCACGGAACTTATTTATAAGTAGAGGAGGCCCCTCAAAAGATAAAGAAAACAGTGTAAGTTTACACATCGAAGCAGTCGCTCTGCAACCCATTACAAGTCCGCGACTTTTTTCGCTAAATCCTTCGAGAGGTACCCACTGACACAAAGACATGTCAGATACAACTGAACAAAGAGTTGGCAGCTCTATCCGCTCCCATAGAGGGCGAGGAATGGGAAGCACCCCTAATGGCTCAAGCCGTGGTGGATACACCACAGATAAATTACCGCACAGACGTCCCTTTCAGGCACGTGACCCAGGTCAAGACACCATCTCAGATAAGCCACCGGCCCCTGCACACCCATCAACGACGTCAAGCTTAACTAAGAATGACCCGCTATCCGTCGATTCCTTCATACCGTCAAGTGCAGACTTATCTGAAGAACCCAATGACGAATTCATTTAAGCAGACGCTGATGCACTGCCAGGAATAGCAAAGATACTTTACGAAGAGTACGCCTTCAGAGACGAAAATTTCGTCAACAAAGTGTCTCTTAGCGCATTCAGTTACTACTGCGCTGTTATGACGTGGGCTCGGATGTTAAAAATGCAGGAGATAAAAAAAGCATCCATTGACCACACACGAACGCCAATTTATCCTGGATATCTATACCAGCAACTACGTGATCCCAAGATCACTCGCGGTGTACTTGAGTGGATTCGGAAATACTACAATTCCGTCCAGTGTCGAAGTGAAATTCAATCTAAAGCCATATACGTACACAAATGGCTATTTTGGAACCTTAAGAGAGCACCTACATGATAAATAATTTATCATTTCAGTTTTCACAGCAGTTTTTCATTTTATCACTTCACGAACACACCTAATGCGATTCTCGAACCCATCATGATAAACAGTGGTCTAAGTGTGTACTAAAATGATAAATGCTGTCACCTATCTGTCATTTGTGCGTGTATAGAAAAATCTCAGACCACTTGGTAACCCTAAAATACAATGCCTAAAATAAAAACACATATTTTGTTATACGCACGCACACACATACACACAGCATTTACACAGATACAGCAGTACACAATATGAGATTGATGCTTTTGGCATCTGTTCATGAAGTCAGTCTTTTACTGACCGTCATAAAGATTCCATGTAAAAATATATTCACTTTTTAAGTTATTAATAAAGTTTGTTTAAGTAATTTACATATTATATTTATTTTATTTCCGCCAAGGTATAATTTAAAGTAATATTTTTGGTCCTTCGAGCCGGATACCAGTCTACGGTTAAATAGTCGATTTTTGAAGATAGAGAAAATGAGCATTCCAGGATCTGTGCGTCGCAGTCATCGACAGACAAAAGGAAATCCGCCAAATCGCTTTGGATACACGAAAAGCGATTTCGACGATGTATCATCGACAAAAAGTTCTCTGGAATTAACAAAAATCAGACGAGATTTAAAGATAAAGAAACTTCAACTTGAGGTAACTTTGTTAGAAAATAAGGAGGCTGAATTGGCTGCAGATATCTCATTTTCGGATGGACAAGAATCAGTTATAAATTCTGGCAGTATGTGTGACGATGCAGATTTATTAAAAGTATGTGTGCCCCAAGCCGACGGCAATAACACCCCTCGACGTGATGTTATTCATACTTTCACACACAACCGCGTGTATAGAGTGAAAAGTCTACCACAAATATGCGCAGTTCAGCAACCAACACAGTCAAAGTTATCCACGAACATAAAAGAGAAAAAATTATCTCACAAATACGACGAAGAATTTCAGCTACACACTAAAGAAGACGGAGAATTTGAACCGAAGAGGAAAGTCCAACAGTGGCTTATGTTAGATAAAGCCGCACATAGTACGCCAAAAAGAGACAATCCCACGGATGATGAAATACGAGATCGGTCAAATGATAAAAAACAAATTGCGCATTTGGAAGCTGAATTAAAACGATGCAAGTTGCAGCAGCAGATAAAGAATCCTGATCGCTGCGATACAAATAAAGAAATGAATAACCATAACCATCAGTATTTAGAAACGACGAACACATTTGTTGCAAGGCAAACAAGGATGGATCTACCTAAATTTAATGGCAACCCGGAGGATTGGCCTCTGTTCAGTAGCGAGTATATCCGTACATCGCATACAGGTAAATTCACAATTCAAGAAAATGTTACGAGATTAAGAGCTGCGCTAAAGGATGAGGCGCTGGATGCGGTGAAGTCGTTGCTTATTCTTCCAGATAGCGCCGACAGAGTGATGGAGATACTAGAGAGACGATTTGGACGCCCCGAATACATTATCAAATCATTGATAATAAACCCTTATCAATAGTAAAGTTCGCCACTGCAGTTGAAAATCTCACGGTAATGCTGGAACTAATGGATCGTCCAGAGTATCTTCAAAATCCTCAACTGTTGGAAGAGTTAGAGCGAAAGTTACCACCTATATTCAGCATCTTATGGTCAGAACATATTATTGACAAGCCATTTATAAGTCTTCGTCTTTTCGCTGATTGGATTGAGAGAAAATCGCATGCTGCTAGTCTTCGTACATCCCTTTTTCAAGAACCATTGCCACCAAAAATCGAAATTAGACGTACAAAAGGAAAAGTCAACACAGTATCGTCCGATACCTCTTCTGAAGAGACACAGAAATGCAAATTGTGTAGTCTTAACTGCAAATCTTTAGATGCATGCAAACAATTCCTAGAGATGAGCATTGATGACCGATGGCAACACGTTAAAAAATTGTCACTATGTTTTGCATGCTTGAAGAAAAATCATCACACCAGATTATGTCGAAAGAAGAACTCATGCAACGTAGACAACTGCTAAAGGAAACATCACCATTTACTGCACAATAGTGTGACAACACCACCCAGCTCTACACCAACATCAGCTTTCGAAATAAGTACTGCAAATACCACTGCAAGTGACAGCCATGCCACAGTGATGACGAGCGTTTGTTCTAATGGAAGTACTGTCACCAAAACCATGACCAGATTAAGAATTTTGCCAGTAAGTCTTAAAAACAATTCAGTTGTACGTTCGCTCTTCTAGATCCAGGAGCAACACTAACATTGATAAGTGAAGCTGTAGCAGATAAACTTCAAATGAATGGTACGCATGCTCCATTATCAATTCAGTGGGCCAATGGCGATTTAGCAACCGAAGATGAGTCAAGAGTTGGTTCAGTTCACATCTCTGGAACATACAGTAATGCAAGAACATATTCACTTCACGATGTAAGAACAGTGAAACACCTACCACTGTACCGTCAGTCAGTCAACAGGATGAAACTAATCGAAAAGTGGCCGTACTTAAACAACATTGATTTCGAAAGCTTCGAAAATGTGCAACCAACGATTTTAATTGGCGAGAATAATGGATTACTTACTGCTACCCGTCAATTGATACACAATAAGTGTAATACTCCTATCGCTAGCAGAACCTGGCTTGAGTGGACGATAAGTGGCAACGATGGTAGCACTAAGCATAGTGAAGTCAACAATGTGCATTACATGACGAAATATGATGACGACGATCTACATCAAATTGTGAAGTCTTCATTTCAATTAGACGATGTCCTGACTAAGTGTGGAAGTGACCACAAACGATCCAGAGAAGATGAAAGGGCTTTAGACATTATGAAAGCCACAACGACGAAAATAGACGATAGAAGATGGCAGACTGGATTGCTGTGGAAACGTGACGACATTAAACTTCCAGACAGCAAGTTTGCAGCTCTTCAAAGATTGTACCTATTGGAAAGAAAGCTGGACAAAAATCCCGAGTTAAAGAAACAGTACGGTGACGTCATTGACGATTATCTGGAAAAGAAATATCTTGTTAGAGCCAAAGAAGAGGATCTGAGAGGGGACAGAACATGGTACTTACCTCATTTTTCCGTCATCAATCCATTGAAACCTAACAAGATAAGAATTGCTTTTGACGCTGCTGCGAAAACAAATGGAGTTGCACTGAACGATGAGCTGATTCAAGGACCTGACTTACTTCAATCGCTACCAGAGGTGCTGTTTAAATTTCGACAAGGTGCAGTAGGGTTCACAGGAGACATAAAAGAAATGTTCCATAGGTCATGATACGAGACGACGACAACAACAGTCAGATAATTTTATGGCGAGGAGAAAGTAGAACCGGGTATCCACAAGCATATAAGATGACAGCTATGATGTTTGGCGCGACGTGTTCCCCGAGCTCAGCAATTTATGTCAAAGATAGAAATGCCGATGAATACGCTGAAAATTATCCACACGCTGTTAAAGCTATCCAACACAACCACTATATGGACGATTATTTGGGTAGCGCAGACGACGAAGCAACAGCCATAGAATTGATTAGAGATGTCATCAAAGTCCACAGTCTTGGTGGATTCGAAATCCGAAACTGGAATAGTTCTTCGCATATGGTGTTAAAAAGCATACCATCAAATTTGTTAGCAAATGAATCGGGACAAGATATAAATATCGACAGAAGTGGAAATCTCAGCCGTGTGTTGGGTATTTCTTGGAATACTCAAAGCGATTCGTTTACGTTTGTGACCAACTTTACACGAATTGAAAAGTGTCTTCTGACCGGCGAAAGAGTCCCAACTAAACGACAAGTGTCGAAGATTGTCATGTCCGTTTTCGACCCGCTTGGGTTTCTGGCGCATTTTGTTATAGTTGGCAAAATTTGGAAGACGTCCATAGACTGGGATGACGAACTAACTGATGACTTGGAGCCTATGTGGAGAAATTGGTTGAACGATTTAAAAAAGATTTCAACAGTCAAAATTCCTCGATGTTACTCTCCGCTGTTTAATGTAGCACCAGAGTTGGAACTTCATGTCTTCGTGGATGCGAGCGAGTCCGCATATGCAGCTGTGGCCTATGTAAGATTTGTTATTAATAATTCAAAGTATGTTTCTTTCGTTGCAGCAAAAGCTAAAGTCTTACCATTGAAACCAATGATGACGATACCAAGGGCTGAATTGCAAGCAGCTGTTTTGGGCAGTCGCCTCGCAAAGACAATAAAATTGCAACATGACAGACGCTTTAATAAAATTAAATTTTGGACAGACTCGACATCTGTCTATCACTGGATAAATTCAGAGGCAAAGCGATTTAAATTATTCGTTGCTAATCGACTCAGTGAAATATCGGAACTTACAAATGTATCTGACTGGAATTGGTTACCAACAAGTTTAAATGTTGCAGATGAAGCCACGCGTATGACACCGAAGCAATTCGAAGAAGATTGTAGATGGTACAAAGGACCTTCCTTTTTGTATAACGATATTTCAACCTGGCCAAGAAGAAAAGTTAGCAATTCTACCAATACCGACAGTGAAGCTGAAATAAATGAATTTGTTGGAATCATTTCCGAGTCAGAGATATACAAATTACCTGATGTGACCAAATGTTCGTCCTGGTTAAGACTTATACGAATAACTGCATGGCTTCTTCGATACGTCAACAATTTAAAGAAGAAAGTCCGAAACAAACTGCGACAAGGTGAAGGTGAATCAATTATTTTCTTTGGTGAATTGCTGCCGATAGAAATAGAAGAAGCTGAGAAATTGTGGATTCGGCAATCTCAACAAAATTCATTTTTAACGGAGATGAGTGCATTGAAGAAAACCGGAATTGTATCTCGCTCCAGCAAGTTGTATAATCTGTCTCCAAAACTTGACGACGAAGGCATCATTCGACTTAAAGGGCGCATGTCGACTTTGATAGATGATGTTTGGCTGAAAACTCCAGTGATTCTTAACGGAAAAGATACATACGTACAACTTCTGGTCCAGTACTACCATGATCAAGCCAACCACATTGGTCATGATAGAGTATTGAACGAGCTTAAGCAGAGATACTGGATTCTAAAGGCGAAACCAACACTACGACGGATAACCTTCAAATGCAATACATGCAAGATAAGACGGGACAGCTGCCTCCGGTAAGACTTTTATCCGGTAACCCTGCATTTACATTTACAGGTGTTGACTATTTCGGTCCGATGATAGTTAAAGTTGGAAGGCGTCTAGAGAAGCGTTATGGAGTACTTTTCACGTGCTTAACAATTAGAGCATTACATGTCGTGATTGCATCCAGCCTGACGACAGACTCTTGTATCATGGCACTAAGGCGGTTTATATCGAGACGTGGTCGTCCCATAACGATATTTTCTGATAATGGTACCAATCTGAAGGGAGCCGATACTGAACTCAAACAGTGTCTGAAGCAGTTGGATCAAGATAGTATTAGAGGTACTATGACTAAACATCGTATCAACTGGAAATTTATTCCCCCCGCATCCCCGCACATAGGAGGATGCTGGGAACGGCTTGTTAGGTCTGTGAAAACAGCTTTGCACACAGTCCTAAAAGAAGCCCACCCATCTGACGAGACGCTAGCAACATTACTTGCTGAAGTGGAGCAGATTATCAACTCGAGGCCTTTAGTAGAAGTGCCATACCACCCAGACGAACCCGAGGCGCTGACACCGAACCATTTTTTGATAGGCAGATCATCAGCGTCTGCACCTATAAGTGACTTCGATGATAAGGACCTTATCCTGCGAAAACGATGGCGGATGTCGCAAAGATTAGCTGATCATTTTTGGAACCGTTGGAGGAAAGAGTTTTTGCCGGCTTTAAACCAGCGAAATAAATGGAAGATACCGAGTGGTCGAAGAGTAAAAGTGGGAGATATCGTTCTTCTGCTCAATGATAACGAACATAGAGGGAATTGGCCGAAAGGAGTTATCAACAAAGTATTTCCTGGACCAGATGGAGAAGTTCGTGTAGTCGAAGTAACAACATCAACCGGAACCTATAAACGACCGATAGTTAAAGTTTGTGTCATCGATTTGGAGAGTGGTAATAGCGACCGAGTCCCAATACCTGAGGGGAGTATGTAAAGAAAAATCTCAGACCACTTGGTAACCCTAAAATACAATGCCTAAAATAAAAACACATATTTTGTTATACACACACACACACATACACACAGCATTTACACAGATACAGCAGTACACAATATGAGATTGATGCTTTTGGCATCTGTTCATGAAGTCAGTCTTTTACTGACCGTCATAAAGATTCCATGTAAAAATATATTCACTTTTTAAGTTATTAATAAAGTTTGTTAAAGTAATTTACATATTATATTTATTTTATTTCCGCCAAGGTATAATTTAAAGTAATGGCTTTGTTCCGTAAAAAAGCTAAAATATCAAAAAAAGAAAGTTACCAAAAATTTACATCCAACATCAATCCGAACTCTACAAGTAAGAAAATGTGGGCGGATATAAAAACAGGTAGCTACACCCCATTTATTATAAGTTCGTTAATGACAGAATCAGGAACACTTACCAACTCACCCGACATCTGTGAATATTTTGGCAAGGCCTGGTCGTGTTACTCCAGTGACACAAACTTCTCTCAAAACTTCCTTGACTCCAAACAGCTTGCAATAAACAGAGTACTCCCAGAATTCATTATAATTACATCCGCCAATTGCATCGAAAAACCAATAAACATTATCGAACTAGAAAGTTGTTTAAATTCGCTTAAAGGTACAACACCAGGCTACGACCGCATCTCATACCCAATGATAAGAAATTCACCGTTTTTATTTAAACAACGAATTCTGAACCTATTCAACAATATTCTTGCCCAAGGAATATTACCATACACTTGGAAAGTTGCTAGCATAATACCAATTCCTAAGCCCACAAACGAATTGACAGATCCTTAAAGTTACCGACCGATCTCTTTACTTCCTTGTACAAGCAAACTGTTAGAAAAAATAATCTCTAAACGCCTACTTTGGTATATTGAAAAAAACAACTATGTAAACCCAAACCAAGTTGCGTTTAAACATGGACGTAGCACCATCGACTCTCTCCTTCACATTGACGAAATCGTTACTTCAGCCCTGTCACATAAAAACCATGTTTCCATCCTGTCACTCGACTTCGAAAAGGCATTCGATCGAATTGGTATCCATATCATCCTGAACAAACTCATACAATGGAAAGTTGGTCCCAAGATGTATTCGTACATAAAAAGTTTTCTAACAAACAGACAATTTAGAGTGAAATCGAATAACCACTTTTCAAGTATATATAAATTGGCTAATGGTATCCCCCAAGGTTCTCCCCTCTCCGTAACATTATTTATAATCGCTTATAACGATATAAGCGAAATTATATCAAAATATAATAAAATAAATCATACACTGTATGCAGACGATTTAATCCTACTATCAAAGGGAAACGATAAAAATCGTTCCAAAGTTTTATTTCAAAATATCCTGGCAGACTTAAACGAATGGTGCACCCGCTCAGGATCCATCATTTCACCTGAAAAGAGTAAACATTTACATATCTGCAAAAAAAGAAATTGTAACAGTTTTTATATTAATATACTCAATACACAAATCCCAAATGTAAATAGTTCAAATATTTTAGGCATTATATTTGATGCTCACTTTAACTTTAAAGATCATTGTATTCAACTTAAAAAAAAGCTTTATACCAGGTTAAACATTATCAGATTCTTATCCTCTAAAAATAGCTTTGTTCACCCAAACACACTTATTTATATAACAAAAACAATAATTTTATCAAAGATTGACTATGCATTGGTAATATATGGAAAATGTGCAAAATCAACCTTACAAATCATCAAACCATCTTATCATGCAGCAATCAGAACTATATTGAAAGCCTTTGCTACGACGCCAATAAAAAATATGCTAACCGAAGCCGGCCTTCCGTCCATTGAACACCGCAAAGACCTCCTTACAGCACGGCTTGCCCCAAAAATCTGTCAGTCATACAAATCACCAATCACCGCAGTTGCCAAAAAAATGTTGGTTCGAAAAAAAGTACCAAAATGTCCCTCCAGTATGTACAATGCTTTAATTGCAGCAAGTAACATAGGCATCCCTCTATCAATCAAAACACTGACACCTGGAAACATCCCTCCATGGCTAATACCAACCAACAACATCAACACCAAGCTGGCAAAATTCAAAAAAGATTCCACAGCCAGGGAAACCTACTTGCAGCTTTTCCATGAAATCATAAGTGAATTCAGAACAAACCAATGGGATATTTTATATACAGACGGCTCTAAATCTGCCAATGGTAATGGACTCGCAATAGTCACAGAAGTAGGCGACATAGTATACGCCGAGAGACTACCAAACTACTTCTCAATTTACACTACAGAAGCTTATGCAATCCTCAAAGCTACTCAGATGGCAAGTAAATCACCCAAAAAAACAGTTATTTGCTCTGACAGCCTTTCAACCCTTAATGCTCTTGGTAATATCAACAACCACTCACCCACAATTAGCAAAATACGAAACAACATACAAAAAAACCAGAACAAAATTATGATCCTCTGGGTACCAGGGCACTCAGGTATCAAAGGGAATGATCTCGCTGACACTGCAGCAAAAAATGCTTCGGAAGAACTGATCATCACACCACACCCACCTTCGCGAAGAGATTTCCTGAAGATAATAAACACCCATTGGGAACATAAAAGAAAGGAGGAGTGGAAAACATACACCCACCACTACTCAGTCATAAACCCAAAAGCTGATGCAATGATGTACCCAACTGACACAACACCTCAGATGAACAAATGTTTCATGCGACTTCGACTCGGGCACACTCAATTAACACACAGCTACCTTCTCAACAGAGACAACCCTCCAGTTTGCCACCTTTGCCAATCCAGTCATATCTTAACAATTAAACACCTTGTAGCCGACTGTTCTAAAGTAAAACATCTTTCCTCTATACTATATAACAAAAAACTAATAGACCTATTGTCATCACAATCTTCTCAAAATATAAAAAATGTATACACAATTCTGTCAAGACTAAAAATTGAATCTATAATATAATCAACTATCATGCTCATATAACCTTTTATTTCTCCCATATCTTAATATACAGCCGAAAGCCTTTGTTGCTAGTGCTGTTACAAATGTATAATATTAGAATGTAAATTTATTTACATTGTAATAAATAGGGATCGGATTTCCATGCAAATGCATGTTTTTTTATGAACACCTTGGATGCAAGGCAACTTATTATGTATACGTATCATGAAATTTCCTTTAAAATGGCATTTAACCGTTAGTGCATATTTTTGCATATTTTACTATAAATGCATATTTTGCAAATTTTTGTGCATATTTTACTATATTTGCATATTTTTTATAATATTAATACATATTTTTGGAGCATATTGTTCAAAAATTTAACTAGACAGTAAAAAAAAAATATCCCCTTTATGTCAGTGCATACGAAGCTTAAAACTATTATCTTTTTCTTTTGTTCATTTCACAATCTTGAACGATGTTCCAACCCCACATTATACCTATTGCACTATATAAACAAAGCTGCATGTATGAGCTTGACTAGAGTGTGGCGGCAAAACATTGAAATGAAATGCCTGGGACTGTATTAATGAGATCGAAATTTAAACGATACCCAGAAGCGCCAAAATGGCTACAAAAAGCTTCCGACGACACAAAGCTAACCAAATTAAAGTGTGTGAGTACAACGTGCTAAAGCTTAAAGCTAAATTGTCTGCGCACAATGGTGTAGCTGCCCGCTGCAGTTTACGTTTACATGTACAACAGGCTAGCGGTTTCGTTTGTTTGTAGTGGTATGGATGTCGATGAATGTGGAACTAACTGTTAGTTTTCCACGGAAATTTTCACATTTTAATAGATTCCACTTGCCACTACATTGTATTATAGTTTTCCATCCTATTAACAGTCAATCGAAGCAGTCGATATTTTTTATTCAGTGGTCTACGCATAATCGTGTTTAGTCAGTAGAAAACTAATTTCAATCTTTTTAGAATAGTTTTGCTTGGAAAATGTAAGAATATTCCTTTTGAATTTATGATTTTAGTTAAAAAAAAACAAATTTCAGCTACAATGCCAAAAGCGAAGACATCCATTGCTTCAAATTTGAGAAGATATGTTTCAGAATACCCAACGATTTTTAAAACAGATGGAGGTGTTTTGTTCTGCAAATTTTGCAACAAAAGCGTTTGCTTTGAAAAAAAATTTCAAGTGGATCAGCATTTAAAAAGTGTTAAACACTTAGAATTTGAAGGAAGATCTGAAGTTCGTCCGAAATCCCAACAACTGCTGTCCTTTACCAATACAGCCAACAACTTTTCAATGGATTTATGTGAGGCGTTTATTGCAGCCGATATACCATTAAGTAAGCTTAGTAACCCTGAGTTAAGAAATTTTTTTAAAAAATATACAAAAGAAATTATACCGGACGATTCTACTTTGCGAAAAAATTACGTTGAAAAAATTTATAATTCGCTCTTTGAACAAATGAAAATTGATCTAAAAGATAAATATTTGTGGGTTTCTATTGATGAAACAACAGATATTCAAGGACGTTTTGTTGCTAACGTAATTGTGGGTGTGTTGGACCTAAACGAAGAAGAAAGTAAAAAGAAATTTTTAATAAACGTAGTCCAATTAGAAAAAACAAACCATTTTACCATCGCTCGCGCATTTGATGAATCCATGAATTCAATGGAAATTGATAAAAGCAAAATACTCCTTTTTTTGACCGATGCTGCGCCGTATATGGTAAAGGCAGCACGTGGACTAGCACTGTTTTATCCAAAATTGTTGCACGTCACTTGCTTAGCACATGGAATGCACCGAGTTGCAGAAGAAATAAGGAGTAATTTTCGGAACGTCGATGGATTAATTTCAAACGGCAAAAAAATATTTTTAAAGGCACCATCACGCGTCGAAATTTTTAAAGAAAAATATCCTTTGACTCCTCTTCCGCCTCAGCCTATTGTTACAAGATGGGGAACTTGGTTGAAGGCTGTTGAGTATTATGCACAAAATTATGAAGCATTTGAAAGCATTGTCAATGAGTTCGATGACTCCGATGCAGTTGCAATAAAAAATGCAAAAGAAGCCATGAACCAGCCATTGTTAAAAAGCGAAATCATATTTATAAATTCGAACTTCAGTTTCCTGTGTGACACCATAACAAAGCTAGAAGGCAGGACCACCTTAAAAAATCAAATTGATTTAATTGAAGATGTTGTTGCAAAGATAAATGCGGTTGAAGGACTAACGGGGGCAGTCATAAAAAAAAAACTTCAGTGCGTTCTGGCAAAAAATGAAGGATTTGCAATAATGCAAAATTTAAGTAAGACCTTTACGTTGGACTGCTATGACGAAAATAACACAAAAAACTTTACCGTCGATGAGATTTGTTCCTTAAAAAATGCTCCACTTACTTCAGTTGACGTCGAGAGATCTTTTTCCTTGTATAAGGCATTCTTACGACCGAATCGCCAACGTTTTGAATTCGAGAATTTTAAAAAAAATTTCATGATATACGCAAATAAAACTTTTCAAAATGAATTAAGGAATTAAGGAATTTTTTTGAATTATTTATTTTTATTAAACAAAGGAAGATGTTTATGTTTACTTAACTGTGTTTTTTTTTTTTTTATTCAATTTTGATCTCGTTTTAAGTTATTATTTTATTACATCATAAAAATAAAAAATTTAATTGAATTGAATCGAAAAATTTCTTAGAAAATGTGTTTTTTATATTCAACCGAAATTAAGTTTAACTAATTTTAAGTGCATATTTTCAATGCATATTTTGCATTTTTAAGTGCATATTTTAAGCGCATATTTTGAGATTTTTAGTGCATGAAAATCCGAACCCTAGTAATAAATAATAATAATAATAAAATAATAATCTTGCCGGAGAATAAGTAAAAATTCCTTCATATGCACATACTCATAATATTATCACAAATGAAGACGCTACACTATTAGAAAATGAGATTGGGTAGCAGATTTCCAAAAGTGTTCACAATATCACTCCAAGTCGGCTTAGTGTTACAGATAGCCAATATTATACATTTAATAGTATCATTTACCCATTTACTTAATTACTAATATAATTTTAGAGCAACTGAGTCCTATAATTGAAGACTCTAGAGATGAAAGCATATTCAACGTTGAGGACGACGTTCCTTCATGTTCACCGACTCGCAATATCGTCACAAATCAAGACGTTTCACTTCTAGAAAATGATATCGGGGAACAGGTGTTCAGAAATATTGACAATATCTCTTCAGGTCGGCTCAGTCTCACAGGTAGCTTAGGTATATCTTTCATTAAAAGGAATCGATTGCCTAGTTACCTCTTTAAATTTCAGAGCAACAAAGTTTAAGCCCTTTAATTGACGGCGACATAGATGAAATTGATTCGGATGACTTTGTACTTAAAGAAATCTGTTTACAGATTATTGAGGAAACAGAAGCAGGTAAAGTTGGTAAACTTCTGTAGGTATGAGTAGGTATAATTTTTTTTTTTCCCAATAGATTCAGAAAACCTTTTACAAAAACAAGGAGAACCTAAAGGTCCAAAATGCGGAAGAAGTGTCAAAAAGAAAACTGGATCGGCAGAAAAAAAGAGAAAAGAAAAAAACATCCCGTCCAAAAAAAGTATTCCAAAATGCCCAGCCTGTGATCAAGACGTCCTTACAGACGTTGAAGACGAAGGGATGAAAAACATTGGCTGTGACCAATGTGACTCATGGTTTCATCTAAAATGTACCCCTTTTTCTACTTTCGAAGACGCTGCAATAGGGGATTTCATTTGTACCTCATGCTATGATCTAATATAATCGACCTATGCCTTCCTACCTAATTTATTTAATACTATTTTTGTGTTTTGGATTAAAGTTTTCTTTTTTTTGTTCATGTTTTTATTAATTTTATTTAAAGAATATTTATTTTTTGTTTGTTGTTTAACACTTGTTTTTTTGTTATAGGGTAAGGAATGAAAATAAATATCTAAGTTGTATTGTTATACATAGTTTTTTTTATTCAGGGGACTGAGTATAGGAGCCAAGGTGGCCGAAATTGGGATCCTAGGGGCCGAATACAGGAAAATATGAGTTTTTTCATAAAAACGAAGAAAAATATTGTTTTACATTGAAATATTATTGTTTTATTTTTGTATATCTCTTAAGAAATATCAAATCAACAATATGAAAAAAAAACAATGTAAAAAACTTAACAATTCAAGCCTCAATGACAAGTTTTGTAGGAAAATCGCGTTAAGGGGCCGGCAATAGGCAACTCTAACCTATGGAATTATTTTTTTTGTCAATTCTTGTAACCAAATATGTAATAAATACGTTTTTCTTTCATTTTAAATATTTTGTTGTTTCTTAACGGTGAAATGTGGGTTTTTTATAAAAGTCGCCTCACAGGCGAACAGTTAAAAAATATGTTTACCATTCCAGGGTTAAAATAGTCACAAACAATAGTTTGAGTGTGTCAATCTTCAATTGACAACACAATTTTTTTTTAACTCGCCTTGTCATATGTCAAGCTTTTAAATTTATAAAACACCTGAAAATATTCTTTGAGTTTGTTCTTGTAAAACAGTTTGACACGTCATTTTAAATTGTGAGATTTTTTCTTTTTTTTTTAATTATATAATTTTGTTTTTAATAATTTTTTTATTTTTAAACTTTTTGGTATAATAAACTTGTTGGTTGAGTGGTATTGCTGATGTAATGGCGAATGCTAAAATAGATCCGAGTAACTACGAGATTGATAGCAGACAATCGGATCTTAGGATTAAGGTAAGAGATGTAGGATTGCATGGCCTTATTTTAAATTTACTTAAAAGTATTAATGTATACGGGCACTCGTTTACGCCAACTGAATATAAAAAATATAATATTGCCCTTCGCGGAATTTCGAGCAACTTTACTACCGATGAAGTGAGGGCAGGCATTCTATTGAGAGATGCATCCATCGGAGTCACTGTGAAACATTTTGAAACAAAATGGTCAAAGGAGAATAATATCCCCCTTGATTTATTTTTGTGCGTTCTGGAGGATAGGGAGAGTCTAATTAAGATTAAATCTCTAAAAATTATTTTGAGCCACAGAGTCAAATGGGACTCGGTTAAAGGTTCTGGAACCATTCAGTGCTATCGTTGCCAGCGTTTTGGACACGTATCAAACTATTGTGCATACTCTCCCAGGTGTGTAAAATGCACGAAGGAACATCCTGTAGGGCATTGCGGACTCGGTCCCAAAGACGAGAGTTCGGTGGCTGCCTGCGTCAACTGTGGTGAGTCAGGACATCCTGCCAGTTTTAAAGGATATCCCAAACGGACTGAATTTCTAGCTAAGAGGGAGTTAAATCGTATTTCTTTAAATCAGAAGAAGAACTCTTTAAACGTCAAAATTCCTATACCTTTTAATAACAATCCCCATCTGGGTGTGTCCTTTGCTGAGGCAGTGAGAGGCGTGAACACTTCAGTGCCTTCGCCTCAACCCAATTCTTCCAATGTTAATAATAACGTATTTACAGAATTTCTAAACGAATCCGAAAATTTATTTGGCTTGCCCTTAAATACTTTGTTTTCAAAAATTAAAAACTTTTGGCCATCGTATACGAAACTTGAAAAGTCTCAAAAGCCAGGTGCTTACCTGGGATTCCTTGCTTCCTTGACCCCATGAGTCTAAACATTATCACGGTTAATGTCAACTCTTTTAGCTCCAGCGACAAAAAGGTCGAGATCGACCTGCTTCTCAAAGCAACTCAACCTTTTGCACTTCTAATTCAAGAAACTTGCCTTAAAAACCAAAAGAGAGGTCGCTTCAACTCTAACTACGACTTTATTAACAGTGGTTCGGGCCGCGGCACGGGTATTATGCTTAAAAGTAACATTAAATCGTTTACCAAGGCGTTTCATAATAATATAATTTCAGGTACAATTGCTCTCATTCCATTAAAAGTTGAAAACATCACAAAGACACTTGCTTTGTTTTCGATTTACATCCCATGTAATATTGGTTGGAGACTGGTTAGAGCCCTAAATGACCTGCTGGACTGCCTTAGGGAGTATGATTTTATAATTCTGGGGGGTGACTTTAACTCCAGGCATCAACTGTGGGGTGACACAAAAGTTAACCTTAATGGACAATACTTTTATCAATGGTTTTCGGACAACAAATTTCTTGATTTTGACCTGGTTGCAGCCGAAGGTCCAACTCGGCCTAGCTCTGGGTCGCATATCGACTTTTTTTTAATTTCGGCTAATCTTCGATCCCCGAGTCACTTACCAAGTAATATAGCGTGTCTCACACTCGACCCGGTCTCTGATCATTATTCTGTCTTCTTACATATCCATCTTCAAAATTTTATCCCCTTCCCTTCCCAAAACGCAAATTCTCGTTGTTTTAAAAACACAAATTGGCGCTCCTTCAATAATTCTTTGGATAGGCAGCTGGAAAATATTGCTGTTCCAACTGACAGAAACCTGTCAAATGTGGAGATTGACAACTTTATATCGGAACTGTCTAACATATTGTCAGGTTGCATCGAAAGATTCAGTAAATTAAAAAATTTCAAACCCCATTACCTTAAAATTTCACAAGATACTTTAAATTTGTTCAAAATCAGAAAAAACTGGAAAACTAAATTAAAGAGAATTTTTCACAGATTTAGCGATCGTTTAAATCAAGAATACCTGGATCTCTCAGCAAGAACTAACTGCTTGAGCAAAATAATTAAGGATAAGGTTAGAATCGAAATTAATGCTGAGTTTCGCCTAAAACTAAAAAGTCTCAAACCTTCGACTAACGTCTTTAAAACAATAAACCAAATCACATCAAGGAAAAATATTAATAACGAACACCTTCAGTCTCTCCGTTGGAATAACCGCACCTATCCACTACAGCAGAAAAAGTCGAAGCCTTCAGACAATACTACTCAGAGCTTTATGACCTTAAAAACCCGTCAATTTGATAACGAAAACACTCTTTCAGTAACAACATTCAATATTCTTCTTGGAATAGTAACTTTACGTTAGACACCTTTTTACCTTCAAATAACTCAAATTCGAACTCCTCTGAAAATTTTGCGACCTCCAACCTTATTGTTTCTACTATTAAATCCCTGAACAATAAAAAGTCTACCGGTCCGGATTTGATTCCTAACTTTGTCAGCCGCAAAGCTAAAAACGTTCTGGCTAAACACCTCACGCCAATTTTTAACAATTGTATTACCCATTGTTATTTCCCTACAGCTTGGAAACATGCAAACCTTATTCCCCTTAAAAAAAAGGAGCTTCAAATAAGCTGGAAGATTTTCGCCCTATTTCTCTCCTGTCCAACATTGGAAAATTACTTGAAAGAATACTGTTGATGAAAATATATAATCATTTTGAGGACATTAACCTAATCCAGCATGAACAGTTCGGATTTAAACGCGGCCACTCAACCGAGCATGCCACCCTATTTCTTCAAAATAATATCTTAAATAACCTCAGATCAAAACAATGCACAGTTGCATGTGCAATTGATTTAACCAAAGCTTTTGACTCTGTTTGGCATGCGGGGCTCATTTACAAACTTAACCTTTTAAATTTCCCTACCCATTTCATAAAAATTCTAAAAAACTTCCTGTCTGATCGTAGTCTGTCCGTGGTTTTTGATAATGAAATATCCAATCCAATTCCTTTACTATCAGGTCTCCCACAAGGATCTATTTTGGGCCCTTTTTTATTCAACATCTATCTTTCGGATTTCCCTACTCAATGCTCTAATTCCAAATCCATCCTTTATGCTGATGATACGGTTATTTTTAGCGGTCATGAAAGACCACATGTAGCTCTCAACGAAGTTAAAAATCATTTGCAATTAATAGTACCTTATTACAGGAGATGGAGAATTGACATCAATGGTGGAAAGTGCGAATTGATTTGTTTTAGAAACGCTTCGGGCCGTGGACACCACCTCGCAGTCCGAGAGAGTAAACAGTTGAAGCTTGTTTTGGAAGACAATTTAATACCTCTTAAGGAGTCCATCAAATATCTTGGAATCTCTTTTCATGAACGTCTCAGAATGAACCCGCACGCGCGAGGTGCTCTAAATAAAGGTAAAGCAGCTGCAGCAATGCTAAAAGCGCTTCTAAACTCTGGCGAAGTCGAGAAAAGAACAAAGCTGCTGATATATAAAACCCTCATCCGTCCTGTTATTACCTATGGTTTCTTGTCCTGGTTTCACATCTGACCTAGTGTCGCGCTGGAGCTACAAAGATTTGAAAGAAAAATTACCATTCCAGGGTTAAAATAGTCACAAACAATAGTTTGAGTGTGTCCAATCTTCAATTGACAACACAATTTTTTTTGAATTCACCTTGTCATATGTCAAGCTTTTAAATTTATAAAACACCTGAAAATATTCTTTGATTTTGTTCTTGTAAAACAGTTTGACACGACATTTTAAATTGTGAGATTTTTTTTTTTTTTTATTATATAATTTTGTTTATAATCATTTTTTTTCATTTTTAAACTTTTTGGTATATAATAAACTTGTTGGTTGAGTGGTGTTTTTTTTAAAAGAAAATTTCGACATATTTTTTTTTTGTATGGGTTCTCTCAAGGCGTTTTCTCCGATCCACTAATTAGTTATGAATTTGGGAAGACTGGTTTTTGAAGACTTTTCAGGACATAACATGCAGTGATAGAATATTTTTCATAGGTGGATGTGACAACTTCGAGATCTCATCATGGGATGACATCGATGACGAGGAGGAAGATGTCAGTGACGTCACTTCCTCTGATGATTAAAGGATACCGTGAGGGCGACGATATGATGAAGTGTATTTTTTTGGTTTTAGATAGTTTCCTTGAGTTTTTTTTTGTTTAAATTTTTTTATATTTTTGAGCTTTAGAAGTTTTTGGTAAACTTCTAGTTAGGGGCTTCCATTAATATTTGAGGAATTGGTAGCCAAGGTGTCGCAACTGTTCCCATAGGGAATATTGTGTGGCAACAGGGGTGGGTATACCTCAGAGAGCAGTTACATCTTAAGCTCTGGAAAAAAATATATAAAAACAAAAATCAAAGGATTTTTTATATCTTTCTGGGGACACACCACCTTCGCGCAACTTCGTTGCTCCGTTCAGAGTATCTTAAGTCGTCAGGCATGTGCATAAGTCTACTCTGGGTGGCCCCCTTCGCGGGAACAAAGGAATTTAGCTCTCTTTCTGGGGACAGTCCACGCTCACGCAACTTCGTTGCTCCGCTCAGCGTATGTTAAGTCGTCAGGTAGGCGGCATAGTCAACAATTTTTTTTTAAATATTTTTATTGGTATGTTTTTTTTCAACATGGCAATGCTACTTACACCACAGAAGAAAAAACAATAAGGAAATGTCAAACTACACACAATTTGTATGAAATTATAACCAAAAAAGTGCAATTTTATATGAGAAATAACTTTTAATTAATAAAAAAAATAAGTGCAAAAAGCGAAAGGCAGCTAAAGTAAATTTATGCCAAAAATTGTCCCAGGTATTGGAACTGGCCTAGGTGGTTTTGGTTGGTGCTAGCTATTGACTTGGTCCCTAATTATGAAAGTGGCTGGCATAGCTGATTTTGAGAGAAACCGAATTTCCAATGATGATGTTGCTGGAGAGTGTGTTGACTCTTGCTCTTTTTTCGCGAGCTTGTCTGAGATTTCTTTTCGTTGAGTTTGAATACTTCTGGTATTCTTTTGAGGGGCAGCCCCGCCAATTTGCGGCGTGATGGTGGACACAATTAACGCATTGCGGTTTCCAGTTGCTCGTGTGGGTGACAGCACACTCTCCAGGGGGTGAATTCCTGGACACTTTACGCATTGGTAATCCGTGCCACAATTTTCGGCAAGGTGGCCAAAGCCTTGACACCATCTGCATTGTAAAGCTTCCTTGTTACCCTTCGGTTTCTCCCACTTGACCTTGGTATTAAAGAGGGACTGAATTCCATTTACCTCGCTTGCAGGTTTGCCTGGTACCAACCTCACAAGAAATATATTATAGTCTATGTTGTTGTCTTTGTGAGACTTTATGGTCTCAAATTCAGACACTCCTTCGATCAGTCCCTGGACCGTCGCTTCAATTTCTTCACGAAACTTTGCGTCTTGCCTTTAGGGTGAACGAGCAACCCTGGACTTGACTCGCCCTAATAATCTCTATAAGTTCCCGGTGAAATTCTATTTTATCTACATACAGTTTCGATTTAAACACGTATGCATTTGTTTTTGGGCCTTTACGACTCCCACAATTCACTACTTTAAAACCAAATAAGTGTTTCTGACTTTTTAAACTTGCGACTAATTCGCGAACATTAAGTGTGGAACAGAATTATCGGTTGGCAAAACTTACCAGCGTTAATTTTAGGATGATTATTTCCGCATTCTCTGATGTCTTCCTCGTTGCTGCGTTGATGTTGTTGCTGCGTTGATTTTGTTGCTGCGTTGATTTTGTTGCTGCGTTGATGTTGTTGCTTGGTTGGGATTGAGATGTTGTCTGCATTTAAGATTTGTTTTTTTTTTTAAACTGTTGTTTCCCCCAGAATTGCGAATTTGTTGGTTTGGGTGATTGCTTCGACCTATTGGTTTACCGTTCTTGGTGGTGCTTTACTTTTAGTCATATGAGTCCAGTTGTTGGGATTCTCCATTGAGATCTCCATGTCGTTGTCCGCTATAACTAATGGGGATGATTGTCCTCTCGGTTTGGCTTTAAGGACATCATCTTTCTGGGCTGTAGGTTTTCCCATTGGGTGGGCAAACCGGGTGGTTGGAGCGTGGATTTAATTTCTACTTTTTTTTGTTTTATGTTAGCTGTCACTATCAGTACTTTGCAAACTTTGTGTTGCCATTAGTGCACAGAACATTACTTCACAATAAAACTTTTCGATTTCCCCTTGGGACACTTTTACTGTTTTATCGTTAAAATAATATTTTCCTTTGTTACTTGTCCATTGTTTGTTAATTTTATCTCTGCGTGTGCACGTGGCTGCAGTCAAAAACAAAATCGGGGAGTCAATAGTTAGATAGAAAATTTCAATCGGACAAAGTAGAATCAAATAAGAAGTAAACAACGCAATAGAAGAGAAAATAGTTATTTGATTGCCGGGCAGCATGACACTGTCAAACTGACATACACCACACATAGGGTGAGGTTGGAAATTGTAGAAATTTTATTGAAGAAATTACTAAATCGCGTGATGCATGTGTAGTATGCATCGACTGTTATTAACTTAAAAATTGTAATATATATTGTAATAGAACTGTTGCTGTGGTGCAGGAAAATATATATTATCAATTGGAATCAATGGGTTTTCTTTTACTTCTTTCTGCTTTTTTTATAAACTTAATCATTTGCGAATTGGTGTCAAAACAAAGCTTATGCATTTTGGAACATGATTATCACTGATTTTTTCACTGATCAAAGATTTATTTTTGCGAAGTAATGATTGCCATTCCACCGAAATGAAACTTAGTTTTAATGTTTTGTGTTGTGATGTGCTATCTGTTTTACGAATGTTGCCTTACTTGAACTGTTTAGGATTGAAACGAATATTATTGTTTGTCATACGAACGAACGCATTGAGATTGTGTCATACCCAAGCTCACCAAATGTCATTTCTAATTTGATAATTGTAATAATGTAAATCATTAGCAATTGAAAATGACAAAATAAAAAAAAAATGCAATTATGCAACCTTCTGAATTAGTGGGAGACTTTAAGAACCCCCTGAAGATTGACATATATGTCATCAACGAATCACACCTGGTAGTTCAACTAATCACCATTCTAGTTTTCATTTGTATTATCGAATATATATATATCTCGTGTCACGGTGTTTGTGACCGAACTGCTCTGAAACGGCTCTGGCGGTTTTTGATAAAATGTTTTGTGTGTGTTTGGTAGGTATGAGAAAAGGTCATAAAGTATATTTGTTGTTGAATCCTCCCAGTGCCACCACCATTTTTCAGGAAAACTTTGTTTTTGGCTAAACCGTAAGAAATTTTGGAGATCTATATCTTGGAAATCTATATTCGTCAACCCAAAGTTTTTTTTTGCAACACAGCAGTCAATGCCAGACGAATTGGTATTATAAAAATCGGTCGATACGGTTTTGTTGAAATAGAATGTTATTTATGTCATTTACATGTTCTTAATAAACTTTTCTCTATTTTGTATTCATCGAAAGAAGTCGTCTTTTTCTTATCGTGGTATTTAATCTCAGCGCCTTTAGTGTAGTTTAGTGTGCGTTGTTTTTTGCATATTGATTTGTTCGTCTTTAGTGGGCATTTGAGAATCCTGTTTCCGCGGACAGTACTGGCAGCAAAAAATCCTTCATTTCTCAAATAAACCAATAGGCTAAAGCTGGTAAAAAATTTATCAAAATATACTTTATGAGCATTTCTATTTTCGGTAACTTTCAAGAGATCTATAACAACTTGGCCACCTAGACCAAATTCCCTTTTGGCACATTTGACACCTTTTCCACCATATGGTATGAACTGATACAAATATCCATCACTTGACGTAAGTCACCATATCTTGAACCCAAAGCGTACCGGCTTTCCTTTTAGGAACATTTTCACCGAATGACGGCCAAAGTAAGGCACCACTTGTTCATCTATTCACAATTGATGGGAAAAGATACCATACTTCAAGAAATTGTTGTTCAAAAGATTAAACAGCGGACGCAGTTTCGCAAATTTGTCCTCCAGATCCAATTGAGTGTTATCTGCCACATGGATGTTTTGCTTGATCTCAGAAAATCTGTTTCGAGACATTGAATTTTTAACAATTGGAACCCCTTTATCTTCATCAGACGACCAGTAAAGTTTTACTTGTGGGAGTGTGTGATATCCGCTTAGAATTAATATTCCAAGAAAAATGTCTAGGTCACTTTTATCTAAGCAAAACTGATGGCGGTTCTTACCCCTTGAATATTTAATGGAGTTTGTAATAATACACTCCATAATATTTTCGTCGAACATTAGACGAAAGAAATCAAATACGGTCTTTGCAAGTAGATCTTCTACAATTTTCTTTATGCTAGCCTCTTCATTTGACGTAGCACTTGTCTCGTAGTCAATCGGTTTTATACACCATGAAACATATTCAACTCTAAGTGATATGCTTGATGAAATCAATCCATTTCTACCTCATTACCAGAGTTAAATATCTCAAAGGTTCCTACTACATCTGAAGGAAAATTTTCCGTCCCGACTATGACGTCATCATCAAAGTTTTCTTCATCCGTTAGATCATCAACTTTGGGTGGAATGTAACAAATATGTATTTCCTCATCCAGATCAAAGTCTTCTATAATTGCTTCAAGTTCTCTTAAAGTCAAAGGCCTTTTATGATCATTGCGATATTTCATGTTACTCTAAAACAATAACAAATATAAAATCTACACATGTGTTTTAATATCATTTCCGTAATCATTATTATTATTGTACACACCATTTTGTAAAATGTTTCCAAACTTCAAGCCAATTTTCAGATGAACTTAATCTATTTTTAATCTTTTTTTACCACAAACACTGCACTTGCACTACTTAGCAAAAAAGTAACACAAATAATTTAAACCAATAACATTTGTTGACACAAAAATTTCAAACTAAAGTTTCGTCGTTTGTCCCAATGTTGCGTTTTTGCAACGTTACTTTTCAAGGTCGATTAAAGATACTCACTAAAACTAAATGTTTATTCTTTTGATCAAACTACTGTTATTTGCAGTATATTTTATAAAAACCATAATTCAAACTATAAAAAATTGGAAAAACACTAATTTAGAGGGAATTTATAAACTATGTATGTTTTTTGTCGGAAATTTGACAATTTTATTAAAGATGTTACGAGAAGTCCAAGAGCTGATACGCAAAATTAAAAATAATTTCCTACAAGTTTAGATATTCCTAAAAGCAATATCAGAGAAATCAAATCAGAAATTTTAACTTTTATGGTCGAAAAAAAAAAAATGTTTTGCTCAATGTTGCGTTAACGCGACCATGGGAATAAATGGGTTAAAGTTGTTGTCATTCTATATTTCATGCCTATTATTCAAAATGCTTGTTGGCACTAAATTTTTAGCGGTTGTAAAATATAACTTTTTGGTATGAAAATCATCTATTAAGAATAAGTAGTTTAGAACTTAGAAGTGAAGTGGGATAGTATTACCTTACCCGTTCGGTCAGGAAGTCAAATCAATACAAATTTAAATACTTTTCTCCAGCACTTCTAATTTACTTATCCTATATGGATAGTATATTATAACAGCTAGTTTTAGTAAACAGCCGCTTAAAGTTGGTGTAAATAGATTTCGGTTTGAGCTAGATAGCGGACACTCTTATATCTGTGAATGTGATCTGCCAAATAATTGTTTAAACCAAAATCTATTGACAATTACTTAAGCGATTGTATAAATGTATAACCACTTCTAATAAGGGGGTTGGAAGTCCTGTGGACTATTTGTGAAGATATAGCTTAGTTTGGGTTTGTGCCTAAATTTGTTTCTCAATAATTTATATGCATATTATACTACGTTCCTTTTTACTTAAAAAATACTTTTTGTTTTGCAATATCCAGTTCCTATTTTTTATTTTCTTTAATAAAATAATAAATAAAATTACGAAGTATTATAATTTATATTAGAAGGTATAGCGTGCAACAAAGGAATGAAAACCTGCATTTGGTGGTAAGCCATTCGAACCATTTTCCATTTTATTTCGGTCATTTTGATTATATTTGTTTATCTTTTTTTTGAGTGGTGAAAGTGATCTACACTCTAAATATTTAAGCTCTTCGATTCGAGCGGAATTATAAAAAAATCAATACAACATAATTTTACCTTACGCTCGGCACTACACATGCACCACCCGAATTAGTACTTTCTTCAATAAAATTTCTACAATTTCCAACCCCAACCTATGTGTGGTGTATGTCAGTTTGACAGTGTCAAGCTGCCCGACAATCTAATAATTATTGACTTGTCAAAATATCATATTGTTTTTTTTTTGCTTATTTCTTGTATTTGCTTAACAAATGCGCCATTCACTAGAAGGAAACAAACAAACAATCTAAATGTATGTTTCTTTGAAAATATGCAAAAGTCACGGAGGAGCAGTTGCTGATATATGCAAGAAATGCAGTTGCTAGGCACTAGGAGAGATGAACAAATAATTAGAATCATCACTAATATTGCAAATTAGACGATAATTTTCACTCAGTCGACTGTGGTTAAGTTTTTTTTGTCATTGTTACCCAAAATCCTCCTTCCTTGCCTTCCTTGAAACCTCTTGCAACTAGCTGAAACGTCCGTTGGAATTGAGTGTCCCGACCAGTGCAAAGCGTTCACACTTGCACAGAAATCCTTGGCTTCAAACCAAGGATGTCTGCTGCAAATTTCGACCGATTAAAAAAAAAACGGCTTGCATCCGAATTTTGTGGCTTAAGTTAGATAAGGGACTTTCGAAACACCTATAGAAAGACAAGCCGATTATTACCGATGGAGCTGTCTCCAGATAAATATGTAGAAAGTCCGATGCTGTTCTGGCGCTAGCATCAATTGGATTTCAGAACATGCTATGGAAAGTGGGAAGACTGCATATCATTTGGTTTCTTTACTTTATTTCCTTTCAGATTTTATGAGTACATAAGTAGGTTTATTTTGATGGTGTCAATCGATTTTAGTTTGCTCTAGCGTCGATCATACATGTAACTCCACACTTACCTACTAAAATTGGGACTGAGAAACAGTACAGTCCAAAGTGTATGTTACGTTGCAAGATGCTACAGACGCCAAACTGATAGGCTAGGGTCAAAATATAGGCTGAGAACTAGGAGTATTTGTGAGTTAGGGCACACGCCACCTTCAGACTGCATACACATTTAGTAATATCTGATCAAGGAGAGAAGAAATAATGAGCCTCGATTAAAGAAAAAGGTGCAGGCGCCAACCGGAAAATCACAATCATACGAATTTGGCAAACCAACCTGGAGATTGCCAGGTTACTTTTTTAACACAAGGCCGTTGAAACCTGATAACACTGCAGATTCATAGTTCGCCGGCTGTGATTTAAAACTAACCCGCCGAAAATGTTTTCTTAGTTGATTTTCACATTTAAGTCCCCATGTAGGACTTTCACATCGTTTTCAGGACAGTCTCCTTGGATTAAATATAAGTGGTCGTTAAATTGCTCCTTGATAGGATCTCCCGTCCATATCTAAATAATAAATAAACAAATTCCTACTCACCATATTGCCCTTTGCTCCCTATTTAATGTATGAGGCAGAAGGGTATACCTTTATAGATCTCCATGCCCGTTACCTAGTAGTTCTCATAGCTGAATGATAAAACTTTTTTATTTGTTTGTAAAAACTAACGTTTGCTCAATAAACACTAAATAAAATATTTTGAACTGATTTTTATGTTATTGGCGATGGCAATTCATCTGTTTGTGGTGCTGTCTGCTGTTTTAATTCAGTATCTGCGATTCGGAAAACATTTGTTGATTGATTTACCAAGACGGCTGTCGGAGGTGGAATCTCTCGACTGAGGTTGGAAGGTGCTGTTTTCGGACGTCGATATGAAAGCTGTAAATAATCGAATTGTGCAACTAATTTCTACACCCCTATAGTCATATACTTACACTAAATCGTTTTGGTGGGTGCTTGTTGGCTTTTCTTCGTACCATATCCCTTACGGTGTCATATTTAATTCTTCCTTTTATACGACTGTGATTGACTTCCAGGTATGCGGCCATCCAATCAATACCAGCCCAAAGGTTACTGTATTCTGAGCAATTGAAGTAAATGGACTTTAGACTGGAAAAGTGTCGATTGGAAAGCGCCTCCAGAGCGAATTCATTCTCGATGTCATACAATTGTACTGTATCGCTGGCTAAATCCGATTTCGTGCCAACTAGAAGTACAGCTTTACCACTCATGAAGGGATTGGAAGTAATTTGATTTAAGAGTCGAAAGGACTCCTGAAGTTCGTCTAGGCTCACTGACATGTCATAGCAGTAGATTAAACCCATTGCCTGAAAAAGATAGAATTCAGTAGGAGAGAAACCTTGTACCCAATAGCATCAAAACCTAGCAGGAACGTGGAAATGAAAGGGTTTGTCGTCATAAGTACTCCTTACCGTTTTTGTAAAATCGCCTCATGATATCTTTTTCAACTTGCAGTTGAAAATTTTATAGCAAAAAAACGAGTGGCCGTTTGTTTTAAAGCTCAGTAACTAGACGTACAAGCAGACGCAAGGGGTTTGTTAGGTGGCATAGGTATTTTTTGAATGACCAAGCAAATGACCAGACATTTACAACTTGAGAACGAATTCAATTAGTATCCCTTTGAGTTTAGTTGATGATTACAAAAACAAATGCAATTCGTTCAGTGAAGGATTATAATGTTTGATGTAATATACTGAATGTTAAGTGTATAATGAAGTGTGATTAATGTATCTGTTATCTTAGAGAAACGTGTTGTAGCATCAGCCTTTTATATGCACACGCCACTACCGATGAGAGGGAAGACCGTTTCAAGGAGGAATCGAATGCGCATTTTTTGTCGTAGACAAATTTGGAGGCCGTCCAACGAGAAGAAACACGAATGGTGCAAAAAAAAAAGTGACCTCACGTTGGCGTAGTGAGCCGCAGATTAGCATATTCTCATCCTCATCCTTTACTAATGTCAACACCCAGTAGATACTGACTTAAGTGGCGCTACAGACCGGAATGCAACTGGGCCTCAACCAACATGCCTACGCTAACTGCCTACAGTTTCGCAAGTTGGTTGAGGTCGGTCTCTACTTGTGCGTCCCACTTAAGGCGAGGTCTTCCTCTACTGCCTCAGACGTCTGGCTGGGAATCGAAGACTCTACGAGCCGGAGTATTGGTGTACATTCGTTCTACATGTCCTAGCCATCTTAAACGTCCACTCATCACAGGCATGTCACTATACAGCTCGTATATTTCTTGGTTGAATCTTCGTTTCCATATCCTAAGATTTTTCGAAGAATTTTCCTCTCGAAACGACGAAGGATTTCTTCATCCGCTTTTGATATAGTCCATGCTTCCCCGCCGTAGAGCTGGACTACGATGATGAGGGTCTTATATAGGATCTCCTTAGTGAGAGCTATACTACGAAATTGCTGTGTGTGCCTAAAGAAACAGTAGTTGGCAAGAGTAATTCTTCGTTTAATCTCCGACGAGATGTTGTTGTCAGAGTTAATACCGGACCCGAGGTAGTCATAGTTATACCTGTCGATGGTGACGTCATGTTCAATTCGTCGATGTTGGGTGTTCTTTCTTGTTGACAGCATATATTTAGTCTTACCCTCATTTACCTTTAGCAGTAGTAGCAAACGTGACTATGACATCACGTTCAGTCCGACCAATGATGATAACACCGTCGGCGTATACTAGTAGTTGCACCGAATTTAGGAAGACTGTGCGTCTGGTGTTGGCTCAGGAGTCTTGCACAATAATCTTTAGAATCAGATTAAAGAAATCACAGCGCATCGCCTTGCCTAAATCCTTTTTTGGTATCGCATGTGTCGGTGAGGTCGTTTCTGAACCTGATGGAGCGCACAAACGTCATCCTACACACACGGACGATGTTGCGACGATTTATCTTGTCGTTGGGTCGGTGCTGGCTTGCAAGTTCCCTCTATAGCTCGTCGGTGGGTGTGGGACTTGACCCTTTTTAAATCGCAACAAAAAAATTTCCATGCCAGTCTTCTACGTCTAGGTGTGATGACGCTTGCGAGAAATTTCCCTACCCTCCCTACCATGGTTATTTTACTCGCCTCAATAACCCCGTATGTTGCCTTCCTTCACTTCCTAATTTTTTGCCGCCATTATCGCCCTTCCCTATCCTACCATCCTCATCCTTTAGCTCCCGCTTAGTTCAAACACATCTTTTTATCTTTGAGTTTATAATATAATTAACAATTTTATTAAAATGTAACGTAGCATACTATTAAAATTATTTGACTTTAAATTGACTTTTAATTAAAAACAAGTATATAAAAAAAAATGTACGAATATTTTAACTTGAAAAAAAAAACAAAAAAATTGACGAAGAGACGGTACAAACGATTTATGCTTTTGCATCAAGCAATAAGACACGTCATCTATATGTATGTGTATAACATATATATAGGCAATTGGCTTTGAGGACACTTCTTATTTGTACACTATTTATATATATATAAAAATTAATAAAGTATTTTCTTTAGAGACTCACCGGTTTATTTTATTGGTACCTTTGTAGTTCTGCAACGTCGATCCAATGGCCACTGCATCCGCTGCTGCACCTTGTACCTATAGCGATTTTCACTCGCGAAAATTTCAAATTAATTAATTTGTATATATATATATGTTATGCGTAGTCCTTTACCTTTTTTAAGTACGAAATTATTTTTTTACCTTTTCTTCGTTAGTTTTTCTCTTATTTTAATTGCCACTATTTAAACATTGAATTTTAATTTAAAAAAAATGTATTGGGTGGTGGGTGATTGGGTTTCGAACACAAGCTTGCTGCGTGCCAATCCGCGCTTTAGCGCACTCGGGCAATCCGGGTATTGGGGGTACTGCTCCCGAGAAGTGTACCAAACCTTCGATGTTCTCCTTTTTAAAAAAAATTATTTTAATTCGAGGAACTCGAATTTATTCGTCTTCGTAAACACTTCTGGGCGATTTTATTTCCACTCTGTTTGTGGGTTTTAATCCTCAAGATTGTTTTCACACAATATGGCGGACTGTGTAAAAAAAATGTCTTTTTAAATTTAACGTACTGTCACTGTAAAAATGTACGTACCTGGACTAATCAGTTTCTGAATTTGGATGTTTGTATATGTATTTGTGTTTTTTTGTATTTAAATGCAAAATTGTGTGTATTTTGTATGTTTAGATTTCACTTTGGGGATTGTGCAGTTTATTTGAACTTTGGAGTATTTTTTTTTTATGTGTTCTTTGTGTGTCTCCACTTGTACGTCCACTACGCTTATGATCTGGTTAAAAGTACAGAACTTTTTGCCGTTAATCTTTCGGCAATTTCATTCCGTTTTTTGGTAATGGAAAGCTTGGCTTTCTGGAATATGATCCCATAACAACAAATGACAATTACAAATTCGAAACTGATAGAGTCTCGAACATTTGTGACACGACAGATCACAATAGCTACTTTAGTTCTGTAACATAGGGCTTTGCGTTTTGTTTACACTTTTCATCTGTCAAACAAAATTGCAAATTGAACCCACTCGTGTTTCGGTGCAGTGAATTTATAATAACAAAGTGAAAATAAATATACTATGGTTTTAAAATCGCCTTAAAACGTGGGTGCCGAACCTACTTCACAGCTGGGCAACATTTTCAGATAAGTAACTAGTCAATTATTTGGTTTTCTGTGATACTCTGTGGTTTGTTTACATTTTCGTTGCAGATTATTGACGGATGTCTTTTGCATGGAAAATTCCGATTATCTTTCCGGATAAATTCTCCAATTCATACATACAGTTACCAATAATGCGATGGAAACGGGACTTTACAAATTTCGGGAACAGCTTGGCGTTTTGACCGCGGACGAAGTTACTTTGAGCAAAGTTTCTATGAAAAACTTCCAGTCCCAACTTGAATGACGTTTGCCTCGACCGAGTATTGTAAGTACGCATCGATCTTGTATGTGCTTTTAGCAGATTTGCAGATTTCGGATAACTGATGTCGTGCAAGTGCTACATTTGCTTCGCGAGATGTTACTACCAGTTCGGGATCCTGCAGTGCTCTTAAACTGCGAAGTATTTTATAAGAATAACCATGTGTGATCATATTTTGCCCAAATAGAGCACCCAAGCGAATCGTGTGTATCTGCACGTAAAGCGCACGCTATGCTTGATAAGTGCAAATCCCATTGCTCTTGTTCATTCGATACAAATACTCGCAATTTGTTAAGAATACTGCGATTGCCTCTCTCCGAAATGTTAGCCTGTGGTGAGTACAATGCTGTACGAATGTGTTGCACGCCATAGTTTTTTAAAAATCTGCTAAATTCACTAAATTGTTTTGCATTGTCAGAGTGCATGAATTCGGGTGTACCGAATCCATGAAACACATCTGACTCTAGAAATTTAATTGTATTAGTTGATGTCGCATTTGGTAATGCTTTGAGGAACGTGTATTTGGAGAAGTGATCAACAGCTATGAAGATGTAGACATTACCCTTCTTTGTTCGCGGGTAAGGCCCAAGTAAATCAACGTAAACTCGTTGCATGGGTCGCACTGAGACAATCTGTTTCGTAATTGGAGGACGAAGAATCTTGTTTGGCGCTTTTATGGTTTTACACACCTCACACTTACTCACAAAAACTCTTATTTCATTGGCCATTTTCGGCCAATAGTATTTCTCGCGAACTCGTTCATAAGTTTTTGAGAAGCCACTATGACAAGAAAGTTTCGTGTTGTGTGCCATTTCGATGGCCATTTCGGCAGAATCAAACTCAGGCGAAGTAATGTCTATATCTTCTCCTATGTCCGTAATAGAGATCTCTTCCATATCATCTCTTGACAATACATCTGGCACTACATTAAGGGTACCCTTACGATGTTCAATAATGAAGTCGAAACCTTAAAGTTCCAGACTCCACCTCGCAAGTCTACCACTTAAATCTTTTAACGACATAAGCCATTTAAGACTTGAGTGGTCAGTGATGACGTGAAATGCTGAACGCTCAATGTAGGCACGGAATTTTCGGATGCTCAACACGGCAGCAAGACATTCGAGCTCTGTCACCGTGTAATTTTTCTGCGCCTTGTTTAACTTCTTTGACATAAATGCTATGGGTTTTTGATTGCCATCCGTATCGAGTTGGAAAAGCACTCCACCCACCCCTTCAGAAGAAGCGTCACACTGTATCGTGAAACTTTTTTTAAAGTCAGGCTGCGACAGCACTGGATCCGAGGTAAGTGCTTGCTTTAATTTCTCAAATGCTTGTTGAGCTTCAGATGACAATTCAAAACCCTTTCGCTTTTTCAGACAATCAGTTAAAGGCGCTGCCAAATCCGAATAATTTTGTATAAACCGTCTATACCAACCGGTCAGACCCATAAATCTTCGCACTTGTCTCGGTGTTTTCGGAATTGGGAAGTTCAACATTGCTTCAATCTTCTCAGGATTTGTCTTCAACGTACCCTGACCGACAATGTAGCCAAGATACTTGATTTCACGCATGCAGAACCTACTTTTACTGAGGTTGATGGTTAAATTCGCTCTACGTAGACAGGAAGCCACTTCCGCCAATACTTGGATATGAGTGTCGAAATCCGCCGAACATATTAACAGATCATCTAAGTATATAAAAACATGCTCCTTGAGCCGTGCTGGAATGACACGGTCCATAAGAAGACACATCCTTTGTGCGGCGTTGTATAATACGAAAGGCATAACTGTAAATTGATACAATGGCCTTCCTGGTACTGCAAATGCCTTTTTCTGTTTAGACTCTTCATCAAGCGGGATTTGCCAAAATGCATCTTTAAGATCAAGCCCCGTGATAAAGTATGTGTCTTGTAGGCGGCTTAGAAGATCGTCAATATGTGGCAGCGGATATGCGTCTTTTTTCGTCACGCTGTTCAACTTTCTGCTATCCAAGCAAAGGCGAACCTTACCGGGCTTTCTGACTAGCACTATAGGTGAACACCAAGGTGAGTTGCTTTCCTCAATAACTCTCAATTCTTACATTCGATCACGTTCTTTGTAGACCTCTTCCTGCCGCACCGGGGACAAGGGATAATGCCTGGATTTTATAGGCACCGAATCACCAACATCAATGCTGTGAGTCTTAAGATGTGGTGACCCAAACCAAGATCGCCAAAATTTGGGAAAAGCTTTTTAACAGTTTCTAACCTAATTTGCTGTTCTGGGGTGAGTAGCATAAAACATGGTTCATCTGTAGTCTCTTTGTTAACTACACTTGGTATTGAACTCATGTCGATTTGGCTTATTTGCGGAATCAAGTTGAACTCGTTCCAGAAGTTCATACGGAGATATATTTTCTGTGATAGGTTAGGAATTACATAGAAAGAAATGGTTTTCGTGATACCGTTGAAGGTTGTTGGGATTTCGCAATACCCTACGATATCGTGAGAAGCCCCGTCGGCACTCTTCACGAAATTTGCATACGGTGTCATTACTATACCATTCCTTTCTATGAACTCAAAACACGAATCCCCCAGCACAGAAATGGATGCTCCGCTGTCTAAAAGGTCAAGAATTTGCTCGTCTTTTAAAAGCAAACTGGCATACATCCTACCATCAGTTTTTGCCGATATGATGGTTTCGATAATGATCTTCTGGAAGTGTTTCCGCTTTCTAAATCTTTCTCGACATTTTTGGATATGCCTGCTCACACTGCTATTTCCCATTATTTTAGCACGTACTTTATAGTACTCTTGTTTTCTCTGGTGAAGAGATTTTAGAGAGTAAGTATTGATTGGATGACTCTCTGATTCATTACCGGTTGGTCTTTTTAAAATTTGTATTCGTTTCTCTTCTTCTAATTTCTTTGCTGCTCGGGGAAGTTCTTTTGAGAACGACTCTCCCCAGCTTTCCTGTCGTTCCCCGAACTGTTTCCCTGGTGTTTTGTACACTCAGGTGTGTTAACACCTTTCTCCCCACACAAATAGCAAAACATTCGGCGTTCTCTTGAGGTGCACTGATAGTAAGTGTGACCTTGCTTATCGCAGTTCCAGCATACCAGAGCAGTAGCTCCAACCCGATTAAAGGATCGGCTAAATGCTGCCACCTCATCAACAGGATCTTTTTCTTCTTCCAAATGGATCTCGTGAACTCTTTGGGAAGTTGCTCGCCTCATTAAGAAGCGTTCAGCTTCACGACCTTTATTTCTGAGCTGATCAAGGGTCTTAATCTTAGCAGCCAGCAAAACCACTCCTACTTTGTCCTTAGCGTTGTTGCGGACGACTTCTATGAGCTTTCTGTGGTCAAAAGGCTCGTTAAGCCGATCGTTCAAACCGATTACAGCATCATAAAAATCGTCAAAGGATTCCTTAAATCCCTGTTTACGAGTGAGTAGACGCATATATACTTCGACATCCTTTTCTTTTCGCCCGAATTCCTTCTTTATACCGACTTTAATGTCTCCAAGCTTCGCTGTTGGGTTCTTCCGTAGAAAACCCCAAAACCATATATTTGCCTTACCGGCCAGCAATGTATGAAAGTTTGCTGTGATTTGTTCATCGCTGTACGAAGACGAAGCTTGGAGTCGGTCAACTTTAAATAGGAAATCGGCGATGCCTTCCGAACAATCGAATTTTATATTCCATCTGTCCAATCAGCATTTTTCAGATGCTCTGGCACTAGGGCCAGTTGCGGTTAAAGATGGGGAATGTCGAACCGAGTTGGAATTGGACGTACCGGAAAAACCATTCGATTGCTCAGGAAACTCAACCCCACTCGCAACCATTGGATGTCCGGATCCATTACCGCTAGGAAGATGTTGTTGCTGGTTACTATTAAGCGTTTCCATTTTATTTATGACATGGTTCATAAATATTTCCATTTGGGAGAAGAATTGGATTTGGTTGGCAGTCATTGAACGCTCAATTCTATCAGCCAATTCATTCACATTTGTGTTGCTAACACCAGGTCCACCCACATTTTCATCGCCACCAATAACAACAGGTTGCTCTTCTTCAGCCATAGTAAGTGAGTTCTCTGCTGTGTTTAATGAACCGTCAAAGCTTAGTCGGTTCAAAGACTTTTGAAAATTTTCGAAGTCAGACTCTAAAATTTGGTTTGTCTTTGCAGACGATCGTGTAATGCGTCGGCTTGGGGTGTTGTTCATAATCAAGACAGAGCAGCAAAAAAAAAACAGATTTAGGGGTTACAGAAAAACAGTTAAACAATATTAAGCACTGACGTCGAACGTAGAAATTGGTGGTAGAGTAAATAAATAAAGTGATCGGAAACAATCAACAGACATTCAATATTACAAAAAATAAAAAATAAAAACTTTAAGATTTTCTAAATTAAAACATTTGCTATATGAAATAAAATAACTAAATTATTTAAAATTATTAAAATATCAAAATAAATGAAAACTAATAAAAACCTATTCTTTCATAACTGAGCAAAGGATGAGGATTTTTTTTTTTTTTTTTTGTGGTGGAGGAAGGACGACAATTTTGGAAGCGAATAAAGGCGTAGTTCTATGAGCCGAAAAAAATGAATAAGAAATATAAAATATACTAAACAACGAAAAACAAGTAAAACACTGAATCTAATAAAATTTGAGACCATTAAATAAACTCCTTATGCTATTTCAGGACAGCAACAAACAAACGAGTCGTTTGCATCGAACTCCAAAATAAAATTTTCTATTGATGGAAGGATGAGCATGAAGACTTATTAAGCAAATCTCCAGTGTCTCTTCTCATCACTTTATAAAATCCTCGAAAAATATAACACTTCTAGTCTGGACAGCGATGCCGTAATGTGATACACTAACACCATGACTCAGACTTCGTGTTATCCTTTTTTTTTTTTTGGTTCGGCTTCCAATAACGCAACGCGATCCCAGGGTTATACCCCAGTCATCGGGACTTTTATTGGGTACCGATACCAAGTTTTATAAGAAAAATTAAAAAAATATATAAAACACCTAATAAAAAAACAAATTTGATGTGGCTCTATATCGATCAAAATGTAATAATTACTATTACAAAGAATCCTGCCGGTTTGGCAGGCCTAGCACGTTTGGGCGCCATTTTTGTTGCGACGATTTATCTTGTCGTTGGGTCGGTGCTGGCATGCAAGTTCCCTCTATAGCTCGTCGGTGGGTGTGGGACTTGACCCTTTTTAAATCGCAACAAAAAAATTTCCATGCCAGTCTTCTACGTCTAGGTGTGATGACGCTTGCGAGAAATTTTCCTACCCTCCCTACCATGGTTATTTTACTCGCCTCAATAACCCCGTATGTTGCCTTCCTTCACTTCCTAATTTTTTGCCGCCATTATCGCCCTTCCCTATCGTACCATCCTCATCCTTTACTGCTCCCGCTTAGTTCAAACACATCTTTTTATCTTTGAGTTTATAATATAATTAACAATTTTATTAAAAAGTAACGTAGCATACTATTAAAATTATTTGACTTTAAATTGACTTTTAATTAAAAACAAGTATATAAAAAAAAATGTACGAATATTTTAACTTGAAAAAAAAAACAAAAAAATGGACGAAGAGACGGTAAAAACGATTTATGCTTTTGCATCAAGCAATAAGACACGTCATCTATATGTATGTGTATAACATCTATATGGGCAATTGGATTTGAGGACACTTCTTATTTGTACACTATTAATATATATATAAAAATTAATAAAGTCCTTTCTTTAAAGACTCACCGGTTTATTTTATTGGTACCTTTGTAGTTCTGCAACGTCGATCCAATGGCCACTGCATCCGCGCTGCACCTTGTACCTATAGCGATTTTCACTCGCGAAAAATTCAAATTAATTAATTTGTATATATATATATATATGTTATGTGTAGTCCTTTACCTTTTTTAAGTACAAAATTATTTTTTTACCTTTTCTTCGTTATTTTTTCTCTTATTTTAATTGCCACTATTTAAACATTGAATTTTAATTTAAAATAAATTTATTATTGGGTGGTGGGTGATTGAGTTTCGAACCTAAGCTCGTTGCGTGCCAATCCGCGCTTAAGCGCACTCGGGCAATCCGGGTATTGGGGGTACTGCTCCCCAGAAGTGTACTAAACCTTCGATGTTTAAAAAAATGTATTTTAATTCGAGGAACTCGAATTTATTCGTCTTCAGTAAACACTTCTGGGCAATTTTATTTCCACTTTGTTTGTGGGTTTTAATCCTCAGGATTGTTTTCACACAATATGGCGGACTGTGTAAAAAAAATGTCTTTTTAAATTTAACGTACTGTCACTGTAAAAATGTATGTACCTGGACTAATCAGTTTCTGAATTTGGATGTTTGTATATGTATTTGTGTTTTTTGTATTTAAATGCAAAATTGTGTGTATTTTGTATGTTTGAATTTCACTTTGGGGATTGTGCAGTTTATTTGAACTTTAGAGTTTTTTTTTATGTGTTCTTTGTGTGTCTCCACTTGTACGTCCACTGTGCTTATTATCTGGTTAAAAGTACAGAACTTTTTGGCCGTTAATCTTTCGGCAATTTCCTTCCGTTTTTTGGTAATGGAAAGCTTGGCTTTCTGGAATATGATTCCATAACAACAAATGACAAGTACAAATTCGAAACTGATAGAGTCTCGAACATTTGTGACACGACAGATCACAATAGCTACTTTAGTTCTGTAACACTATCAAAGACGTGATATGGGATGGTGTAGTCAGATGACCCATTCCCATATTCTGCATAGGTTGCCAGCTTCTTTGAGGCGTGATGCGCTTTTCGCTGCTGTGGCAATCCGCTGTAGGTCGATTTATAATTGTTTCCAAACCAGCTGTGGGGCTGGTTCGCATAGCTTCTGTTATATGTTCTGATGTTCTTTGAACCTTTGGCAGTGCAGTTATTTGCTTCTCTTTTTTATGGAATTCCACCAGACTAAGCAATCGTAGGTGATAATTGACCTGACGACAGCTGTGTTTAGCCATTTCATGACCTAGGAGGAGGGACCCCATTTCTTACCGCAGATCATACTGCAGCTGTATAGTGCAACATTAACTTTCTTTACGCTTTGGTTTATGTTAAGATTCCAGTTTGGCGTGCTATTGAGTATCACCGCAAGGTGCCGCAAACTCTGTGATTGATCGACCTCTTGTTAGTGAAGAGGGCTAGTTCAGATTTCTTCGAATTTTCAACTATGCCGCAAGGTTCTGACCATCTGTTGAGTATGTTAATTATTGTTTGCATGATTGCGCTTAGAGTCGATGGGAATTTCCCATATGCCATGTACCCCCATCATTTGCGTAAGCCACCGTTTTTTGTTGCGGTGGTTTTTAATCGCCTCAATGCTTCGTTGATTACCATTAGCCAGAGGAGTGGAGAAATAACAACCCCCTGTGGAGCACCTCTCGTCTTTATTATCCTTTTCTAAAATCTCCCAGTGAGGATGAAATGATGCGTTTCTTAAGCATGGCAATGAAACAGTCACTGATGACAGCATTTATTCCTGCTTTTCACAGTTCTATCTCGATTGCTTCCATTTTTACATTGTTGAAGGCTCCTTCTATGACTATGAAGCCTGCTAGTGTGTATTCTTTATGATATGTTGATTTTATTGTTTGAACTACTTCTTCCGATTTGCATGTTGATTTGAGGAAAGGTAGCCCGGATTCAAGTTACTACGGATTTGAATGTCTAGTAATCTTTAAAGTGAGGCAAGAGGAAAGGCTGATTGGTCTGTAATTTTTCTCGATTGTGTGACTGCATTTCCCTGCTTTTGGTATGAATATCACATTGACTTAACGTCACGAATTGGGAAGTCAATTTAGCCTTAGACATCTGACTAGTTTTGGGAGTTAAGAGGGTCTCCATTTTTGTGGATCGGGCAAACAATGGTAAGGTTCCATTATTCAGGCATGGTGGATGTTCAAGAGTTGGTGGATGTTATTAAGCAAGTCATCTCCGCCGGCTTTATAAAGCTCAGCGGTAAGGCCGTCACTTCCGGCAGCCTGTTTAAGCTTAAGTTTAGATATTGCTATCATCAGTTCACTCAGGTCAGGCGGTTGGCAGTTTTCGCTGTCGTTGGCAATGTTGTACTGTTCATTTTGCCTGACAGCGGAATGTTGTTCACAAGCCGGTTAACAATCTAAGGAAGTGGTTCTTCCATATCCACATCATCGACTGTGTCTCAACTACAATATTTCCTTGTTCATCTCGACATGATTCTGTTCGAACCTCGTATCCTTGGCTTTGACGTTTTACACTTTGGTAAAACTTGCGAACATCGTTACTAGAGTGGCACCTCTCTATATCCTCGATCGCACGCTTTTCTTGCTCTTCTTTCTTGTTCGTGAAAAGCCGGTGTTACTTCCTTCTTCTCTGCCTATAGAGTTCAATGGCAGCTCTCGTCTTCACCGGCAGCTTAGCCTTGTAGGCCTTGTTCTTTGTTGCGAGGATATGTCAGCATTTTTCATCAAACCAAGGGCTTGCGCGAAGGTCTTGGCGGTCTCTTGCGATTGCAGTCTTCCCACATTAAATATTTTCACAGTATTTCTGGATGGTTGTGTCATGGTGGATAGCCGCTTTCTTACCTCGGCTGCAATAAGGTAGTGGTGCGAGTCGAAGTTAGCTCCTCGGAACTTTCGGACATCCAAAATACTCGATGCGTGCCTCTTGTTTATCGCAATGTTATCAATTTGGTTGACCATTCGTTCATCTGGAGACCGCCATGTACCTTCTAGGATATCATGAGGAAACCGTGAGCTGGCTTCAGTTGAATTTTGTTCCGTAGCGATGTCAATTAGCCTAAGTCCGTTGCCAGACGTGCGGTCATATAGGCTATGTTTTCCGAATTTTTTGTTTTTAGTCGCTCAAAGGTTTTGTCAAGGAGCTGGTAAAAGCAATCCTTAGCTATATAATCTTTTTCCTCTGTCCGTGCGCGGGAATATGTAAGGCAAATGTTGGCGCATTTTGCGTTGATGCGGATTATTATAAAGCGTTCGCTAATTTCTTGGAAACATAAGACTTCTTCCCCTTATGACAAATCCATATCCGAAGAGTCGATGTTTCGACTCACTATAACATGGTCCGTAGTAGATGTCACAGTTTTTCATTCTCGTTTTGCACGGCCCATCCCATCGTATTTCCTGGATGGCAGTAATGTCTGCTGCAGTTGTAGCGGTTTAGGGCTTCCACTAGTTGTTCGCTTGCAACTCTCCTGTTTAATGTTCACACATTCAATGTGCAGATACGAACGTCGTTGTCCTTTTTTCGTTTAGCAGGGTCGTCAAAAATAAAATCAGTCCTTTCCGAGGCTATTGGTTGCCTCGTAACTAGTGGATTTTTTTCATAGATGGGCATTTAATCCAAAACACAACCCACAACCTGGAGGGCCAGTGCCAATTTATTAGATACTCCAAGGACATCTAATAAATCCACTTCGGGATTGAGCGCTGCCATTGGCCTTTCGGTTCATTCGCCACCATCTCTGTTCCATGGGCCAGGGACTTACCCTTGAAATTACTAGAAAACCTGTGGTCCGAATATGTCGAAGCAGCTTGCCTAATTTCGCCTGGGCCAGCAGGCCGGGTATTCATTCAGTGACATTCTCATACCGGTGCTGTTTTTCGTCGTGTTATCAACACTCGCACTTATAGTTTAGCAAGTCAAATCCGGTTGGATGAGGCCAGTACCCGATAGTTTGCATTTGGAGGTTAAAAATAAGGACTTGATGTGAAGTCAGAGTTACAACCACTGGCAATCGATAAGTTAAAGCCAATCAAAGCTTTTCAATATGCTTTATGGAATTTCGACCATAGAACACCTTTTATATGATAGGCAAGAACCTGGCTTGACCTTATTGCTAAACTTAATGTGTCGGTAGGCGGTGTACGTCTTCCTTCATTACACTCATAGACCCACTGCGGTACCCGTTGGGAGTTTACGTTTTTTTCATTCATCTATCCCAATATTGTCCATTTTTTATGGTTCCAATCAGCCATCCAGATGCTATTGCATTTCGGATAGATCCCTGAGGTGATGCAAAAAATATTTTCCTGAGGTTCTTATCCTTAGTTAACTGAAGCCAGGGAGTTACACCTGTTTTTGGCGATATTCTTTGCTTTCTGTCCCATCCGTGATTTGAAGTCACATAGTGGCGGTTTAACAGACTGATCAATGCTGAAGGCAGATCCTTTTCCTCGCAGTTCAGCAGGAATTGCATTGCCCTGTACGCCTCTGCGTAGGGGGACCAAGCAAAACGTAGTATTGTGTTGGATGCCAAGAATAATGTTTTAACATACTTGGTCTTGTCCTAATTTTCTGTTAGATCCAGTTTTGTCGATTTCCTACCTTTAGTAGCCAATGTTGCTGTGACATCACTGGTGACCGACCAACGACATCAAAATCGTCGGTAGTTGCACCGACGTCGGTAGTTGCACAGTTTTATGGAATGTTGTCCCGCTGGCGTTGACGGGCTCATTGGCACAATGGTTGGTGCGGTGAACTGTAGCGCAGGAGGTCAGCCGTAGCAATACCAAAATTATTTTTCACTGGTGACAAATCAACCGAGTTGTATCACCGAGCTTTACAATCGGATAGTACCTCATAACTCATGACTACACATCAAGTGCTTATTTTTATCCTCCAAGTGGTAGCCATCGGGTACTGGACTCATCCAATTAGATTTGGTTTTCTAAACAATATCTAATTGTTTAGAAACAGCAAGTCTATAAAAAGTCTGGTGGGAATGGCATGGAATGAATACCCGGCGGGCTTACCCACGCACACTGAGACAAGCTGCTTCGAAATATTCGGACAACAGGTTGTCTAGAAATTTAAAGGGTAAGTCGAGCCCCTTGAACATAGATAGTGGCGGGTGAACCGAAAGTCCAACGGCAGCGCTCAATCCCTTAGTGAATACTGTTGGCCCCATGTCTTAGGGGTATCTAATAAATCGGAACTGGCCCTCTAGGTTGGGGGTTATGCTTTTTACCCACTCATTTAAAAAACCATTGTAACGAAGCAAGCAATAGCCTCGGAAAGGAATGATTTTATTGTTGACGACCCTGTTAAACGAAAAAAGCACAACGACGCTCATATAGTATCTGAAATGTTATAACCGGAGAATTTCAAACGAACAACTACTAGCGCAAGCCCTTAACTGCTACAAAGCAGGCATTACTGCCATTTAGTAAATATGATGGGATGGGCCGGACAAAAAGAGAAAAAAAACTGAAATCTACTACGGACCGTGTTATAGTGAGCACAAACAGCGAATATTCGGATGCGGATTCGTTATAAGTCCCTGACTTTGACAAGAAGTCTTACGTTGCCAAGACATTAGCGAACACATTGAGACAATCCGCACCAAGGCCGAATTCGCCAACATAAGCCTTATATACGCTCACGCCCCGGCGGAGGAAGAAGATGATATAGCTAAGGATTGCTTCTACGAGCTGCTTGACAAAATCTACGAGCGACTACCGAAGTACGATATTAAGATCTTAAGGAGATATTTTAACGCTAAGGTAGGAAAAGATGATATATTTAGCAGTATTGTCAGGAGTCATAGCAACGGAATTAGGGAATTCGCTGCGGAACGAAATTCCACTATAGCCAGCTCGCGGTTTCCTTCACGATATCGACGAGAGGACATGGCGATCTCCACATCAACGAATGGTCAACCAAATTGATCACATTGTGATAGACATTTAATTATTTTGGATGTCCGAAGAGCTAACATCGACTCGGACCACTACCTTGTTGCAGCCAAGGTAAGAATGCCGATATCCACCGTGCCACAACAATCCAACAAGAGACCGCCAAGACCTTCGCACAACCAACCAGAAACCCCTGGTTTGATGAGAAATGCCGAAGTATGCTCGCAGCCAAAAACTAAGCCTACAAGGCTAAGCTGCAGGTGAAGACGAGAGCTGCCATTGAACTCTATAGGCAGAGAAGAAGGAAGTAACACCGGCTTTTCAGAAAGAAGAATGAAGAGCAAGAAAAGCGCGCGATCGAGGATATAGAGAGGTGCCACTCCAGGAACGATGTTCGCAAGTTGTACCAAAGTGTAAAACGTCAAAGCCAAGGATACGAGGCTCGAGCAGAATCATGTCAAGATGAACAAGGAAATATCGTAGTTGAGACACAGTCGATGCTGAGAATATGGAAGAACTACTTCTGCAGAATGTTAAACGGTGATAAAAATCAACAACATGTCGACAGAACGAAAAATTCAATATTGGCAACGACAGCGAAAACTGCGAACCATCTGACCTGAGTGAACTGAGGACAGCAATATCTAAATTCAAGCTTAATAAGGCAGCCGGAAGAGACGGCCTTACCGCTGAGCTTTATAAAGCCGGCGGAGATGACTTGCTAAATAACATCCACCAACTCTTAAGCGAAATCTGATCGGATGAAAGTATGCCTGAAGAATAGAACCTCAACATCGTCTGCCCGATCCACAAAAAAGGAGCCCCTCTAAACTGCCAACACTAGTTAGTACATTCCGGGAATGTCTAAAGCTAAATTGTCTTCCCAAAGCGTGGTGTGAAGTCAATGTGATATTCATACCAAAGGCAGGGAAATGCAGTCACACAATCGTGAAAAATTACAGACCAATCAGCATTTCCTCATTTCTATTGAAAAAACTGGAAAGACTACTAGACATTCAAATCCGTAGTAACTTGAATCCAGGCTACCTTTCCTCAAATCAACATCCATATATCAAAGGAAAATCGGTACAAACTGCTTCATGGGGTAGTTCAAACAATAGATAAATCAACATACCATATCACAACATATCACACTAGCAGCCTCATAGAAGGAGCTTTTAGCAACGTTAAAACGGAAGCAATCGAGATAGCGCTTGGAAAAGCAGAAATAGATACGGTCATCAGTGACTGCATCATAATGCTTAGCCGTCTGCTGCTGCTGCTGATGATGATGAACTGCGAGGTGGAGAAATGAGAGAGACGGCATGTAATTAGATATTAAAACCTACACTAATGACATCTGGTATTCGTTGTTTCCTTGCTCGCAACACCTCCCTCACCTAAGATAGGTCATAATCCTTCATCCAACCAGGTATATGAATATTTCGTCCTGGCGAAGACACCTTCTGCCATTCGGCAGTATGGCTTGTAGAAGGAAACCCATAAAACTCTGATGATTCCGATGTTGCTGAGTATGATTCATTAAGAGTATCTTCTAAACGCTCTGTTGCTTTGGAGACTGATCCATTGAGAACATCGTCATCCTCTCTGACTGGGTCTTAGGCATGCTGACCCGTTTCTGGTTTAAATAAATCAATTAACTCGAGGAATGTGTTTGATGAGTTTGGTTTATCGTTTTCTGTATAAAACCGTGACTTTATCTGATTCGTATTACTAAAACATTGTTATTGACGTTTCCTTTTTGTGCAATAATAGTGCCGGGTGGCCAATAGTCCTTATTTTTGCGAAGATCTTGGCATAGACCTTGTCTCTAATGATGAAGTGTCTCTTCTTAGCACCATGATGCTTGTTATACTGTTCGTTCTGTTTTCCATTGGTACTTGTTGAAAATGTTTGTTTCGGTTTTTTATAAATCCAAGGTAGTTGTTAATTTTCTACCAATAAATGCTTCTGCTGGTGACTTGAAATCGAGAACATTACGGTTTGGTGTTGAACGATATGCTTGTAAGAATTTTTCCAAGTTCTCTTGAATACTTCCTTCATGCTTGAGTTTCTTAAGCGCTCTTTTAAACGTATCTACAAATCGCTCTGATTGACCGTTGGACTGTGGATGAAAAGCAGCTGTCCGTAGATGTTAAGTGCCTCTGGACTGCAAAAAAAACTTTGAAACTGATGAATTGAGTTACATTGTCTGAAACAGTCTGACAGTCACCACATCGATAAAAGAAGGCAGTAAGACTACTGATGATAACGCTTGATGTTAGATTAGTGAGTTTTAATACTTCCAACCGTTTTAAGAACGTGTCCACTATGACGAAATAGTATACCCCATCACAGGGACCTGCGAAATCAATATCAATTCGATCCATTGCAGATCTTGTTTCCGGCCATGATTGCAGTGTTGTTTTGAGAGGACACTTAGCAGCGCTGGCACAGGGTTGACATTGTTGCACATATGCTGTTATGTCTTCATCTATCTTGGGCCAATACACATGACATCTGGCAATAGTTTTCATTAGGTCTATACCAGGATGACCTCGATGAAGTTGTCGAATAATTCGATTTTGCAGAACATCCGGTATGACGATCGTGTCGTTGAACATCAAAACTTCATTGACTACTGCATGGCCTTCCCTTCTGGTAAAGCATGAGGACAGTGAGGATGGTATGGTGAGACTTCCATCCTGAGTTCATAGCTCTGATGACTGACTGCAGAAACTGAACTGCTCTTTGTTGAGTGTACTACCTTTTTGAAGTTAACAAGAAGGATTTTGATTGTTTTGAGCAAATGAGATGAAAAATCTTCTCAAATCGAGCTCAGGCTATGACTATATCTTCTTCCAATTTGTTTTTTTTTTTACCAATTAGGCCAATTTACCGAATTTTGTTGTGGAGATGTATTGAATGTCAAAATCGTACATCAATATAGTAAGCGCCCATATCTGTAGCCAATTTGCGGTGTATATGAGAATTCCTTTCGTGCTTCCTAAGATTTACAGGAGCGGTTTATGATCCGTGGGATGATGAAAATTGCGACCGAAAATCTAAAAAAAAATTAAATTTATGGCGCAACAAGTTCTTTAGTACCCAGGGTCAGCTTTTTTCTCACAACCATTCATGTGTGCGTGTGTACTACTTTGCACGATGGCGGGACCTCCTGTTTTATGCCGAATCCGAACGGCTAAGTTGAGATAAGCTATTCATGACAATTGATACTACTCGGATGATTTGTGAGATCATCACGAGAGGTGGGCCAGTGAAAAATCATGTGTTGCTACGGCTGGGAATCGTACCCAGACCTTCAGCGCGGCAGTTCAAAGCACTCACCATCGCGCCACTGAGCCCGTCGAAAATCATACGGTGGAATTTCTTAACAGTAAAACTGTACCGCGTCTCAGATGGTGTCAAAGATCTAGCAGCATGAGCGATTACTTTTCCGAAACGTCTGAAAAAGAAATGAAGGATGCATGTGCCTATCCCGACATGGGATGCATCGACCTCAACTTTTATGGGTGAGAATTTTGGCACTTATCCGAGCATTCAAAGTTTGCATTTTACTGTAGCAAGCCATCCAATGGTGAACGGATTTCTCTCATTTGATTCACGACCTTACCATAATAATTAACAGCTCCGAGAAACGATCTGAGCTCGGTGATGTTCGTCGGTGCTGGCATACTTCGAATCCGATCAATTTTCTCTGGATCTGGCCTCAAACCATTCTTGTCTATGATGTGACCCAAATGACTACAAATGACTACAAATGAAAACTTCTCTATTTTGATTCGAAAATTGTACTCCATGAGACGTTGAAGAACTTGGTTTAGATAATGCATGTGGTCTTTCAAGTTCTTTCCATTAATGACTCTGTCCTCTAAATACGCTGCAACGCCATCCATACCCGCAACAAGGATAGCATCCATTAGTTGTTGAAATGCTCCTGATGCAGACTTAACTCCAGGCGATAGCCTATTGAACTTAAATGAACGTTCTGCGTACTGATGGTAAGCAGCTTCCTAGATTCCGGTGAGACATCAACTTGAAAATATGCATCAGCCAGATCTATGTGCATATAAAATGGGCTGTTGCTATTTTTGCGAAGATATCCTCAGGCAGGGGGAGTGGATATTAATGTAAACTCCGATGATTGGCTTAGACCTGAGGAGTAGTCTCCACAAATGCGAACTCCTCCTGACGGCTTTCGTACAACCACAATTGGTGCTGCTCAGCTGGACTGATGATATTGCGATTTTGGTGACGTTGAAGCTTCTGTTCGATGGGCAGCAGTACTGAACATGCAACTGGCCGCTTAGCCCTGAAGACTGGTGTTGTGTCTGGTTTGAGATGCAGCTGTACTTGTGTTTTTGTACACACCGATGAACCTAACAGTTCGACATATTTTTGATTGATGCCTGCGATGGCTGCATTGCGATCAATGTCCGGTTCAACGATTCGACTGCAGGCTGCGCCTATTGGTTGATCCCACAAATTGAATGCTTTGAATAAATCCATAAGATGTTCAAGGAATCAATTTTGGAAACATAGAATTTATGAATTTTGACATCCCCTTTGAGCTGAACTCGGCAGGTTAATTCAGCTATCAGCTTGATGTCGTCCAGCGATGCACTCTTGGCTTGGCTTTTCTGAAGTGATTTTCCGGGTTGACCCAACTTTTTCCACGTAGCGACGTCGATCATCCTGATGTCGGAGCCTGTGTCAATTTGTAGTTTGATGGAGTGCTCTACCTCATGCTTCTTGGTACTAACGATGACTGACACAAACTTTCGCCGCTGGGCACGATTGATGGAATTTACTTGCAATTGAATAGATTTGTTCCGGGGCGAAAATTTCTTTCGATTTTGATGCTGCTTACTCTTTTCGAATTGCTTGTTATTTGGTTTATTGTTTTTCGAAAAGCAGTTGCAGTAACCTTCCTTGTGACCAATTCGATTGCATTTATGATTTTGAAAATAGAAACGTGCAATCTCGTACAAAATGCATTCCACCACTGTTCCAACATGGTGTTTTTGGTTAGCTGCTTTACGGTTTTAAATGCTGCTGGTTTTTAAATTTATCCTGCATTGGAATTTGCCTTTCCTTTTTTACAGCATTGACTGGCACGTCAACGCAGACAAAAGTTCTATACGAATGTCAGAATCAGACCTTGATTGAACACCAGGCATTTAAATTGTTTAACTTTCAATTCATTTAATCGGAAATCTTTGCAAGATTTATTGACTCGTGCTGCGTAGGTGGTAAAATCCTCTTCTGAATTTTTCATTGTTTGCAAGCAGCGAAAACGTGCACTGAAGAGAGATTCTGTCGCACCAAACATAATTTTGAGATGTCAACACGAAAGAACACCCAACATCGACGAATTGAACATGACGAACCATCGACAGGTATAACATTTTCTACCTCGGCTCCGCTATTAACTCTGACGAGAACATCTCGTCAGAAATTAAACGAAGAATTACTCTTGCCAACCGCTGTTTCTTCAGGCTAACAAGGAAATTTGGTAGTAAAGACCTCACTCGAACTACAAAGGAGATCCTTTGCAAGAACCTGATCATCCCAGTCCTGCTATACGGCGCTGAGACATGGACTGTATCAAAAGCGGATTGAGAAATCCTTGGTCGTTTCGAGAGGAAAATTCTTCGAAAAATCTAAGGCTATCGAAATGAAGATTCAATCACGAAATATATGAGCTGTGCATCGACATGCCTATGATAATTGGACGTTTAAGAGGGCTAGGACATGAAGAACGAATGGACAGCAATATTCCAACTCGCAGAGTCTTCAATTTCCACCCAGACGTCGGACGCAGTAGAGGAAAACCTCGCTTAAAGTGGCGCGCACAACCGACCTCAACCAACTTGGAGTGCGCAACTGAAGTCAGCCGATTATTTATAGCTTTCACATCGACGTTCGTAAACAGCGCCTTCCAACCTCAGTAGAGAGATTCCACCTCCGTAAGACGTCTTGGTACATCACAAATGTTTTCCGTATCGTAGATAATGAATTAAAACATCAAACAGCACCACAAACAGATGAATCGCCATCGCCAATAACATAAAAAATCATTGCAAACGTTAGTTTTTACAAACAAATAAAAAAGTTTTATCATTCAGCTATGAGAACTAATAGGTAAAGGCAAGGAGATCTATAAACACATACCCTTCTGCATCATACATTGAATAGGGAGCAAAGTGCATTATTTCTGGTGGACAATAACTTTTTTCATATTCTCTTCGGCTTGGACCCACATTCGGTTTTCATTTATATTAATGAATTGTTGACCACTTGGAAGAAGCCTGTACTGTAGAAGATGTGGTATGGCCAAGCGAGTGATTCGCATTTTGTGAAAATGCCACTACGGAATAGGCGGGAGACCCTATTAAAGAGGAATTTTACGACCACTTACCAGTTAACCCAAGGGGACTCTCCTGAATAGGGGAATTTCAATGCGAAAATCAACAAGGAAAACATTTTCGGCGCGTTAGTTGAAAATCACAGCCGACGAACTATGAATCTGCAGCACTGTGATCAGGTTTCAACGACTTTGTGTCCACAAAGTTACCTGACTATCTCGAGGTTGGTCATAAGTTGGTTGGCCGAGTTTGTATGTTTCCGGTTACGAATTCGCTTGGCTCCTGCATCTTCTTTTTTTAATCAAGGCTCATTATTTCTTCTCGGTTTGAGGAGATATAAATAAACGTGTATGCATGCTGAGGGTAGCGTGTTCCCTAACTCACAAATCTTCCTAGTTCTCAGCCTATATTCAGGCCCTAGCCTACCAGTTTGACATTGGTGGCATCTTGCAACGTAACAGGCACTTTGGGCTGCACTGTTTCTCAGTCCCACTTTTAGTAAGTGTGGAGTTACATGTACGATCGCCGTTAGAACAAACTAAAATCGATTGGTGCCATGAAAAATAAACCTACTGATGTACTCATACAATCTGAAAGGAAGTAAAGTAAAGGAACCAAATGCAGTCGTCCTTTTTCCACAGCATGTTCTAAGAGCCTATTGATGCTAGTGCCAGAACAGCATCGGACTTTCTACCTATTTATCTGGAGACAGCTTCATCGGTAATAATCGGCTGCTGTCTTTCTATAGGCGTTTCGAAAGTCTCTTATCTAACTTAAGCCACAACATTCGGAAGCAAGCCGTTTTTTTTTCGAATCGGTTGACATTTGCTGAAAATGCAAAAATGAGTGTGTGTGTGGAGAAGAATAATTCATAGGAATAGGCGCAGCAGATAGCAATCGGTTTGAAGCCAAGGATTTCTGTGCATGGGTGAACGCTTTGCACTGGTCGGGACACTCAATTCCAACGGACGTTTCAGCTAAATACAAGAGGTTTCAGATGTTTCATCTACACAATACAATCCGATGCAAGGAAGGATGATTTTGGGAATACAATGGCAAAAAATTTAACCACAGTCGAATGAATGCAAATGAACGTCTAATTTCCAATGTTTGTTATGATTCCAGTTATTTGTTCATCTGCCTTAGTGAAACCAAGGTATTTGTCTATGGATTCGTACACGCATTTCTCAGCAACTGCTCCTCCATAACATACATTTAGATTGTTTGTTTGTTTCTTTCTAGTGAAGGGCGCATTTATTTTTTTAATTTAAAGAAAAACCAATTTATTTGATATTTTGACAAGAATTTAATTGAATTGAATTTTATTGAGTCTTTTTTGGTATCGATAGTATTGTTATATATGTTTTTTTTTTTAGTTTTTCTTATATTTAAATAATATCTTCGCATGTTTTTAATTCTTTTTTAATGCTACATGTATGAATTTTTATTGAGACTTGAGCTGCTTTACAATGATTTAGGTTCACAATTGTTGTGGAGATCTTAATTGCCGGCTTTGTATTTACCTGGCTAACACAAATTGATTCACTTATTCTATTTTAGGTTTGACAATTTTAATTTAAAAACTTGAAGTTAAATGACTTGAGAGCATGTTGCTCAATAGTGGGTATGCCAAGGAAATTTCCGATATTTTGACAAGTCAATAGTTATTTGTATGTATGCATTCATGTATTTTATATAGTCTTTCATTTAACGGTTACATTTTTATACAAGTGATTTTTTCTCATTTTAGCTTGTGTGAAATTCGGAGGCTAGAATGTATGGCCGTCCTGTTCTGTTGCTTATATCTTTATATACCTACATTAGAGTGCCTACATGGCATGTCTTTTACTCTTATTTTACAAGGAGTAGCTCTTAACGTCGGAGCCATTTAATTTTAACTTTGAACAATATTTTCGTCTTACTCTACTTAACCTAACAACTGGTTTATATAATGATATTTTTCTTTTGATGCCAGCGTTTGGCTAGTTGTCTCTTTTCTGAGGTACCTACTGACTGTTTGAATCGTATAATTGCGCGATGTTTCTTTTTTTGGTTCGTTTTGTTTTTAGCTTTTGACATTTGTATTGCGATATTTGTTTTTTCTTTTTTATTACATGAGATGTTCTTAATTTCTATTTACAATGGTTAACCGAATAAAATAAAATACAATAATTTATGTTTTGCCGATCGATAATTATAGGCGGAATTATATTATTATTTAAATCTTACTTCTTATTAAGTTTTGTTTTTGTGAATTGTGGGAGTGTTTACCGGTTAGTCCCGGTTATGGACACTTACTGTGTTTAAGTAGAAACTGATTGCTCCATCTGCATTTGATAGGAGGTTTTCTGTTATAATACCTACAGGATATGGGTAGGGAGAGTCAGTCCAGGGTGTATCGCGTTATTTTGTGAAAATTTCTTAGAGCTGTTCTTAGCATGAAGGGTTTTAATTAGTTCGATCCTCCTGCTATGTTCGATTAAGGACTGAACGTTAAAAAATTTATAATTTTAAAATCATTATGTGGTACTAACTGTAAGTTGGTTTAGGAGAATCAAGTAGTCCAACCTCTTTTGGGTAAAATTTACCTTAGCAGAAACTCACTTTTTTGGCTTGAAAAAATTGTCTTCCCGTGCTGATCCTTTATACGTTTTTAAAAATCATATTTAGTTCACAAGTTATGATTCACTTTTTTGGCTAAAAATCCATACACATTGTGTGTAGTTGGATTTTTTTTTGCTGCTGCGGTGAACGCAGCATTTCCATGTTGAAAAAAACATACCAAATAAAAATATTTTAACAAAAAAAACTGTTGACTAAGGCGCCTGCCTGACGACTTTACATACCCTGAGTGGAGCAACGAGGTTGTGTGAGCGTGAACTGTCCCCAGAAAGAGAGTTAAAATCCTTCCGCGAAGCGCGCCACCCAGAGTATCGTAAAAAAAAACACAGTTGGACTTAGTCGCCTGCCTGACGATTTAACATACGCTGACCAGACAAACGAAGTTGAGTGAGCGTAGAAAGAGATTTTATTTTTTTTATCTGGCAGGGCTGCAGTGATGTTCTTCTTCTTAGCCTACCTACCAACTACAATCCGGCTATTCTTTATAAATATTAATAAAGAATAGCCGGATTTTTTCTATTCATATTTTTGAGGATTTAATTTTTTTATCTGGCAGGGCTGCAGTGATGTTCTTCTTCTTATCCTACCTGTCAACTACAATCCGGCTATTCTTTATAAATATTAATAAAGAATAGCCGGATTTTTTCTATTCATATTTTCGAGGGTTTAATTTTTTTATCTGGCAGGGCTGCAGTGATGTTCTTCTTCTTAGCCTAGTTGTCAACTACAATCCGGCTATTCTTTATAAATATTAATAAAGAATAGCCGGATTTTTTCTATTCATATTTTCGAGGGTTTAATTCAATGCGCTGGTGAGATTTATTTAAATGGAATCCCCGAAGAAGACTAGGCTAGGCTAGGCTAGGCTTGTTTTTCATGAATTTTTGTCTAGCATGTAAGTTAGTTTTAAGTTGGATTAAAATAAAAATCAATAAAAAATAATAGGAAAAACACATTTCGAGAATTATCAAGAAAATGGTGCAATATTTATAAAGAATAGCCGGATTTTTTCTATTAAAATTTTTGAGGATTTAATTCCATGCGCTGGTGATATTTATTTAAATGGAATCCCGGAAGAAGGCTAGGCTAGGCTAGGCTAGTTTTTCATTGATTTTTGTCTAGCATGTAAGTTAGTTTTAAGTTGGATTAAAATAAAAATCAATAAAAAATAATAGGAAATACATATTTCGAGAATTATCAAGAAAATGGTGCAATATTTATAAAGAATAGCCGGATTTTTCCTATTAAAATTTTTGAGGATTTAATTCCATGCGCTGGTGAGATTTATTTAAATGGAATCCCCGAAAGCACAAAAGCAGAGCAAATTGCATCTATTACCTGTGAATATGTTAATTGGTACCATCAAGCGAATGATAGAAACTGTCCGTTGTTTCGTCGAAAAGTAAATGTGCTCAAGGAAATAACTCAATACTAGCAATTTTAATGAAATTTTTTTTAAAATTTTAACAGAAGATAAATTCTTGTTTCGATCCGGATGCGCTGTTTTTGTGTCAATCGGTTGAGAATGATATATCAAAATATGATAAATCCATGCCTGCATACTATTTGATTTTTGAATGTATGCTATTGATGGCTATGGGGTTACCTGCTTGGTTGACGGAAATTTGGTATAATTCTCACGTTCGCAGTGTCTATACTGATTTCATCACAGGGTTTTCGTCTGTTGTGGAATTCCAACGACGATCGGGTGATGCAAGCACGTTTTTGGGTAACACGTGGGTAAACCTAGCGGTAACTCTTTCTATCTATGATATACGAAAGATAATAATGTTACTCTTTGCAGGAGACGACCACACCATTTTTGGTGATTTTCCCAAGGCTCCTGTATCCGGGTTATTTGCTGACTTGTTCAATTTTGAAGCAAAGACTCTCACACATTTTGAAAATCCGTACTTTTGTGGGAAGTTTTTGTTACACGCCTCCCCGTACGTATACGTTGTGCCTGATCCTATTCGAGCTGTGACGAAACTTGGACGAAGAGACTTACGTAACGTCGAACATGTTGAACAATACAGAGTTTCTATGAGTGACGTATTGACCCCCTTAAACAATTCCCATATTGTGTGTCAGTTAAATAGGGCTATCACTGAAAGGTATAAGACCGAGATTTCTGATCATCAACCACTAATAAACTCGTTATTATACCTAGCGAATAATAAGGAAGAGTTTCACAAGCTGTTTTTCAGTTTTCCTGAATCTGTAAGTCTGCAGTGAAAGCACCCACTGATCCTTCTGATGCCACTAAATATCAGAGTGTACAAACTATAGCTTTTCAACCTAAGGATGTGAACATAATTTTTTGTCCTATTTTTGTCATAATTCGTGATAGATTGCTAAGTGTTTTGGATAAAAAACTCGTAATGTACACTTGTATGTCTCATGATGAAATTGGACATATAGGTACTGACAAAATGATTGAATTGATATCAAAAAGTTATTGGTTTCCGAAAATGAGGAAAAAGATAGACAAACACATAAAAAATTGTTTGAAATGTATAGTTTACTCGTCTAAGCACGGTAAAGAAGAAGGTTTTCTTCATAGTATTCCCAAAGGAAACGTTCCATTTGAAGTAGTACATATAGATCACTACGGACCTGTAGATCATTCCAGGTCACAAAAAAAGCATATATTAGTGGTGATTGATGCATTCACAAAGTTTGTCCGACTATATCCGACCAAGACCACTAATACGAAGGAAGTTATAAAAGCTTTGACAGAATATTTTAGATCTTATAGTCGCCCCAAATGCATAGTTTCAGACAGAGGGAGTTCGTTCACGTCTAACGATTTTCAAAATTTTATGTCAGAAAATGGTGTACGACACATACAGGTTGCAACAGGATCGCCACAAGCAAATGGTCAAGTAGAAAGAGTAAACAGAAGTATAGGTCCAATGATAGCAAAATTAGTCAAACCAGAAGAAGGGGTCTATTGGGATCACATATTAGAGACAGTTGAATATGCGTTAAATAACACAGTACATAGAACAATAGGACAACACCCAAGTATATTATTGTTTGGTGTAGATCAAAAAGGAGAAGTGATAGACGAACTTAGAGAAAATTTAGAAGAAACTAAGCAAATGATAGTTAAAACAGATCGTAACGAAGTAAGAAAAAAGGCAGTTTTACGACAAGAACGTTCGCAAGAATATAATAAAAAATACGTTGATAAAAAACGTCAAAAGCCAGCCAGATACGAAATAGGAGATTTTGTACTAGTTAAGAATTTTGACTCACATCCTGGTGCGTCGAAAAAACTGATACCAAAATTTAAAGGTCCGTACCAAGTAACTAAAATTTTAAGAAACGGTCGTTACATAGTTAAAGATGTTGATAATTTCCAGCAGTCTCGTTTACCGTACCAAGGAGTTTGGGCGGTTGCCAATATGCGCCCCTGGTTCAAAGGAAGTCGCGATAACAAATGTTAAACGACGTTTTAAGGTTGTCGTGTTACGCTATAGATCAGGTGATCTAGCTGGTTAGGATGGCCGAGTTGTAGTAGTATATGTATTGACTAGACGGTCTCAACCATTACCAATACAAGTAGTTGTGTACATACGTATACTTATATATAATACTATACCATTTGTCACCCTTGTCCATTATATTTAGCGTTGTATGTAAATGGCAAATCACCATGAACAACACTAAGATAGATATAGAATACACTAATGTATATGTATATAGTCACTCTTATAAGTCACGTATAAATAGTCCCCACCTATGTAAATATATCCCATACACATGTTTCCCTAGTATTAAGTATAAGAAATAAAGAGAAGAGTCAGTTCGATTCTGACGTGCAATAAGTGCAGAAGCATTTTATTTTAAAGGAAAACGCGCAATTCCAACTAGAGTCTCGGGCTACATTGAGTTTATGATAAATAAAACTTTGATGTTCTTGCCGTCTCTGAAACTCATCTGACAGAGGACATCAAAAATAGTGAAATCAGTCTTCCACCCTACATTAATCCGTTGCGTTGCGATAGTACAAGCAGTCATACAGGCGGTGTCGTATTTTATATTAAAAAGAGTCTACGGTACAGAATTATTAGTGAAATACATATGTCGAAAAGTTATCAATTAAAAGAGTACCGTTTGCCTAAGACACCGAACCACGATCGACTTTGCGAACAGACCTTAGCGACTTATCTGTCATTGTATGTTTGCCCCTGGCTGTCATCAAACATTTGTCCATTTACCGCCATTTTTCAGTCGTCAACCAAGCAAGTCGGTCGTGGATAAAGTGCCAGCAAGTGAGTATGGATAAACATGAATTTGCCATATATATATGAATAATGTAATTTCAGAAAATAAACCTCCAAATCGGAATTTACCAACGTGGTGTTCTTTTTGGCATTTTTGTTTAAACGGTTGACGACAACATATTCCAATGAAAGTGTGGTGTTTATCTTACGACGTCTTAACAAATGCATTTAAAGAAACTCTAGCGATTTTCTACAGATCTCCAAGTAGTTCTGAACGTGAATTTTGCACGACATTCTCAAATTGGCTTGATATGATATTGCATACAAATCCGATATAACCATTTTCGTGGACTTTAACATAAATGTTCTTAATATGGACAATACTTATACCAAAGTTTTACATGAAATTTTAATTCAAAACAACTCAAAACAAGTGATAAATACACCAACGAGGATCACTGAGCACACGAGGTCATTAATAGACTTTGTAATATGCTCCAGAGAGAAATATATTTGGGCAGATAAAGCTCCGGGATTAAAAGATGATGATTATGATGTAATAGCGGTTAAAGTACTGGTACTTAATAAAAAAGCTATGAACGATAAAAAATACATCGACCTATTCAAATATAATAAGATCCAATTTAGAGCCCTTCTAATTGAAAAATGTGAACATTTAGATATTAATAATGACTTTAACTTAATTTCGTTAATACTACAAGATAATCTAATATACTGTGTCAACAAACAAAAACAAAAAAAGACCAAAGTGCAAGTTAACACGATCACCTAGACGCAACCCGAAACATGTATCGGCATGAACAAACCTATTCCCAGATGAGTCAGCAGTTTATTGGAGCATTTACCCCAATGCATGCGCGAGGTAATTGACACCGAATCGGATGCACGCGCATTACAAAGAATAACGGAGCAGCACAAATTGGTGGTAACCAATTCTGAGAGCTGGGTTAGGGTTTATGAAAGTATTGTTAGTCTAGATTTGGAGTCGGAGCGTGTCGGAATAAACTTTTGTAACGTACTGATCGTTTTGTTTTATTTGTTGAATAGGAAGTCGAACCGCTGGGCCCGCCCCTTGGCGGGCGTTCGATTTTGGAGTCCTCCTACAGAATACCTTTAACTGGCGCCCGAGCAGGACCGGCTTAAAATTCGTGTAACACAAGGTAATCTGGCAATGATGTCTCCTGAGAAGGAGAAATAAGCGAGACAACAGATGTATACGATCGCTAGATACATTTTGTTGAATAATGGTCGAGTTAGAATTCATTGGTATTATAGAAGTTGAAGCAACAAAAAGTAAAAAATAAATTCCTTTAAAATTAACTATTTTACCGAGTTTAATTTACTTTGAAAGTTTGATTGTTTATTAAACGTTAAAGTTCAGAAGTGGGATAAGACCTAACTAAGTTAAGTTGATTCTTTTATATACATTCGATTGATACCTTGTATGTGAGTTATATAGTATTTTGTGTTTGCGATTGTGCTCGGAGCGTAGTTTAGCTTGAATTGTTTGTATTTCGTATTTCAAGAAAATTGGGTTTTGTGGCACCGAAGTGTTCAATTTTATATATATATATATGGTTGTTGAAATGAGGTTTTAGTTGTTCGTCGATAAAATCATAACCGTCATTTCAAACCAAGCCAAAGAGAGAATGCGTTTTCAGTATATGAAAAAGTATTGTCTTTGTCTTCCAGTAGGGGAAGTGGTATACCTATGTGAGTCAAACATTTTATCTCTGGCGGTGATACCGCATTGGTTGAAATTCTGGAATATATGCTGAAGAGAGACAGCTGTAGGTCAATTTTACATTGAGGCAAATTGCAGTTTGTAGGTATTTTGTTGGGGAGATACCTTTGCGTTTTCGGTTAACGAAAAAGTATATGGTGGTTCCTGTTTGATTTGGAGTAGATATGTATATGCAGACTGGTACAATATGAAGAGCCAAATATGATCGTTATCTGATTGCTGAAGATGATTTGCGCTTTCGGTACACGAAAGAACAAATATTTACCTTTATCTAACTAAGTCCAATAAGAAAATTTTTCTCTTGTAAGTAAGAAGAATGCTGTAATTTAGGAACATCTCAGGTTATGCTCCCGAGTATTGTCGAAACAACAGTTTTGAGTCACACGATGTTTCTAATGAATTTGAATACCATTGATAATCCTTTCGATTTCTGTTGGCATGAATGTATGTTCCAGCAGATCGAGGCGATTAAATATATGTATGTTAAAACTGTAAGCCAGCGACTAACCCTTAATTAATTTGGTTTTAAATCGGAAACATGGAGAGTATGAGCACTAAACAGCTCTAAGTTGAGCTGAAAAGTAGAGGGCAAACGATAAGCGGGCCTAAAAGGATTCAAGAGAATTATGCAGTACGATAAAGAGCGGGCAGAATCTGCAATGGAATCTTGTTCCAGCGATATCGAAAATGTTGTGCCTGAATCAACGGAGACAAATGCTGAAGAAGGTCAAAACATAACTACTATCTCCGATGTACGTACGATTTCAGATGAAGAGCTAAGGGCAAGAGAATGGGACATTATAAAAAGGGAAAAAGATCTCCTCGAAAAAGAACGAATCCTGTTCTCAAAAGAGCGTGAAATCGCTGAAAAACTCAGATATTAAGAAACTGCGCGACTACCGAGAAGCATGGCTGTATAGAAACCGAAGGTAAACTGCTCGATAAGAGAAATTGCGTATACATACACTTCCAGTCTAAAATGCATGGTCCAGCAAGATACTGGTGGGACGCAACTCAGGAAGCATCAGTCTTGTAGGATCAGTTAGCGTCGGGACTGAAAATTAACTTTCCCCACCAGCACAGCGAAGTGGAAATACACCAGCAACTTATGAGGAAGACAAGGAAACCAACAGAAACTGTAGAAAGTTACTGTTTTGAAATGAATATGTTGGGTAAAAGGATTGAACTGTAAGACAACACGATAATTCAATATATACTTACGGGATTGAACGGTTCGCAAATGAGCTCAAATTTAGCTGCAGGTGATTATAAAGATATTGCCGACCTCATAGGATTAAAATGGTACGACAGTATCCGTGCTAATTCTCGACATTGTACCGCAGGAACATCGAAACAAAAAATCGTGTTTTACCTAACGAGCATACCAAATGGCAACCGCAGCAAACTCCGATGACGCAAAAACAAAATACAAGAACTTGCTATAGTTGTAACCAGACAGGACATTACGCTAGGGATTGCCCGCAATCCAGGAAGAGACAATGGCCAAACAGAGACAATCATTTGCGTACAGCACCGAAGATAGAGAGGAACCAAGAAAAAAAATTATCGTGTAAATGTCATTTGCAACAAAACAGAAACCGATTGTTACCATAAGAATGTCGTTATTTGCGGCAAACAGTATGCCGCTCTACTGGATTCGGGTAGCGAGCAAACTATCTTATCAGAAAAAGTAGCAACCGACATAAACTCTACTATGGATAAGTGCAATACTACCCTTCACGGGTTCGGTGGCGGACGTTGTCAGGCTATTGGTAGTATCTCATGCGAAGTACAAATAGATGGTGCTTATTTTCCAGTTCATGCTGTTGTAGTCGAAGACAGACGCTTGTCAAAACCTGTGCTGATTGGAAAAGATGTTCTAAATAATCCAGTGTGCGATATACGTAAACAAGGCGACACCTTAACAGTGCAGAGAATAAATACGACCGCTGAATCAAGCAAAGAAATCTCAGCAGTTGATATCCAAGTAGGCGAAGACATGGATGTAGGAGTTCTAGTGAAGCTTCTTAATGAATACCGTCAATGTGTTGCCATGAACCAAAAAAATTGGGTCGGACAACACTAATCGAGATGGAAATTGACCTAGTAAAACAAGATCCGATTGTTCATCACCCTTACAAAGTGCCATTTACTAAAAGACAAGTACTATCTTCTATGATTTCAGAGCTGATGGAATGCAGAGTTGTAATGGAATCGCAATCTGACTATGCACCGCCGGTAATTTTAGTTAACAAGAAGAACGGGGAAGATAGAATGTGTGTGGACTACCGGAAGCTAAATTCCATTACGAAGAGAATTCAGTATCCCATTCCGCTGGTTGAAGAACTACTCAACGATTTAGTCGGTTACAAATATTACATTGTGTTGGATTTAGCCTCGGGATATTACCAGATTCAAATCAAGAGCAATCATACGCACTACACAGCCTTTATTACTCCAGATGGTTTATACGAATTTAAGACGATGCCATTTGGGCTTGTCAACGCGCCATCTGTCTTCCAGAAGCTCATGAACACAGTGCGGAAAATGAGACCGGATAAAATCATCAGCTGTATGGATGATGTAGTTATCCCGTCCTTATCTATTGACGATGGAAATATCAAATTGGAAAAATTTCTTAGAATATTACGCGATGCTAATTTAACCCTCAATCTTCGAAAGTGCGTTTTCTTCAAGAAAGAAATAGAATTTCTTGGTCACATTGTGAAAAATGAAACAATTCAGCCTGGTAAAACTAAAACATTGGCAGTACAGAATTTCCAGACGCCGAGAAATGAACATGAAGTTCGTCAGTTCATTGGACTTACCAGTTACTTCAGAAAGTTCATTAAGAACTATTCTGTTATTGCATTGCCACTGACTAATTTAACAAAAAAAGATTGCCAATTTCAATGGGGTGAACAGGAGCAAGGTGCATTCGAGATTCTGAAGAAATCTCTGTCTGATGGACCAGTACTTGTTCTTTACAATCCAAATTCTGACCATTAGCTACATACTGATGCTAGTTCTCGCGGATTAGCAGGAGTAATTCTACAGCGTGAAGATAAATTGTTACGTCCTATAGCATATTACAGTAGGAAAACTACTAAGGAAGAATGCGTGTACCATAGCTATGAGCTCGAAGCTCTAGCTGTAGTTGAATCCACACCGATTTCGGCAAAAGCATTTTAAAATATTAACTGACTGTCAAGCCCTAAAAACAGCGATGAGTAAGAAGGAGCTTGTCCCAAGAATTGCACGATGGTGGTTGAAGATGTTAGAATATGACTATGAGATAAGCCATCGATAAGGGAAACTAATGATGCACGTTGATGCACTATCCAGACATCCAAGCGAAGTTGCACAAGAAACAGAAGAAGTCGAAATAAGCGTATTAGAGGTTAACATTGATGAACCCGATTGGTTGTACTCTCTCCAGCTTCAAGACGAACACATCGCAAGCATCGCAAAACATGTTAACGAAACTCCACTCAATAATGACGACAAACAAATAGATGCAGATTACGTGCTAAAGTCTGGGCGTGTGTATAGGCGACTCGACAAAGAACTTCGGTTGTATGTACCACGAGGCGTTCGTAACCGTGTGATGAGGAAAAGCCACGATCTAATGGGACATTTCTCTGAAAAGAAAACGTTACAACATTTGCAATCAAGATACTGGTTTCCCAGAATGACGCAAGTAGTGAGGAAATATCTACGGTCCTGTGTAGAATGTGTCTACAACAAAAACGAAGTCCAACCTCGCGGAGAGCTCCACTTAATAGAAAAAAAGAACATTCCATTCGAGACGGTGGATTTGGATCATCTAGGACCATTTATAAAATCGACTAAGGGAAATTCTTACCTAATCGTCTTAGTAGATGCGTTTACCAAGTATACCATCATGAAACCTCTTCCAAATACGCAGAAGAAACCCGTGATGAATTTCCTAGCAGACGTTTTCTACTCATTCAATGCACCTCGGCGTATTATAACTGATCGTAGAACTTCGTTTACATCCAAGCTTTTCGCAAACTTCTTAAAGGATTTTGCGATTGTACATGTACAGAACGCCACCAGAACTCCAAGAGCCAACGGTCAAGTTGAGAGGTACAACCGGACTATTCTTCAAGCTTTACTTGCAACCGTCGAGGATGAAAGTCGATGGGAAAGAAGGTGAAACCTGTGCAATGGGCTGTGAATAATACGTTCAATGAATCAATCGGAAAAACAGATCAACAGATGATGATGGGTTATATTCCTCGAGAACCATGGCCAGATGTATTGGCCCAAGAGACCGATATTAATCAACAACTACAAAATATAGAATACATTCGATCTGACGGGTTAGAGCAAATAACCAAAATCCAATCAAAACAAAAATCACGACATAATGCTCAACACAAGAAAGCCAATATATATAACGTTGGTAATGTCCAAAAATGAAGCTGTAAATTCGACTGGTATCGAAACCTTATTCAGCAGTGTGGTCAGCCGGCAGAATGAAGCGTTGGATAGTTTTCGATAGTGAACTCGACGAGGACGTCGATGATGTCAGAACAGCCGAATCTGTAACGCAAGGTAATCTGGCAATGATGTCTCCTGAGAAGGAGAAATAAGCGAGACAACAGATGTATACGATCGCTAGATACATTTTGTTGAATAATGGTCGAGTTAGAATTCATTGGTATTATAGAAGTTGAAGCAACAAAAAGCAAAAAATAAATTACTTTAAAATTAACTATTTTACCGAGTTTAAATTACTTTGAAAGTTTGATTGTTTATTAAACGTTAAATTCGTATCCTTCGTCCCGTGCGAATTGTTGTGTCCTTTCATACAGGACATAGTATCCTGTTATACGTTTAAAATTACAGGAATATATTTTAAAACAGGATGAGTGCCAACGTAAACACAAACAAAAATAACCGAATATCTCGGGTTTGGAAATACTTTTCCAAATCTGGAGATAAGTTTGCGAAATGCTCAACTTTTAAAAATGAGTACAAGTGTTGTGGAAACACAACAAACTTAATCGATCACATGAAAAGAAAGCACCAGTTTATATGGTTTGGGGAGTAAACCACCGAATCTGCAAATGAGGAACAAAATGAAGTCAGTGTGTCTGCGTCTTCAGCTCCAAAAATGAGAAGAACCATCAAAGACTATATAGATAGGAGCAGCTTCTATCCAGATAAATCAACACACAAAGAACATTTGGACGCAATGTATTTCCGTATGCTGGTATGGAACCTTTACGTATGGGGGAGCACACAGGATTCCGCGAATTTAATTAAAGCTCTAGATAGCAGTTATCAAATCCCAGACAAATCTACGGTTAAAAATGTTTTGTTACCGAGCAATTATAACGCATAGAAAGAAAAGCTTCACAGCGCCTTACAAGCCTCAAATAATGTAGCTATTACCACCGATCTGTGGACGTCAAATTCTAATGAGGGAATCATGGCAGTTACATGTCATTTTTTCCACAAAGGAAAGCTCATTGCTCCTTTATTGGAAGCCGTCAATGTCGAAGGGAGCCATAATGCAGAAAATATTTCTGAGGTACGTATAGCAGCAGCAGAGCAGGAAGATTTGTTTTAAAATAAATGTACGACTTTTTTCCATTTAAAGGTACAAAACAGTGTTCTTTTGATGTGGGATATCCGGTCAAAGTGTGTAGCTATAACAACAGATAACGCCAAATCGTGTGAAAAGCTCCAAGTGGACTCAATGCCGATGAATACCTAATTATCTCGGAAATTGTTCAAGTGTTAGAGCCTTTTGATACTGCAACAACAAAAATATCCGGAGAAACGTATGTAACGTTATCTTTTGTCATTCCTTTGATACGGGGTATCAGAATAAATTTAGCTTCGATTCAAGACAAAATACGGACTGTTGAAGCAAAGGAAATACTTGTTCGGCGTTACGAGTCCGTTCAGTCAAGACTTACGCCGTATGAAAGTTTAAGACCAGCAGTAATGGCTACATTACTTGAACCTAGAATCAAAAGGAAGGGCTTTAGGACTTTCGAAGAGTCAAAAAAAGCTTCACAGTTGTTGGAAAAAACATATACTTCGCATTGAAGAACAAATCCAATTAATGTATCACAACCAGAACTAGAACTATCAACATCAGGAGAAAATTCAAAAATATCTGACGACTTACTATCGTTTTTGGGTGAGCCCGATAGAAATCTAAGAACACCTGTATTTGGAAAAGCCAACTCAACAAAAATGATTGCCCAAAACAGTTTTGGGATAAATCAGCAACAAGGCTAAAGGAAATGGCAGACAAGTTTCTATGCATACCAGCAACGTCAGTTCCCTCGGAAAGGATATTTTCTAAAGCTGGTCAAATATTGGCTGAACGTCGCAACAGACTTAAGCCGAAAGGTATTTAATCCTTTGCCTGCTGTTCACGGAACATGAGATAGTAATAAGTATATGTATGTAGGAATCTGACTAGACGACATCTGCAAAACAAACAAAGACGAATACCAACTGCAACGAGACCCAATATACACACGTACGCAAAAACAGACGAAGATGTGGGAACCGACGGTTGAACATGTTTCAACGTGCAATAACATGCAGCTGGCACACTCAAAAGTACAGACGAATACAAGACGACAACAACACACAAGACGAACGAACAAAGGACGAAAGCAATATACACGAACGAAGACGAACTAAGAAGTGAGTCGTAAATTACCCGTCGATCGTGGTTGATGCTAATTCCAAACGCTCCGTAAACCTACATGAATTAACTTTTAGTTTCACATTTTTATTAAACACAAATATCACAATACATATATATATTAAATAAAATAAATTAAATAATATAAATTAATACGGGCTTTGTAGTTATCATTTTACAAATCCCACATGTATATTAAACTCAATAAGGTGATAAGAATGTAATCTTATCACACATTGAGAATATGGGTTCTTGTGTGAGGATAAGGATTTTATGACGGTCTGCTATATGCGCTTATCTCATATTATGTATAATAAAACTCTTATCTCTGGCGAGCATAGCAGATCCCTTTTCCCACACATCATTTTAGCATGTAAATGTAGATTAAGAATATTGTATAAATAGCTGTAGTTTATAATAAAAATAATCAGTGTCTTACAACCACTCAATCGTGTACGTTTTTTAATTCGTAGCCATTCGCCGTGTCGCGGATTAGAATTGTACATTTTGGTCCTTCGAAACGGATCTCGAAGCATTTATTCCTTCGAGTTTTTGAATCTCGTGTTTTCCCCCACCAGCGGTAAGAAACACTTGACTATAGTGACTATAAATATAAATATTAGAAATAGTGCACTAGTGTGAAAAAAAAACAAAAAAAAAAAAGCGTTTTCCGTGGCTCTAACAACGGAATTAGTGTTGTGTTTAAAAAAAAAAATAATAATAAAAAAAAATGGCTTATTATCAAAAATTGCTTGAAACCCAAAAAGATTTGGCAGACAAGTTGGTCCATATCAGGGACCAGGTCAGCAAAGCGACTTTTCGTACATCAGTTCTCGGTGCAATTGAAAATTCTTTTGGATTACATAAAGGAGAGTTTCTTAAAAATAACAGCTAGAAAGATGGGAGGATAAAAGTGATGACTACTTCCTTAGATCATTTTTCGACCATACTATGATCATCATAAGGGAAGTCGAAGTGCTCATTGAAAAAGTACGAAGACGATCAGCTCAAGAAGTTGAAACTTCTGAGGATTCCAGGAGGAACCTTGAAGAAGATATAGATGTTGTGCCTCAGCAGACGGCGGAACCTATAATTCTACCTGAAAAGTCCCAGGAGGACAGGATGAAGTTAGAAGAAGTTGGAACTTATAAGAATTCGGAAACAAGAATTCAGATTGAAAAGTCCCAGGAGGACAGAGAGAAGAAAGAAGCAAAGGCTGTATTTCAGATGACAGCTAGCTTTATACTAAGGAGAATAGAGAGCGAAGATATTAACTCTGATAAGCTTCGTCGAATGGCGTTAGATCTTGAGGGGACATATCAAGACATGAGGAAGAAGTCAGCTGTGGATATTGAAGCTGAGTGGCAAAATATCAATATAAAATTAGACTCTTTACTTGAGAGTTTATTAAAAAAGGAATCAAAAATTAAAAAAGAAAACGAGTTCCGGACAAATGTAAAGCTGGGAGATCTTCGAATTCCCGAATTTAGCGGCAAAGTGGATGACTGGGAGTCATTCCACGATTTATTTAAGAACCTAGTTCACGATTCACCACACATATCCGACGTGGAAAAGATGTACAGGCTAAAAGCAGCCCTAAAAGGAGAAGCTCATCAACTACTCCAACATTTAAAAATAACGGATGTGAACTATAAATTAGCATTTGATCTACTAAAAGAGAGGTACGAGAATAAAAGAGCATTATTCACAAGCTTAGTGGATAAGATTCTTGATCAACCAATGTTGGATAGTGATTCAGCGCTAAGCATCAAACAAATGTTGGACACAACGAAAAATAATGTTCAAGCTCTGAAAGGGATGAACATATCTACAGAAGATGCAGAACCATTTATTGCTCGAATAATTGTAAGAAAATTCGACAAAAATGGCTTGCGATTGTATGAACAACAAGTGAAAAAGCCGAGGGAGATCCAGACATTGGACGACGTGCTGGAATTTTTACAACAGCAATATCTTGCGTTAGAAGCAGCTGGAGAGCAGCACATATCAATTAATAAGGCGTATGGGAAAAAGATGAGCTTCCTTCGAGTTTTTGAATCTCGTGTTTTCCCCCACCAGCGGTAAGAAACACTTGACTATAGTGACTATAAATATAAATATTAGAAATAGTGCACTAGTGTGAAAAAAAAACAAAAAAAAAAAAGCGTTTTCCGTGGCTCTAACAACGGAATTAGTGTTGTGTTTAAAAAAAAAAATAATAATAAAAAAAAATGGCTTATTATCAAAAATTGCTTGAAACCCAAAAAGATTTGGCAGACAAGTTGGTCCATATCAGGGACCAGGTCAGCAAAGCGACTTTTCGTACATCAGTTCTCGGTGCAATTGAAAATTCTTTTGGATTACATAAAGGAGAGTTTCTTAAAAATAACAGCTAGAAAGATGGGAGGATAAAAGTGATGACTACTTCCTTAGATCATTTTTCGACCATACTATGATCATCATAAGGGAAGTCGAAGTGCTCATTGAAAAAGTACGAAGACGATCAGCTCAAGAAGTTGAAACTTCTGAGGATTCCAGGAGGAACCTTGAAGAAGATATAGATGTTGTGCCTCAGCAGACGGCGGAACCTATAATTCTACCTGAAAAGTCCCAGGAGGACAGGATGAAGTTAGAAGAAGTTGGAACTTATAAGAATTCGGAAACAAGAATTCAGATTGAAAAGTCCCAGGAGGACAGAGAGAAGAAAGAAGCAAAGGCTGTATTTCAGATGACAGCTAGCTTTATACTAAGGAGAATAGAGAGCGAAGATATTAACTCTGATAAGCTTCGTCGAATGGCGTTAGATCTTGAGGGGACATATCAAGACATGAGGAAGAAGTCAGCTGTGGATATTGAAGCTGAGTGGCAAAATATCAATATAAAATTAGACTCTTTACTTGAGAGTTTATTAAAAAAGGAATCAAAAATTAAAAAAGAAAACGAGTTCCGGACAAATGTAAAGCTGGGAGATCTTCGAATTCCCGAATTTAGCGGCAAAGTGGATGACTGGGAGTCATTCCACGATTTATTTAAGAACCTAGTTCACGATTCACCACACATATCCGACGTGGAAAAGATGTACAGGCTAAAAGCAGCCCTAAAAGGAGAAGCTCATCAACTACTCCAACATTTAAAAATAACGGATGTGAACTATAAATTAGCATTTGATCTACTAAAAGAGAGGTACGAGAATAAAAGAGCATTATTCACAAGCTTAGTGGATAAGATTCTTGATCAACCAATGTTGGATAGTGATTCAGCGCTAAGCATCAAACAAATGTTGGACACAACGAAAAATAATGTTCAAGCTCTGAAAGGGATGAACATATCTACAGAAGATGCAGAACCATTTATTGCTCGAATAATTGTAAGAAAATTCGACAAAAATGGCTTGCGATTGTATGAACAACAAGTGAAAAAGCCGAGGGAGATCCAGACATTGGACGACGTGCTGGAATTTTTACAACAGCAATATCTTGCGTTAGAAGCAGCTGGAGAGCAGCACATATCAATTAATAAGGCGTATGGGAAAAAGATGAGCTACATTTCGTCAGTTCAAAGTTGCTATTTTTGTGACAAAAAAGGTCACCAAGTGACAGAATGCAGATCGATGACATCAATGCCTATACCGGAACGGAGAGCAGTTGTGAACAACAAAAGAATATGCTTCATTTGTCTGTCGCATAAAACAGATCGAAAATGCAACAGCAATCTACGCTGTACTAAATGTGGCGGGAGGCATCACCAGTATATGCATTTGGACTATCAACGCCAAAACAATACAGATCAAACAACAAGGCAAAACCAGCAGTCTAGCACCAGAACATCAATGGTGACTAAAGACATGGCAACACCCGTATTATTGGCAACGGCACAGGTAAAAGTGCGATCAAAAACAGGAGAAAATATTATATTACGTGCAGTGATTGATCAGGGATCACAAATCACTTCAATATCCGAGGAAGCTGCACAAATTTTGGGCTTGCCTCGAATAAAAGTGAAAACGGAGATACATGGACTTGGTGGAGTATTAGTGGGTGTTTCAAAACACAAAATTGACCTAGAGATAAGACCAAGATTTGTAAGCAACCATGTTTTCAAGTCACAAGTGATGGTGCTCCCAACAATAATGAGTGCTCAACCAAGTGAATCCTTTGACGTGGACATGAGAAAGTGGAATAATTATGTATTAGCGGACCCACTATTCAACAAGTCTGACAGAATTGATTTAGTGATTGGTGGAGATATTTATGCTGACATAATGCAGAAAGGTCAACGCAAGGGTAAAGGACCATTTGCTCAGGAAACGAAGCTAGGTTGGATTATATCAGGAAAGATTAATCAAGATACAATGCCAACAAAAATACATGTAGCAGCAACCAATCTTGAACGATTTTGGGAACTGGAAGAGGTGGCATCAGAACATGAAAGTTCAAGTAAAGATCAATGGTGTATGGATAACTTTCAAAAAACCACGACTATTGATAAATTTGGGAATGTTGTTGTGGAATTACCATTTGTGAGTGACACCAAGCTGGGAGAATCGAAGCAACAAGCAATGGCCAGATTTCTTACAAACGAAAGGAGATTGGAAAAAAATGAAGACCTAAAAACGGAGTACATAAAATTCATGCGAGAGTACTTGGATCTAGGACACATGGTAGAGATACCTACTAATGCAAAAGGAAAATACTATCTACCCCACCATCCTGTGGTCAAAGAAGGAAGTTCAACTACTAAAGTGAGAATAGTGTTCGATGTGTCGGCAAGGTCATCAAATGGGAAAAGTTTAAACGATATAATGTACATCGGGCCCAAACTTCAGCGAGATATATTTGACATCATGATTAAATGGCGCCTCTGGAAATATATATTAACAGCAGATGTTGAGAAAATGTACCGACAAATCAAGGTGAAATTAGAAGATCAAGAATACCAATACATTCTTTGGAGAGAGGAGAAAACTGAACCAATAAAACAGTATAGATTGACAACAGTTACGTATGGAACATCTGCAGCCCCATTTTTAGCAGTGAGGTCCCTGTTCAAGATAGCAGAAGACTGCAATGATAAGAAGATATCGGATGTGATAAAAGAAGATTTCTATATGGACGATCTGATGACGGGTGCAGATAGTATAGAAGAAACCCAATATATCCTAAGAGAAATTTTAAGCCAACTACATAAATATAACTTCCATCTAAGAAAGTGGCTTTCAAATGAGCAAGAAATCACTAACATAATCAATGACCATAGAAGCAATGAAGTTATATCAATAAAAGATGACGAATCCATAAAAACATTAGGAGTGCAATGGGATCCTATTAAAGACGAATTTCGATTTAAGGTTAATTTCGACCAAGAACCGAATATAACAAAGAGGAAAGCGTTATCATTGGTAGCTAAGATTTTTGATCCTTTGGGCGTATTGGCACCTATAGCAATTGTGGCAAAATTGGTTATCCAGAAACTTTGGCTATTAAATTCAAATTGGGATGAACCGTTGCCAGAGGAAGTAAAAGCAGAGTGGCTACGGTTCACAGATGGATTGTCCTCCCTTCAAGAACTAAGAATACCCAGATGGGTGGGTACAACTATAAATACGAAAATGGAGCTACATGGATTTGCAGATGCATCAGAAAAGGCATATGCAGCTGTAATATATGTGAAGTGCGGTTCCATAGTAACTTTGCTTACAGCCAAAAGTAAGGTAAACCCGATCAAAAATAGGAAAACCTTGCCGAAGCTGGAATTGAGCGCAGCACATCTATTAGCAAGATTAATCAAAAAGGTGGCAAGCACATTCAATCGCAAAATCAATTTGTTTGGATGGAGTGATTCAACTATTACATTGGGTTGGATAGAGAACAATCGTAATAAGGACAAGTTCATAAGAAATAGGGTGGATGATATAAAAGCTATGATACCAAGTGCTCAGTGGCAATACATAAACACAAAAGAAAATCCAGCGGATGTTGCATCAAGAGGTATTCAATCAAATAAGTTTAAAGGCCACAGTTTATGGTGGAATGGACCACCATGGTTACATAAAGCATCCGAAAATTGGCCAAAATCAATGCCAAAAACACAAATTGTAACAACAGCGGTAGCAAGATCAAACGGAGAACCTAATTTTATTGATGGCCTAGTGGAAAAATATTCAAGTTACCACAAATTACTACGAATAGTGGCTTATATTATGCGATTTATCAACAAGTTAAAACATAAACATCATAGTTCTGAAAAATTAACGATCAATGAGTTGGAAGCAGCAGAGGCTTGCATAATATTGCGTCATCAACAGATGGCGTTCCACAAAGAAGTCAATAACTTGAAGCAAGGAGCCGTTATTGATAGAAACAGCAGAATAGTGGGATTACATCCTTTCTTGGACAGCAAAGGTCTTATGAGATTAGGAGGCCGTCTGCGAAATGCTAACATGCATTATAATCAGAAACATCCATTGATATTGGACAAGTCTCATTTGGCTTCGATAATTATACAGAAGTCTCATATTTATACACTGCATGGAGGAAACAGATTAACGGAATCGACGATTAAACGGAAGTATTGGATTTTGGGTGTTAAAAAATCAATTAAAAAATGCATTCGTTTGTGTCCACAATGCATTCGGTACAAGCAAGTAAATGCAAAACAAATTATGGGCGATCTTCCAAAGTCGAGGGTTACAGCTGTACATCCTTTCTTGCATACTGGAGTAGATTATGCCGGACCTATACTAATGAAATGTTCCAGAACGAGAGGTCAGAAAAGCTTTAAGGGTTACATCGCTGTGTTTCTATGCATGGCAACAAAGGCGATACATCTAGAAGCTGTAAGCGACATGACGACTGAGGCATTCTTAGCGTCGTTGAAAAGGTTCTTTGCCAGAAGAGGGAAGAGTGCGCACATGTATAGCGACAACGAAACCAATTTTGTAGGAGCTAACAGGCGATTAGACGCAGATTTTAAGGCAGCGATACGGAACAACAAAGACGTTATTCCATATCTAATTGAAGAAAAAGTGAAGTGGCATTTTATTCCCCCGGGAGCCCCTCATCAGGGAGGACTTTGGGAGGCGGGTGTAAAATAGAAGCAGTGTTAAATTCAAGACCCTTACTTCATGCGGATAATGAGGATGTAGAATCATTAGACGTTTTGTCTCCAGGACATTTTTTAGTAGGACGACCATTGATAGATGTACCGGAAGATATAACTGAAGTCACTGGATCCTTAAATAAATGGAAATTGATCCAAAAGATGAAAAAGGACTTTTGGAATAGATGGAAAGAGGAGTATCTCACAACAATGCAGCAAAGAAGGATGTGGACCCAACCTGAAGAAAACCTGAAGGAAGGAGATGTAGTGATTGTGAAAGACGAATCAACTCATCCAGCGAGGTGGCCAATTGGAAGAATAATCGAAACACATCCGGGCAAAGATGGCAAAGTTCGAGTAGTGTCTCTAAAGTTACAACATGGAATATTATAGAGGCCTGTGCAAAAAATATGTCCACTGGTAAAAACAGAGGAATCAAACGACGAGCTCGGTAAAATAAGACGATCGAGAAGGTAGATTTTACACCTCCAACACCATTGGGTATTTTGTAATTAAGATTTATGTATCTTTCTTGGTTTTTTATTTTAATTTTAAGGCCGCGGGAAAATGTTCACGGAACATGAGATAGTAATAAGTATATGTATATTAAACTCAATAAGGTGATAAGAATGCAATCTTATCACACATTGAGAATATGGGTTCTTGTGTGAGGATAAGGATTTTATGACGGTCTGCTATATGCGCTTATCTCATATTATGTATAATAAAACTCTTATCTCTGGCGAGCATAGCAGATCCCTTTTCCCACACATCATTTTAGCATGTAAATGTAGATTAAGAATATTGTATAAATAGCTGTAGTTTATAATTAAAATAATCAGTGTCTTACAACCACTCAATCGTGTACGTTTTTTAATTCGTAGCCATTCGCCGTGTCGCGGATTAGAATTGTACAACATATTTCGAGAATTATCAAGAAAATGGTGCAATATTTATAAAGAATAGCCGGATTTTTCCTGTTCAAATTTTTGAGGATTTAATTCAATGAGCTGGTGAGTGAGGCTAGTTTTTCATTGATTTTTGTCTAGCATGTAAGTTAGTTTTAAGTTGGATTAAAATAAAAATCAATAAAAAATAAAAGGAAATACATATTTCGAGAATTATCAAGAAAATGGTGCAATATTTATAAAGAATAGCCGGATTTTTCCTATTAATATTTTTGAGGATTTAATTCAATGCGCTGGTGAGATTTATTTAAACGGAATCCCGGAAGAAGGCTAGGCTAGGCTTGGCTAGTTTTTCATTGATTTTTGTCTAGCATGTAAGTTAGTTTTAAGTTGGATTAAAATAAAAATCAATAAAAAATAATAGGAAATACATATTTCGAGAATTATCAAGAAAATGATGCAATATTTATAAAGAATAGCCGGATTTTTCCTGTTCAAAATTTTAAGGATTTAATTCAATGCGCTGGTGACATTTATTTAAATGGAATCCCGGAAGAAGGCTAGGCTAGGCTAGGCTAGTTTTTCATTGATTTTTGTCTAGCATGTAAGTTAGTTTTAAGTTGGATTAAAATAAATATCAATAAAAAATAATAGGAAATACATATTTCGAGAATTATCAAGAAAATGGTGCAATATTTATAAAGAATAGCCGGATTTTTCCTATTAAAATTTTTGAGGATTTAATTCCATGCGCTGGTGAGATTTATTTAAATGGAATCCCGGAAGAAGGCTAGGCTAGGCTACGCTAGTTTTTCATTGATTTTTTTCTAGCATGTAAGTTAGTTTTAAGTTGGATTAAAATAAAAATCAATAAAAAATAATAGGAAATACATATTTCGAGAATTATCAAGAAAATGGTGCAATATTTATAAAGAATAGCCGGATTTTTCCTGTTCAAATTTTTGAGGATTTAATTCAATGCGCTGGTGAGATTTATTTAAATGGAATCCCGGAAGAAGGCTAGGCTAAGCTAGGCTAGCTTTTCATTGATTTTTGTCTAGCATGTAAGTTAGTTTTAAGTTGGATTAAAATAAAAATCAATAAAAAATAATAGGAAATACATATTTCGAGAATTATCAAGAAAATGGTGCAATATTTATAAAGAATAGCCGGATTGTTCCTATTGAAATTTTTGAGGATTTAATTCCATGCGCTGGTGAGATTTATTTAAACGGAATCCCGGAAGAAGGCTAGGCTAGGCTTGGCTAGTTTTTCATTGATTTTTGTCTAGCATGTAAGTTAGTTTTAAGTTGGATTAAAATAAAAATCAATAAAAAATAATAGGAAATACATATTTTGAGAATTATCAAGAAAATGGTGCAATATTTATAAAGAATAGCCGGATTGTTCCTATTGAAATTTTTGAGGATTTAATTCCATGCGCTGGTGAGATTTATTTAAACGGAATCCCGGAAGAAGGCTAGGATAGGCTTGGCTAGTTTTTCATTGATTTTTGTCTAGCATGTAAGTTAGTTTTAAGTTGGATTAAAATAAAAATCAATAAAAAATAATAGGAAATACATATTTCGAGAATTATCAAGAAAATGGTGCAATATTTATAAAGAATAGCCGGATTTATCCTGTTCAAATTTTTGAGGATTTAATTTAATGCGCTGGTGAGATTTATTTAAATGGAATCCCGGAAGAAGGCTAGGCTAGGCTAGGCTAGTTTTTCATTGATTTTTGTCTAGCATGTAAGTTAGTTTTAAGTTGGATTAAAATAAAAATCAATAAAAAATAATAGGAAATACATATTTCGAGAATTATCAAGAAAATGGTGCAATATTTATAAAGAATAGCCGGAATTTTCCTATTAAAATTTTTGAGGATTTAATTCCATGCGCTGGTGAGATTTATTTAAATGGAATCCCGGAAGAAGGCTAGGCTACGCTAGTTTTTCATTGATTTTTTTCTAGCATGTAAGTTAGTTTTAAGTTGGATTAAAATAAAAATCAATAAAAAATAATAGGAAATACATATTTCGATAATTATCAAGAAAATGGTGCAATATTTATAAAGAATAGCCGGATTTTTCCTGTTCAAATTTTTGAGGATTTAATTCAATGCGCTGGTGAGATTTATTTAAATGGAATCCCGGAAGAAGGCTAGGCTAGGCTAGGCTAGCTTTTCATTGATTTTTGTCTAGCATGTAAGTTAGTTTTAAGTTGGATTAAAATAAATATCAATAAAAAATAATAGGAAATACATATTTCGAGAATTATCAAGAAAATGGTGCAATATTTATAAAGAATAGCCGGATTTTTCCTATTAAAATTTTTGAGGATTTAATTCCATGCGCTGGTGAGATTTATTTAAATGGAATCCCGGAAGAAGGCTAGGCTAGGCTACGCTAGTTTTTCATTGATTTTTTTCTAGCATGTAAGTTAGTTTTAAGTTGGATTAAAATAAAAATCAATAAAAAATAATAGGAAATACATATTTCGAGAATTATCAAGAAAATGGTGCAATATTTACAAAGAATAGCCGGATTTTTCCTGTTCAAATTTTTGAGGATTTAATTCAATGCGCTGGTGAGATTTATTTAAATGGAATCCCGGAAGAAGGCTAGGCTAGGCTAGGCTAGCTTTTCATTGATTTTTGTCTAGCATGTAAGTTAGTTTTAAGTTGGATTTAAATAAAAATCAATAAAAAATAATAGGAAATACATATTTCGAGAATTATCAAGAAAATGGTGCAATATTTATAAAGAATAGCCGGATTGTTCCTATTGAAATTTTTGAGGATTTAATTCCATGCGCTGCTGGTGAGATTTATTTAAACGGAATCCCGGAAGAAGGCTAGGCTAGGCTTGGCTACTTTTTCATTGATTTTTGTCTAGCATGTAAGTTAGTTTTAAGTTGGATTAAAATAAAAATCAATAAAAAATAATAGGAAATACATATTTCGAGAATTATCAGAGAAATGGTGCAATATTTATAAAGAATAGCCGGATTGTTCCTATTGAAATTTTTGAGGATTTAATTCCATGCGCTGGTGAGATTTATTTAAACGGATTCCCGGAAGAAGGCTAGGCTAGGCTTGGCTAGTTTTTCATTGATTTTTGTCTAGCATGTAAGTTAGTTTTAAGTTGGATTAAAATAAAAATCAATAAAAAATAATAGGAAATACATATTTCGAGAATTATCAAGAAAATGATGCAATATTTATAAAGAATAGCCGGATTTTTCCTGTTCAAATTTTTGAGGATTTAATTCAATGCGCTGGTGAGATTTATTTAAATGGAATCCCGGAAGAAGGCTAGGCTAGGCTACGCTAGTTTTTCATTGATTTTTTTCTAGCATGTAAGTTAGTTTTAGGTTGGATTAAAATAAAAATCAATAAAAAATAATAGGAAATACATATTTCGAGAATTATCAAGAAAATGGTGCAATATTTATAAAGAATAGCCGGATTTTTCCTGTTCAAATTTTTGAGGATTTAATTCAATGCGCTGGTGAGATTTATTTAAATGGAATCCCGGAAGAAGGCTAGGCTAGGCTAGGCTAGCTTTTCATTGATTTTTGTCTAGCATGTAAGTTAGTTTTAAGTTGGATTAAAATAAAAATCAATAAAAAATAATAGGAAATACATATTTCGAGAATTATCAAGAAAATGGTGCAATATTTATAAAGAATAGCCGGATTGTTCCTATTGAAATTTTTGAGGATTTAATTCCATGCGCTGGTGAGATTTATTTAAACGGAATCCCGGAAGAAGGCTAGGCTAGGCTTGGCTACTTTTTCATTGATTTTTGTCTAGCATGTAAGTTAGTTTTAAGTTGGATTAAAATAAAAATCAATAAAAAATAATAGGAAATACATATTTCGAGAATTATCAAGAAAATGGTGCAATATTTATAAAGAAGAGCCGGATTGTTCCTATTGAAATTTTTGAGGATTTAATTCCATGCGCTGGTGAGATTTATTTAAACGGAATCCCGGAAGAAGGCTAGGCTAGGCTTGGCTAGTTTTTCATTGATTTTTGTCTAGCATGTAAGTTAGTTTTAAGTTGGATTAAAATAAAAATCAATAAAAAATAATAGGAAATACATATTTCGAGAATTATCAAGAAAATGATGCAATATTTATAAAGAATAGCCGGATTTTTCCTGTTCAAATTTTTGAGGATTTAATTCAATGCGCTGGTGAGATTTATTTAAATGGAATCCCGGAAGAAGGCTAGGCTAGGCTACGCTAGTTTTTCATTGATTTTTTTCTAGCATGTAAGTTAGTTTTAAGTTGGATTAAAATAAAAATCAATAAAAAATAATAGGAAATACATATTTCGAGAATTATCAAGAAAATGGTGCAATATTTATAAAGAATAGCCGGATTGTTCCTATTGAAATTTTTGAGGATTTAATTCCATGCGCTGCTGGTGAGATTTATTTAAACGGAATCCCGGAAGAAGGCTAGGCTAGGCTTGGCTACTTTTTCATTGATTTTTGTCTAGCATGTAAGTTAGTTTTAAGTTGGATTAAAATAAAAATCAATAAAAAATAATAGGAAATACATATTTCGAGAATTATCAGAGAAATGGTGCAATATTTATAAAGAATAGCCGGATTGTTCCTATTGAAATTTTTGAGGATTTAATTCCATGCGCTGGTGAGATTTATTTAAACGGATTCCCGGAAGAAGGCTAGGCTAGGCTTGGCTAGTTTTTCATTGATTTTTGTCTAGCATGTAAGTTAGTTTTAAGTTGGATTAAAATAAAAATCAATAAAAAATAATAGGAAATACATATTTCGAGAATTATCAAGAAAATGATGCAATATTTATAAAGAATAGCCGGATTTTTCCTGTTCAAATTTTTGAGGATTTAATTCAATGCGCTGGTGAGATTTATTTAAATGGAATCCCGGAAGAAGGCTAGGCTAGGCTACGCTAGTTTTTCATTGATTTTTTTCTAGCATGTAAGTTAGTTTTAGGTTGGATTAAAATAAAAATCAATAAAAAATAATAGGAAATACATATTTCGAGAATTATCAAGAAAATGGTGCAATATTTATAAAGAATAGCCGGATTTTTCCTGTTCAAATTTTTGAGGATTTAATTCAATGCGCTGGTGAGATTTATTTAAATGGAATCCCGGAAGAAGGCTAGGCTAGGCTAGGCTAGCTTTTCATTGATTTTTGTCTAGCATGTAAGTTAGTTTTAAGTTGGATTAAAATAAAAATCAATAAAAAATAATAGGAAATACATATTTCGAGAATTATCAAGAAAATGGTGCAATATTTATAAAGAATAGCCGGATTGTTCCTATTGAAATTTTTGAGGATTTAATTCCATGCGCTGGTGAGATTTATTTAAACGGAATCCCGGAAGAAGGCTAGGCTAGGCTTGGCTACTTTTTCATTGATTTTTGTCTAGCATGTAAGTTAGTTTTAAGTTGGATTAAAATAAAAATCAATAAAAAATAATAGGAAATACATATTTCGAGAATTATCAAGAAAATGGTGCAATATTTATAAAGAATAGCCGGATTGTTCCTATTGAAATTTTTGAGGATTTAATTCCATGCGCTGGTGAGATTTATTTAAACGGAATCCCGGAAGAAGGCTAGGCTAGGCTTGGCTAGTTTTTCATTGATTTTTGTCTAGCATGTAAGTTAGTTTTAAGTTGGATTAAAATAAAAATCAATAAAAAATAATAGGAAATACATATTTCGAGAATTATCAAGAAAATGATGCAATATTTATAAAGAATAGCCGGATTTTTCCTGTTCAAATTTTTGAGGATTTAATTCAATGCGCTGGTGAGATTTATTTAAATGGAATCCCGGAAGAAGGCTAGGCTAGGCTACGCTAGTTTTTCATTGATTTTTTTCTAGCATGTAAGTTAGTTTTAAGTTGGATTAAAATAAAAATCAATAAAAAATAATAGGAAATACATATTTCGAGAATTATCAAGAAAATGGTGCAATATTTATAAAGAATAGCCGGATTTTTCCTGTTCAAATTTTTGAGGATTTAATTCAATGCGCTGGTGAGATTTATTTAAATGGAATCCCGGAAGAAGGCTAGGCTAGGCTAGGCTAGCTTTTCATTGATTTTTGTCTAGCATGTAAGTTAGTTTTAAGTTGGATTAAAATAAAAATCAATAAAAAATAATAGGAAATACATATTTCGAGAATTATCAAGAAAATGGTGCAATATTTATAAAGAATAGCCGGATTGTTCCTATTGAAATTTTTGAGGATTTAATTCCATGCGCTGGTGAGATTTATTTAAACGGAATCCCGGAAGAAGGCTAGGCTAGGCTTGGCTACTTTTTCATTGATTTTTGTCTAGCATGTAAGTTAGTTTTAAGTTGGATTAAAATAAAAATCAATAAAAAATAATAGGAAATACATATTTCGAGAATTATCAAGAAAATGGTGCAATATTTATAAAGAATAGCCGGATTGTTCCTATTGAAATTTTTGAGGATTTAATTCCATGCGCTGGTGAGATTTATTTAAACGGAATCCCGGAAGAAGGCTAGGCTAGGCTTGGCTAGTTTTTCATTGATTTTTGTCTAGCATGTAAGTTAGTTTTAAGTTGGATTAAAATAAAAATCAATAAAAAATAATAGGAAATACATATTTCGAGAATTATCAAGAAAATGATGCAATATTTATAAAGAATAGCCGGATTTTTCCTGTTCAAATTTTTGAGGATTTAATTCAATGCGCTGGTGAGATTTATTTAAATTGAATCCCGGAAGAAGGCTAGGCTAGGCTACGCTAGTTTTTCATTGATTTTTTTCTAGCATGTAAGTTAGTTTTAAGTTGGATTAAAATAAAAATCAATAAAAAATAATAGGAATTATCAAGAAAATGGTGCAATATTTATAAAGAATAGCCGGATTTTTCCTATTAATATTTTTGAGGATTTAATTCAATGCGCTGGTGAGATTTATTTAAATGGAATCCCGGAAGAAGGCTAGGCTAGGCTAGTTTTTCATTGATTTTTGTCTAGCATGTAAGTTAGTTTTAAGTTGGATTAAAATAAAAATCAATAAAAAATAATAGGAAATACATATTTCGAGAATTATCAAGAAAATGGTGCAATATTTATAAAGAATAGCCGGATTTTTCCTATTCATATTTTTGAGGATTTAATTCAATGCGCTGGTGAGATTTATTTAAATGGAATCCCCGAAGAAGACTAGGCTAGGCTAGGCTAGTTTTTCATTGATTTTTGTCTAGCATGTAAGTTAGTTTTAAGTTGGATTAAAATAAAAATCAATAAAAAATAATAGGAAATACATATTTTGAGAATTATCAAGAAAATGGTGCAATATTTATAAAGAATAGCCGGATTTTTCCTATTAATATTTTTGAGGATTTAATTCAATGCGCTGGTGAGATTTATTTAAATGGAATCCCGGAAGAAGGCTAGGCTAGGCTAGTTTTTCATTGATTTTTGTCTAGCATGTAAGTTAGTTTTAAGTTGGATTAAAATAAAAATCAATAAAAAATAATAGGAAATACATATTTCGAGAATTATCAAGAAAATGGTGCAATATTTATAAAGAATAGCCGGATTTTTCCTATTCATATTTTTGAGGATTTAATTCAATGCGCTGGTGAGATTTATTTAAATGGAATCCCCGAAGAAGACTAGGCTAGGCTAGGCTAGTTTTTCATTGATTTTTGTCTAGCATGTAAGTAGTTTTAAGTTGGATTAAAATAAAAATCAATAAAAAATAATAGGAAATACATATTTCGAGAATTATCAAGAAAATGGTGCAATATTTATAAAGAATAGCCGGATTTTTCCTATTAAAATTTTTGAGGATTTAATTCCATGCGCTGCTGGTTAGATTTATTTAAATGGAATCCCGGAAGAAGGCTAGGCTAGGCTAGTTTTTCATTGATTTTTGTCTAGCATGTAAGTTAGTTTTAAGTTGGATTAAAATAAAAATCAATAAAAAATAATAGGAAATACATATTTCGAGAATTATCAAGAAAATGGTGCAATATTTATAAAGAATAGCCGGATTTTTCCTGTTCAAATTTTTGAGGATTTAATTCAATGCGCTGGTGAGATTTATTTAAATGGAATCCCGGAAGAAGGCTAGGCTAGGCTAGGCTAGGCTAGTTTTTCTTGAATTTTTGTCTTGCATGAAAGTGAGTTTTAAGTTGGATTAAAATAAATATCAATAAAAAAAATAATAGGAAATACATATTTTGAGAATTATCAAGAAAATGGTGCAATATTTATAAAGAATAGCCGGAATTTTCCTATTAAAATTTTTGAGGATTTAATTCCATGCGCTGGTGAGATTTATTTAAACGGAATCCCGGAAGAAGGCTAGGCTAGGCTTGGCTAGTTTTTCATTGATTTTTGTCTAGCATGTAAGTTAGTTTTAAGTTGGATTAAAATAAAAATCAATAAAAAATAATAGGAAATACATATTTCGAGAATTATCAAGAAAATGGTGCAATATTTATAAAGAATAGCCGGATTGTTCCTATTGAAATTTTTGAGGATTTAATTCAATGCGCTGGTGAGATTTATTTAAATGGAATCCCGGAAAAGGGCTAGGCTAGGCTAGGCTAGTTTTTCATTGATTTTTGTCTAGCATGTAAGTTAGTTTTAAGTTGGATTAAAATAAAAATCAATAAAAAATAATAGGAAATACATATTTCGAGAATTATCAAGAAAATGGTGCAATATTTATAAAGAATAGCCGGATTTTTCCTATTAAAATTTTTGAGGATTTAATTCCATGCGCTGCTGGTTAGATTTATTTAAATGGAATCCCGGAAGAAGGCTAGGCTAGGCTAGTTTTTCATTGATTTTTGTCTAGCATGTAAGTTAGTTTTAAGTTGGATTAAAATAAAAATCAATAAAAAATAATAGGAAATACATATTTCGAGAATTATCAAGAAAATGGTGCAATATTTATAAAGAATAGCCGGATTTTTCCTGTTCAAATTTTTGAGGATTTAATTCAATGAGCTGGTGAGTGAGGCTAGTTTTTCATTGATTTTTGTCTAGCATGTAAGTTAGTTTTAAGTTGGATTAAAACAAAAATCAATAAAAAATAATAGGAAATACATATTTCGAGAATTATCAAGAAAATGGTGCAATATTTATAAAGAATAGCCGGATTTTTCCAGTTCAAATTTTTGAGGATTTAATTCAATGCGCTGGTGAGATTTATTTAAATGGAATCCCGGAAGAAGGCTAGGCTAGGCTAGGCTAGGCTAGTTTTTCTTGAATTTTTGTCTTGCATGAAAGTGAGTTTTAAGTTGGATTAAAATAAATATCAATAAAAAAAATAATAGGAAATACATATTTCGAGAATTATCAAGAAAATGGTGCAATATTTATAAAGAATAGCCGGATTTTTCCTGTTCAAATTTTTGAGGATTTAATTCAATGTGCTGGTGAGATTTATTTAAATGGAATCCCGGAAGAAGGCTAGGCTACGCTAGTTTTTCATTGATTTTTTTCTAGCATGTAAGTTAGTTTTAAGTTGGATTAAAATAAATATCAATAAAAAATAATAGGAAATACATATTTCGATAATTATCAAGAAAATGGTGCAATATTTATAAAGAATAGCCGGATTTTTCCTGTTCAAATTTTTGAGGATTTAATTCAATGCGCTGGTGAGATTTATTTAAATGGAATCCCGGAAGAAGGCTAGGCTAGGCTAGGCTAGCTTTTCATTGATTTTTGTCTAGCATGTAAGTTAGTTTTAAGTTGGATTAAAATAAATATCAATAAAAAATAATAGGAAATACATATTTCGAGAATTATCAAGAAAATGGTGCAATATTTATAAAGAATAGCCAGATTTTTCCTATTAATATTTTTGAGGATTTAATTCAATGCGCTGGTGAGATTTATTTAAATGGAATCCCGGAAGAAGGCTAGGCTAGGCTAGTTTTTCATTGATTTTTGTCTAGCATGTAAGTTAGTTTTAAGTTGGATTAAAATAAAAATCAATAAAAATTAATAGGAAATACATATTTCGAGAATTATCAAGAAAATGGTGCAATATTTATAAAGAATAGCCGGATTTTTCCTATTAATATTTTTGAGGATTTAATTCAATGCGCTGGTGAGATTTATTTAAATGGAATCCCGGAAGAAGGCTAGGCTAGGCTAGGCTAGTTTTTCATTGATTTTTGTCTAGCATGTAAGTTAGTTTTAAGTTGGATTAAAATAAAAATCAATAAAAATTAATAGGAAATACATATTTCGAGAATTATCAAGAAAATGGTGCAATATTTATAAAGAATAGCCGGATTTTTCCTGTTCAAATTTTTGAGGATTTAATTCAATGCGCTGGTGAGATTTATTTAAATGGAATCCCGGAAGAAGGCTAGGCTAGGCTAGGCTAGCTTTTCATTGATTTTTGTCTAGCATGTAAGTTAGTTTTAAGTTGGATTAAAATAAATATCAATAAAAAATAATAGGAAATACATATTTCGAGAATTATCAAGAAAATGGTGCAATATTTATAAAGAATAGCCGGATTTTTCCTATTAATATTTTTGAGGATTTAATTCAATGCGCTGGTGAGATTTATTTAAATGGAATCCCGGAAGAAGGCTAGGCTAGGCTAGTTTTTCATTGATTTTTGTCTAGCATGTAAGTTAGTTTTAAGTTGGATTAAAATAAAAATCAATAAAAATTAATAGGAAATACATATTTCGAGAATTATCAAGAAAATGGTGCAATATTTATAAAGAATAGCCGGATTTTTCCTGTTCAAATTTTTGAGGATTTAATTCAATGCGCTGGTGAGATTTTTTTAAATGGAATCCCGGAAGAAGGCTAGGCTAGGCTAGGCTAGCTTTTCATTGATTTTTGTCTAGCATGTAAGTTAGTTTTAAGTTGGATTAAAATAAATATCAATAAAAAATAATAGGAAATACATATTTCGAGAATTATCAAGAAAATGGTGCAATATTTATAAAGAATAGCCGGATTTTTCCTATTAATATTTTTGAGGATTTAATTCAATGCGCTGGTGAGATTTATTTAAATGGAATCCCGGAAGAAGGCTAGGCTAGGCTAGTTTTTCATTGATTTTTGTCTAGCATGTAAGTTAGTTTTAAGTTGGATTAAAATAAAAATCAATAAAAATTAATAGGAAATACATATTTCGAGAATTATCAAGAAAATGGTGCAATATTTATAAAGAATAGCCGGATTTTTCTTGTTCAAATTTTTGAGGATTTAATTCAATGCGCTGGTGAGATTTATTTAAATGGAATCCCGGAAGAAGGCTAGGCTAGGCTAGGCTAGCTTTTCATTGATTTTTGTCTAGCATGTAAGTTAGTTTTAAGTTGGATTAAAATAAATATCAATAAAAAATAATAGGAAATACATATTTCGAGAATTATCAAGAAAATGGTGCAATATTTATAAAGAATAGCCGGATTTTTCCTATTCATATTTTTGAGGATTTAATTCAATGCGCGTGAGATTTATTTAAATGGAATCCCCGAAGAAGATTAGGCTAGGCTAGGCTAGGCTAGTTTTTCATGAATTCTTGTCTAGCATGTAAGTTAGATTTAAGTTGGATTAAAATAAAAAAGAATTAAAAAATAATAGGAAATACATATTTCGAGAATTATCAATAAAATGGTGCAATATTTATAAAGAATAGCCGGATTTATCCTGTTCAAATTTTTGAGGATTTAATTCAATGCGCTGGTGAGATTTATTTAAATGGAATCCCGGAAGAAGGCTAGGCTAGGCTAGGCTAGTTTTTCTTGAATTTCTGTCTTGCATGAAAGTGAGTTTTGAGTTGGATTAAAATAAAAATCAATAAAAAAAATAATAGGAAATACATATTTCGAGATATATCAAGAAAATGGTGCAATATTTATAAAGAATAGCCGGATTGTTCCTATTAAAATTTTTGAGGATTTAATTCCATGCACTGGAAGATTTATTTAAATGGAATCCCGGAAGAAGGCTAGGCTAGGCTTGGCTAGTTTTTCATTGATTTTTGTCTAGCATGTAAGTTAGTTTTAAGTTGGATTAAAATAAAAATCAATAAAAAATAATAGGAAATACATATTTCGAGAATTATCAAGAAAATGGTGCAATATTTATAAAGAATAGCCGGATTTTTCCTATTCATATTTTTGAGGATTTAATTCAATGTGCGTGAGATTTATTTAAATGGAATCCCCGAAGAAGATTAGGCTAGGCTAGGCTAGGCTAGTTTTTCATGAATTCTTGTCTAGCATGTAAGTTAGATTTAAGTTGGATTAAAATAAAAAAGAATTAAAAAATAATAGGAAATACATATTTCGAGAATTATCAATAAAATGGTGCAATATTTATAAAGAATAGCCGGATTTTTCCTGTTCAAATTTTTGAGGATTTAATTCAATGCGCTGGTGAGATTTATTTAAATGGAATCCCGGAAGAAGGCTAGGCTAGGCTAGGCTAGTTTTTCATTGATTTTTGTCTAGCATGTAAGTTAGTTTTAAGTTGGATTAAAATAAAAATCAATAAAAAAAAATAATAGGAAATACATATTTCGAGATATATCAAGAAAATGGTGCAATATTTATAAAGAATAGCCGGATTGTTCCTATTAAAATTTTTGAGGATTTAATTCCATGCACTGGAAGATTTATTTAAATGGAATCCCGGAAGAAGGCTAGGCTAGGCTTGGCTAGTTTTTCATTGATTTTTGTCTAGCATGTAAGTTAGTTTTAAGTTGGATTAAAATAAAAATCAATAAAAAATAATAGGAAATACATATTTCGAGAATTATCAAGAAAATGGTGCAATATTTATAAAGAATAGCCGGATTTTTCCTGTTCAAATTTTTGAGGATTTAATTCAATGAGCTGGTGAGTGAGGCTAGTTTTTCATTGATTTTTGTCTAGCATGTAAGTTAGTTTTAAGTTGGATTAAAATAAAAATCAATAAAAAATAATAGGAAATACATATTTCGAGAATTATCAAGAAAATGGTGCAATATTTATAAAGAATAGCCGGATTTTTCCTGTTCAAATTTTTGAGGATTTAATTCAATGCGCTGGTGAGATTTATTTAAATGGAATCCCGGAAGAAGGCTAGGCTAGGCTAGGCTAGGCTAGTTTTTCTTGAGTTTTTGTCTTGCATGAAAGTGAGTTTTAAGTTGGATTAAAATAAATATCAATAAAAAAAATAATAGGAAATACATATTTCGAGAATTATCAAGAAAATGGTGCAATATTTATAAAGAATAGCCGGATTTTTCCTATTAATATTTTTGAGGATTTAATTCAATGCGCTGGTGAGATTTATTTAAATGGAATCCCCGAAGAAGACTAGGCTAGGCTAGGCTAGGCTTGTTTTTCTTGAATTTTTGTCTTGCATGAAAGTGAGTTTTTAGTTGGATTAAAATAAAAATCAATAAAAAAATAATAGGAAATACATATTTCGAGAATTATCAAGAAAATGGTGCAATATTTATAAAGAATAGCCGGATTTTTCCTGTTCAAATTTTTGAGGATTTAATTCAATGAGCTGGTGAGTGAGGCTAGTTTTTCATTGATTTTTGTCTAGCATGTAAGTTAGTTTTAAGTTGGATTAAAATAAAAATCAATAAAAAATAATAGGAAATACATATTTCGAGAATTATCAAGAAAATGGTGCAATATTTATAAAGAATAGCCGGATTTATAATGTTCAAATTTTTGAGGATTTAATTCAATGCGCTGGCGAGATTTATTTAAATGGAATCCCCGAAGAAGACTAGGCTAGGCTAGGCTAGGCTTGTTTTTCTTGAATTTTTGTCTTGCATGAAAGTGAGTTTTTAGTTGGATTAAAATAAAAATCAATAAAAAAATAATAGGAAATACATATTTCGAGAATTATCAAGAAAATGGTGCAATATTTATAAAGAATAGCCGGATTTTTCCTGTTCAAATTTTTGAGTATTTAATTCAATGAGCTGGTGAGTGAGGCTAGTTTTTCATTGATTTTTGTCTAGCATGTAAGTTAGTTTTAAGTTGGATTAAAATAAAAATCAATAAAAAATAATAGGAAATACATATTTCGAGAATTATCAAGAAAATGGTGCAATATTTATAAAGAATAGCCGGATTTATAATGTTCAAATTTTTGAGGATTTAATTCAATGCGCTGGTGAGATTTATTTAAATGGAATCCCCGAAGAAGACTAGGCTAGGCTAGGCTAGGCTTGTTTTTCTTGAATTTTTGTCTTGCATGAAAGTGAGTTTTTAGTTGGATTAAAATAAAAATCAATAAAAAAATAATAGGAAATACATATTTCGAGAATTATCAAGAAAATGGTGCAATATTTATAAAGAATAGCCGGATTTTTCCTGTTCAAATTTTTGAGTATTTAATTCAATGAGCTGGTGAGTGAGGCTAGTTTTTCATTGATTTTTGTCTAGCATGTAAGTTAGTTTTAAGTTGGATTAAAATAAAAATCAATAAAAAATAATAGGAAATACATATTTCGAGAATTATCAAGAAAATGGTGCAATATTTATAAAGAATAGCCGGATTTATAATGTTCAAATTTTTGAGGATTTAATTAAATGCGCTGGTGAGATTTATTTAAATGGAATCCCCGAAGAAGACTAGGCTAGGCTAGGCTAGGCTTGTTTTTCTTGAATTTTTGTCTTGCATGAAAGTGAGTTTTTAGTTGGATTAAAATAAAAATCAATAAAAAAATAATAGGAAATACATATTTCGAGAATTATCAAGAAAATGGTGCAATATTTATAAAGAATAGCCGGATTTTTCCTGTTCAAATTTTTGAGTATTTAATTCAATGAGCTGGTGAGTGAGGCTAGTTTTTCATTGATTTTTGTCTAGCATGTAAGTTAGTTTTAAGTTGGATTAAAATAAAAATCAATAAAAAATAATAGGAAATACATATTTCGAGAATTATCAAGAAAATGGTGCAATATTTATAAAGAATAGCCGGATTTATAATGTTCAAATTTTTGAGGATTTAATTCAATGCGCTGGTGAGATTTATTTAAATGGAATCCCCGAAGAAGACTAGGCTAGGCTAGGCTAGGCTTGTTTTTCTTGAATTTTTGTCTTGCATGAAAGTGAGTTTTTAGTTGGATTAAAATAAAAATCAATAAAAAAATAATAGGAAATACATATTTCGAGAATTATCAAGAAAATGGTGCAATATTTATAAAGAATAGCCGGATTTTTCCTGTTCAAATTTTTGAGTATTTAATTCAATGAGCTGGTGAGTGAGGCTAGTTTTTCATTGATTTTTGTCTAGCATGTAAGTTAGTTTTAAGTTGGATTAAAATAAAAATCAATAAAAAATAATAGGAAATACATATTTCGAGAATTATCAAGAAAATGGTGCAATATTTATAAAGAATAGCCGGATTTTTCCTGTTCAAATTTTTGAGGATTTAATTCAATGAGCTGGTGAGTGAGGCTAGTTTTTCATTGATTTTTGTCTAGCATGTAAGTTAGTTTTAAGTTGGATTAAAATAAAAATCAATAAAAAATAATAGGAAATACATATTTCGAGAATTATCAAGAAAATGGTGCAATATTTATAAAGAATAGCCGGATTTTTCCTGTTCAAATTTTTGAGGATTTAATTCAATGAGCTGGTGAGTGAGGCTAGTTTTTCATTGATTTTTGTCTAGCATGTAAGTTAGTTTTAAGTTGGATTAAAATAAAAATCAATAAAAAATAATAGGAAATACATATTTCGAGAATTATCAAGAAAATGGTGCAATATTTATAAAGAATAGCCGGATTTTTCCTGTTCAAATTTTTGAGGATTTAATTCAATGCGCTGGTGAGATTTATTTAAATGGAATCCCGGAAGAAGGCTAGGCTAGGCTAGGCTAGGCTAGTTTTTCTTGATTTATTGTCTTGCATGAAAGTGAGTTTTAAGTTGGATTAAAATAAATATCAATAAAAAAAATAATAGGAAATACATATTTTGAGAATTATCAAGAAAATGGTGCAATATTTATAAAGAATAGCCGGATTTTTCCTGTTCAAATTTTTGAGGATTTAATTCAATGAGCTGGTGAGTGAGGCTAGTTTTTCATTGATTTTTGTCTAGCATGTAAGTTAGTTTTAAGTTGGATTAAAATAAAAATCAATAAAAAATAATAGGAAATACATATTTCGAGAATTATCAAGAAAATGGTGCAATATTTATAAGGAATAGCCGGATTTTTCCTGTTCAAATTTTTGAGGATTTAATTCAATGAGCTGGTGAGTGAGGCTAGTTTTTCATTGATTTTTGTCTAGCATGTAAGTTAGTTTTAAGTTGGATTAAAATAAAAATCAATAAAAAATAATAGGAAATACATATTTCGAGAATTATCAAGAAAATGGTGCAATATTTATAAAGAATAGCCGGATTTTTCCTGTTCAAATTTTTGAGGATTTAATTCAATGAGCTGGTGAGTGAGGCTAGTTTTTCATTGATTTTTGTCTAGCATGTAAGTTAGTTTTAAGTTGGATTAAAATAAAAATCAATAAAAAATAATAGGAAATACATATTTCGAGAATTATCAAGAAAATGGTGCAATATTTATAAAGAATAGCCGGATTTTTCCTGTTCAAATTTTTGAGGATTTAATTCAATGCGCTGGTGAGATTTATTTAAATGGAATCCCGGAAGAAGGCTAGGCTAGGCTAGGCTAGGCTAGTTTTTCTTGAATTTTTGTCTTGCATGAAAGTGAGTTTTAAGTTGGATTAAAATAAATATCAATAAAAAAAATAATAGGAAATACATATTTTGAGAATTATCAAGAAAATGGTGCAATATTTATAAAGAATAGCCGGATTTTTCCTATTAATATTTTTGAGGATTTAATTCAATGCGCTGGTGAGATTTATTTAAATGGAATCCCCGAAGAAGACTAGGCTAGGCTAGGCTAGGCTTGTTTTTCTTGAATTTTTGTCTTGCATGAAAGTGAGTTTTTAGTTGGATTAAAATAAAAATCAATAAAAAAATAATAGGAAATACATATTTCGAGAATTATCAAGAAAATGGTGCAATATTTATAAAGAATAGCCGGATTTTTCCTGTTCAAATTTTTGAGGATTTAATTCAATGAGCTGGTGAGTGAGGCTAGTTTTTCATTGATTTTTGTCTAGCATGTAAGTTAGTTTTAAGTTGGATTAAAATAAAAATCAATAAAAAATAATAGGAAATACATATTTCGAGAATTATCAAGAAAATGGTGCAATATTTATAAAGAATAGCCGGATTTTTCCTATTAATATTTTTGAGGATTTAATTCAATGCGCTGGTGAGATTTATTTAAATGGAATCCCGGAAGAAGGCTAGGCTAGGCTAGTTTTTCATTGATTTTTGTCTAGCATGTAAGTTAGTTTTAAGTTGGATTAAAATAAAAATCAATAAAAAATAATAGGAAATACATATTTCGAGAATTATCAAGAAAATGGTGCAATATTTATAAAGAATAGCCGGATTTTTCCTATTCATATTTTTGAGGATTTAATTCAATGCGCTGGTGAGATTTATTTAAATGGAATCCCCGAAGAAGACTAGGCTAGGCTAGGCTAGTTTTTCATTGATTTTTGTCTAGCATGTAAGTTAGTTTTAAGTTGGATTAAAATAAAAATCAATAAAAAATAATAGGAAATACATATTTCGCGAATTATCAAGAAAATGGTGCAATATTTATAAAGAATAGCCGGATTTTTCCTGTTCGAATTTTTGAGGATTTAATTCAATGCGCTGGTGAGATTTATTTAAATGGAATCCCGGAAAAGGGCTAGGCTAGGCTAGGCTAGTTTTTCATTGATTTTTGTCTAGCATGTAAGTTAGTTTTAAGTTGGATTAAAATAAAAATCAATAAAAAATAATAGGAAATACATATTTCGAGAATTATCAAGAAAATGTTGCAATATTTATAAAGAATAGCCGGATTTTTCCTATTAATATTTTTGAGGATTTAATTCAATGCGCTGGTGAGATTTATTTAAATGGAATCCCGGAAGAAGGCTAGGCTAGGCTAGTTTTTCATTGATTTTTGTCTAGCATGTAAGTTAGTTTTAAGTTGGATTAAAATAAAAATCAATAAAAAATAATAGGAAATACATATTTCGAGAATTATCAAGAAAATGGTGCAATATTTATAAAGAATAGCCGGATTTTTCCTGTTCGAATTTTTGAGGATTTAATTCAATGCGCTGGTGAGATTTATTTAAATGGAATCCCGGAAAAGGGCTAGGCTAGGCTAGGCTAGTTTTTCATTGATTTTTGTCTAGCATGTAAGTTAGTTTTAAGTTGGATTAAAATAAAAATCAATAAAAAATAATAGGAAATACATATTTCGAGAATTATCAAGAAAATGGTGCAATATTTATAAAGAATAGCCGGATTTTTCCTGTTCAAATTTTTGAGGATTTAATTCAATGAGCTGGTGAGTGAGGCTAGTTTTTCATTGATTTTTGTCTAGCATGTATGTTAGTTTTAAGTTGGATTAAAATAAAAATCAATAAAAAATAATAGGAAATACATATTTCGAGAATTATCAAGAAAATGGTTCAATATTTATAAAGAATAGCCGGATTTTTCCTATTCATATTTTTGAGGATTTAATTCAATGCGCTGGTGAGATTTATTTAAATGGTATCCCCGAAGAAGATTAGGCTAGGCTAGGCTAGTTTTTCATTGATTTTTGTCTAGCATGTAAGTTAGTTTTAAGTTGGATTAAAATAAAAATCAATAAAAAATAATAGGAAATACATATTTCGAGAATTATCAAGAAAATGGTGCAATATTTATAAAGAATAGCCGGATTTTTCCTATTCATATTTTTGAGGATTTAATTCAATGCGCTGGTGAGATTTATTTAAATGGAATCCCCGAAGAAGACTAGGCTAGGCTAGGCTAGTTTTTCATTGATTTTTGTCTAGCATGTAAGTTAGTTTTAAGTTGGATTAAAATAAAAATCAATAAAAAATAATAGGAAATACATATTTCGAGAATTATCAAGAAAATGGTGCAATATTTATAAAGAATAGCCGGATTTTTCCTATTCATATTTTTGAGGATTTAATTCAATGCGCTGGTGAGATTTATTTAAATGGAATCCCCGAAGAAGACTAGGCTAGGCTAGGCTAGTTTTTCATTGATTTTTGTCTAGCATGTAAGTTAGTTTTAAGTTGGATTAAAATAAAAATCAATAAAAAATAATAGGAAATACATATTTCGAGAATTATCAAGAAAATGGTGCAATATTTATAAAGAATAGCCGGATTTTTCCTGTTCGAATTTTTGAGGATTTAATTCAATGCGCTGGTGAGATTTATTTAAATGGAATCCCGGAAAAGGGCTAGGCTAGGCTAGGCTAGTTTTTCATTGATTTTTGTCTAGCATGTAAGTTAGTTTTAAGTTGGATTAAAATAAAAATCAATAAAAAATAATAGGAAATACATATTTCGAGAATTATCAAGAAAATGGTGCAATATTTATAAAGAATAGCCGGATTTTTCCTGTTCAAATTTTTGAGGATTTAATTCAATGAGCTGGTGAGTGAGGCTAGTTTTTCATTGATTTTTGTCTAGCATGTATGTTAGTTTTAAGTTGGATTAAAATAAAAATCAATAGGAAATACATATTTCGAGAATTATCAAGAAAATGGTGCAATATTTATAAAGAATAGCCGGATTTTTCCTATTAATATTTTTGAGGATTTAATTCAATGCGCTGGTGAGATTTATTTAAATGGAATCCCGGAAGAAGGCTAGGCTAGGCTAGTTTTTCATTGATTTTTGTCTAGCATGTAAGTTAGTTTTAAGTTGGATTAAAATAAAAATCAATAAAAAATAATAGGAAATACATATTTCGAGAATTATCAAGAAAATGGTGCAATATTTATAAAGAATAGCCGGATTTTTCCTATTCATATTTTTGAGGATTTAATTCAATGCGCTGGTGAGATTTATTTAAATGGAATCCCCGAAGAAGACTAGGCTAGGCTAGGCTAGTTTTTCATTGATTTTTGTCTAGCATGTAAGTTAGTTTTAAGTTGGATTAAAATAAAAAACAATAAAAAATAATAGGAAATACATATTTCGAGAATTATCAAGAAAATGGTGCAATATTTATAAAGAATAGCCGGATTTTTCCTGTTCGAATTTTTAAGGATTTAATTCAATGCGCTGGTGAGATTTATTTAAATGGAATCCCGGAAAAGGGCTAGGCTAGGCTAGGCTAGTTTTTCATTGACTTTTGTCTAGCATGTAAGTTAGTTTTAAGTTGGATTAAAATAAAAATCAATAAAAAATAATAGGAAATACATATTTCGAGAATTATCAAGAAAATGGTGCAATATTTATAAAGAATAGCCGGATTTTTCCTGTTCAAATTTTTGAGGATTTAATTCAATGCGCTGGTGAGATTTATTTAAATGGAATCCCGGAAAAGGGCTAGGCTAGGCTAGGCTAGTTTTTCATTGATTTTTGTCTAGCATGTAAGTTAGTTTTAAGTTGGATTAAAATAAAAATCAATAAAAAATAATAGGAAATACATATTTCGAGAATTATCAAGAAAATGGTGCAATATTTATAAAGAATAGCCGGATTTTTCCTGTTCAAATTTTTGAGGATTTAATTCAATGAGCTGGTGAGTGAGGCTAGTTTTTCATTGATTTTTGTCTAGCATATAAGTTAGTTTTAAGTTGGATTAAAATAAAAATCAATAAAAAATAATAGGAAATACATATTTCGAGAATTATCAAGAAAATGGTGCAATATTTATAAAGAATAGCCGGATTTTTCCTATTAAAATTTTTGAGGATTTAATTGCATGCGCTGCTGGTTAGATTTATTTAAATGGAATCCCGGAAGAAGGCTAGGCTAGGCTAGTTTTTCATTGATTTTTGTCTAGCATATAAGTTAGTTTTAAGTTGGATTAAAATAAAAATCAATAAAAAATAATAGGAAATACATATTTCGAGAATTATCAAGAAAATGGTGCAATATTTATAAAGAATAGCCGGATTTTTCCTATTAAAATTTTTGAGGATTTAATTCCATGCGCTGCTGGTTAGATTTATTTAAATGGAATCCCCGAAGAAGGCTAGGCTAGGCTAGTTTTTCATTGATTTTTGTCTAGCATGTAAGTTAGTTTTAAGTTGGATTAAAATAAAAATCAATAAAAAATAATAGGAAATACATATTTCGAGAATTATCAAGAAAATGGTGCAATATTTATAAAGAATAGCCGGATTTTTCCTATTCATATTTTTGAGGATTTAATTCAATGCGCTGGTGAGATTTATTTAAATGGAATCCCCGAAGAAGACTAGGCTAGGCTAGGCTAGTTTTTCATTGATTTTTGTCTAGCATGTAAGTTAGTTTTAAGTTGGATTAAAATAAAAATCAATAAAAAATAATAAGAAATACATATTTCGAGAATTATCAAGAAAATGGTGCAATATTTATAAAGAATAGCCGGATTTTTCCTGTTCGAATTTTTGAGGATTTAATTCAATGCGCTGGTGAGATTTATTTAAATGGAATCCCGGAAAAGGGCTAGGCTAGGCTAGGCTAGTTTTTCATTGATTTTTGTCTAGCATGTAAGTTAGTTTTAAGTTGGATTAAAATAAAAATCAATAAAAATAATAGGAAATACATATTTCGAGAATTATCAAGAAAATGGTGCAATATTTATAAAGAATAGCCGGATTTTTCCTGTTCAAATTTTTGAGGATTTAATTCAATGAGCTGGTGAGTGAGGCTAGTTTTTCATTGATTTTTGTCTAGCATGTATGTTAGTTTTAAGTTGGATTAAAATAAAAATCAATAAAAAATAATAGGAAATACATATTTCGAGAATTATCAAGAAAATGGTGCAATATTTATAAAGAATAGCCGGATTTTTCCTGTTCAAATTTTTGAGGATTTAATTCAATGCGCTGGTGAGATTTATTTAAATGGAATCCCGGAAAAGGGCTAGGCTAGGCTAGGCTAGTTTTTCATTGATTTTTGTCTAGCATGTAAGTTAGTTTTAAGTTGGATTAAAATAAAAATCAATAAAAAATAATAGGAAATACATATTTCGAGAATTATCAAGAAAATGGTGCAATATTTATAAAGAATAGCCGGATTTTTCCTGTTCAAATTTTTGAGGATTTAATTCAATGCGCTGGTGAGATTTATTTAAATGGAATCCCGGAAAAGGGCTAGGCTAGGCTAGGCTAGGCTAGGCTAGTTTTTCATTGATTTTTGTCTAGCATGTAAGTCAGTTTTAAGTTGGATTAAAATAAAAATCAATAAAAAATAATAGGAAATACATATTTCGAGAATTATCAAGAAAATGGTGCAATATTTATAAAGAATAGCCGGATTTTTCCTGTTCAAATTTTTGAGGATTTAATTCAATGAGCTGGTGAGTGAGGCTAGTTTTTCATTGATTTTTGTCTAGCATATAAGTTAGTTTTAAGTTGGATTAAAATAAAAATCAATAAAAAATAATAGGAAATACATATTTCGAGAATTATCAAGAAAATGGTGCAATATTTATAAAGAATAGCCGGATTTTTCCTATTAAAATTTTTGAGGATTTAATTCCATGCGCTGCTGGTTAGATTTATTTAAATGGAATCCCGGAAGAAGGCTAGGCTAGGCTAGTTTTTCATTGATTTTTGTCTAGCATGTAAGTTAGTTTTAAGTTGGATTAAAATAAAAATCAATAAAAAATAATAGGAAATACATATTTCGAGAATTATCAAGAAAATGGTGCAATATTTATAAAGAATAGCCGGATTTTTCCTATTAATATTTTTGAGGATTTAATTCAATGCGCTGCGCTGGTGAGATTTATTTAAATGGAATCCCGGAAGAAGGCTAGGCTAGGCTAGTTTTTCATTGATTTTTGTCTAGCATGTAAGTTAGTTTTAAGTTGGATTAAAATAAAAATCAATAAAAAATAATAGGAAATACATATTTCGAGAATTATCAAGAAAATGGTGCAATATTTATAAAGAATAGCCGGATTTTTCCTGTTCGAATTTTTGAGGATTTAATTCAATGCGCTGGTGAGATTTATTTAAATGGAATCCCGGAAAAGGGCTAGGCTAGGCCAGGCTAGTTTTTCATTGATTTTTGTCTAGCATGTAAGTTAGTTTTAAGTTGGATTAAAATAAAAATCAATAAAAAATAATAGGAAATACATATTTCGAGAATTATCAAGAAAATGGTGCAATATTTATAAAGAATAGCCGGATTTTTCCTGTTCAAATTTTTGAGGATTTAATTCAATGAGCTGGTGAGTGAGGCTAGTTTTTCATTGATTTTTGTCTAGCATGTATGTTAGTTTTAAGTTGGATTAAAATAAAAATCAATAAAAAATAATAGGAAATACATATTTCGAGAATTATCAAGAAAATGGTGCAATATTTATAAAGAATAGCCGGATTTTTCCTATTAATATTTTTGAGGATTTAATTCAATGCGCTGGTGAGATTTATTTAAATGGAATCCCGGAAGAAGGCTAGGCTAGGCTAGTTTTTCATTGATTTTTGTCTAGCATGTAAGTTAGTTTTAAGTTGGATTAAAATAAAAATCAATAAAAAATAATAGGAAATACATATTTCGAGAATTATCAAGAAAATGGTGCAATATTTATAAAGAATAGCCGGATTTTTCCTATTCATATTTTTGAGGATTTAATTCAATGCGCTGGTGAGATTTATTTAAATGGAATCCCCGAAGAAGACTAGGCTAGGCTAGGCTAGTTTTTCATTGATTTTTGTCTAGCATGTAAGTTAGTTTTAAGTTGGATTAAAATAAAAATCAATAAAAAATAATAGGAAATACATATTTTGAGAATTATCAAGAAAATGGTGCAATATTTATAAAGAATAGCCGGATTTTTCCTATTAATATTTTTGAGGATTTAATTCAATGCGCTGGTGAGATTTATTTAAATGGAATCCCGGAAGAAGGCTAGGCTAGGCTAGTTTTTCATTGATTTTTGTCTAGCATGTAAGTTAGTTTTAAGTTGGATTAAAATAAAAATCAATAAAAAATAATAGGAAATACATATTTTGAGAATTATCAAGAAAATGGTGCAATATTTATAAAGAATAGCCGGATTTTTCCTATTAATATTTTTGAGGATTTAATTCAATGCGCTGGTGAGATTTATTTAAATGGAATCCCGGAAGAAGGCTAGGCTAGGCTAGTTTTTCATTGATTTTTGTCTAGCATGTAAGTTAGTTTTAAGTTGGATTAAAATAAAAATCAATAAAAAATAATAGGAAATACATATTTCGAGAATTATCAAGAAAATGGTGCAATATTTATAAAGAATAGCCGGATTTTTCCTATTCATATTTTTGAGGATTTAATTCAATGCGCTGGTGAGATTTATTTAAATGGAATCCCCGAAGAAGACTAGGCTAGGCTAGGCTAGTTTTTCATTGATTTTTGTCTAGCATGTAAGTTAGTTTTAAGTTGGATTAAAATAAAAATCAATAAAAAATAATAGGAAATACATATTTCGAGAATTATCAAGAAAATGGTGCAATATTTATAAAGAATAGCCGGATTTTTCCTATTAATATTTTTGAGGATTTAATTCAATGCGCTGGTGAGATTTATTTAAATGGAATCCCGGAAGAAGGCTAGGCTAGGCTAGTTTTTCATTGATTTTTGTCTAGCATGTAAGTTAGTTTTAAGTTGGATTAAAATAAAAATCAATAAAAAATAATAGGAAATACATATTTCGAGAATTATCAAGAAAATGGTGCAATATTTATAAAGAATAGCCGGATTTTTCCTGTTCGAATTTTTGAGGATTTAATTCAATGCGCTGGTGAGATTTATTTAAATGGAATCCCGGAAAAGGGCTAGGCTAGGCTAGGCTGGTTTTTCATTGATTTTTGTCTAGTATGTAAGTTAGTTTTAAGTTGGATTAAAATAAAAATCAATAAAAAATAATAGGAAATACATATTTCGAGAATTATCAAGAAAATGGTGCAATATTTATAAAGAATAGCCGGATTTTTCCTGTTCAAATTTTTGAGGATTTAATTCAATGAGCTGGTGAGTGAGGCTAGTTTTTCATTGATTTTTGTCTAGCATATAAGTTAGTTTTAAGTTGGATTAAAATAAAAATCAATAAAAAATAATAGGAAATACATATTTCGAGAATTATCAAGAAAATGGTGCAATATTTATAAAGAATAGCCGGATTTTTCCTATTAAAATTTTTGAGGATTTAATTCCATGCGCTGCTGGTTAGATTTATTTAAATAAAATCCCGGAAGAAGGCTAGGCTAGGCTAGTTTTTCATTGATTTTTGTCTAGCATGTAAGTTAGTTTTAAGTTGGATTAAAATAAAAATCAATAAAAAATAATAGGAAATACATATTTCGAGAATTATCAAGAAAATGGTGCAATATTTATAAAGAATAGCCGGATTTTTCCTATTAATATTTTTGAGGATTTAATTCAATGCGCTGGTGAGATTTATTTAAATGGAATCCCGGAAGAAGGCTAGGCTAGGCTAGTTTTTCATTGATTTTTGTCTAGCATGTAAGTTAGTTTTAAGTTGGATTAAAATAAAAATCAATAAAAATTAATAGGAAATACATATTTCGAGAATTATCAAGAAAATGGTGCAATATTTATAAAGAATAGCCGGATTTTTCCTGTTCAAATTTTTGAGGATTTAATTCAATGCGCTGGTGAGATGTATTTAAATGGAATCCCGGAAGAAGGCTAGGCTAGGCTAGGCTAGCTTTTCATTGATTTTTGTCTAGCATGTAAGTTAGTTTTAAGTTGGATTAAAATAAAAATCAATAAAAAATAATAGGAAATACATATTTCGAGAATTATCAAGAAAATGGTGCAATATTTATAAAGAATAGCCGGATTTTTCCTATTAATATTTTTGAGGATTTAATTCAATGCGCTGGTGAGATTTATTTAAATGGAATCCCGGAAGAAGGCTAGGCTAGGCTAGTTTTTCATTGATTTTTGTCTAGCATGTAAGTTAGTTTTAAGTTGGATTAAAATAAAAATCAATAAAAAATAATAGGAAATACATATTTCGAGAATTATCAAGAAAATGGTGCAATATTTATAAAGAATAGCCGGATTTTTCCTATTCATATTTTTGAGGATTTAATTCAATGCGCTGGTGAGATTTATTTAAATGGAATCCCCGAAGAAGACTAGGCTAGGCTTGGCTAGTTTTTCATTGATTTTTGTCTAGCATGTAAGTTAGTTTTAAGTTGGATTAAAATAAAAATCAATAAAAAATAATAGGAAATACATATTTCGAGAATTATCAAGAAAATGGTGCAATATTTATAAAGAATAGCCGGATTTTTCCTATTAATATTTTTGAGGATTTAATTCAATGCGCTGGTGAGATTTATTTAAATGGAATCCCGGAAGAAGGCTAGGCTAGGCTAGTTTTTCATTGATTTTTGTCTAGCATGTAAGTTAGTTTTAAGTTGGATTAAAATAAAAATCAATAAAAAATAATAGGAAATACATATTTCGAGAATTATCAAGAAAATGGTGCAATATTTATAAAGAATAGCCGGATTTTTCCTATTCATATTTTTGAGGATTTAATTCAATGCGCTGGTGAGATTTATTTAAATGGAATCCCCGAAGAAGACTAGGCCAGGCTAGGCTAGTTTTTCATTGATTTTTGTCTAGCATGTATGTTAGTTTTAAGTTGGATTAAAATAAAAATCAATAAAAAATAATAGGAAATACATATTTCGAGAATTATCAAGAAAATGGTGCAATATTTATAAAGAATAGCCGGATTTTTCCTATTAATATTTTTGAGGATTTAATTCAATGCGCTGGTGAGATTTATTTAAATGGAATCCCGGAAGAAGGCTAGGCTAGGCTAGTTTTTCATTGATTTTTGTCTAGCATGTAAGTTAGTTTTAAGTTGGATTAAAATAAAAATCAATAAAAAATAATAGGAAATACATATTTCGAGAATTATCAAGAAAATGGTGCAATATTTATAAAGAATAGCCGGATTTTTCCTATTCATATTTTTGAGGATTTAATTCAATGCGCTGGTGAGATTTATTTAAATGGAATCCCCGAAGAAGACTAGGCTAGGCTAGGCTAGTTTTTCATTGATTTTTGTCTAGCATGTAAGTTAGTTTTAAGTTGGATTAAAATAAAAATCAATAAAAAGTAATAGGAAATACATATTTCGAGAATTATCAAGAAAATGGTGCAATATTTATAAAGAATAGCCGGATTTTTCCTGTTCGAATTTTTGAGGATTTAATTCAATGCGCTGGTGAGATTTATTTAAATGGAATCCCGGAAAAGGGCTAGGCTAGGCTAGGCTAGTTTTTCATTGATTTTTGTCTAGCATGTAAGTTAGTTTTAAGTTGGATTAAAATAAAAATCAATAAAAAATAAAAGGAAATACATATTTCGAGAATTATCAAGAAAATGGTGCAATATTTATAAAGAATAGCCGGATTTTTCCTGTTCAAATTTTTGAGGATTTAATTCAATGCGCTGGTGAGATTTATTTAAATGGAATCCCGGAAAAGGGCTAGGCTAGGCTAGGCTAGTTTTTCATTGATTTTTGTCTAGCATGTAAGTTAGTTTTAAGTTGGATTAAAATAAAAATCAATAAAAAATAATAGGAAATACATATTTCGAGAATTATCAAGAAAATGGTGCAATATTTATAAAGAATAGCCGGATTTTTCCTGTTCAAATTTTTGAGGATTTAATTCAATGAGCTGGTGAGTGAGGCTAGTTTTTCATTGATTTTTGTCTAGCATATAAGTTAGTTTTAAGTTGGATTAAAATAAAAATCAATAAAAAATAATAGGAAATACATATTTCGAGAATTATCAAGAAAATGGTGCAATATTTATAAAGAATAGCCGGATTTTTCCTATTAAAATTTTTGAGGATTTAATTCCATGCGCTGCTGGTTAGATTTATTTAAATGGAATCCCGGAAGAAGGCTAGGCTAGGCTAGTTTTTCATTGATTTTTGTCTAGCATGTAAGTTAGTTTTAAGTTGGATTAAAATAAAAATCAATAAAAAATAATAGGAAATACATATTTCGAGAATTATCAAGAAAATGGTGCAATATTTATAAAGAATAGCCGGATTTTTCCTATTAATATTTTTGAGGATTTAATTCAATGCGCTGGTGAGATTTATTTAAATGGAATCCCGGAAGAAGGCTAGGCTAGGCTAGTTTTTCATTGATTTTTGTCTAGCATGTAAGTTAGTTTTAAGTTGGATTAAAATAAAAATCAATAAAAATTAATAGGAAATACATATTTCGAGAATTATCAAGAAAATGGTGCAATATTTATAAAGAATAGCCGGATTTTTCCTGTTCAAATTTTTGAGGATTTAATTCAATGCGCTGGTGAGATGTATTTAAATGGAATCCCGGAAGAAGGCTAGGCTAGGCTAGGCTAGCTTTTCATTGATTTTTGTCTAGCATGTAAGTTAGTTTTAAGTTGGATTAAAATAAAAATCAATAAAAAATAATAGGAAATACATATTTCGAGAATTATCAAGAAAATGGTGCAATATTTATAAAGAATAGCCGGATTTTTCCTATTAATATTTTTGAGGATTTAATTCAATGCGCTGGTGAGATTTATTTAAATGGAATCCCGGAAGAAGGCTAGGCTAGGCTAGTTTTTCATTGATTTTTGTCTAGCATGTAAGTTAGTTTTAAGTTGGATTAAAATAAAAATCAATAAAAATTAATAGGAAATACATATTTCGAGAATTATCAAGAAAATGGTGCAATATTTATAAAGAATAGCCGGATTTTTCCTGTTCAAATTTTTGAGGATTTAATTCAATGAGCTGGTGAGTGAGGCTAGTTTTTCATTGATTTTTGTCTAGCATATAAGTTAGTTTTAAGTTGGATTAAAATAAAAATCAATAAAAAATAATAGGAAATACATATTTCGAGAATTATCAAGAAAATGGTGCAATATTTATAAAGAATAGCCGGATTTTTCCTATTAAAATTTTTGAGGATTTAATTCCATGCGCTGCTGGTTAGATTTATTTAAATAAAATCCCGGAAGAAGGCTAGGCTAGGCTAGTTTTTCATTGATTTTTGTCTAGCATGTAAGTTAGTTTTAAGTTGGATTAAAATAAAAATCAATAAAAAATAATAGGAAATACATATTTCGAGAATTATCAAGAAAATGGTGCAATATTTATAAAGAATAGCCGGATTTTTCCTATTAATATTTTTGAGGATTTAATTCAATGCGCTGGTGAGATTTATTTAAATGGAATCCCGGAAGAAGGCTAGGCTAGGCTAGTTTTTCATTGATTTTTGTCTAGCATGTAAGTTAGTTTTAAGTTGGATTAAAATAAAAATCAATAAAAATTAATAGGAAATACATATTTCGAGAATTATCAAGAAAATGGTGCAATATTTATAAAGAATAGCCGGATTTTTCCTATTCATATTTTTAAGGATTTAATTCAATGCGCTGGTGAGATTTATTTAAATGGAATCCCCGAAGAAGACTAGGCTAGGCTTGGCTAGTTTTTCATTGATTTTTGTCTAGCATGTAAGTTAGTTTTAAGTTGGATTAAAATAAAAATCAATAAAAAATAATAGGAAATACATATTTCGAGAATTATCAAGAAAATGGTGCAATATTTATAAAGAATAGCCGGATTTTTCCTATTAATATTTTTGAGGATTTAATTCAATGCGCTGGTGAGATGTATTTAAATGGAATCCCGGAAGAAGGCTAGGCTAGGCTAGGCTAGCTTTTCATTGATTTTTGTCTAGCATGTAAGTTAGTTTTAAGTTGGATTAAAATAAAAATCAATAAAAAATAATAGGAAATACATATTTCGAGAATTATCAAGAAAATGGTGCAATATTTATAAAGAATAGCCGGATTTTTCCTATTAATATTTTTGAGGATTTAATTCAATGCGCTGGTGAGATTTATTTAAATGGAATCCCGGAAGAAGGCTAGGCTAGGCTAGTTTTTCATTGATTTTTGTCTAGCATGTAAGTTAGTTTTAAGTTGGATTAAAATAAAAATCAATAAAAAATAATAGGAAATACATATTTCGAGAATTATCAAGAAAATGGTGCAATATTTATAAAGAATAGCCGGATTTTTCCTATTAATATTTTTGAGGATTTAATTCAATGCGCTGGTGAGATTTATTTAAATGGAATCCCGGAAGAAGGCTAGGCTAGGCTAGTTTTTCATTGATTTTTGTCTAGCATGTAAGTTAGTTTTAAGTTGGATTAAAATAAAAATCAATAAAAAATAATAGGAAATACATATTTCGAGAATTATCAAGAAAATGGTGCAATATTTATAAAGAATAGCCGGATTTTTCCTATTCATATTTTTGAGGATTTAATTCAATGCGCTGGTGAGATTTATTTAAATGGAATCCCCGAAGAAGACTAGGCTAGGCTTGGCTAGTTTTTCATTGATTTTTGTCTAGCATGTAAGTTAGTTTTAAGTTGGATTAAAATAAAAATCAATAAAAAATAATAGGAAATACATATTTCGAGAATTATCAAGAAAATGGTGCAATATTTATAAAGAATAGCCGGATTTTTCCTATTAATATTTTTGAGGATTTAATTCAATGCGCTGGTGGGATTTATTTAAATGGAATCCCGGAAGAAGGCTAGGCTAGGCTAGGCTAGCTTTTCATTGATTTTTGTCTAGCATGTAAGTTAGTTTTAAGTTGGATTAAAATAAAAATCAATAAAAAATAATAGGAAATACATATTTCGAGAATTATCAAGAAAATGGTGCAATATTTATAAAGAATAGCCGGATTTTTCCTATTAATATTTTTGAGGATTTAATTCAATGCGCTGGTGAGATTTATTTAAATGGAATCCCGGAAGAAGGCTAGGCTAGGCTAGTTTTTCATTGATTTTTGTCTAGCATGTAAGTTAGTTTTAAGTTGGATTAAAATAAAAATCAATAAAAAATAATAGGAAATACATATTTCGAGAATTATCAAGAAAATGGTGCAATATTTATAAAGAATAGCCGGATTTTTCCTATTCATATTTTTGAGGATTTAATTCAATGCGCTGGTGAGATTTATTTAAATGGAATCCCCGAAGAAGACTAGGCTAGGCTTGGCTAGTTTTTCATTGATTTTTGTCTAGCATGTAAGTTAGTTTTAAGTTGGATTAAAATAAAAATCAATAAAAAATAATAGGAAATACATATTTCGAGAATTATCAAGAAAATGGTGCAATATTTATAAAGAATAGCCGGATTTTTCCTATTAATATTTTTGAGGATTTAATTCAATGCGCTGGTGGGATTTATTTAAATGGAATCCCGGAAGAAGGCTAGGCTAGGCTAGTTTTTCATTGATTTTTGTCTAGCATGTAAGTTAGTTTTAAGTTGGATTAAAATAAAAATCAATAAAAAATAATAGGAAATACATATTTCGAGAATTATCAAGAAAATGGTGCAATATTTATAAAGAATAGCCGGATTTTTCCTATTCATATTTTTGAGGATTTAATTCAATGCGCTGGTGAGATTTATTTAAATGGAATCCCCGAAGAAGACTAGGCCAGGCTAGGCTAGTTTTTCATTGATTTTTGTCTAGCATGTAAGTTAGTTTTAAGTTGGATTAAAATAAAAATCAATAAAAAATAATAGGAAATACATATTTCGAGAATTATCAAGAAAATGGTGCAATATTTATAAAGAATAGCCGGATTTTTCCTATTAATATTTTTGAGGATTTAATTCAATGCGCTGGTGAGATTTATTTAAATGGAATCCCGGAAGAAGGCTAGGCTAGGCTAGTTTTTCATTGATTTTTGTCTAGCATGTAAGTTAGTTTTAAGTTGGATTAAAATAAAAATCAATAAAAAATAATAGGAAATACATATTTCGAGAATTATCAAGAAAATGGTGCAATATTTATAAAGAATAGCCGGATTTTTCCTATTCATATTTTTGAGGATTTAATTCAATGCGCTGGTGAGATTTATTTAAATGGAATCCCCGAAGAAGACTAGGCTAGGCTTGGCTAGTTTTTCATTGATTTTTGTCTAGCATGTAAGTTAGTTTTAAGTTGGATTAAAATAAAAATCAATAAAAAATAATAGGAAATACATATTTCGAGAATTATCAAGAAAATGGTGCAATATTTATAAAGAATAGCCGGATTTTTCCTATTAATATTTTTGAGGATTTAATTCAATGCGCTGGTGGGATTTATTTAAATGGAATCCCGGAAGAAGGCTAGGCTAGGCTAGTTTTTCATTGATTTTTGTCTAGCATGTAAGTTAGTTTTAAGTTGGATTAAAATAAAAATCAATAAAAAATAATAGGAAATACATATTTCGAGAATTATCAAGAAAATGGTGCAATATTTATAAAGAATAGCCGGATTTTTCCTATTCATATTTTTGAGGATTTAATTCAATGCGCTGGTGAGATTTATTTAAATGGAATCCCCGAAGAAGACTAGGCCAGGCTAGGCTAGTTTTTCATTGATTTTTGTCTAGCATGTATGTTAGTTTTAAGTTGGATTAAAATAAAAATCAATAAAAAATAATAGGAAATACATATTTCGAGAATTATCAAGAAAATGGTGCAATATTTATAAAGAATAGCCGGATTTTTCCTATTAATATTTTTGAGGATTTAATTCAATGCGCTGGTGAGATTTATTTAAATGGAATCCCGGAAGAAGGCTAGGCTAGGCTAGTTTTTCATTGATTTTTGTCTAGCATGTAAGTTAGTTTTAAGTTGGATTAAAATAAAAATCAATAAAAAATAATAGGAAATACATATTTCGAGAATTATCAAGAAAATGGTGCAATATTTATAAAGAATAGCCGGATTTTTCCTATTCATATTTTTGAGGATTTAATTCAATGCGCTGGTGAGATTTATTTAAATGGAATCCCCGAAGAAGACTAGGCTAGGCTAGGCTAGTTTTTCATTGATTTTTGTCTAGCATGTAAGTTAGTTTTAAGTTGGATTAAAATAAAAATCAATAAAAAGTAATAGGAAATACATATTTCGAGAATTATCAAGAAAATGGTGCAATATTTATAAAGAATAGCCGGATTTTTCCTGTTCGAATTTTTGAGGATTTAATTCAATGCGCTGGTGAGATTTATTTAAATGGAATCCCGGAAAAGGGCTAGGCTAGGCTAGGCTAGTTTTTCATTGATTTTTGTCTAGCATGTAAGTTAGTTTTAAGTTGGATTAAAATAAAAATCAATAAAAAATAAAAGGAAATACATATTTCGAGAATTATCAAGAAAATGGTGCAATATTTATAAAGAATAGCCGGATTTTTCCTGTTCAAATTTTTGAGGATTTAATTCAATGCGCTGGTGAGATTTATTTAAATGGAATCCCGGAAAAGGGCTAGGCTAGGCTAGGCTAGTTTTTCATTGATTTTTGTCTAGCATGTAAGTTAGTTTTAAGTTGGATTAAAATAAAAATCAATAAAAAATAATAGGAAATACATATTTCGAGAATTATCAAGAAAATGGTGCAATATTTATAAAGAATAGCCGGATTTTTCCTGTTCAAATTTTTGAGGATTTAATTCAATGAGCTGGTGAGTGAGGCTAGTTTTTCATTGATTTTTGTCTAGCATATAAGTTAGTTTTAAGTTGGATTAAAATAAAAATCAATAAAAAATAATAGGAAATACATATTTCGAGAATTATCAAGAAAATGGTGCAATATTTATAAAGAATAGCCGGATTTTTCCTATTAAAATTTTTGAGGATTTAATTCCATGGGCTGCTGGTTAGATTTATTTAAATGGAATCCCGGAAGAAGGCTAGGCTAGGCTAGTTTTTCATTGATTTTTGTCTAGCATGTAAGTTAGTTTTAAGTTGGATTAAAATAAAAATCAATAAAAAATAATAGGAAATACATATTTCGAGAATTATCAAGAAAATGGTGCAATATTTATAAAGAATAGCCGGATTTTTCCTATTAATATTTTTGAGGATTTAATTCAATGCGCTGGTGAGATTTATTTAAATGGAATCCCGGAAGAAGGCTAGGCTAGGCTAGTTTTTCATTGATTTTTGTCTAGCATGTAAGTTAGTTTTAAGTTGGATTAAAATAAAAATCAATAAAAATTAATAGGAAATACATATTTCGAGAATTATCAAGAAAATGGTGCAATATTTATAAAGAATAGCCGGATTTTTCCTGTTCAAATTTTTGAGGATTTAATTCAATGCGCTGGTGAGATGTATTTAAATGGAATCCCGGAAGAAGGCTAGGCTAGGCTAGGCTAGCTTTTCATTGATTTTTGTCTAGCATGTAAGTTAGTTTTAAGTTGGATTAAAATAAAAATCAATAAAAAATAATAGGAAATACATATTTCGAGAATTATCAAGAAAATGGTGCAATATTTATAAAGAATAGCCGGATTTTTCCTATTAATATTTTTGAGGATTTAATTCAATGCGCTGGTGAGATTTATTTAAATGGAATCCCGGAAGAAGGCTAGGCTAGGCTAGGCTAGTTTTTCATTGATTTTTGTCTAGCATGTAAGTTAGTTTTAAGTTGGATTAAAATAAAAATCAATAAAAAGTAATAGGAAATACATATTTCGAGAATTATCAAGAAAATGGTGCAATATTTATAAAGAATAGCCGGATTTTTCCTGTTCGAATTTTTGAGGATTTAATTCAATGCGCTGGTGAGATTTATTTAAATGGAATCCCGGAAAAGGGCTAGGCTAGGCTAGGCTAGTTTTTCATTGATTTTTGTCTAGCATGTAAGTTAGTTTTAAGTTGGATTAAAATAAAAATCAATAAAAAATAAAAGGAAATACATATTTCGAGAATTATCAAGAAAATGGTGCAATATTTATAAAGAATAGCCGGATTTTTCCTGTTCAAATTTTTGAGGATTTAATTCAATGAGCTGGTGAGTGAGGCTAGTTTTTCATTGATTTTTGTCTAGCATATAAGTTAGTTTTAAGTTGGATTAAAATAAAAATCAATAAAAAATAATAGGAAATACATATTTCGAGAATTATCAAGAAAATGGTGCAATATTTATAAAGAATAGCCGGATTTTTCCTATTAAAATTTTTGAGGATTTAATTCCATGCGCTGCTGGTTAGATTTATTTAAATGGAATCCCGGAAGAAGGCTAGGCTAGGCTAGTTTTTCATTGATTTTTGTCTAGCATGTAAGTTAGTTTTAAGTTGGATTAAAATAAAAATCAATAAAAAATAATAGGAAATACATATTTCGAGAATTATCAAGAAAATGGGCAATATTTATAAAGAATAGCCGGATTTTTCCTATTAATATTTTTGAGGATTTAATTCAATGCGCTGGTGAGATTTATTTAAATGGAATCCCGGAAGAAGGCTAGGCTAGGCTAGTTTTTCATTGATTTTTGTCTAGCATGTAAGTTAGTTTTAAGTTGGATTAAAATAAAAATCAATAAAAATTAATAGGAAATACATATTTCGAGAATTATCAAGAAAATGGTGCAATATTTATAAAGAATAGCCGGATTTTTCCTGTTCAAATTTTTGAGGATTTAATTCAATGCGCTGGTGAGATGTATTTAAATGGAATCCCGGAAGAAGGCTAGGCTAGGCTAGGCTAGCTTTTCATTGATTTTTGTCTAGCATGTAAGTTAGTTTTAAGTTGGATTAAAATAAAAATCAATAAAAAATAATAGGAAATACATATTTCGAGAATTATCAAGAAAATGGTGCAATATTTATAAAGAATAGCCGGATTTTTCCTATTAATATTTTTGAGGATTTAATTCAATGCGCTGGTGAGATTTATTTAAATGGAATCCCGGAAGAAGGCTAGGCTAGGCTAGTTTTTCATTGATTTTTGTCTAGCATGTAAGTTAGTTTTAAGTTGGATTAAAATAAAAATCAATAAAAATTAATAGGAAATACATATTTCGAGAATTATCAAGAAAATGGTGCAATATTTATAAAGAATAGCCGTATTTTTCCTATTCATATTTTTGAGGATTAAATTCAATGCGCGTGAGATTTATTTAAATGGAATCCCCGAAGAAGATTAGGCTAGGCTAGGCTAGGCTAGTTTTTCATGAATTCTTGTCTAGCATGTAAGTTAGATTTAAGTTGGATTAAAATAAAAAAGAATTAAAAAATAATAGGAAATACATATTTCGAGAATTATCAATAAAATGGTGCAATATTTATAAAGAATAGCCGGATTTTTCCTGTTCAAATTTTTGAGGATTTAATTCAATGCGCTGGTGATATTTATTTAAATGGAATCCCGGAAGAAGGCTAGGCTAGGCTAGGCTAGGCTAGCTTTTCATTGATTTTTGTCTAGCATGTAAGTTAGTTTTAAGTTGGATTAAAATAAATATCAATAAAAAATAATAGGAAATACATATTTCGAGAATTATCAAGAAAATGGTGCAATATTTATAAAGAATAGCCGGATTTTTCCTATTCATATTTTTGAGGATTTAATTCAATGCGCGTGAGATTTATTTAAATGGAATCCCCGAAGAAGATTAGGCTAGGCTAGGCTAGGCTAGGCTAGTTTTTCATGAATTCTTGTCTAGCATGTAAGTTAGATTTAAGTTGGATTAAAATAAAAAAGAATTAAAAAATAATAGGAAATACATATTTCGAGAATTATCAATAAAATGGTGCAATATTTATAAAGAATAGCCGGATTTTTCCTGTTCAAATTTTTGAGGATTTAATTCAATGCGCTGGTGAGATTTATTTAAATGGAATCCCGGAAGAAGGCTAGGCTAGGCTAGGCTAGGGTAGTTTTTCATTGATTTTTGTCTAGCATGTAAGTTAGATTTAAGTTGGATTAAAATAAAAAAGAATTAAAAAATAATAGGAAATACATATTTCGAGAATTATCAAGAAAATGGTGCAGTATTTATAAAGAATAGCCGGATTTTTCCTGTTCAAATTTTTGAGGGTTTAATTCAATGAGCTGGTGAGTGAGGCTAGTTTTTCATTGATTTTTGTCTAGCATGTAAGTTAGTTTTAAGTTGGATTAAAATAAAAATCAATAAAAAATAATAGGAAATACATATTTCGAGAATTATCAAGAAAATGGTGCAATATTTATAAAGAATAGCCGGATTTATCCTGTTCAAATTTTTGAGGATTTAATTCAATGCGCTGGTGAGATTTATTTAAATGGAATCCCGGAAGAAGGCTAGGCTAGGCTAGGCTAGTTTTTCATTGATTTTTGTCTAGCATGTACGTTAGTTTTAAGTTGGATTAAAATAAAAATCAATAAAAAATAATAGGAAATACATATTTCGAGAATTATCAAGAAAATGGTGCAATATTTATAAAGAATAGCCGGATTTATAATGTTCAAATTTTTGAGGATTTAATTCAATGCGCTGGTGAGATTTATTTAAATGGAATCCCGGAAGAAGGCTAGGCTAGGCTAGGCTAGTTTTTCATTGATTTTTGTCTAGCATGTAAGTTAGTTTTAAGTTGGATTAAAATAAAAATCAATAAAAAATAATAGGAAATACATATTTCGAGAATTATCAAGAAAATGGTGCAATATTTATAAAGAATAGCCGGATTTTTCCTGTTCAAATTTTTGAGGATTTAATTCAATGAGCTGGTGAGTGAGGCTAGTTTTTCATTGATTTTTGTCTAGCATGTAAGTTAGTTTTAAGTTGGATTAAAATAAAAATCAATAAAAAATAATAGGAAATACATATTTCGAGAATTATCAAGAAAATGGTGCAATATTTATAAAGAATAGCCGGATTTATCCTTTTCAAATTTTTGAGGATTTAATTCAATGCGCTGGTGAGATTTATTTAAATGGAATCCCGGAAGAAGGCTAGGCTAGGCTAGGCTAGTTTTTCATTGATTTTTGTCTAGCATGTAAGTTAGTTTTAAGTTGCATTAAAATAAAAATCAATAAAAAATAATAGGAAATACATATTTCGAGAATTATCAAGAAAATGGTGCAATATTTATAAAGAATAGCCGGATTTTTCCTATTAATATTTTTGAGGATTTAATTCAATGCGCTGGTGAGATTTATTTAAATGGAATCCCGGAAGAAGGCTAGGCTAGGCTAGTTTTTCATTGATTTTTGTCTAGCATGTAAGTTAGTTTTAAGTTGGATTAAAATAAAAATCAATAAAAAATAATAGGAAATACATATTTCGAGAATTATCAAGAAAATGGTGCAATATTTATAAAGAATAGCCGGATTTTACCTGTTCAAATTTTTGAGGATTTAATTCAATGAGCTGGTGAGTGAGGCTAGTTTTTCATTGATTTTTGTCTAGCATGTAAGTTAGATTTAAGTTGGATTAAAATAAAAAAGAATTAAAAAATAATAGGAAATACATATTTCGAGAATTATCAAGAAAATGGTGCAATATTTATAAAGAATAGCCGGATTTTTCCTATTCATATTTTTGAGGATTTAATTCAATGCGCTGGTGAGATTTATTTAAATGGTATCCCCGAAGAAGATTAGGCTAGGCTAGGCTAGTTTTTCATGAATTCTTGTCTAGCATGTAAGTTAGTTTTAAGTTGGATTAAAATAAAAAAGAATTGAAAAATAATAGGAAATACATATTTCGAGAATTATCAAGAAAATGGTGCAATATTTATAAAGAATAGCCGGATTTTTCCTATTCATATTTTTGAGGATTTAATTCAATGCGCTGGTGAGATTTATTTAAATGGAATCCCCGAAGAAGACTAGGCTAGGCAAGGCTAGTTTTTCATTGATTTTTGTCTAGCATGTAAGTTAGTTTTAAGTTGGATTAAAATAAAAATCAATAAAAAATAATAGGAAATACATATTTCGAGAATTATCAAGAAAATGGTGCAATATTTATAAAGAATAGCCGGATTTTACCTGTTCAAATTTTTGAGGATTTAATTCAATGAGCTGGTGAGTGAGGCTAGTTTTTCATTGATTTTTGTCTAGCATGTAAGTTAGTTTTAAGTTGGATTAAAATAAAAATCAATAAAAAATAATAGGAAATACATATTTCGAGAATTATCAAGAAAATGGTGCAATATTTATAAAGAATAGCCGGATTTTTCCTATTCATATTTTTGAGGATTTAATTCAATGCGCTGGTGAGATTTATTTAAATGGTATCCCCGAAGAAGATTAGGCTAGGCTAGGCTAGTTTTTCATGAATTCTTGTCTAGCATGTAAGTTAGTTTTAAGTTGGATTAAAATAAAAAAGAATTAAAAATAATAGGAAATACATATTTCGAGAATTATCAAGAAAATGGTGCAATATTTATAAAGAATAGCCGGATTTTTCCTATTCATATTTTTGAGGATTTAATTCAATGCGCTGGTGAGATTTATTTAAATGGAATCCCCGAAGAAGACTAGGCTAGGCAAGGCTAGTTTTTCATTGATTTTTGTCTAGCATGTAAGTTAGTTTTAAGTTGGATTAAAATAAAAATCAATAAAAAATAATAGGAAATACATATTTCGAGAATTATCAAGAAAATGGTGCAATATTTATAAAGAATAGCCGGATTTTACCTGTTCAAATTTTTGAGGATTTAATTCAATGAGCTGGTGAGTGAGGCTAGTTTTTCATTGATTTTTGTCTAGCATGTAAGTTAGTTTTAAGTTGGATTAAAATAAAAATCAATAAAAAATAATAGGAAATACATATTTCGAGAATTATCAAGAAAATGGTGCAATATTTATAAAGAATAGCCGGATTTTTCCTATTCATATTTTTGAGGATTTAATTCAATGCGCTGGTGAGATTTATTTAAATGGTATCCCCGAAGAAGATTAGGCTAGGCTAGGCTAGTTTTTCATGAATTCTTGTCTAGCATGTAAGTTAGTTTTAAGTTGGATTAAAATAAAAAAGAATTAAAAATAATAGGAAATACATATTTCGAGAATTATCAAGAAAATGGTGCAATATTTATAAAGAATAGCCGGATTTTTCCTATTCATATTTTTGAGGATTTAATTCAATGCGCTGGTGAGATTTATTTAAATGGAATCCCCGAAGAAGACTAGGCTAGGCTAGGCTAGTTTTTCATTGATTTTTGTCTAGCATGTAAGTTAGTTTTAAGTTGGATTAAAATAAAAATCAATAAAAAATAATAGGAAATACATATTTCGAGAATTATCAAGAAAATGGTGCAATATTTATAAAGAATAGCCGGATTTTTCCTATTCATATTTTTGAGGATTTAATTCAATGCGCTGGTGAGATTTATTTAAATGGTATCCCCGAAGAAGATTAGGCTAGGCTAGGCTAGTTTTTCATGAATTCTTGTCTAGCATGTAAGTTAGTTTTAAGTTGGATTAAAATAAAAAAGAATTAAAAAATAATAGGAAATACATATTTCGAGAATTATCAGGAAAATGGTGCAATATTTATAAAGAATAGCCGGATTTTTCCTATTCATATTTTTGAGGATTTAATTCAATGCGCTGGTGAGATTTATTTAAATGGAATCCCCGAAGAAGACTAGGCTAGGCTAGGCTAGTTTTTCATTGATTTTTGTCTAGCATGTAAGTTAGTTTTAAGTTGGATTAAAATAAAAATCAATAAAAAATAATAGGAAATACATATTTCGAGAATTATCAAGAAAATGGTGCAATATTTATAAAGAATAGCCGGATTTTTCCTGTTCAAATTTTTGAGGATTTAATTCAATGCGCTGGTGAGATTTATTTAAATGGAATCCCGGAAAAGGGCTAGGCTAGGCTAGGCTAGTTTTTCATTGATTTTTGTCTAGCACGTAAGTTAAGTTGGATTAAAATAAAAATCAATAAAAAATAATAGGAAATACATATTTCGAAAATTATCAAGAAAATGGTGCAATATTTATAAAGAATAGCCGGATTTTTCCTGTTAAAACTTTTGAGGATTTAATTCAATGCGCTGGTGAGATTTATTTAAATGGAATCCCGGAAGAAGGCTAGGCTAGGCTAGTTTTTCATTGATTTTTGTCTAGCATGTAAGTTAGTTTTAAGTTGGATTAAAATAAAAATCAATAAAAAATAATTGGAAATACATATTTCGAGAATTATCAAGAAAATGGTGCAATATTTATAAAGAATAGCCGGATTTTTCCTGTTCAAATTTTTGAGGATTTAATTCAATGCGCTGGTGAGATTTATTTAAATGGAATCCCGGAAAAGGGCTAGGCTAGGCTAGGCTAGTTTTTCATTGATTTTTGTCTAGCATGTAAGTTAGTTTTAAGTTGGATTAAAATAAAAATCAATAAAAAATAATAGGAAATACATATTTCGAGAATTATCAAGAAAATGGTGCAATATTTATAAAGAATAGCCGGATTTTTCCTATTCATATTTTTGAGGATTTAATTCAATGCGCTGGTGAGATTTATTTAAATGGTATCCCCGAAGAAGATTAGGCTAGGCTAGGCTAGTTTTTCATGAATTCTTGTCTAGCATGTAAGTTAGTTTTAAGTTGGATTAAAATAAAAAAGAATTAAAAAATAATAGGAAATACATATTTCGAGAATTATCAGGAAAATGGTGCAATATTTATAAAGAATAGCCGGATTTTTCCTATTCATATTTTTGAGGATTTAATTCAATGCGCTGGTGAGATTTATTTAAATGGAATCCTCGAAGAAGACTAGGCTAGGCTAGGCTAGTTTTTCATTGATTTTTGTCTAGCATGTAAGTTAGTTTTAAGTTGGATTAAAATAAAAATCAATAAAAAATAATAGGAAATACATATTTCGAGAATTATCAAGAAAATGGTGCAATATTTATAAAGAATAGCCGGATTTTTCCTGTTCAAATTTTTGAGGATTTAATTCAATGCGCTGGTGAGATTTATTTAAATGGAATCCCGGAAAAGGGCTAGGCTAGGCTAGGCTAGTTTTTCATTGATTTTTGTCTAGCACGTAAGTTAAGTTGGATTAAAATAAAAATCAATAAAAAATAATAGGAAATACATATTTCGAAAATTATCAAGAAAATGGTGCAATATTTATAAAGAATAGCCGGATTTTTCCTGTTAAAACTTTTGAGGATTTAATTCAATGCGCTGGTGAGATTTATTTAAATGGAATCCCGGAAGAAGGCTAGGCTAGGCTAGTTTTTCATTGATTTTTGTCTAGCATGTAAGTTAGTTTTAAGTTGGATTAAAATAAAAATCAATAAAAAATAATAGGAAATACATATTTCGAGAATTATCAACAAAATGGTGCAATATTTATAAAGAATAGCCGGATTTTTCCTATTAATATTTTTGAGGATTTAATTCAATGCGCTGGTGAGATTTATTTAAATGGAATCCCCGAAGAAGACTAGGCTAGGCTAGGCTAGTTTTTCATTGATTTTTGTCTAGCATGTAAGTTAGTTTTAAGTTGGATTAAAATAAAAATCAATAAAAAATAATAGGAAATACATATATCGAGAATTATCAAGAAAATGGTGCAATATTTATAAAGAATAGCCGGATTTTTCCTGTTCAAATTTTTAAGGATTTAATTCAATGCGCTGGTGAGATTTATTTAAATGGAATCCCCGAAGAAGACTAGGCTAGGCTAGGCTAGTTTTTCATTGATTTTTGTCTAGCATGTAAGTTAGTTTTAAGTTGGATTAAAATAAAAATCAATAAAAAATAATAGGAAATACATATTTCGAGAATTATCAAGAAAATGGTGCAATATTTATAAAGAATAGCCGGATTTTTCCTATTCATATTTTTGAGGATTTAATTCAATGCGCTGGTGAGATTTATTTAAATGGTATCCCCGAAGAAGATTAGGCTAGGCTAGGCTAGTTTTTCATGAATTCTTGTCTAGCATGTAAGTTAGTTTTAAGTTGGATTAAAATAAAAAAGAATTAAAAAATAATAGGAAATACATATTTCGAGAATTATCAGGAAAATGGTGCAATATTTATAAAGAATAGCCGGATTTTTCCTATTCATATTTTTGAGGATTTAATTCAATGCGCTGGTGAGATTTATTTAAATGGAATCCCCGAAGAAGACTAGGCTAGGCTAGGCTAGTTTTTCATTGATTTTTGTCTAGCATGTAAGTTAGTTTTAAGTTGGATTAAAATAAAAATCAATAAAAAATAATAGGAAATACATATTTCGAGAATTATCAAGAAAATGGTGCAATATTTATAAAGAATAGCCGGATTTTTCCTGTTCAAATTTTTGAGGATTTAATTCAATGCGCTGGTGAGATTTATTTAAATGGAATCCCGGAAAAGGGCTAGGCTAGGCTAGGCTAGTTTTTCATTGATTTTTGTCTAGCACGTAAGTTAAGTTGGATTAAAATAAAAATCAATAAAAAATAATAGGAAATACATATTTCGAGAATTATCAAGAAAATGGTGCAATATTTATAAAGAATAGCCGGATTTTTCCTGTTAAAACTTTTGAGGATTTAATTCAATGCGCTGGTGAGATTTATTTAAATGGAATCCCGGAAGAAGGCTAGGCTAGGCTAGTTTTTCATTGATTTTTGTCTAGCATGTAAGTTAGTTTTAAGTTGGATTAAAATAAAAATCAATAAAAAATAATTGGAAATACATATTTCGAGAATTATCAAGAAAATGGTGCAATATTTATAAAGAATAGCCGGATTTATCCTGTTCAAATTTTTGAGGATTTAATTTAATGCGCTGGTGAGATTTATTTAAATGGAATCCCGGAAGAAGGCTAGGCTAGGCTAGTTTTTCATTGATTTTTGTCTAGCATGTAAGTTAGTTTTAAGTTGGATTAAAATAAAAATCAATAAAAAATAATAGGAAATACATATTTCGAGAATTATCAAGAAAATGGTGCAAAATTTATAAAGAATAGCCGGATTTTTCCTGTTCAAATTTTTGAGGATTTAATTCAATGCGCTGGTGAGATTTATTTAAATGGAATCCCCGAAGAAGACTAGGCTAGGCTAGGCTAGGCTAGTTTTTCATTGATTTTTGTCTAGCATGTAAGTTAGTTTTAAGTTGGATTAAAATAAAAATCAATAAAAAATAATAGGAAATAAATATTTCGAGAATTATCAAGAAAATGGTGCAATATTTATAAAGAATAGCCGGATTTTTCCTATTCATATTTTTGAGGATTTAATTCAATGCGCTGGTGAGATTTATTTAAATGGAATCCCCGAAGAAGACTAGGCTAGGCTAGGCTAGTTTTTCATTGATTTTTGTCTAGCATGTAAGTTAGTTTTAAGTTGGATTAAAATAAAAATCAATAAAAAATAATAGGAAATACATATTTCGAGAATTATCAAGAAAATGGTGCAATATTTATAAAGAATAGCCGGATTTTTCCTGTTCAAATTTTTGAGGATTTAATTCAATGCGCTGGTGAGATTTATTTAAATGGAATCCCGGAAAAGGGCTAGGCTAGGCTAGGCTAGTTTTTCATTGATTTTTGTCTAGCATGTAAGTAAAGTTGGATTAAAATAAAAATCAATAAAAAATAATAGGAAATACATATTTCGAGAATTATCAAGAAAATGGTGCAATATTTATAAAGAATAGCCGGATTTTTCCTGTTCAAATTTTTGAGGATTTAATTCAATGCGCTGGTGAGATTTATTTAAATGGAATCCCGGAAGAAGGCTAGGCTAGGCTAGTTTTTCATTGATTTTTGTCTAGCATGTAAGTTAGTTTTAAGTTGGATTAAAATAAAAATCAATAAAAAATAATAGGAAATACATATTTCGAGAATTATCAAGCAAATGGTGCAATATTTATAAAGAATAGCCGGATTTTTCCTGTTAAAATTTTTGAGGATTTAATTCAATGCGCTGGTGAGATTTATTTAAATGGAATCCCGGAAAAGGGCAAGGCTAGGCTAGGCTAGTTTTTCATTGATTTTTGTCTAGCACGTAAGTTAAGTTGGATTAAAATAAAAATCAATAAAAAATAATAGGAAATACATATTTCGAGAATTATCAAGAAAATGGTGCAATATTTATAAAGAATAGCCGGATTTTTCCTGTTAAAACTTTTGAGGATTTAATTCAATGCGCTGGTGAGATTTATTTAAATGGAATCCCGGAAGAAGGCTAGGCTAGGCTAGTTTTTCATTGATTTTTGTCTAGCATGTAAGTTAGTTTTAAGTTGGATTAAAATAAAAATCAATAAAAAATAATAGGAAATACATATTTCGAGAATTATCAAGAAAATGGTGCAAAATTTATAAAGAATAGCCGGATTTTTCCTGTTCAAATTTTTGAGGATTTAATTCAATGCGCTGGTGAGATTTATTTAAATGGAATCCCGGAAAAGGGCTAGGCTAGGCTAGGCTAGTTTTTCATTGATTTTTGTCTAGCATGTAAGTTAGTTTTAAGTTGGATTAAAATAAAAATCAATAAAAAATAATAGGAAATACATATTTCGAGAATTATCAACAAAATGGTGCAATATTTATAAAGAATAGCCGGATTTTTCCTATTAATATTTTTGAGGATTTAATTCAATGCGCTGGTGAGATTTATTTAAATGGAATCCCCGAAGAAGACTAGGCTAGGCTAGGCTAGGCTAGTTTTTCATGAATTCTTGTCTAGCATGTAAGTTAGTTTTAAGTTGGATTAAAATAAAAAAGAATTAAAAAATAATAGGAAATACATATTTCGAGAATTATCAAGAAAATGGTGCAATATTTATAAAGAATAGCCGGATTTTTCCTATTCATATTTTTGAGGATTTAATTCAATGCGCTGGTGAGATTTATTTAAATGGAATCCCCGAAGAAGACTAGGCTAGGCTAGGCTAGTTTTTCATTGATTTTTGTCTAGCATGTAAGTTAGTTTTAAGTTGGATTAAAATAAAAATCAATAAAAAATAATAGGAAATACATATTTCGAGAATTATCAACAAAATGGTGCAATATTTATAAAGAATAGCCGGATTTTTCCTATTAATATTTTTGAGGATTTAATTCAATGCGCTGGTGAGATTTATTTAAATGGAATCCCCGAAGAAGACTAGGCTAGGCTAGGCTAGGCTAGTTTTTCATGAATTCTTGTCTAGCATGTAAGTTAGTTTTAAGTTGGATTAAAATAAAAAAGAATTAAAAAATAATAGGAAATACATATTTCGAGAATTATCAAGAAAATGGTGCAATATTTATAAAGAATAGCCGGATTTTTCCTATTCATATTTTTGAGGATTTAATTCAATGCGCTGGTGAGATTTATTTAAATGGAATCCCCGAAGAAGACTAGGCTAGGCTAGGCTAGTTTTTCATTGATTTTTGTCTAGCATGTAAGTTAGTTTTAAGTTGGATTAAAATAAAAAATAATAGGAAATACATATTTCGAGAATTATCAAGAAAATGGTGCAATATTTATAAAGAATAGCCGGATTTTTCCTGTTCAAATTTTTGAGGATTTAATTCAATGCGCTGGTGAGATTTATTTAAATGGAATCCCGGAAAAGGGCTAGGCTAGGCTAGGCTAGTTTTTCATTGATTTTTGTCTAGCATGTAAGTAAAGTTGGATTAAAATAAAAATCAATAAAAAATAATAGGAAATACATATTTCGAGAATTATCAAGAAAATGGTGCAATATTTATAAAGAATAGCCGGGTTTTTTCCTGTTAAAACTTTTGAGGATTTAATTCAATGCGCTGGTGAGATTTATTTAAATGGAATCCCGGAAGAAGGCTAGGCTAGGCTAGTTTTTCATTGATTTTTGTCTAGCATGTAAGTTAGTTTTAAGTTGGATTAAAATAAAAATCAATAAAAAATAATAGGAAATACATATTTCGAGAATTATCAAGAAAATGGTGCAATATTTATAAAGAATAGCCGGATTGTTCCTATTAACATTTTTGAGGATTTAATTCCATGCGCTGGTGAGATTTATTTAAATGGAATCCCGGAAGAAGGCTAGGCTAGGCTTGGCTAGTTTTTCATTGATTTTTGTTTAGCATGTAAGTTAGTTTTAAGTTGGATTAAAATAAAAATCAATAAAAAATAATAGGAAATACATATTTCGAGAATTATCAAGAAAATGGTGCAATATTTATAAAGAATAGCCGGATTTTTCCTGTTCAAATTTTTGAGGATTTAATTCAATGCGCTGGTGAGATTTATTTAAATTGAATCCCGGAAAAGGGCTAGGCTAGGCTAGGCTAGTTTTTCATTGATTTTCGTCTAGCATGTAAGTTAGTTTTAAGTTGGATTAAAATAAAAATCAATAAAAAATAATAGGAAATACATATTTCGAGAATTATCAAGAAAATTGTGCAATATTTATAAAGAATAGCCGGATTTTTCCTGTTCAAATTTTTGAGGATTTAATTCAATGAGCTGGTGAGTGAGGCTAGTTTTTCATTGATTTTTGTCTAGCATGTAAGTTAGTTTTAAGTTGGATTAAAATAAAAATCAATAAAAAATAATAGGAAATACATATTTCGAGAATTATCAAGAAAATGGTGCAATATTTATAAAGAATAGCCGGATTTTTCCTGTTCAAATTTTTGAGGATTTAATTCAATGAGCTGGTGAGTGAGGCTAGTTTTTCATTGATTTTTGTCTAGCATGTAAGTTAGTTTTAAGTTGGATTAAAATAAAAATCAATAAAAAATAATAGGAAATACATATTTCGAGAATTATCAAGAAAATGGTGCAATATTTATAAAGAATAGCCGGATTTTTCCTATTAAAATTTTTGAGGATTTAATTCCATGCGCTGCTGGTTAGATTTATTTAAATGGAATCCCGGAAGAAGGCTAGGCTAGGCTAGTTTTTCATTGATTTTTGTCTAGCATGTAAGTTAGTTTTAAGTTGGATTAAAATAAAAATCACTAAAAAATAATAGGAAATACATATTTCGAGAATTATCAAGAAAATGGTGCAATATTTATAAAGAATAGCCGGATTTTTCCTATTCATATTTTTGAGGACTTAATTCAATGCGCTGGTGAGATTTATTTAAATGGAATCCCCGAAGAAGACTAGGCTAGGCTAGGCTTGTTTTTCTTGAATTTTTGTCTTGCATGAAAGTGAGTTTTTAGTTGGATTAAAATAAAAATCAATAAAAAAATAATAGGAAATACATATTTCGAGAATTATCAAGAAAATGGTGTAATATTTATAAAGAATAGCCGGATTGTTCCTATTAACATTTTTGAGGATTTAATTCCATGCGCTGGTGAGATTTATTTAAATGGAATCCCGGAAGAAGGCTAGGCTAGGCTTGGCTAGTTTTTCATTGATTTTTGTTTAGCATGTAAGTTAGTTTTAAGTTGGATTAAAATAAAAATCAATAAAAAATAATAGGAAATACATATTTCGAGAATTATCAAGAAAATGGTGCAATATTTATAAAGAATAGCCGGATTTTTCCTGTTAAAATTTTTGAGGATTTAATTCAATGCGCTGGTGAGATTTATTTAAATGGAATCCCGGAAGAAGGCTAGGCTAGGCTAGTTTTTCATTGATTTTTGTCTAGCATGTAAGTTAGTTTTAAGTTGGATTAAAATAAAAATCAATAAAAAATAATAGGAAATACATATTTCGAGAATTATCAGGAAAATGGTGCAATATTTATAAAGAATAGCCGGATTTTTCCTGTTCAAATTTTTGAGGATTTAATTCAATGCGCTGGTGAGATTTATTTAAATGGAATCCCGGAAGAAGGCTAGGCTAGGCTAGTTTTTCATTGATTTTTGTCTAGCATGTAAGTTAGTTTTAAGTTGGATTAAAATAAAAATCAATAAAAAATAATAGGAAATACATATTTCGAGAATTATCAAGAAAATGGTGCAATATTTATAAAGAATATCCGGATTTTTCCTATTAAAATTTTTGAGGATTTAATTCCATGCGCTGGTGAGATTTATTTAAATGGAATCCCCGAAGGCACAAAAGCAGAGCAAATTGCATTTATTACCTGTGAATATGTTAATTGGTACCATCAAGCGAATGATAGAAACTGTCCGTTGTTTCGTCGAAAAGTAAATGTGCTCAAGGAAATAACTCAATACTAGCAATTAAGTCAATTGAATTGCTGGTGTGCTAATATTCAGGGACTTATCAACAACTTTAATGAAATTGAGTTTTTGATATATAAAACTTTGATGTTCTTGCCGTCTCTGAAACTCATCTGACAGAGGACATCAAAAATAGTGAAATCAGTCTTCCACCCTACAGTAATCCGTTGCGTTGCGATAGTACAAGCAGTCATACAGGCGGTGTCGTATTTTATATTAAAAAGAGCCTACGGTACAGAATTATTCGTGAAATACATATGTCGAAAAGTTATCAATTAAAAGTGTAACGTTTGCCTAAGACACCGAACCACGATCGACTTTGCGAACAGACCTTAGCGACTTATCTGTCATTGTATATTTGTCCCTGGCTGTCATCGAACATTTGTCCATTTAACGCCATTTCTCAGTCGTCAACCAAGCTAGTCGGTCGTGGATAAAGTGCCAGCAAGTGAGTATGGATAAACATGAATTTGCCATATATATAAGTTATACTTGCTACAGAACATTTCCCACAACAAGATATCGTATTTAATCGATAGAAGCGCAGTCGAAGAACAAAGGAATGACCACATAAGACCGGACATAAGATAAGGATATCTGTGCATCTGCCACGAAGCAGACGTAAACATTTCTGTGCATCTGCCCACGCCGCCATCAAGCAGACGTAAACATTTCACGCAAAGATAAAGATAACTGCGCATCTTCCCACGCCGCCGCCACCAAAAGATAAGTGTGCATTGAATATCATGTCCACGCCACCAAACAACTTCGAGGCCAACATCGAAGTTAGAAGTTAAGAAACCATCAACCACAACGCTTGTGTTTTTCTCAATAAAGATTTGAATTTGATTTTTAAAAACGCATTTTTAATTTTCATATTTAAAACTTATATAAATGATATGCCGAAATGTATAAAATTTTGCAAAAGTGTGTTATACGCGGATGATACACTAATATACGCTGAAGAAGAAGACATGGAACAATGCGAAAACATTCTTATGACTGATATAAAACATTTAGTCTCGTGGCTAAACATGAATAAGCTAAAGTTAAATGAACAAAAAACAAAATTAATGACAATTAACCTAGATAGCGAAGCAAATATTGAAATAAATGGAAAAGCGATAGAAAATGTCAAAAGCATAAAATATTTAGGAATAATAATAGACAAAGAACTAAAAATGGATGAACACGTAAATTATATATGTAAAAAAATGGGCAAAAAGATCGGTTTCTTTAAAAGGATTCGAAAGAAAATGGACCATATGACAGCAATTAATGTTTACAACACCATTATAAAACCATACTTTGAATATTGTTCTACCATTTTATTTATATGTTGCAATCAAGGACAAATCGAAAGGCTGCAGAGACTCCAAAATAAGGTTATGAGGAGCATATTAAAATGCAACAGGTTTACACCGATAAGGCAAATGTTGGACGCGTTGAGGCTGGAGCTTAACACACTAATGACTGTTTTTAAAATAAAGTATGGCGAGGAACCCGCATATTTAACAAGGGAAGTCAGGCTTGTGAGTGAAGCCCAACCAAACAACCTTCGAAATGCGAGTGACTTCAGTTTGAGTTTTCAAACTACAACAGATGCTCAGAAGACGATACTTTATAAAGGGATAAAGCTGTTTAATATATTACCAAATGATATAAAAATTGAAAAAAAATTTAGAAATTTTAAAAGCAAATGTATCCAATTTGTAAAAAGAAATTTGTAAAATGTACTGCAAAAAGAAAACTAAAATTGAAAATTGTTAACATTATATGTAATTATAAAGTATTTTGAATACTAATAAATATATACTACTAAAAAAGTAGATGCAAAATCCACAAAATTTAATTTGCTCTGCACAAGTTTTTGAAGTTAGACGCCTTATATAATTTATTTAATATGTTAATTCGATTTAAGGGCTGTAAGAAACAAACTTTTTTTTTTTCATTTCGAACTGATTTTTATTTTTATTTTTAATTGTTTGTAAAAGATCTCTTCATACCATAGACTGAAATATGTGATCTCCAAATATTCCTATAACATTTCTAAGGTAATTGTTGAAACCGACACATACTAATCCTTCGACGTTGACCAAGAGACCCGCACAGATTGAGAGCGAAGCACGTGCACATCATATTCGTGCACATATATGAGTGTGCAGAGGTATAGAACTAGACAGAAGAAGAGCAGGCGGACATGTATTCGTGCACATGTATGGGGGCACGGAGGTTTAGCCACGTTGTTTAGCAACGGCGACGATCAGTTGACACCGGGTCTACAACGGAGATACTTGTACACTTAAAATACGGAAATAAATAGTTAAAGAATAAGTTTTGTTTTTTACTTTGTAGTGTTCTTTTGGAAGATAGATAAACATTTAGGTAAGCATAATACAGTCCACAATCGCCGAGATAAATGAGCCATCGAACAATATTTAATATGGAATTATTTTTTTGTCAATCCTTGTAACCAAATATGTAATAAATACGTTTTTCTTTCATTTTAAATATTTTGTTGTTTCTTAACGGTGAAATGTGGGTTTTTTATAAAAGTCGCCTCACAGGCGAATAGCTAAAAAATATGTTTACCATTCTAGGGTTAAAATAGTCACAAACAATAGTTTGAGTGTGTCAATCTTCAATTGACAACACAATTTTTTTTTAATTCACCTTGTCATATGTCAAGCTTTTCAATTTATAAAACACCTGAAAATATTCTTTGATTTTGTCCTTGTAAAACAGTTTGACACGACATTTTAAATTGTGAGATTTTTTTTTTTTATTATATAATTTTGTTTATAATAATTTTTTTCATTTTTAAACTTGTTGGTATAATAAACTTGTTGGTTGAGTGGTGTTTTTTTTAAAAAGAAAATTTCGACATATTATTTTTTTGTATGGGTTCTCTCAAGGCGTTTTCTCCGATCCACTAATTAGTTATGAATTTGGGAAGACTGGTTTTTGAAGACTTTTCAGGACATAACATGCAGTGATAGAATATTTTTCATAGGTGGATGTGACAACTTCGAGATCTCATCATGGGATGACATCGATGACGAGGAGGAAGATGACAGTGTTAGTTAGGGGCTTCCATTAATATTTGAGGAATTGGTAGCCAAGGTGTCGCAACTGTTCCCATAGGGAATATTGTGTGGCAACAGGGGTGGGTATACCTCAGAGAGCAGTTACATCTTAAGGATTTTTTATATCTTTCTAGGGACACACCACCTTCACGCAACTTCGTTGCTCCGTTCAGAGTATCTTAAGTCGTCAGGCATGTGCATAAGTCTACTCTGGGTGGCCCCCTTCGCGGGAACAAAGGAATTTAGCTCTCTTTCTGGGGACAGTCCACGCTCACGCAACTTCGATGCTCCGCTCAGCGTATGTTAAGTCGTCAGGTAGGCGGCTTAGTCAACAATTTTTTTTTAAATATTTTTATTGGTATGTTTTTTTTCAACATGGCAATGCTACGTACACCGCAGAAGAAAAAACAATAAGGAAATGTCAAACTACACACAATTTGTATGAAATTATAACTAAAAAAGTGCAATTTTATATGAGAAATAACTTTTAATTAATAAAAAAAAAGTGCAAAAAGCGAAAGGCAGCTAAAGTAAATTTATGCCAAAAATTGTCCCAGGAATTGGAACTGGCCTAGGTGGTTTTGGTTGGTGCTAGCTATTGACTTGGTCCCTAATTATGAAAGTGGCTGGCATAGCTGATTTTGAGAGAAACCGAATTTCCAATGATGATGTTGCTGGAGAGTGTGTTGACTCTTGCTCTTTTTTCGCGAGCTTGTCTGAGATTTCTTTTCGTTGAGTTTGAATACTTCTGGTATTCTTTTGAGGGGCAGCCCTGCCAATTTGCGGCGTGATGGTGGACACAATTAACGCATTGCGGTTTCCAGTTGGTCGTGTGGGTGACAGCACTCTCTCCAGGGGGTGAATTCCTGGATACTTTACGCATTGGTAATCCGTGCCACAATTTTCGGCAAGGTGGCCAAAGCCTTGACACCATCTGCATTGTAAAGCTTCCTTGTTACCCTTCGGTTTCTCCCACTTGACCATGGTATTAAAGAGGGACTGAATTCCATTTACCTCTCTTGCAGGTTTGCCTGGTACCAACCTCACAAGAAATATAATAGTCTATGTTGTTGACTTTGTGAGACTTTATGGTCTCAAATTCAGACATTCCTTCGATCAGTCCCTGGACCGTCGCTTCAATTTCTTCACGAAACTTTGCGTCTTGCCTTAAGGGTGAACGAGCAACCCTGGACTACATACAGTTTCGATTTAAACACGTATGCATTTGGGTGAACGAGAAACCCTGGACTTGACTCGCCCTAATAATCTCTATAAGTTCCCGGTGAACTTCTATTTTATCTACATACAGTTTCGATTTAAGCACGTATGCATTTGTTTTTGGGTCTTTACGACTCCCACAATCACTACTTTAAAACCAAATAAGTGTTTCTGACTTTTTAAACTTGCGACTAATTCGCGAACATTAAGTGTGGAACAGAATTATCGGTCGGCAAAACTTACCAGCGTTAATTTTAGGGTGATTATTTCCGCATTCGCTGATGTCTTCCTCGTTGCTGCGTTGATGTTGTTGCTTGGTTGGGATTGAGATGTTGTCTGCATTTAAGATTTGTTTTTTTTTTTAAACTGTTGTTTCCCCCAGAATTGCGAATTTGTTGGTTTGGGTGATTGCTTCGACCTATTGGTTTACCGTTCTTGGTGGTGCTTTACTTTTAGTCATGAGTCCAGTTGTTGGGATTCTCCATTGAGATCTCCATGTCGTTGTCCGCTATAACTAATGGGGATGATTGTCCTCTCGGTTTGGCTTTAAGAACATCATCTTTCTGGGCTGTAGGTTTGCCCATTGGGTGGGCAAACCGGGTGGTTGGAGCGTGGATTTAATTTCTACTTTTTTTTTTGTTTTATGTTAGCTGTCACTATCAGTACTTTGCAAACTTTGTGTTGCCATTAGTGCACAGAACACTACTTCACAATAAAACTTTTCGATTATTTCCCCTTGGGACACTTTTACTGTTTTATCGTCAAAATAATATTTTCCTTTCGGGGAGTCAACAGTTATTTGATTGCCGGGCAGCATGACGCTATCAAACTGACATACACCACACATAGGGATAGGGTGAGGTTGGAAATTGTAGAAATTTTATTGAAGAAAGTACTAAATCGCGTGATGCATGTGTAGTATGCATCGACTGTTATTAACTTAAACATTATAATATATATTGTAATAGAACTGTTGCTGTGGTGCAGGAAAATATATATTATCAATTGGAATCAATGGGTTTTCTTTTACTTCTTTCGGCTTTTTTTATAAATTTAATCATTTGCGAATTGGTGTCAAAACAAAGCTTATGAATTTTGGAACATGATTATCCAAAAATATTTAAATTTTCAATTATAGTTTTCGCAGAAAATCACTGATTTTTTCACTGATCAAAGATTTATTTTTGCGAAGTAATGATTGCCATTCCACCGAAATGAAACTTATAGCGTTTTCGATTGGGATACAAAAAGCACTCTTTTTATACTCTAGAGCACTTTTTTTACTCTAGAGTAATTTTTTCGTTTTCGATTGGGATACAAAAAGTACTCTTTTTTTACTCTAGAGTACTTTTGGAGAATCTGGATTCAAAGTCAGATTTACACCAACATGCACCAACACAAAAACATTTAACATCTGACGTATGTCAGTTTGAAGTTTGCATTTCGCAGTTAGATTTGTGTTTTGATTTTGTGATTTGAAATAAAATAAGTTTATTAAGAGAAAAATGGAATCAACATTGAACAAATTATTGGAATATTCTTCCTCATCATCATCGTCGTCTTCCTCATCATTATCATCATCAACATCATCTACATCAAGCGACAGTTTTTTCGATTCATCTTCCGCTGATGATTATTTTGAAGTGGAAAAATTTTCACCGTCACCTCCGATTTCATCTACAGGATCAACGGCATTTTCGTTTGAATCCGAAAATGATGACGAGCATCATCCAGTTGCCAACAAACCACCTAAACGGCAACAAAAAAAAAGTGTTCAAGTAACCATGTTTCAGCAATACATGAAACAAAGAGCCGAACATTTTGAACGACGCGAGGCAAAATATGAAGAAAAATTAAAAATGAAAAGAGAAAGGGACAAGAAAAGAGATGAAGAAAAAGCAATGCGCGAGAAAAAAAAGGAACTACGCTTAAGGGAAAAAGAGGAAGCAAAACAACAGCGTTATACTGAAAATCAACTTTTAATAAAGGAACTTTTAAAAAAATAAAGATATTAGAAAAAATATGGAAGTACAATACAGTTTTTTTATATTGTTGCTGCTATCATATTCCGCTTAATTTGTCCTCTATGAAGCAAGATTGTTTCCACAACGTTTTCTTCTTCTCCTAGAGTATTTCTATCTTCTCGAACATTTCCCACAACAAGATATCGTATTTAATCGATAGAAGCGCAGTCGAAGAACAAAGGAATGACCACATAAGACCGGACATAAGATAAGGATATCTGTGCATCTGCCACGAAGCAGACGTAAACATTTCTGTGCATCTGCCCACGCCGCCACCAAGCAGACGTAAACATTTCACGCAAAGATAAAGATAACTGCGCATCTTCCCACGCCGCCGCCACCAAAAGATAAGTGTGCATTGAATATCATGTCCACGCCACCAAACAACTTCGAGGCTAACATCGAAGTTAGAAGTTAAGAAACCATCAACCACAACGCTTGTGTTTTTCTCAATAAAGATTTGAATTTGATTTTTAAAAACGCATTTTTAATTTTCATATTTAAAACTTATATAAATGATATGCCGAAATGTATAAAATTTTGCAAAAGTGTGTTATACGCGGATGATACACTAATATACGCTGAAGAAGAAGACATGGAACAATGCGAAAACATTCTTATGACTGATATAAAACATTTAGTCTCGTGGCTAAACATGAATAAGCTAAAGTTAAATGAACAAAAAACAAAATTAATGACAATTAACCTAGATAGCGAAGCAAATATTGAAATAAATGGAAAAGCGATAGAAAATGTCAAAAGCATAAAATATTTAGGAATAATAATAGACAAAGAACTAAAAATGGATGAACACGTAAATTATATATGTAAAAAAATGGGCAAAAAGATCGGTTTCTTTAAAAGGATTCGAAAGAAAATGGACCATATGACAGCAATTAATGTTTACAACACCATTATAAAACCATACTTTGAATATTGTTCTACCATTTTATTTATATGTTGCAACCAAGGACAAATCGAAAGGCTGCAGAGACTCCAAAATAAGGTTATGAGGAGCATATTAAAATGCAACAGGTTTACACCGATAAGGCAAATGTTGGACGCGTTGAGGCTGGAGCTTAACACACTAATAACTGTTTTTAAAATAAAGTATGGCGAGGAACCCGCATATTTAACAAGGGAAGTCAGGCTTGTGAGTGAAGCCCAACCAAACAACCTTCGAAATGCGAGTGACTTCAGTTTGAGTTTTCAAACTACAACAGATGCTCAGAAGACGATACTTTATAAAGGGATAAAGCTGTTTAATATATTACCAAATGATATAAAAATTGAAAAAAAATTTAGAAATTTTAAAAGCAAATGTATCCAATTTGTAAAAAGAAATTTGTAAAATGTACTGCAAAAAGAAAACTAAAATTGAAAATTGTTAACATTATATGTAATTATAAAGTATTTTGAATACTAATAAATATATACTACTAAAAAAGTAGATGCAAAATCCACAAAATTTAATTTGCTCTGCACAAGTTTTTGAAGTTAGACGCCTTATATAATTTATTTAATATGTTAATTCGATTTAAGGGCTGTAAGAAACAAACTTTTTTTTTTTCATTTCGAACTGATTTTTATTTTTATTTTTAATTGTTTGTAAAAGATCTCTTCATACCATAGACTGAAATATGTGATCTCCAAATATTCCTATAACATTTCTAAGGTAATTGTTGAAACCGACACATACTAATCCTTCGACGTTGACCAAGAGACCCGCACAGATTGAGAGCGAAGCACGTGCACATCATATTCGTGCACATATATGAGTGTGCAGAGGTATAGAACTAGACAGAAGAAGAGCAGGCGGACATGTATTCGTGCACATGTATGGGGGCACGGAGGTTTAGCCACGTTGTTTAGCAACGGCGACGATCAGTTGACACCGGGTCTACAACGGAGATACTTGTACACTTAAAATACGGAAATAAATAGTTAAAGAATAAGTTTTGTTTTTTACTTTGTAGTGTTCTTTTGGAAGATAGATAAACATTTAGGTAAGCACAATACAGTCCACAATCGCCGAGATAAATGAGCCATCGAACAATATTTAATATGGAATTATTTTTTTGTCAATCCTTGTAACCAAATATGTAATAAATACGTTTTTCTTTCATTTTAAATATTTTGTTGTTTCTTAACGGTGAAATGTGGGTTTTTTATAAAAGTCGCCTCACAGGCGAATAGCTAAAAAATATGTTTACCATTCTAGGGTTAAAATAGTCACAAACAATAGTTTGAGTGTGTCAATCTTCAATTGACAACACAATTTTTTTTTAATTCACCTTGTCATATGTCAAGCTTTTAAATTTATAAAACACCTGAAAATATTCTTTGATTTTGTCCTTGTAAAACATTTTGACACGACATTTTAAATTGTGAGATTTTTTTTTTTTTATTATATAATTTTGTTTATAATAATTTTTTTCATTTTTAAACTTGTTGGTATAATAAACTTGTTGGTTGAGTGGTGTTTTTTTTAAAAAGAAAATTTCGACATATTATTTTTTTGTATGGGTTCTCTCAAGGCGTTTTCTCCGATCCACTAATTAGTTATGAATTTGGGAAGACTGGTTTTTGAAGACTTTTCAGGACATAACATGCAGTGATAGAATATTTTTCATAGGTGGATGTGACAACTTCGAGATCTCATCATGGGATGACATCGATGACGAGGAGGAAGATGACAGTGTTAGTTAGGGGCTTCCATTAATATTTGAGGAATTGGTAGCCAAGGTGTCGCAACTGTTCCCATAGGGAATATTGTGTGGCAACAGGGGTGGGTATACCTCAGAGAGCAGTTACATCTTAAGGATTTTTTATATCTTTCTAGGGACACACCACCTTCACGCAACTTCGTTGCTCCGTTCAGAGTATCTTAAGTCGTCAGGCATGTGCATAAGTCTACTCTGGGTGGCCCCCTTCGCGGGAACAAAGGAATTTAGCTCTCTTTCTGGGGACAGTCCACGCTCACGCAACTTCGATGCTCCGCTCAGCGTATGTTAAGTCGTCAGGTAGGCGGCTTAGTCAACAATTTTTTTTTAAATATTTTTATTGGTATGTTTTTTTCAACATGGCAATGCTACGTACACCGCAGAAGAAAAAACAATAAGGAAATGTCAAACTACACACAATTTGTATGAAATTATAACTAAAAAAGTGCAATTTTATATGAGAAATAACTTTTAATTAATAAAAAAAAAGTGCAAAAAGCGAAAGGCAGCTAAAGTAAATTTATGCCAAAAATTGTCCCAGGAATTGGAACTGGCCTAGGTGGTTTTGGTTGGTGCTAGCTATTGACTTGGTCCCTAATTATGAAAGTGGCTGGCATAGCTGATTTTGAGAGAAACCGAATTTCCAATGATGATGTTGCGGGAGAGTGTGTTGACTCTTGCTCTTTTTTCGCGAGCTTGTCTGAGATTTCTTTTCGTTGAGTTTGAATACTTCTGGTATTCTTTTGAGGGGCAGCCCTGCCAATTTGCGGCGTGATGGTGGACACAATTAACGCATTGCGGTTTCCAGTTGGTCGTGTGGGCGACAGCACTCTCTCCAGGGGGTGAATTCCTGGATACTTTACGCATTGGTAATCCGTGCCACAATTTTCGGCAAGGTGGCCAAAGCCTTGACACCATCTGCATTGTAAAGCTTCCTTGTTACCCTTCGGTTTCTCCCACTTGACCATGGTATTAAAGAGGGACTGAATTCCATTTACCTCTCTTGCAGGTTTGCCTGGTACCAACCTCACAAGAAATATAATAGTCTATGTTGTTGTCTTTGTGAGACTTTATGGTCTCAAATTCAGACATTCCTTCGATCAGTCCCTGGACCGTCGCTTCAATTTCTTCACGAAACTTTGCGTCTTGCCTTAAGGGTGAACGAGCAACCCTGGACTACATACAGTTTCGATTTAAACACGTATGCATTTGGGTGAACGAGAAACCCTGGACTTGACTCGCCCTAATAATCTCTATAAGTTCCCGGTGAACTTCTATTTTATCTACATACAGTTTCGATTTAAGCACGTATGCATTTGTTTTTGGGTCTTTACGACTCCCACAATCACTACTTTAAAACCAAAGAAGTGTTTCTGACTTTTTAAACTTGCGACTAATTCGCGAACATTAAGTGTGGAACAGAATTATCGGTCGGCAAAACTTACCAGCGTTAATTTTAGGGTGATTATTTCCGCATTCGCTGATGTCTTCCTCGTTGCTGCGTTGATGTTGTTGCTTGGTTGGGATTGAGATGTTGTCTGCATTTAAGATTTGTTTTTTTTTTTAAACTGTTGTTTCCCCCAGAATTGCGAATTTGTTGGTTTGGGTGATTGCTTCGACCTATTGGTTTACCGTTCTTGGTGGTGCTTTACTTTTAGTCATATGAGTCCAGTTGTTGGGATTCTCCATTGAGATCTCCATGTCGTTGTCCGCTATAACTAATGGGGATGATTGTCCTCTCGGTTTAGCTTTAAGAACATCATCTTTCTGGGCTGTAGGTTTGCCCATTGGGTGGGCAAACCGGGTGGTTGGAGCGTGGATTTAATTTCTACTTTTTTTTTGTTTTATGTTAGCTGTCACTATCAGTACTTTGCAAACTTTGTGTTGCCATTAGTGCACAGAACACTACTTCACAATAAAACTTTTCGATTATTTCCCCTTGGGACACTTTTACTGTTTTATCGTCAAAATAATATTTTCCTTTCGGGGAGTCAACAGTTATTTGATTGCCGGGCAGCATGACGCTATCAAACTGACATACACCACACATAGGGATAGGGTGAGGTTGGAAATTGTAGAAATTTTATTGAAGAAAGTACTAAATCGCGTGATGCATGTGTAGTATGCATCGACTGTTATTAACTTAAACATTATAATATATATTGTAATAGAACTGTTGCTGTGGTGCAGGAAAATATATATTATCAATTGGAATCAATGGGTTTTCTTTTACTTCTTTCGGCTTTTTTTATAAATTTAATCATTTGCGAATTGGTGTCAAAACAAAGCTTATGAATTTTGGAACATGATTATCCAAAAATATTTAAATTTTCAATTATAGTTTTCGCAGAAAATCACTGATTTTTTCACTGATCAAAGATTTATTTTTGCGAAGTAATGATTGCCATTCCACCGAAATGAAACTTATAGCGTTTTCGATTGGGATACAAAAAGCACTCTTTTTATACTCTAGAGCACTTTTTTTACTCTAGAGTAATTTTTTCGTTTTCGATTGGGATACAAAAAGTACTCTTTTTTTACTCTAGAGTACTTTTGGAGAATCTGGATTCAAAGTCAGATTTACACCAACATGCACCAACACAAAAACATTTAACATCTGACGTATGTCAGTTTGAAGTTTGCATTTCGCAGTTAGATTTGTGTTTTGATTTTGTGATTTGAAATAAAATAAGTTTATTAAGAGAAAAATGGAATCAACATTGAACAAATTATTGGAATATTCTTCCTCATCATCATCGTCGTCTTCCTCATCATTATCATCATCAACATCATCTACATCAACCGACAGTTTTTTCGATTCATCTTCCGCTGATGATTATTTTGAAGTGGAAAAATTGTCACCGTCACCTCCGATTTCATCTACAGGATCAACGGCATTTTCGTTTGAATCCGAAAATGATGACGAGCATCATCCAGTTGCCAACAAACCACCTAAACGGCAACAAAAAAAAAGTGTTCAAGTAACCATGTTTCAGCAATACATGAAACAAAGAGCCGAACATTTTGAACGACGCGAGGCAAAATATGAAGAAAAATTAAAAATGAAAAGAGAAAGGGACAAGAAAAGAGATGAAGAAAAAGCAATGCGCGAGAAAAAAAAGGAACTACGCTTAAGGGAAAAAGAGGAAGCAAAACAACAGCGTTATATTGAAAATCAACTTTTAATAAAAGAACTTTTAAAAAAATAAAGATATTAGAAAAAATATGGAAGTACAATACAGTTTTTTTATATTGTTGCTGCTATCATATTCCGCTTAATTTGTCCTCTATGAAGCAAGATTGTTTCCACAACGTTTTCTTCTTCTCCTAGAGTATTTCTATCTTCTCCTCGATCTTCCGTTGAATAAGCATTGTTGCTCTGATCCAGCCACAAATCGCCTTCTTCAATGCACAAGTTATGCATCACACAACAGCCAAGAACAAACTTTGACATTCTCGAAACTGTAAAAAAATCTAACCGGGTTAGTTGCCTAAATCTTTGCTTAAGCAAACCAAAACAATTTTCTATTTTGACTCTGGTTTGGCAATGTTTTTTGTTGAACTTTTTTTGCTGAGTGCTAAGGTGACCATAGTCCCGATATGGAGTAATTAAGTATTCCCTTAGAGGGTATGCAGCATCTCCCAGAAGGTGGTACTTGTTCTCGCAAATTCTTGAAATATCCTTCGATATATGCGACATTGAAAAAACACGAGAATCGTGTATTTTGCTTGTGGCTCCAACAAACACATCAAGGAACTTCTTGTCTGCATCGCATATGCCTTGAAGTGTTATTGAGAGCAGTCCGTGGCGGTTTATATATGTCGATCTTATTTTATTCGCTGGCTTCCGAATATATATGTAACTGCCATCAATGCACCCTAAAACGTTGTGGAATCCTGCAATCTGTAGGTATATTTTTTATTTGGGATTAATGTTATCGTAAAAGTGGATTTAACCTTTGCAAATTCTGCACAGTTTTGTTCTTTTTCAGCACTTGTTGATGGCATCTTAATGTGTTGAGTTGAAATGTCGAAAAGGAATTCCAAAAAATTCGTTTGGTATTTATATGCACTCGACAGTGAAAAATTAAACAGATTGGAAACTTCTCGATACGTGTTTTTGTTTCCGGCAAACCTTTAAATTAAAAAGATCACTACATTGCAATTAAAATTTCTAGAATTACAAACCACAAGAACGACAAACATTGGGCCTGAGCGCTCACAGCCTTTTTCCCACCGCAATTTCGTTTTTCCATAAAATGTTTCGAGTTTGCAAACTGCTCTGCTATTTTTGTTGCAGTTTGCCGGGAAACTCTAAAATGTCGACGAAACTATGAACAGAACTTATTAATATTTAATTTCTACAGTTACTTTAATATTACCCACTTCTTCGTCCGCATAGTTTGCGACAACATCATCAATGAATTTTGTCACCGAATGCCTTTCGTTTTTTCCAAACAATTTTTCCACTTCAAAATAATCATCAGCGGAAGATGAATCGAAAAAACTGTCGCTTGATGTAGATGATGTTGATGATGATAATGATGAGGAAGACGACGATGATGATGAGGAAGAATATTCCAATAATTTGTTCAATGTTGATTCCATTTTTCTTTTAATAAACTTATTTTATTTCAAATCACAAAATCAAAACACAAATCTAACTGCGAAATGCAAACTTCAAACTGACATACGTCAGATGTTAAATGTTTTTGTGTTGGTGCATGTTGGTGTAAATCTGACTTTGAATCCAGATTCTCCAAAAGTAATCTAGAGTAAAAAAAGAGTACTTTTTGTATCCCAATCGAAAACGAAAAAATTACTCTAGAGTAAAAAAAGTGCTCTAGAGTATAAAAAGAGTGCTTTTTGTATCCCAATCGAAAACGCTATCAGCAAATAGCGGTAGTGTAGCTGGCGGGGAGGAAGTATTGGCAGGCATTCGACATAAGGCATCCTGTTTATAGAAAACTTGACCCTGCGATAACCCCGTGTCAATGCAGATGGAATCATCCTTTGCAATGATATCCAATACATCCGCATCGTAAATTGTCTCTTCTCGGACAGCCCCACTTGTTTTGTTGTTATCAAGCGCTTTTTTTGTGCGCCTGATAACACATTTGTAGCGACTCTCCACCTGGATACCATCTAACACTGTGCCGAACTTCTTCCTTATCGCACTTGCCATATGGTCCCACATAATTTTTTTTGTCCGGAATTTTTTTAACGGACCCACAGAATCCAGCAGTTGGGAGTATAAATGGAGCATAAACCTGGTTTCTTCTTGGCTCCATTTAAACAAAGGTCGAGCGCCATTACCTAATAAATAGAACTAAATGAATTCAATGTTTGTCTTTTTATTTGTTGCTACTTACTGGAACATGGTTGGTTTGGATTTTCTTCCTCCTCGCATGCATTCTCTTCTGCCTCCATATGTGTCTCTAAATAAAATAGTTACAAATTATAAATTGCATTTTAGAGTGTATACAAATTACCGGATTTATCCGCATTCAGTTCATCCAAACCGTAGAACTCTTTCACATTTGAATATGCAACTTGCAATATTTCTCCATCTGTAATAAGACAATTTGTTTCTCGTTTTTTTCTAATTTATTTATGTATTTATTTACCTGTTGAGTTCTGGAGTAAAACTTGACCGTTTTCTACAAAAATGATTCCAGATTCATTGTTTATAATGGAGTAATTATTTAAATTGATCTCTTCCATTTTTATACCTACCTTTCTTCTAAAATTAAAATTAATTAAAAACCATCATTTGAAATTTTCTTTTACTAATTGCAGTTTTCACTGATAACAAAAAATAAATCTTGATCAGTGATATAAAATTGATTTTCTGCAAAAACTATAATTAGAAATTTTAATGTTTTTGGATAATCATGTTCTAAAATCCATAAGCTTTGTTTTGACACCAACTTGCCAATGGTTGAATTTTTAAAAGAGCCGCAATTAGTAAAAGAAAAAAGAAAATTTCAAATAATGGTTTACAATGACAGCTATAGCTGCGGCATAAAGATAAACAATAAGCTGTCAAATGGCACACTAACACATACACAAAACCAGAGTAAACTCTTTGATGTTCGATTGGGATGGGTAAAAACTGAAATCTGAGAGTAAATCTAAAAATCCCAATCGAAAACGCTATTAGTTTTCATGTTTTGTGTTGTGATGTGCTATCTGTTTTACGAATGTTGCCTTACTTGAATTGTTTAGGATTGAAACGAATATTATTGTTTGTCATACGAACGAACGCATTGAGATTGAGTCATACCCAAGCTCACCAAATGTCATTTTTAATTTGATAATTGTAGTAATGTAAATCATTAGCAATTGAAAATGACAAAAAAAAAATGCAATTATGCAACCTTCTGAATTGGTGGGAGACTTTAAGAACCTCCTGAAGATTGACGTTTATGTCGTCAAAGAATCACACCTAACAGTGAAACTAACCACCAATTTAGTTTTTATTTGTATTATCATATATATGTATATATATATATCTCGTGTCACTGTGTTTGTGGCCGAACTCCTACGAACTCCTCCTCCTCTGGCGGTTTCTTTAATAAAATGTTTTCTGTGTATTTGGCTATGAGAATATGTCGTAAAGTTTATTTGTTTTGAAAACCTCCCAGTGCCACGACCATTTTTCAGAACAACGTGGTTTTTGGCTAAGCCGTAAGAAATTTTGAAAAAAAAATTATCCACTGATTAACATTTTAACGCAATTGACACACGGCCTAAGTGGCATGTGTACTGGATGCGCCACTGAAATAAATGACTGGAATAATTGTATCTGTCAAAACCACTTCATGAACAATCAAGAAACTGCGGAAACATCCGAGGATATTACATCTCTTTCTAGATCAGTATTTGGAGTGTTATAAATAGAGGTGAAGCTACAACTAGTCATTTAGTCTAAATTGTGACCTCAACGTCATTTGAATAGTCTTGACTGAGTAAATCACCTAAGTGAATTTCGGATAGTGATAATAGTGCGCAAATTAAATCGTTGGTAATGAATTTCGAACAAATGTAATTGAATTGTTAAACGATAATAAAGTCATAACCGTTTTGTAAATAATAGAATTCTAGAAATAAGAGTGAGTTAAAAGAAATAATTGTTAAACATAAAAAAGAAAAGTATTTTATCATTCGAAACCCGGCTTAATTCCACAGTATCATACAAATCGGTCGATACAGTTTTCCGATGCTAACGAAATTGTAAACTGTCGATTAGAATTTTTGAACTCAATGGGCTTTCGCACGCGAGTATGCTTCAATCAGTTGAACGGGTGAGAAGGGAACACAGTTTCAGAGCCACTGGAAAGCAATTTGTTATCAACATTTTTTTGGTTGAAGAGTTATGAAATTAAAAAAAAACACGGCCGCTAGTTCTGTGTTTCAATAAAAAATAAATTGTTCAAGCTAAATAAATATGCAGCATTCAGTTTTAATTGTTTGTGGAGTATATTATTGGGGAAACAAAAAAGAAACAAAACTGACTGTACAGTACTGGCTTTGTGTGCGTATGAAACAAAAAGTTGGTTATACTAAACAACCTGCGACCGTTTAAACATGTCCCTGTGTGTTTGGAAAGTAACCATATTTACTATGGTTGAAGCATTCTCGTGTGAGTATGTCCACTGGACTTACCAGGCCCCATACCCTCTACGAAAGTTGAAAATTAGATCTCCGGTAATCTTACTTCGGAAGTGAAACCCGTTCATGCGCAATATCGAAACCACCATTTTGAGTGGCGACTTTCAAGGCAAAAATGTTCTCTTGCTACGCATTCCAATGATTGCCACAGTCGTGTGAATTGTCAAAAGCGTTTGCGGCTTAGATTTTCACACGGACAATTATATGTGACACACAGACTGACACAACTATATATTTTTTCTCCGAAATTAATTCAGTATTGATTTTCTTTATTTTATTTTTCTATTTTTATTACTTTTTCACTTTACATTTTCTTTTCAGAAAAGTCAGTTATGTGATTGAAATATATGAATTAAGAAAATGAAGGGTGTGTTTTTATTTTTATCGGCTGTCAAGTTCAGTCTGCACGTATATGCTCGATATAAACGTAGAATCTGTACTCAGTGGCGAATAAGTTTCATTCGCTGTCGTCTTATGTAGGTAAATGGCCCAGTACAGCCGCATCCGAAATCGGGTAGAGAAAATTCCCAGAACAGAACTACGACAAACAACAACAGCACACTTTAAGTTTTCAATTTATTATTTCACTCTCATTTGTAGTTACGTTCGATTTCTTTGAAATCGATAAACTATTGTTTTATTTTATCGATCACATTCGATCAGTTTTATCAATCGTTATTTGTTATATAGTAACCAAAATATTCACTAGAAACAATATATAGACAAAAAAACGTTTGCGAGTCAACGTGTACTTAACTTTCGGTTTTTTTACATATCTAGCCACATAGATCCAAATATTTCACCCACGCCTTCCTGAGCGTTTTTTCTTTTTTTTCAATAATAGCTCTGTTTTTCGAAATACACGTGGATGAAAATCCAAGCTCTGTTTTAATAAATAAAAATCTACATATCTAGATCGGCGTTTCCTAAATGCCATGGTGCGTTGGCTATGCTAAGTGTAGTACTTTGTTTGGAAGGTTTGTATCCTTTGTAATTTTGTTTTGCATGTGAATTTAAAAATTAGAGGGTTCATTTAATCTGGTCTGTCAATTTATGGTTGATATTGCTAATCCGTTCACGGAGGGCACGATTCGATCCCTGATCAAAAATATCGGCAATGGACGTTTAAGATGTGCAGGATATGTAGAGTGAATTACCACCAATACTCCGGCTCGCAGAGCAAGATCGTGCCTTAAATACCTGTCACCACTTTTCGCACGTCGTTATTTAAGGCCGTTACTCATTAACAAGGGTATATGCATGCAACATCGTAAGATAAAAGCATGCGAAAATTTTAAACTTAACGACCTCGTTTGTCATAAACCATTGGGCCTGTATCCTACTTTGTTTTCAGTTTTGTATCTTTCTGATTTACGCGTAAATATTCAACAAACAATTAAAACTGAATCGTAACGGTTTATTTTGCGTGTATAGTTTTTTGTTTGTTGAAATTCTCGTTTGTTTTTTTTTATTTAACTCGATTGACATTGACCAAGCCATAGTCCCTTTTTTAATATCTCAATTGTCAGAAACACATGTATTTGTTCGGATGAAAAATTGCTGTCAAGCGACTCCCAAACTGTGCTCCCTCCTAACCCTTCCAAACCAACACATGAGTTTCAACCAATTGAAGCATACTCGCGTGCGAAAGCCCATTGAATCTTATCTGATTTTACTTGATTTTACACCAACAGAAATATTTACTCGATTTAGTAATTTCTTCAATAAAATTTCTACAATTTCCAGCCCCACCCTATGTGTGGTGAATGTCGTATGCCCGGCAATCTAATGACAATTGACTTGTCAAAATATGATTGGTTTTTCTTTGCTTATTTCTTGTATTTGCCAAATAAAAGCGCCATTCGCTACAAGGAAACAAACAAACAATCTAAATGTATATTTCTTTGAAAATATGCAAAAGTCACGAAAGAGCAGTTGCTGAGAAATGCAGTTGCTAGGCACTAGGAGAGATGAACAAATAACTGGAATCATCACAAACATTGCAATTGAGACGATAATTTTCACCCAGTCGACTGGTTAAGTTTTTTTTTTGCCGTTGTATACCCAAAATACTTCTTCCTTGCATTGGGTTATACGACGAATATTTAATTAAATTTAATTTCAATACGAAATAATTCGCGGTACAAAAAACAAACAAACATATCTGAGAGGAAGAGCTGACAAGTGACAGATGACATTTATTCGCAAAATGATGAATACCTATCTTTTTAGTTCAGTGGATTATTCATCCGGCGAAAACGAGAAAGGTTTAGGGACAGGATTTATAAAGTAGGGACTACAACCTTGAACAAAACACTCAAACTAGTTGATTTAAAAACAGAGAATTTGCTGTTCGGTTTCGGCGAGACGGTTTCCTGTAACGTAAATTGATTTGAATGATTTAAATTAATTAACGTTACAATGCAAACGTTAATGTAAAGCCGCTACATATATATTATCGCTTTTTTCAGTAGGGATTTAAATGAAAATACATATATAGATAAAGTGAAAATATAAGAGAATTCCACCAACAAAGGAAGGTACCGGCATGCAGCGTTTCGACCAAACAAAGGGTGAATGAAGAAAAAATTAAAAGTAACTATATATATATATATACATATATATAAAGAATCAAAATTTCGCGGGGGACCATTAAAAGTAGTAGTGATAAAATTCGTGATAAAAGACGGCAAAGGAGGCCAAATTCAATATATATAGCTATTTAACGGGTGTAGATATATAAAAGGATTTGGGAAGAATAATTTAATTAGAATATATTCAAATTGTTGCAGTGGGAAAATTAATAAAATCTCAAATTTGTTGAAAATTTAAAAGCAACAACATGAATTTTAATTAAACGGTTTGAAGAGGATGAGGAGGAGGTTTGGAAAGGGAGGTGAAATGGAGGGATCAAGGAATTGAAGATGCCATATTAAGGGACATTCAAGGCGAGTATGGGATGGTTGGATGTTGTAGAACGAGAGTAGACTCTGATTGGCTTTAACTTGGCAATGCCCAGTGTTGTAAATCTGACTACACATCAGTGCTTATTTCTTACCTCCAAGTGGTAACCATCGGGTACTGGTCTCATCCAACCGAATTTGACTTGCTAAACGATAAGCGCGACTGTTGATAACACGACGAAAAACAGCAAAACTATAAACAGCCAGGTCAGAATGGCACGGAATGAATACCCGGCCTGCTCTCCTAGGCTGCATCGACATATTCGGACAACAGGTTGTCTAGGAATATCAAGGGTTAGTCAGGCCCCTTGAACAGAGCTTGTGGCGGATGAACCGAAAGGCAAACGGCAGCGCTCAATCCCGTAGCCTATACTGATGGCCCGGTGTCCTAGAGGTATCTAATAAATTGGAACTGGCCCTCCAAGTAGGGGGTTGTGCTTTGTGTTAACTACCCAACCATGGAAAAATCAAACGGTAACGAATAGCCTCGGAAAGGACTGATTTTATTGTTGACGACACGGCTAAACGAAAAAAGGACAGCGACGTTCGTATCTGCACCTGGAATGTGAGAATATTAAACAGGAGAGGTGCAAGCGAACAACTAGCGGAAGCCCTAAACTGCTACAAAGCAGACATTACTGCCATCCAGGAAATACGATGGGATGGGCCGGGCAAAAAGAGGATGAAAAACTGTGACATCTACTACGGACCGTGTTATTGTGAGTAGAAACAACGACTATTTGGATGCGGATTTGTTATAAGTGCCAGACTTAGGCAAGAGGTCTTATGTTTCCGAGACATTAGCGAACGCATTGTAACGATCCGCATCAAGGCCAAATTCGCCAACATTAGCCTTATATGCGCTCACGCCCCAACGCCCCAACCTATGATCGACTACCGAAGTGCGATGTTCAAACCGTACTGGGAGATTTTAACGCATAGATAGGAAGAGAAGACATCTTTAGCAGTATTGTCGGAAAACATAGCCTACACGTCTGGTAACGGACTTAGGCTAATTGACGTCGCTACCGAACGAAATGCAACTATAACCAGCACACGGTTACCTCACCTCGATATCCATAAGGGGACATGGCGGTCTCCAGATCAGCGAACGGTCAATCAAATTGGTCATATAGCGATAGACAAGAGGCACGCATCCAGTATTTTGGATGTGCGAACACTCCTAGGGGCTAACATCGCCTCGGACCACTACCTTGTTGCAGCCAAGGTTAGAATGCGGATATCCACCACGCCACAGCACTCCAGAAATACTGTAAGAAAATTTAATGTCGAAAGACTGCAGTCGCAAGAGACCGCCAAGACCTTCGCGCAACGCATAGCCCTAAACCTCTCGATTAACACCACACCACCGCATCGAATGTCGAAGAACTATGGCAACGATGCCTTCTATTCATCGATTTCAAAGGCGCATATGACAGCATTTGTAGAGACGAACTATACAGAGCCATGTCTAGTTTTGGTGTACCGCCCAAACTCGTCCGTTTGTGTAGGATGACGATGGAGTATTCTCGCTGCTCCATCAGGGTCGGAAACGACCTCACTGACGCATTCGATACGAAACAAGGATTTAGAAAAGGCGATGCGCTGTCATGTGACTTCTCAATCTGATTCTTGAGAGGATTGTGCAAAGCTCACGAGCCAACACCAGAGGCGCAATTTTCCAAAAATCTTCATAACTACTAGCATACGCCGACGATATTGACATCGTTGGTAGGAGCCAACGTGATGTCATAGCCACGTTTGCTAGTATAGAGAAGGAAGCGGCAAAAATGGGTTTAGCAGTAAATGAGGGCAAGACGAAGTATATGCTGTCAACACGAAAGGACACACAACATCGACGAATTGGACAGAACGTCACCATTGACAGATATAACTTTGAGGTAGTACGGGACCTTATCTATCTCGGTTCCGCTATTAACTGTGACAACAACACCTCGTCAGAAATTAAGCAATTACTCTTGCCAACCGATGTTTCTTCCGGCTAAGAAGGCAGTTCAGTAGTAAAGCCCTCACTCGAACTACTAAGGACATCTTATAGAAGACCCTGATCATACCAATCCTGCTCTACTGCGCTGTAGCATGGACCGTCTCAAAAGCGGATGAAGAAATCCTTGGTCGATTTGAGAGGAAACTTTTTCGACGGGCTATGGAAACGAAGATTCAACCAAGAACTATACGAGCTGTACAGCGACATGCCTCTGGTCAAAAAACTCCGCATTGAACGTTTAAAATGGCTAGGACATGTAGAACGAATGGACACCAATACTCCGGCTCGCAGAGTCTTCGATTCCCAGCCAGAAGTTGGACGCAGTAGAGGAAGACCTCGCATTAAGTGGCGCGCACAAGTAGAAACCGACCCCAACCAACTTGGAGTGCGCAACTGGAGGCAGTTAGCTAAGGACCGGGCTAATTGGAGAGGCATGTTGGTTGAGGCCCAGGTTCATTTCGAGCTGTAGCACCACTTAAGTAAGTAAGGCGAGTATGGAGACCAAGGTAGGGTGGGTACGACAATTTTCTCGCAGGCGAATAATCATCTTTTTGCCACAAGACTGGCATGATTTTTGTGACGAGTCCGAGTCAAGGGCCTACGCCCTCCGACGAGCAGAAAGCCGGAACCAGCATGCCAGTAACGACTCGTGAACCAGCACGCAACAAACGCATAATTTCATCCTCATTGGGAGATTTTACCAAAAGGATAATAACGGCGAGAGGTGCTCCACAGGGGGTTGTTCTTACTCCACTTCTTTGGCTACTGGTAGTCGACGAAGCATTGAGGAGATAAGAAACCACCGCAATAAGAACGGTGGCTTACGCTGACGATGAGGTTTCATTTATCGACTCTAATCGCGATCATGCAAACAAGAATAAACATACTCAACAGATGGCCAAACTTTGCAGCCTATGTGTAAATCCGAAGAAAACTGAACTAGTCCTCTTCACTAACCAGAGATCAGTCATTGTCAGTAGCTGCTCAATCACCCTCTCATACCCTCTGATAATCGATAGCAAGCCAAACTGGAATCATAACATAAACCAATGCGTAAAGAAAGCTAATATTGCACTATACAGCTGCAGTATGATCTGCGGTAAGAAATGGGGTCCCTCCTTCAAGGTCATGAAATGGTTATACACAGCTGTCGTCAGGTCAATTATCACCTACGATTGCTTAGTCTGGTTGAATTCCATCAAAAGGACGAAGCAAATAACTACACTGCCAAAGGTTCAAAGAACATCAGAACATATAATAGAAGCTATGCGAACCAGCCCCACAGCTGGTTTGGAAACAATTCTAAATCGACCTACAGCGGATTGCCACGGCAGCGAAAAGCGCAGCACGCCTCAATGGATCATCTGACTACACCATCCCATATCACGTCTTTGATACTTAATACTCAACCAGAATACCTAGGAGAGACGAATTGTCGTCAAACAATGTGTTATCCAATAACGAAATAGCAATCTATACCGATGGATCTAAAATGTAAATAGGAGTAGGCTCTGGGGTCTACTCCAAAAGAATCGGGTTAAACACATCGATTTGCAAACTCGTGCTGTGCTTTCCAAGCAGAGATCCTAGCGATACTCCAAGCTGCCAAATCGGCTAGAGTATTGGACATATCACAAGAGAGTATCTCCATTTACGTAGAAAGCCAAGCGGTCATAAAAGCTCTGGCATCCAATATAATAAAATCACGAGTAATTGGACCCGAGTTGCCACTCATAGCTTAAGGCTCCGTGTAACCAGAACAGCGTCCAAATTATCTGGGTGCAAGGACACAATGGAATTCCAGGAAACGAAAAAGCTGACGAGCTAGCCAGACTAGTATCGCCCAGCTGCATCTCCTATGCGACAATGGGGTTAGACCCCCTTGCTTTCAAAAAACAGAAAATAACCAGATTCACACAAAGTGAAACAAAATCTAGGTGGCAAAACATCAACACTTGCAAACACACGAAAGACCTTTGGCCTGAAATAAGCGGTTATAAATCTAACAAGCTTACAGCTCTGAACAGAGCTTCCGATTCTATAGCGGTGAGAGTCATAACAGTTTACAATATGCTGGGTAAACACTCCCATAGGATTAACGTGACTGACCCGCACCAACTTTGCAGGAAGTGCGGAGATCCATACGTTGATTGTATACCTAATGTGTCACTGCCCCGCCACTAGCAACAGCAAAATCCTCGGCAGCTTCTAGTACGAGGACTCGACGGATTTAGCCACAACACCTATTGCTTCTGCTGCAAATCGGGTTGGAGCAATTTCGTATTTGTAGCTAATGGAGCAGCACAAATCACCTAAGTATCACCAAAGATAATAAAGCCATGACGCATTCAGGACAAAAAAAAACAGAAACTTTTGCTCACAAGCTTCATGGTACGGGCGGGCGGTGTGCACGTGCAAACCTGAAAACGAGAACCAAACTTATGGCGGGCTGTGCCAGTACGACCGCCACCTGTATGGCTTTATAATCTTTGGTATCACTCTTCTTAATAACGCAGCTTTCTCTTCAGGTACAATAAGGGTATCGCTATGGGCCCACGCAGGCCTATTCGGGTTTGACGACTCACTTGGGCGTCAACAACCCATAAAACATAATCTAACTGCGCCATCTACAGTGGCAGAAGTCTCCTCAATATCGCCTACAAGATCATATCTGCCGTTCTATGTGAGCGCCTGAAACCGTTTATCAACAGCCTGAACGGCCCTTATCAGTTGGTTTTAGGACAGGAAAGTCCACAACCGATCAAATTTTCACACTTCGGCAGATCGTGGAAAAAACCCAAGAAGTCCAAATCGATAGTTTTGGTAACAGAGTCAGAATCGACATCACCCACACATGCGATACCAAAAAAGGAATTAGGCATGCGATGCGCTGACATGTGATTTCTTAAATCTGATTCTAGAGAGGATTGGGCAAGACTCCCTAGCTAACACAAGAGGCACAGTCTTCCAAAAATCGGTGCAACTACTAGCATACGCCGACGATATTTACATCATTGGTCGGACTCAACATGATGTCATAGTCACGTTTGCTAATATAGGAAAGGAAGCGGCAAAGATGAGTTTAAAAATAAATGAGGATAAGATTAAGTATATGCTGTCAACACGAAAGGACACCCAACATCGACGAATCGAACTGAAAGTCACCATCGACAGGTATAACTTTGAGGTAGTTCGGGACTTTGTCTACCTCGGCTTCGCTATCAACTATGACAACATCTCGTCAAAAATTCAACGAAGAAATACTCTGGCCAACCGATGTTTCTTCAGGCTAACGAGGCAATTTCGTAGTAAAGCCCTCACTAAGGAGATCTTATATAAGACCCTGATCATCCTAATCCTGCTCTACGGCGCGGAAGAGTGGACCATATCAAAAGCGGATGCAGAAATCCTTGGTCGTTTCGAGAGGAAAATTCTTAGTCCCATTTGCGTTGACGGACTATGGAAGCGAATATTCAACCAAGAAATATACGAGCTGTACAGCGAAACGTCCCTGATGATTGGACGTTTAAGATGGCTAGGACATGTAGAACGAATGGCCACCAATACTCCGGCGCGCAGAGTCATCGATTCCCAGCCAGACGTCGGACGCGCACAAGTATAACCCGACCTTAACCAACTTGGAGTGCGCAACTGGAGGCAGTTAGGGAAGGACCGGTCTAATTGGGGATGCATGTTGGTTGAGGTCCAGTTTCATTCCGGACTGTAAGTATCTGTAATGTAAGTAAGTATCCACTGGGTGTTGACATTAGTATAGGATGAGAATGAGACTCTGGCAATCTCCGCCCCACTAAGGCGTCAACGTGAGATCACGTTTTTTTGCACCATTCAAGGTTTCTTCTCGTTGGGCTGGCTCCGAATTTGGCTACGAAAAAAAATGGTCAGATTTGACGTTTTTCCCTCCAAATGTTTGTACATCTAGAATATTGAATCGGGGTCTCGCATATTTGAGCACATTGTTGATCTGCAGATCGCCAAATTGCTTGGTGCATTCGATTCCTCCTTGAAACAGTCTTCCCTCTCATGGGTAGTGGCGTGTGCATATGAAAGGCTGATGCTACAGCACGTTTCTCTAAGACAACAGATACATTAATCACACTCCATTGTACACTTAACATTCAGTATATGATATCAAACATTATATTCCATCATTGAACGAATTTCATTTGTTTTTGTAATCATCAACTAAACTCAAAAGGATACTAATTGAAATCGTTCTCAAGTTGTACATGTCTGGTCACATGCTTAGTCATTCAAAAAATACCTATGCCACCTAACAAACCCCATGCGTCTGCTTGTATGTTCTAGTGTGTGAGCTTTCAAACAAACGGCCACTCGTTTTTACTCTCAAATTTTCAACTGCAAGTTGAAAAAGATCTCATGAGGCGATTTTACAAAAACGGTAAGGAGTACTTATGACGACAAACCCTTTCATTTCACCTTTCCTGCTAGGTTTCTCTCCTACTGAATTGTATCTTCTCTTTCAGGCAATCGGTTTAATCTGCTGCTATGACATGTCAGTGAGCCTAGATGAACTTCAGGAGCCCTTTCGACTCTTAAATCAAATTGCTTCCAATCCTTTCATGAGTGGTAAAGCTGTACTTCTAGTTGGAACGAAATCGGATTTAGCCAGCGATACAGTACAATTGTATGACATCGAGAATGAATTCGCTCTGGAAGCGCTTGCCAAACGACACTTTTCCAGTCTAAAGTCCATTCACTTCAATCGCTCAGAGTACAGTAACCTTTGGGCTGGTATTGATTGGATGGCCGCATACCTTGAAGTCAATCACAGTCGTATAAAAGGAAGAATTAAATATGACACCGTAAGGGATATGGTACGAAGAAAAGCCAACAAGCACCCACCAAAACGATTTAGTGTAAGTATATGACTATAGGGGTGTAGAAATTAGTTGCACAATTCGATTATTTACAGTTTTCATATCGACGTCCGAAAACAGCACCTTCCAACCTCAGTCGAGAGATTCCACCTCCGACAGCCGTCTTGGTAAATCAATCAACAAATGTTTTCCGAATCGCAGATACTGAATTAAAACAGCAGACAGCACCACAAACAGATGAATTGCCATCGCCAATAACATAAAAATCAGTTCAAAATATTTTATTTAGTGTTTATTGAGCAAACGTTAGTTTTTACAAACAAATAAAAAAGTTTTATCATTCAGCTATGAGAACTACTAGGTAAAGGGCATGGAGATCTATAAAGGTATACCCTTCTGCCTCATACATTAAATAGGGAGCAAACGGCAATATGGTGAGTAGGAATTTGTTTATTTATTATTTAGATATGGACGGGAGATCCTATCAAGGAGCAATTTAACGACCACTTATATTTAATCCAAGGAGACTGACCTGAAAACGATGTGAAAGTCCTACATGGTGACTTTAATGCGTATATCAACATAGAAAACATTTTCGGTGGGTTAGTTGAAATTCACAGCCCGCGAACTATGAATCTGCAGTGTTATCAGGTCTCAACGGCTATGTGTTAAAAAAGTAACCTGGCAATCTCCAGGTTGGTTGGCCGAATTCGTACGATTGTAATTTTCCGGTTGGCGCCTGCATCTTTTTCTTTAATCGAGGCTCATTATTTCTTCTCTCCTTGATCAGATATTAATAAATGTGTATGCAGTCTGAAGGTTGCGTGTACCCTAACTCACAAATCCTCCTAGTTCTCAGCCTATATTCAGACCCTAGCCTATCAGTTTGGCGTCTGTAGCATCTTGCAACGTAACAGGCACTTTGGGCTGCACTGTTTCTCAGTCCCACATTTAGCAAGTGTGGAGTTACCTGTATGATCGACGCTAGAGCAAACTAAAATCGATTGAGGCCATAAAAATAAACCTACAGATGTACTCATACAATCTGAAAGGAAGTGAAGGAAAGAAACCAAATCATGCTACTTCACTGAATCGGTAAAATCGGCTTTTGTCTTTCTGTAGAGGTGTTCAAAAAGTCTCTTATCTAACTAAAGCCACAAAATTTGGAAGCAAGTCATTTTTTTATCGTCCGACATTGGCTGAAAGTGCAAAAAGGATGTGTGGAGAGGAATTAATCCTAAGAAAAGGCTCAGTAGATATCCTTCGGTTTGAAGCTAAGGATTTCTGAGCTATGTGAACGCTTTGCACTAGTCGGGACACTCAATTCCAACGGTCGTTTCAGCTTATTGCAAGAGGTTTCAGAAATTTCATCTACACAACATAATCCGATGCAAGGAAGGATGATTTTGGGAATAACAATGGCAAAAAACTTAACCAACGTCTAACTTGCAATGTTTGTGATTATTTCAGTTATTTATTCATCTCTCCCTAGTGCCGAAAAGGTATTTGTCAATGGAGTCCTTCTAATGAATGGCGCATTTATTTAGCAAATATAAAAAATAAGAAATATAAGAATAAGAGAAGAAAATAAATTTAATTTTATATTTTGACAAGTCAATAGTCTTCTAACATTTGATTGCCGGGCAGCTGACACTGTCAAACTGACATACACCACACATTGGGTTGGTTTGGATATTGTAGAAAATTTTATTGAAGAAAGTACTAAATGGGGGGATTCATGTGTAGTTTGAACAGGACTGGTATTATCATTAAAAACATAATAAATTTTATAATAAAAGTTATTGCTGTGGTGCAGCAACATAAATATTATCAATTGAAATCATTGAAAATTTTCTTTTACTTGTCCTTTTTTTTTAAGTTCAATCATTTGCGAATTGGTGTCAAAACAAAGCTTATGAATTTTGGAACATGATTATAAAAAAATATTGAAATGTTTAATTATAGTTATCGCAGAAGACCACTTCTATTTTTTCACTGATCAAAGATTTATTTTGGTGAAGCAATGATTGCCATTCCACCGAAATGAAACTTAACGTTCAAGTGATTCCTATAAGCTGGTACGGAGGTAAAATTTCAGTTGCACCATGTTTTGTGTTGTGATGTCCTATCTATTTCACGAATAGTGCCTTACTTGAATTGTTCAGAATTTTTACGAATATTATTTTTTGTGTCATACGCAAGCTCACGAAATGTAACTTTTAATTTGACGTGGTAATTGTAATAAAATAAATAAAAAAATGTAGAATTATAAACTTTAAGTAAATAACATTGGTAAGTGAAATTAACAAAATTAAAAAAAAAATGGGTGGAAGCGGTGTAGTGGTAATGTGATCGCCTGTTGAATGGAAGGTTGCGCGTTGAATCCCAGCCAAAATCCATTTGACGTTTGTTTAAAAGAAATAAAAAAAGGTCGGTTGTTATAGCTTAAAGTATGCACCATCTTGAATTTCTTAAAATTTAACGAACGCAAGAAAAAGTGACTCCCCGAAGTTAGTTCGGACACCACCCATGGAGTAAGTCTACACTTAAAACGCTCTTTCTGTGGTTACATATAAAGGGTATTCATAACCCCTTGAGTACGTGTAAAATAAAAAAATGGCAACTATGCAAACTTCTGAAATAGTGGGAGACTCTAAAATCCTCCTGAAGATTGACATATATGTCATCAACGAATCACACCGAGTAGTTAAACTAATCACCAATCTAGTTTTCATTTGTATTATCGCATATATATATATCTCGTGTCACGGTGTTTGTGACCGAACTGCTCTGAAACGGCTCTGGCGGTTTTTGATAAAATGTTTTGTGTGTGTAAGAAATTTTGGAGATGTGTTTAAGCAAGATTTTTAGATATTCTGAACATCTATATTCGTCAACCCAAAGTTTTTTTTTGCAACACAGCAGTCAATGCCAGACGAATTGGTGTTTTAAAAATCGGACGATACGGTTTTGTTGAAATAGAATGTTATTTATGTCATTTACATGTTTTACATTTACATTTACATCGAAAGAAATCGTCTTTTTTTTATCGTGGTATTTAATTTCAGCGCCTTAGTATACCGCGTTGTTTTTTGCCTATGATTTCCTGTTTCCGCGGACAGTCCTGGTAGCAAAAAATCCTTCATTTCTCAAATAAGCCAATAGGCTAAAGCTGGTAAAAAAGTTATCAAAATGTACCTTATGAGCATTTACATTTTCGGTAACTTTCAAGAGATCTATAGCAACTTGGCCCCCTAGACTAAATTTCCTTTTGGCATATTTGACTTTTTTTCCACCATATGGTATGAACTGATACAAATATCCATCACTTGACGTAAGGCACCATATCTTGAACCCAAAGCGTACCGGCTTTCCTTTTAGGAACATTTTCACCGAATGACGGCCAAAGTAAGGCACCACTTGTTCATCTATTAACAATTGATGGGAAAAGATACCATACTTCAAGAAATTGTTGTTCAAAAGATTAAACAGCGGACGCAGTTTCGCCAATTTGTCCTACAGATCCAATTGAGTGTTATCTGCCACATTGATGTTTTGCTTGATCTCAGAAAATCTGTTTCGAGACATTGCATTTATAACAATTGGAACCCCTTTATCTTTATCAGACGACCAGTAAAGTTTTACTTGTGGAAGTGTGTGATATCCGCTTAGAATTAATATTCCAAGAAAAATGTCTAGGTCACTTTTATCTAAGCAAAACTGATGGCGGTTCTTACCCCTTGAATATTTAATGGAGTTTGTAATAATACACTCCATAATATTTTCGTGGAACATTAGACGAAAGAAATCAAATACGGTCTTTCCAAGTAGATCTTCTACAATTTTCTTTATTCTAGCCTCTTCATTTGACGTAGCACTTGTCTCGTAGTCAATCGGCTTTATACACCATGAAACATCTTCAACTCTAGGTGATTTGCTTGATGAAGCTTTAGTAACCTCGTGGTGCATATTACCATCCATTTCTACCTCATTACCAGAGTTAAATATCTCAAAGGTTCCTACTACATCTGAAGGAAAATTTTCCGTCCCGACTATGACGTCATCATCAAAGTTTTCTTCATCCGTTAGATCATTAACTTTGGGTGGAATGTAACAAATATTTATTTCCTCATCCAGATCAAAGTCTTCTATAATTGCTTCAAGTTCTCTTAAAGTCAAAAGCCTTTTATGATCATTGCGATATTTCATGTTACTCTAAAACAATAACAAATATAAAATCTACATATGTGTATTAATATCATTTCCGTAATTATTATTATTATTGTACACACCATTTTGTAAAATGTTTCCAAACTTCAAGGCAATTTTCAGATGAACTTAATATATTTTTAATCTTTTTTTTACCACAAACACTGCACTTGCACTACTTAGCAAAAAAGTAACACAAATAATTTAAACCAATAACATTTGTTGACACAAAAACTTCAAACTAAAGTTTCGTTCGTCCCAATGTTGCGTTTTTGCAACTTTACTTTTCAAGGTCGATTAAAGATACAAACTAAAACTAAATGTTTATTCTTTTGATCAAACTACTGTTATTTGCAGTATATTTTATACAAAACATAATTCAAACTATAAAAAATTGGAAAACCACTAATTTATAGGGAATTTATAAACTATGTATGTTTTTTGTCGGAAATTTGACAATTTTATTAAAGATGTTACGAGAAGTCCAAGAGCTGATACGGAAAATTAAAAATAATTTCCTTCAAGTTTAGATATTCCTAAAAGCAATATCAGACAAATCAAATCAGAAATTTAAACTTTTATGGTCGAAAAAAAAAATGTTTTGCTCAATGTTGCGTTAACGCGACCATGGGGATAAATGGGTTAAAGTTGTTGTCATTTTATATTTCATGCCTATTATTCAAAATGCTTGTTGGCACTAAATTTTTAGAGGTTGTAAAATATAACTTTTTGGTATGAAAATCATCTATTAAGAATAAGTAGTTTAGAACTTAGAAGTGAAGTGGGATAGTATTACCTTACCCGTTCGGTCAGGAAGTCAAATCAATACAAATTTAAATACTTTTCTCCAGCACTTCTAATTTACTTATCCTATATGGATAGTATATTATAACAGCTAGTTTTAGTAAACAGCCGCTTAAAGTTGGTGTAAATAGATTTCGGTTTGAGCTAGATAGCGGACACTCTTATATCTGTGAATGTGATCTGCCAAATAATTGTTTAAACCAATATCTATTGACAATAACTTAAGCGATTGTATAAATGTATAACAATTTCTAACAAGGGGGTTGGAAGTCCTGTGGACTATTTGTGAAGATAGCTTAGTTTGGGTTTGTGCCTAAATTTTTTTTAATAATTTATATGCATATTATACTACGTTCCTATTTACTTAAAAAATAATTTTTGTTTTACAATATCAAGTTCCTATTTTTTATTTTCTTTAATAAAATAATAAATAAAATTACGAAGTATTATAATTTATATTAGAAGGTATAGTGTGCAACAAAGGAATGAAAACCTGCATTTGGTGGTAAGCCATTCGAACCATTTTGCATTTTATTTTGGTCATTTTGATTATTTTTGTTTATCCTTTTTTTGAGTGGTCAAAGTGATCTACACTGTAAATATTTAAGCTCTTCGATTCGAGCGGAATTATAAAAAAGTCAATACAACATAATTTTACCTTACGCTCGACACTACACATGCATCACCCGTTTTAGTACTTTCTTCAATAAAATTTCTACAATTTCCAACCCCAACCTATGTGTGGTGTATGTCAGTTTGACAGTGTCAAGCTGCCCGGCAATCTAATAATTATTGACTTGTCAAAATATCATATTGGTTTTGTTTTGCTTATTTCTTGTATTTGCTAAACAAATGCGCCATTCACTAGAAGGAAACAAACAAACAATCTAAATGTATGTTTCTTTGAAAATATGCAAAAGTCACGGAGGAACAGTTGCTGAGATATGCAAGAAATGCAGTTGCTAGGCACTAGGAGAGATGAACAAATAATTAGAATCATCACTAATATTGCAAATTAGACGATAATTTTCACTCAGTCGACTGTGGTTAAGTTTTTTTTGTCATTGTTACCCAAAATCCTCCTTCCTTGCCTTCCTTGAAACCTCTTGCAACTAGCTGAAACGTCCGTTGGAATTGAGTGTCCCGACCAGTGCAAAGCGTTCACACTTGCACAGAAATCCTTGGCTTCAAACCTGCAAATTTCGACCGATTAAAAAAAAAAACGGCTTGCATCCGAATTTTGTGGCTTAAGTTAGATAAGGGACTTTCGAAACACCTATAGAAAGACAAGCCGATTATTACCCATGAAGCTGTCTCCAGATAAATAGGTAGAAAGTCCGATGCTCTTCTGGCGCTAGCATCAATTGGATTTCAGAACATGCTATGGAAAGTGGGAAGACTGCATATCATTTGGTTCCTTTACTTTATTTCCTTTCAGATTTTATGAGTACATAAGTAGGTTTATTTTGATGGTGTCAATCGATTTTAGTTTGCTCTAGCGTCGATCATACATGTAACTCCACACTTACCTACTAAAATTGGGACTGAGAAACAGTACAGTCCAAAGTGTATGTTACGTTGCAAGATGCTACAGACGCCAAACTGATAGGCTAGGGTCAAAATATAGGCTGAGAACTAGGAGTATTTGTGAGTTAGGGCACACGCCACCTTCAGACTGCATACACATTTAGTAATATCTGATCAAGGAGAGAAGAAATAATGAGCCTCGATTAAAGAAAAAGGTGCAGGCGCCAACCGGAAAATCACAATCATACGAATTTGGCAAACCAACCTGGAGATTGCCAGGTTACTTTTTTAACACAATGCCGTTGAAACCTGATAACACTGCAGATTCATAGTTCGCCGGCTGTGATTTAAAACTAACCCGCCGAAAATGTTTTCTTAGTTGATTTTCACATTTCCCCATGTAGGACTTTCACATCGTTTTCAGGACAGTCTCCTTGGATTAAATATAAGTGGTCGTTAAATTGCTCCTTGATAGGATCTCCCGTCCATATCTAAATAATAAATAAACAAATTCCTACTCACCATATTGCCCTTTGCTCCCTATTTAATGTATGAGGCAGAAGGGTATACCTTTATAGATCTCCATGCCCTTTACCTAGTAGTTCTCATAGCTGAATGATAAAACTTTTTTATTTGTTTGTAAAAACTAACGTTTGCTCAATAAACACTAAATAAAATATTTTGAACTGATTTTTATGTTATTGGCGATGGCAATTCATCTGTTTGTGGTGCTGTCTGCTGTTTTAATTCAGTATCTGCGATTCGGAAAACATTTGTTGATTGATTTACCAAGACGGCTGTCGGAGGTGGAATCTCTCGACTGAGGTTGGAAGGTGCTGTTTTCGGACGTCGATATGAAAACTGTAAATAATCGAATTGTGCAACTAATTTCTACACCCCTATAGTCATATACTTACACTAAATCGTTTTGGTGGGTGCTTGTTGGCTTTTCTTCGTACCATATCCCTTACGGTGTCATATTTAATTCTTCCTTTTATACGACTGTGATTGACTTCAAGGTATGCGGCCATCCAATCAATACCAGCCCAAAGGTTACTGTACTCTGAGCGATTGAAGTGAATGGACTTTAGACTGGAAAAGTGTCGTTTGGCAAGCGCCTCCAGAGCGAATTCATTCTCGATGTCATACAATTGTAGTGTATCGCTGGCTAAATCCGATTTCGTGCCAACTAGAAGTACAGCTTTACCACTCATGAAGGGATTGGAAGCAATTTGATTTAAGAGTCGAAAGGACTCCTGAAGTTCGTCTAGGCTCGCTGACATGTCATAGCAGTAGATTAAACCCATTGCCTGAAAGAGAAGATAGAATTCAGTAGGAGAGAAACCTTGTACCCAATAGCATCAAAACCTAGCAGGAAGGTTGAAATGAAAGGGTTTGTCGTCATAAGTACTCCTTACCGTTTTTGTAAAATCGCCTCATGATATCTTTTTCAACTTGCAGTTGAAAATTTTATAGCAAAAAAACGAGTGGACGTTTGTTTTAAAGCTCAGTAACTAGACATACAAGCAGACGCACGGGGTTTGTTAGGTGGCATAGGTATTTTTTGAATGACCAAGCAAATGACCAGACATTTACAACTTGAGAACGAATTCAATTAGTATCCCTTTGAGTTTAGTTGATGATTACAAAAACAAATGCAATTCGTTCAGTGAAGGATTATAATGTTTGATGTAATATACTGAATGTTAAGTGTATAATGAAGTGTGATTAATGTATCTGTTATCTTAGAGAAACGTGTTGTAGAATCAGCCTTTTATATGCACACGCCACTACCGATGAGAGGGAAGACCGTTTCAAGGAGGAATCGAATGCGCATTTTTTGTCGTAGACAAATTTGGAGGCCGTCCAACGAGAAGAAACATGAATGGTGCAAAAAAAAGTGACCTCACGTTGGCGTAGTGAGCCGCAGATTGCCATATTCTCATCCTCATCCTTTACTAATGTCAACACCCAGTAGATACTGACTTAAGTGGCGCTACAGACCGGAATGCAACTGGGCCTCAACCAACATGCCTTCGCTAACTGCCTACAGTTTCGCAATCCAAGTTGGTTGAGGTCGGTTTCTTCTATAGCGCGCCACTTAAGACGAGGTCTTCCTCTACTGCGTCCGACGTCTGGCTGGGAATCGAAGACTCTGCGAGCCGAAGTAATGGTGTCCATTCGTTCTACATGTCCTAGCCATCTTAAACGTTCAATCATCAGAGGCATGTCGCTGTGCAGCTCGTATATTTCTTGGTTGAATCTTCGTTTCCATAGCCTAAGATTTTTCGAAGAAATTTCCTCTCGAAACGACCAAGGATTTCTGCATCCGCTTTTGATACAGTCCATGCTACAGCGACGTAAGCAGGACTGGGATCATCAGGGTATGATATAGGGTCTCCTTAGCAATTCGAGTGAGGGGTTTACTACGAAATTGCTTTGTTAGCCTGAAGAAACAGCGGTTGGCAGGAGTCATTCTTCGTTTAGTTTCTGACGGGATGTTATTGTCAGAGCTGATAGAGGAGCCGAGGTAGACAAAGTCCCGTGCTACCTCAAAATTATACTTTTTGATGGTGACGTTCTGGTTAATTCGTCGATGTTGGGTGTGCTTTCGTGTTGACTGCATATACTTAGTCTCACCCTCATTTACTGTTAAACCCATTTTTGCCTCTTCCTTCTCTATACTAGTAAACGTGACTAGGTAATCACGTTGGGTCTGAATAATGATGTCAATATCGTCGGCGTATGGTAGTAGTTGCACTGATTTTTGGAAGATTGTGCCTCTGGTGTTGGCTGGGGAGTCTTGCACAATCCTCTTTGGAATCAGATTGAAGAAGTCACATGGCAGCGCATCGCCTTGCCTAAATCGTGTTTTTGGTATCGAATGTGGCGGTGAGGTAGTTTCTGACTCTGATGCTGCGCGAGAATTCTCCACCGTCATCCTACAAAAACTAGACATGGCTCTGTATAGTTTGTTTCTACAAATGTTGTCGGGTGCGGCTTTGAAATCTAAGAAAAGGTGTTGCGTATCGATATGGACTTCTTGTAATTTTTCCAGGATCCAACGAAGTGTGAAAATTTGATCAGTTGTTGAATTTCCTGTTCTAAAACCACACTGATAAGGGCCAAGCAGGCTGTTGGTAAACGGTTTTAGGCGCTCACATATTACGGCAGATATGATCTTGTAGGCGTTGTTGAAGAGACTTATCCCTCTGTAGTTGGTGCAGTCCAGAGGGTCTCCTTTTTTGTGGGTTGGGTCAAACGATGATGAGGTTCTTTTCTTCAGGCATACTTTCATCCGAACAGATTTTGCTTATGAGTTGGTGGATGTTACTTAAAGTCATCTTCGCCGGCCTTATAATTCTTAGCTGGAAGTCTGTGATTTCCGGCAGCCTTATTAAGCTTGAGTTTAGATATTGCTATCCTCACTTCATTCAGGTCGGGTGGTTGGCAGTTTTCGCTGTTGTTGCCATTATGGAATGGTTCGTTCTGCCTGACAGCGGGATGTTTTTCTTCATCGTTTAAGAGTCTGCATATCCTCAACATCCACTGTGTCTCAACTACGATATTTCCTTGTTCATCTCGACAGGATTCTGATCGAGGCTTGTATCCTTGTCTTCGACGTTTTACACTTTGGTAAAACTTGCGAACATCGTTCCTGGAGTGGCACCTCTCTATATCCTCGATCGCGCACTTTTCTTGCTCTTTTTCTACATTCCGAAAAGCTGGTGTTCTTCCCTTCTCCTCTGCCTCAATGACAGCTCTTCTCTTCACCTGCAGCTTAGTAATATTATCCGTAATCTGGGCTGCGAGCATTTGTGGGCGTTCCTCATCAAACCATGGGTTTTTTTTGCTGGTAGGCGCGACCTAGCACATCAGTTGCGGCTGATCCAATGGCTTGTTGGCATCACTGCCATTGTTCTACGAATTTCGATGCTGGTATGGGGAATACCAGCACTCATTTGGTAAGTAGCAGACTTCAAACAGTCTAAAACCACTGGAACTAAACATTTCGAAATCGATGCCAAAAGCAAGCATTTTCTACAAGAGGGTTTGATGCCAAACCCTGTCAGATGCCTTTGAAATATCAAGTGCAATGATGATGTTTTCGCCACCAAGGTTGATTGATTGGTTTAACTTTTCGGTGAGATTGACATCAAATCACCAGTAGACCTGTTGCTACGAAAACCCTATTGTCGGTCATTGAGGAGTTTTCGTGAGTGAAAATATTTCATAAGCTGACGGTTTGTCAGCGTTTCCATGACCTTAGACGGATAGGAGGTAAGTGCGATTGGTCGGTAGTTGGAGAGGGAAGAAGATTCGCCTTTCTTGGAGACGGGCTGGGCAAATGCAGCTTTCCATCGATTCGGGAAAGTCCTGATGAATAGGATAGATAGAAAAGCTTACGCAATTGTTACGCATTCTTCAGAATTATGGTGGAGATACCATCTGGACCAGCAGATTTGTGTCAAAATCGATTAATACTCCTGCGAATGTATGAGTACGTAAGTGGATTGGTCCCATAGAATTTTCTACATTCTCTAGTACAGGGGGAGACTAGGCAGAATCTGGCAGCGTAGAATTGGCTGTAAAGTGAGCAGCGAGCAGATTGGCTTCGTCCAGAGACGTGTCATTGTAAATGAGCGTTGGGATGGAAGATGAGGTCGAATTCTTAATGTTTTTTTCATAAACGGCAAAAAGGTTTTACTACCATTGGGACATTGTAGAATTTCTTGCCTCAACTCTTGGTCTTGCAAGAATTTGACACGCTTAATGTGGGCGTTGCAGTAATAAACTAAACTCTTTCAACCTAGCAGTCTCTTTACAGCTCGAGTTATAACACCTGTTTACCTTCCGTTTGGTACTCCTTAGCCGGTGAGGGATAAAGGATTTCATAACCAGGGTGATGGTGTTAGTTATCACATCAGCCGTAGCATCCACGTCACTATCGAGGAAGCATACTTACCAGTTAAAATTCTAAAGAGCTTTAAAGCTTTCCATTTGGCTTGCTCGTAATGCCGTATAGTTCTTCTAGGATTTTTTTCTCTAATTTTTTTTCGGCGTTTATGCATTTGATGGATTGGTGTCACGACCGACGGCGTGAGCATGGACAACATGACTACTGGCTTCTTTGTCCTTGTCCAAAGATTAAGCAGTCATACAGATGACGCGCTGCATAGTAGAAAAATTGTTCTATGGCGGGTCGTACTAGCACAGCCCGCCATATGTATGGATCTCGTTTATCATGTGTGCACGTGCACATCTCCCGCCCGTACCATGAAGCTGCTGAGCAAAAGTTTCTGTTATTTTTCTCAATGCGTCATCTATATGGCTGTATAATCCTGGCTTTGCCATAGAAACAAGAAGCGGTAGAAGATGGTAGTGTTCAGTGCACGTTTTGGGTTCAGAAATTGAAGAGGGCTGAAGATCTTGTTTGATTTCTAACGGTGCCCGAAATCATCACATTTCAATCCATCAAAATCTCTGCTAGATTGTATGAATTAAATAATTTGTCAGTGTGAACTGTTCTACCACTGGCCATATATTTATTTCCTCATCAATTTCATGACATGGCTTCATGGTTCGTCTCTCCTTGGCATCCTGGTGGTTTTCCCTCATACATTTTTCGTATCAGGCAATAATTTGAAACGGAATCGCAAATCTACCAAAAATTTATTCCGTATTTTGCGGGCTTACTCAGAATATGTTGAGTACACCTAGTTCGTCCGCTATACGGAAATAAGTGCTCATCGATGGTCATTTGACCGGCAGTGGTGTATGCTATCTCGAAGTTAGCCATCAGCATGAGCAGATTTCCTGTGTTGAATATTCTCTGCACGAGTGTTACCGTTATCGAAGCATATGTATGTGGTCAAGTGTGAACCGAAGGACATGGTGGCTCTGTAGATGGGAATATTGTTGTTTTAACTCGTCTATAATCATGTTCCTGCCTGCGAATTGGAGTGGAACCATCAGCAAACACCAATATCATAAAGAATGCTTACATTTCGTCCTCGTTGATCATCGTCAGAACCTACTGTGTTTTTATTAGGATGCTTGTCGTTTCATAGTCCAAAGGATTCGATGGCTTATCGATTAGTTTCCCGCATGATAATTTTCACAATTTCGGGGGATAACAACGATTTGAGGATTGCTTGGTGATGCGGCAATTGTTGCCACATTATGCGAATGTAGCCTTCAAGAAAGTGGTGGATTCGCATTAAATATCTTGCGATCTTTCGAAAGGTAAGCCTCTTTCTAAACAGGCGCAGCCTCGTAGTCTAATACAACAGCACTGGATAAGGAAGTTCAGGTTGGGCTTCATTTTACAAATCCTCCGCGTAGTCGTAATTTCAATCATCCAAAAACGGCCTCATACTAAATTTCTTTTTCAATATCGAATGGAAAACTAAATTACACTCGAAAGAAATCGAATACCAAACCGACAGCCAATTTACGTGCGATATTAACACAATGACTCTACTCAGACCCAGGATTGCAGTGATCTCGACATTCCTTCTATAAGGTACCATTCGTAAGGTTGATGTTGACTCTGAGGAGGATAATTTCTTTAATTATTTTTAAAAAAAATCGTTGCTATCAACAGCGATATTTTGTCCAAGGTAGTGCATCGACAGTACTTTTTTTGTCTTGTCCCCAATGACGGTAAATGCGTCTAAATAATTTCGATGTCTTCTGCGTACCCCAGTAGATAATACATTCACTATCAACAACTGCCCTGCGCGGTACCTGTTGCAGCACGAGATTAAAAAAAAAATGCATGATAGCGCTTTTTCTGGCAGGAAGCCTGTACAAAATTGGAAAAGCTCAGATGACCTGTTTCCAAAACGACTGTTGCATCGCGTGTTCTCTAATGTTAGGCGACACATCTGTAAAGTTTTGATAGTGATGGTATACCTAATTCCGCCATCGCTTTTCAAAGCTGTAACCGTTAGATGCTAACGTGGTGTGTTACGTATTGAAATTTTGGTTTGACTTCGATGCCAAAAAAAAGGAGAAATTTCAGAGTGTTCAGAGCCAATTACAGAGGCATAAGTCTCCTCAACATCGCCTAGAAGATCTTATCTGTCGTAATATGTGAACGCCTGAAACCGTTTACCAACACCCTGATCGGCCCACCACCTATTCATCGATTTCAAAGCCGCATATGACAGCATTTATAGAGACGAAGTATACAGAGCCGTGTCTAGTTTTGGTATACCATCCAACTCGTCCGTTTGTGTAGGATGACGATGGAGAGTTCTTGATGCTCCATCAGGGTCGGAAACGACCTCACCGACACACTCGATACAAAAAAGAAGTAAGGCGATGCGCTGTCATGTGATTTTTTTAATATGATTCTTGAGATGACTGTGCAGAACTCTCTAGCCAACACCAGAGTCACAATTTGGCATATGCCGACGATATTGACATCATTGGCAGGTCTCAACGTGATATAATAGCCACGTTACTAGTATATAGATAGAAGCGGCAAAAATGCGTTTAGCAGCAAATGAGGGCAAGACTTAGTATATGATGTCAACACGAAAGGACACACAACACCGACGAATTGGACATAAAAAAAAATGTATGGCGCAACAGGCTCTTTACTACCCAGGGCCTAGCTTTTTTCTCTTAGCACGATGGCGGGAACTCCTGTTTTATGCCGAATCCGAACGGCTAAGTTGAGATAAGCTATTCATGACAATTGATACTACTCGGATGATTTGTGAGATCATCACGAGAGGTGGGCCAGTGAAAAATCATGTGTTGCTACGGCTGGGAATCGGACCCAGACCTTCTGCGCGGCAGTTCAAAGCACTAACCATCGCGCCACTGAGCCCGTCGAAAATCATACGGTGGAATTTCTTAACAGCGAAAATGAGCGCCGCCGCTTCTTCCTCAATTTGACTGTACCGCATCTCAGATGGTGTCAAGGATCTAGCAGCATGAGCAAAAAATGAAGGATGCATGCGCCTATCCCGACATGGGATGCATCGGCCGCAACTTTTATGGGTAAGAATTTTGGTATTTATCCGATCATTCAAAGTTTGCATTTTTCTGTAGCAAGCCATCGAATGGTGAACGGATTTCTCTCATTTGATTCACGACCTTACCATAATAATGAACAGCTCCGAGAAACGATCTGAGCTCGGTGATATTCGTCGGTGCTGGCATACTTCGAATCCGATCAATTTTCTCTGGGTCTGGCCTCAAACCATTCTTGTCTATGATGTGACCCAAGTATTTGATATCAGGTACAACAAATGAAAACTTCTCTATTTTGATTCGAAAATTGTACTTTATGAGACGTTGAAGAACTTGGTTTAGATTATGCATGTGGTCTTTCAAGTTCTTTCCATTAATGACTCTGTCATCTAAAAACGCTGCAACGCCATCCATAACCGCAGCAAGGATAGCATCCATTAGTTGTTGAAATGCTCCTGATGCAGACTTAACTCCAGACGATAGCCTATTGAACTTAAATGAACGTTCTGCGTACTGATGGTAAGCAGCTTCCTAGATTCCGGTGAGACATCAACTTGAAAATATGCATCAGCCAGATCTATGCGCATATAAAATGGGCTATTTGCTATTTTTGCGAAGATATCCTCAGGCAGGGGGAGTGGATATTGATGGTGAGTCCGATGATTGGCTTAGACCTGAGGAGTAGTCTCCACAAATGCGAACTCCTCCAGACGCCTTTCGTACAACCACAATTAGTGCTGGTCAGCTGGACTGATGATATTGCGATTTTGGTGACGTTGAAGCTTCTGTTCGATGGGCAGCAGTACTGAACATGCAACTGGCCGCTTAGCCCTGAAGACTGCTGTTGTGTCTGGTTTGAGATGCAGCTGTACTTGTGTTTTTGTACACACCGATGAACCTAACAGTTCGACATATTTTTGTTTGATGCCTGCGATGGCTGCATTGCGATCAATGTCCGGTCCAACGATTCGACTGCAGACTGCGCTTATTGGTTGATCCCACAAATTGAATGCTCTGAATAAGTCCCTAAGATGTTCAAGGAATCAATTTTGGAAACATAGAATTTAAGAATTTTGACATTCCCTTTGAGCTGAACTCGGCAGGTTAATTCAGCTATCAGCTGATGTCGTCCAGCGATGCACTTTTGGCTTGGCTTTTCTGAAGTGATTTTCCGGGTTGACCCAACTCTTTCCACGTAGCGACGTCGATCACGCTGATGTCAGAGCCTGTGTCAATTTGTAGTTTGATGGAGTGCTCTACCTCATGCTTCTTGGAACTAACGATGACTGACACAAACTTTCGCAGCTGGGCACGATTGATGGAATTTACTTGCAATTGAATAGATTTGTTCCGGGGCGAAAATTTCTTTCGATTTTGATGCTGCTTACTCTTTTCAAATTGCTTGTTATTTGGTTTATTGTTTTTCGAAAAGCAGTTGCAGTAACCTTCCTTGTGACCAACTCGATTGCATTTATGATTTTGAAAATTGAAACGTGCAATCTCGTACAAAATGCATTCCACCACTGTTCCAACATGGTGTTTTTGGTTGGCTGCTTTATCCTGCATTGGAATTTGCCTTTCCTTTTTTACAGCATTGACTGCCACGTGCGGGGTTGACGAGTGCTTAATGAGTGCTGTATCTTTTTTAAGGTTAACATATTCTTGGACGCCCTACAACAGCTTATTCAAATCCAAATTTATGTCGTCTTCCAACGCAGACAAAAGTTCGATACCAATGTCAGAATCAGACCGTGATTGAAGACCTGTGACAAACACCAAGCATTTAAATTGTTTAACTTTCAATTCATTTAATCGGAAATCTTTGCAAGATTTATTGACTCGTGCTGCGTAGGTGGTAAAATCCTCTTCTGAATTTTTCATTGTTTGCAAGCAGCGAAAACGTGCACTGAAGAGAGATTCTGTCGCACCAAACATAATTTTGAGATTTGTAATCGTTTGATCAAAAGCTATGCCACGAGAACCCTGTGGTAAAATTTATGACGCATATTTTTCATGAGCGATTGGAATTAATTTTCTTATCAATAATCTCACTCTTGATGCATCATCGAGTTGCTTTCCATGGACTTACGACCAAATTAATGCTTAACCGTCTGCTGCTGCTGATGATGAAAGGCGAGATGGAGAAATGAGATAGACGGCATGTAAACAGATATTGCAACCCACACTAATGACATCTGGTAGTCGTTGTTTCCTTGCTCTCAACATAAACGAAATCCTAAAGAAAGCTAATAGAATCTGCGGTATGAAACGGAGTCCCTCCCCGAAGGTCAGAAAATGCCTATACTCAGCTGTCGTCAGGCCAATTCTCACCTACGGTTGCTTAGTCTGGTGGAATTCCATGAAAAAGAAGAAGCATATGACTGCACTGACAAAGGTTCAAAGAACAGCACGTGTATTGATAACAAAAGCTATGGGTACCGGCCCCACAGCAGGCTTCGAAACAATTCTAAATCTCCCCCCCATCGACCTACAGTCTATTGCCACAGCAGCGAAAAGCTCAGCACGCCTCAAAGAAGCTGGCAACCTATGTAGAATATGAGAATGAGGCATCTGCCTGCACCATCACATATCACATCTATGATAGTAAATACCCAAACAGAATACCTAGGAGAGACGAATTGTCGTCAAACAATGTGGTATCCAATAACGAAATAGCAATCTATACTGATGGATCTAAAATGAAGATAGGAGTAGGCTCTGGGGTCTACTCCAAAAGAATCGGGTTAAACACATCGATTGGCAAACTTGTGCTGTGTTTTCCAAGCAGAGATCCTAGCGGTACTCGAAGCTGCCAAATCGGCTAGAGTATTGGACATATCACAAGAGAATATCTCCATTTACGTAGATAACCAAGCGGTCATAAAAGCTCCGGCATCCAACATAACAAAATCACGAGTAGTTATACCCGAGTTGCCACTCTCATAGCTTAAGGCTCCTTTTAACCAAAACAGAGTCCAAATTATTTGGGTGTAAGGGCACAATGGCATTCCAGGAAACGAAAAATCTGACGAGCTAGCCAGACTACGATCGTCCAGCTGCATCTCCTTATGCGACAATGGGGTTAGACCCCCCTTGCTTTAAAAAAAAAAACAGAAAATAACCAGATTCACACAAAGTGAAACAAAATCTAGGTGGCCAAACATCAGCACTTGCAAACACACTTAAGACCTTTGGACTGAAATAAGCGGTAATAAATCTAACAAGCTTATAGCTCTGAACAGAGCTTCCGTTTCTATAGGGGTGAGAGGCATAACGGGTTACAATATGCTAGGTAAACACTCGCATAGGATTAACGTAACTGCCTCGCACCAACTTTGCAGGAAGTGCGGAGACCCAGACGTTGATGAGGACATCGTCCACCTACAATATCACTGCCCCTCGACCAGCCACAGCCGTAACAAAATCCTCGCCAGCTTCTACTACGAGGACTTGACGGATCTGGCCACAGCACCAATTGCACAGATCGTCAACTTCTGCTGCAAGTCGGGTTGGAGAAAATTCTTATTTGTAGCTAAAGGAGCAGCACAAATCATCTAAGTATCACTCTTATTAGTAACGCAGCTTTATTTACAGGTACAATAAAGGGTATCGCTATGAGCCCACGTAGGCCTAAACGGGTCTGACGACTCACTTGGGCGTCAACAACCCATAAAACCTAATCTAATTGCGTCTAACAGAAGCATGAGTTTTCTCAACATCGCCTACAAGATCCAATCTGCCCTAAAATGTGAGCGCCTGAAACCGTTTACCAACAGCGTGATCGGCCCTAATCAGTGTGGTTTTAGGGCAGGAAAACAACTGACCAAATTTTCACACTTTGGCACATTCTGAAAAAAAAAAAACACCAAGAAGTCCAAATCGATACCCACCACCTTTTCATCGATTTCAAAGCCGCATCCGATATCATTTATAGAGACAAGCTATACAGATCCATGTCTAGTTTTGGTATACCACCCAAACTAGTCCGTTTGTGTTGGATGACGGTGGAGAATTCTCGCCGCTCCAACAGAGGTTTAGGCAGGGCGATGCACTGTCATGTGAATTATTCAATTTGATTCTTGAGATGATTGTGCAAAACTCCCAAACCAAAACCAGAGGCACAATTTTCCAAAAATCGGTGCAACTACTAGCATACGCCGACGATATTGACATCATTGGTTGGACACAACGTGATGTCATAGTCACGTTTGCTACTGTAGAAAAGAAAGTGGCAAAGATGGGTTTAAAAATAAATGAGGGTAAGACTAAGTATATGCTGTCAACACGAAAGCACACCCATTGCACACACCAAAGCATTGTCTACCTCGGCTCCGCTATTAACTCTGACGACAACATCTCGTCAGAAATTAAACGAAGAATTACTCTTGCCAACCGCTGTTTCTTCAGGCTAACAAGGAAATTTGGTAGTAAAGACATCACTCGGACTACAAAGGAGATCCTATGCAAGAACCTGTTCATCCCAGTCCTGCTATACGGCGCTGAGGCATGGACTGTATCAAAAGCGGATTAAGAAATCTTTGGTCGTTTCGAGAGGAAAAATTCTTCGCAAAATCTTAGGCTATGGAAATGAAGATTCAATCAAGAAATATACGAGCTGTACATCGACATGCCTATGATAATTGGACGTTTAAGATTGCTAGGACATGAAGAACGAATGGACAGCAATGTTCCGACTCGCAGAGTCTTCAATTTCCACCCAGACGTCGGACGCAATAGAGGAAAGTGGCGCGCACAACCGACCTCAACCAACTTGGAGTGCGCAACTGAAGTCAGCCGATTATTTATAGCTTTCACATCGACGTTCGTAAACAGCGCCTTCCAACCTCAGTAGAGAGATTCCACCTCCGTAAGACGTCTTGGTACATCAATCAACAAATGTTTTCCGTATCGCAGATAATGAATTAAAACAGCAAACAGCACCACAAACAGACGAATTGCCATCGCCAATAACATAAAAAATCATTGCAAACGTTAGTTTTTACAAGCAAATAAAAAAGTTTTATCATTCAGCTATGAGAACTAATAGGTAAAGGCGAGGAGATCTATAAAGACATAACCTTCTGCATCATACATTGAATAGGAAGCAAAGTGCATTATTTCTGGTGGACAATAACTTTTTTCATATTCTCTTCGGCTTGGACCCATATTCGGTTTTCATTTATATAAATGAATTGTTGACCACTTGGACGAAGCCTGTACTGTATAAGATGTGGTATGGCCAAGCGAGTGATTCGCATCCTGTGAAAATGCCACTACGGAATAGGCGGTAGACCCTATTGAGGAGGAATTTTACGACCACTTACAGTTAACCCAAGGGGACTCTCCTGAATAGGGGAATTTCAATGCGAAAATCAACAAGGAAAACATTTTCGGCGCGTTAGTTGAAAATCACAGCCGACGAACTATGAATCTGCAGCACTGTGATCAGGTTTCAACGACTTTGTGTCCACAAAGTTACCTGACTATCTCCAGGTTGGTCATAAGTTGGTTGGCCGAGTTTGTATGTTTCCGGTTACGAATTCGCTTGGCTCCTGCATCTTCTTTTTTTAATCAAGGCTCAATTTTTCTTCTCGGTTTGAGGAGATATAAATAAACGTGTATGCATGCTGAGGGTAGCGTGTTCCCTAACTCACAAATCTTCCTAGTTCTCAGCCTATATTCAGGCCCTAGCCTACCAGTTTGACATTGGTGGCATCTTGCAACGTAACAGGCACTTTGGGCTGCACTGTTTCTCAGTCCCACTTTTAGTAAGTGTGGAGTTACATGTACGATCGCCGTTAGAACAAACTAAAATCGATTGGTGCCATGAAAAATAAACCTACTGATGTACTCATACAATCTGAAAGGAAGTAAAGTAAAGGAACCAAATGCAGTCGTCCTTTTTCCACAGCATGTTCTAAGAGCCTATTGATGCTAGCGCCAGAACAGCATCGGACTTTCTACCTATTTATCTGGAGACAGCTTGATCGGTAATAATCGGCTTCTGTCTTTCTATAGGCGTTTCGAAAGTCTCTTATCTAACTTAAGCCACAACATTCGCAAGAAAGCCGTTTTTTTTTCGAGTCGGTTGACATTTGCTGAAAGTGCAAAAATGAGTGTGTGTGTGTGGAGAAGAATAATTCATAGGAATAGGCGCAGCAGATAGCAATCGGTTTGAAGCCAAGGATTTCTGTGCATGGGTGAACGCTTTGCACTGGTCGGGACACTCAATTCCAACGGACGTTTCAGCTAAATACAAGAGGTTTCAGATGTTTCATCTACACAATACAATCCGATGAAAGGAAGGATGATTTTGGGAATACAATGGCAACAAATTTAACCACATTCGAATGAATGCAAATGAACGTCTAATTTCCAATGTTGGTTATGATTCCAGTTATTTGTTCATCTGCCTTAGTGCCACCAAGGTATTTGTCTATGGATTCGTACACGCATTTCTCAGCAACTGCTCCTCCATAACATACATTTATGTATTTACCTGGCTAACACAAATTGATTCACTTATTCTATTTTAGGATTGACAATTTTAATTTAAAAACTTGAAGTTAAATGACTTGAGAGCATGTTGCTCTATAGTGGGTATGCCAAGGAGATTTCCGATATTTTGACAAGTCAATAGTTATTTGTTATTCATGTATTTTATATAGTCTTTCATTTAACGGTTACATTTTTATACAAGTGTTTTTTTTTTTTCTCATTTTAGCTTGTGTGAAATTTGGAGGCTAGAATGTATGGCCGTCCTGTTCGGTTGCTTATATCTTTATATACATTAGAGTGCCTACGTGGCAAGTCTTTTACTCTTATTTTACAAGGAGTAGCTCTTAACGACGGAGCTATTTTATTTTAACTTTGAACGATATTTTCGTCTTACTCTACTTAACCTAACAACTGGTTTATATAATGATATTTTTCTTTTGACGCCAGCGTCTGGCAAGTTGTCTCTTTTCTGAGGTACTGACTGTTTGAATCGTATAATTGCGCGATGTTTCTTTTTTTTTTGGTTCGTTTTGTTTTTAGCTTTTGACATTTGTATTGCGATATTTGTTTTTTTCTTTTCTTTTTTATTACAGGAGATGTTTTTAATTTCTAATTACAATGGTTGACCGAATAAAATAAAATACAATAATTTATGTTTTGCCGATCGATAACTATAGGAGGAATTATATTGTTATTTAAATTTTACTTCTTATTTAGTTTTGTTTTTGTGAATTGTGGGAGTGTTTACCGGTTAGTCCCGGTTATGGACACTTACTGTGTTCAAGTAGAAACTGATTGCTCCATCTGCATTTGATAGGAGGTTTTCTGTTATAATACCTACAGGATATGGGTAGGGAGAGTCAGTCCAGGGTGTATCGCGTTATTTTGTGAAGATTTCTTAGAGCTGTTCTTAGCAAGAAGGGTTTTAATTAGTTCAATCCTCCTGCTATGTTCAATTAAGGACTGAACGTTAAAAGTTTATAATTTTAAAATCATTATATGGTACTAACTGTAAGTTGGTTTAGGAGAATCAAGTAGTCCAACCTCTTTTGGGTAAAGTTTACTTTAGAACAAACTCACTTTTTTGGCTTAAAAAAATTGTCTTCCCGTGCTGATCCTTTATCCGTTTTTAAAAATCGACGCTCATATTTAGTTCACAAGTTATGATTCACTTTTTTGGTTAAAAATCCATACACATTGTGTGTAGTTGGGTTTGTTTTTGCTGCTGCGGTGAACGCAGCATTTCCATGTTGAAAAAAACATACCAAATAAAAATATTTTAACAAAAAAAAATGTTGACTAAGGCGCCTGCCTGACGACTTTACATACCCTGAGTGGAGCAACGAGGTTGTGTGAGCGTGAAGTGTCCCCAGAAAGAGAGTTAAAATCCTTTCGCGAAGCGCGCCACCCAGAGTAACGTAAGCAAAAAAAAAAAACTGTTGGACTTAGTCGCCTGCCTGACGATTTAACATACGCTGACCAGACAAACGAAGTTGAGTGAGCGTAGAAAGAGATTTAAAATCCTTTGATTATTATGTTTATATTTTAGGAAATAAGTTGAATTTTATTTTTTTATCTGGCAGGGCTGCAGTGATGTTCTTCTTCTTAGCCTACTTATCAACTACAATCCGGCTATTCTTTATAAATATTAATAAAGAATAGCCGGATTTTTCCTGTTCAAATTTTTGAGGATTTAATTCAATGCGCTGGTGAGATTTATTTAAATGGAATCCCGGAAGAAGGCTAGGCTAGGCTAGGCTAGTTTTTCATTGATTTTTGTCTAGCATGTAAGTTAGTTTTAAGTTGGATTAAAATAAAAATCAATAAAAAATAATAGGAAATACATATTTCGAGAATTATCAAGAAAATGGTGCAATATTTATAAAGAATAGCCGGATTTTTCCTGTTCAAATTTTTGAGGATTCAATTCAATGCGCTGGTGAGATTTATTTAAATGGAATCCCGGAAGAAGGCTAGGCTAGGCTAGGCTAGTTTTTCATTGATTTTTGTCTAGCATGTAAGTTAGTTTTAAGTTGGATTAAAATAAAAATCAATAAAAAATAATAGGAAATACATATTTCGAGAATTATCAAGAAAATGGTGCAATATTTATAAAGAATAGCCGGATTTTTCCTGTTCAAATTTTTGAGGATTTAATTCAATGCGCTGTTGAGATTTATTTAAATGGAATCCCGGAAGAAGGCTAGGCTAGGCTAGGCTAGTTTTTCATTGATTTGTGTCTAGCATGTAAGTTAGTTTTAAGTTGGATTAAAATAAAAAATAATAGGAAATACATATTTCGAGAATTATCAAGAAAATGGTGCAATATTTATAAAGAATAGCCGGATTTTTCCTGTTCAAATTTTTGAGGATTTAATTCAATGCGCTGGTGAGATTTATTTAAATGGAATCCCGGAAGAAGACTAGGCTAGGCTAGGCTAGTTTTTCATTGATTTGTGTCTAGCATGTAAGTTAGTTTTAAGTTGGATTAAAATAAAAATCAATAAAAAATAACAGGAAATACATATTTCGCGAATTATCAAGAAAATGGTGCTGTAGCAGAGTGAAATTTAATTTGTTATATTGTATTAAATGACATTTAATTGTAGTGAAAATAATGTTCATAAAAATTGTATACAGTGATATAATTCACATCCACTCCAATCAAAAATTTTGTATATAACCATCTAAAGATTTGTACTCTAAAGATTTGTACTCAGACCATTTCTTTTAAGAGATCATTTAAGTTGTTTTTTGCTTCGAAGACAAGTGTTGCGTACGGTTTCCCGGACCACCTTGTCTATCGTTGACCATAGCAAGAAGGAGGAAGTTTCGCCGCCCTGTATACAGGCTACATAAGGTAGCGTACGGTTTCCCGGACCACCTTATTCTAGCCCTGTCGATCTGCAGGGGAAAGGAGACCAGCCGCTCAAGTCCCTTTATAAGGTTGCGTACCAAGGTATACAGAATACAGGGTAGTATATTCGCGCGCATTTTCTTGTGCATGTTCTGCGCATGACGTCACTCGAATAACAATTTTTAGTTCTGTACTGCAATTTGAGTAGGCAACCATTTCATTTGCTCGTAGAATAGGTGTACCGCGTGTGATTAAAAGTTGTGCTTGTGATTAAGTAAAAAATAAAACTATGGCAATTTGTTCAGTTTTTAATTGTGATACCCATAATAATAATAAAAGAAAAAACAATGCAACAGACGTGAGCAGTGTGAAAATCAAACTTTTTCGTTTTCCCAAAGACATGCAAATGGCAAAGATTTGGTTGAGCAAATGTGGCAGAAAAGATAAAATAAATGTGAAAACAGCCTACATTTGCTCAAAGCATTTTACCCGTGACCAATATTTACGCAACTTGCAACATGAGCTGCTTAAATACTCACCAAAGAGCTGCAAAAAATTAAAGGATGACGCGATTCCAACAGAAAATCTTCCCGGTTCCATAATAAAAAAAGACCAACAGCGAGGCGAACGCTTACAGAAAAGACATCGGCGATGTGAGGTGACAACATTGCTGGCAAATTATTTGGTTGACGAAGAGCAACCAGATGATCCCATGGCACATGAAGAAGTATATTTTGAACCAAGCACGTAAGTTTCTTCTATTTGCAATTAGAATGTGTTTCTATGTAAATTTCCAAAATCTCTAGACCAGAAAAAACTACTGTGGAGTTAAACGAAACCATTTCAAGACAGCAAGAGAAAATAGCATCACTTGAGGAGGAAAAAATGTCTCTGCAGTCCAAAATCCTTGAGTTAACGAGAGAAAACTCTAAGCTACAAAAAGAATGTAATGCAACTAACTCCATTTTTACTCCCACGCAAAAAATTAAACTTGGCCGAGGTGATAGGCGTGTAAAATGGACCTCAGACGACATATCCAAGTGCATAGCAATACATGCCAGCGGACCAAAAGCCTACAGGTTCCTGCTACAAAACGGATACCCTTTTCCTGCTGCAATAACGTTAAAAAAATGGGCATCAAAAATAGATGTTGCTCCTGGGTTTTTGAATACAAATGAAACAAATGTAACGATAATGGGGATAAAATAGCACTAAAACCATGTAAAAACTACATACAAAACATGTGTTCTCTGTCAACTGAGTGTTCCCTTCATCCTGAAATCGTAAAAACGCTTTTCCGTTGCAAAATGTATTTTAGAATAAGAATAATACAAAATCAAAATCTTCAATATAATGCTTTTAAAAAAAACAATCAACTAAAAAGAAAATTAAATAAAATCTGTTCATAAAATTCTGCTATGCTTTTTATTATATGTGAGAAGTTTCAGTTTTCATTCTTTATTCTCCCAATTCAAGTGTTATTCACGTGACGTCACACATAGAAAGAGATAGGATAACAACATGCGCAATATATTACCTTGTATTCTGTATACCTTGGTTGCGTACGGTGTCCCGGACCAACCTGCTATAAAGGAAGGAAAGTCTACGGTTGTAAAACGTACTTTTTTCAATTTACGAGGTAGGATAGCCACTGTCCACGACAAGTAGGAGAACCACCTCGTTACAGTGCAATATTTATAAAGAATAGCCGGATTTTTCCTGTTCAAATTTTTGAGGATTTAATTCAATGCGCTGGTGAGATTTATTTAAATGGAATCCCGGAAGAAGGCTAGGCAAGGCTAGGCTAGTTCAGAGATAAGGGAAGTAAAGAGATACCAATCTTCTCGGTTTGCCTACAAGCTAAATTCACCCATAATTACGTATCTTACACATACCATCACATTTTTAAACAAGTATGCGTGAGATAAGTTATTCCCCACATTTTTTGCTCAAAAATTTTCGATTTTCCCCCGCTACCTCGCCGACCTCACCCACAACCATCACAGAAAGGGGTGAAAATTTACATCGGAGTTAAAACAGCTGTAGCATTCCCACCACCAATGAGCGCATCCAAGAAAAAATGAGAAATAAGCATCGCGTTCAGTTTTGAAAATCCGTTTTAGTACAAAAAAAACCTACTGAGAACAATAAAATAGAATTCTAATTTTTCGTGTGCGTTGAATTCATTAATACTTCCATTAATTTTGTATTTGTGTTGTTACTGCATATGTAACCTAAGTCCATATGTTTGCGATAAATCGTTCCAATTTTCCTATTTATCTGTCTAACTCATTTTGTGATATTTTGATATATTTTCTTTGGAAAAACGGATAAGGGTTTTATTACATTTACCAAAAATGTGGAAAAAGGATATAAGTTTTATTACGTATATCCGGCTGTAGCAGACCATCATAAAAACGCAAGATGTTCTTAATGAGGAAACATTTTTGTTGTTTTTTTTTTTCATTTTAAAAAGTACATATTGACATAAGTTCGAATCGAGAACATCGTAAATAGAGGAATAAATGTTGATGTTCGATCAGAATCGATTTATTTGATTTATATTGCGGGCTTATGCCATACTAAAACACATTTTTCACTTCTATCAAAGCATAAATCGTACTACAAAAATTATTGGAACTAGGATATTTTACAAGATATACATACTTTGCTTATTTATGCCAAAAAATAACAGGAATACAGACTGTGACACAACTGTTGCAGCCGTATTAATAAAAAAATTAACAATTATTATCTAATCTTTTGATTAAAAGCTAATTATGAATTAAGAATATTTTTAATAGTTAATTTACGTTTGGGGACAAATCTCTTACTAAGTACATATATTCCATATTCCGTTGTTATTTATGTTATTTTTATTCTATATGTGCAATATACGTAAATAAACTTATATTTGTTTTATTTTAACCTGCTCAACACCTCGCTAAAATGTATCCAGCGGCTAATTGGATATTTAAAAAAAATGGGTTCAAATATGTTATGATTACATATGCTTCTGTTGAAAATAAGATCAAAATGTAATTTATATTGAAAAGTACTACCAACCAGAAAACACGTGTTCTAATTATTTAAGGTTTTCAATATTGCGTTTAAACTTTGAATAATATCAGTTTCGTTGTATGTTGAATATGTTTAACATGAACAAAGTAGGGCGTAAATCTTTATTCCGTGTGTCAATTGCGTTAAATTTTAACCAGTGAATGATTTTTGAAATTAGTATGGTGCAGAAAAGCCAAAAATTAAACATAAAGAAGATTATAAAATATAACCCTCTTTTTAACGCAATTGACATACGGCCTTAGAAGTTTTCTCGTTAAATCCATTGATTAAATCTATCAGCAAAAAAAAAAACTGTTCACCATTAAATATGAAACTCAACTTTTTCTGATCAACAGGACATAATAAAAGTCGGTACTTCAAACACCATTTATTTCATTTATAAAAATTAGAAATGATCCTACTTATAATAACCCTGAGTTGAAAATATACTATCTTCAGAATCTTGCTTATCGAATAACGCAACACCAGATCACTCCGAAGTAGGAATCGACTACAAAAACTCGTAGGGGATTATATTATATACTCTAGAAAATCATCTTGTGAATGAAAAATGAATTATTACACATAAATAGTTTGTTTCTGTACTGTAGTAGGAGTTGAATACATTCAATTCATATAATTTCCAAAAAATATTTACTTCACTGAACACATTCAGAAACATATGTTTATGTTCAACAAAAAATACAATTCTGAGCTGTCATTTAATCATTTGGTTTGTTTACATTTTTTTAATTGTTTTCGTTTGTTTGTGCTAAATTCAAACGAAAAAACGAAAAACAAACATAAACACATAATTTTAAAGCCGGATTTAAATTAATTAAAAAATATGAGCGTTAGTGAGAAAAGTAAAGTGTCGGAATGTGTCTTAGGGTGTGCTTGTTATACACATTTGCATCGCCCTAAGGAGGAGTCCAGGTAAGTTCTATTTGCACTTAAACCAAAGATTATAAAGCCACACAGATGACGAATTGAGAACAAAAAACAGAAACTTTTGTTCAACAGCTTCCAGGTACGGGCGGACGGTGTGCACATATGAGAATCGAGATAAAAATATATGGCGGGCTCTGCCAATACGACCCGCCATAGACCCATTTTTCTTGTATTGAGTTAAGTAGCTTTGTAATCTTTAATAAACAAAATTCTAGTAACACCAATTATTCACCCCTATCCATTTTTTTTGTGGATTGTTCCCTTTACTGGATTTTGAAAGAGGGGTTATTGTTTTTCGTTTGGTCCACTATCATTGTTTTAGCAGTAGCTAAATATCCGGGTACTGCAATAAACATAACGTACGAAACGTACGACATAACGATAAACGTAGTTTATCGGACTGATTTTACTTCATTCATCTCTGGTTGTGATAGTCAAGTAGTTTATAAACTGCCGTATATTCATTGCAGTACGGCTATTTAGCTTTATACTAGAACGGCGGTTTTGTTAAATGTGTTTATTGACATGTTTAGTAGGACACAGGTCAATTTACACAGGTAACCTAATGTTGATTTCAGTTAAGAATATATGCGTTTCTTGACATTTGATACAAGTAGAATGAAAAAAATCGGGTGCAATATGCCTACTGGGGAAACCGAACACCCGAAAGCAAAAAAATCGGTTAACGCACCTTAAGGCATACCTCATGGGTGGTGTGGAAATGCTTTCATAAATAATATGAATATAAAAAAAACACTCTTCATGTTCAACATATACGGATACTCTGTATTTCCATTTCCCATATAGTTATACAAATACAAAAAAAAATTGAACATTTTACAGGTCACTTCTATTGTACCATAATAGTTCACCACCGTCTCTAGGTCAGAGATCATCACGATTATCACGAGAAGCGAAGCAGGATTTACAAAAAAACAAAAAACGACTACGATGCAAGGGTTGAATATCCAAGGTCACTGTCATAAAGTGCAATTAGTTTGGCGGACAAGCAGTAAATACAAACGTATTTGTATTTGATAGGAAACAACTGTTTTAATTGGTTTTAAATAAAAAAAGATATGCCATTTTATAGTGGTTTTTAATAACTAATATTGTGGTCTAATAAACTTTTTTTTTATCTGATAATTAGAAAAACACAAGCAAAACATTTCTTGCATTTCCTGCCAAAAAAGTTTACAATGACATTTCTAGAATTCTGAAAAAAAAATAAAATGTCAATTGAAATGTCATTACAAAAATAAATCTACCACACTTCTAAACAGCTGTTAATGAAAGTGTTCAAACCTCAAATTTCTCGTCTGCTGAATTCTTTTAGTCGGAAATACATGTATTCACAGACAAGAGTGCATTGGTAGTGGATTACAACAAAAACAACCAACTCTTGCGGGGATTCAGGGTGAGAGAGGTAGAAGTTTGGTATCTCTTTACTTCCCTTATCTCTGGTCTACAACGGAGATACTTGTATACTTAAAATACGGAAATAAATAGTTAAAGAATAAGTTTTGTTTTTTACTTTGTAGTGTTCTTTTGGAAGATAGATAAACATTTAGGTAAGCATAATACAGTCCACAATCGCCGAGATAAATGAGCCATCGAACAATATTTAATAGGGTAGAGTTCAGTTGTCTACAAACGCCGGCCGTGAATAGACGAGTGTTAGTATCGCAAGCAAGTCTTTTCTATCAAAGTGTTTTAATTTATCTTCCACTCAATTATTTACTACCCGTGGTGAGTGAATCATAAACATTTCCCAGACAAGCTATACTTAAATTAACTTACCAACATTTTGTAAAATGGACGGGGGGACGGATCCCCCCAACCATAACCGGTTTAAAATCCTCGAAACGGAGGTAGTTTTAAACCGGAGCAAAAAGCCCAAACGAAAGCATAATGGTGATGATTTCCCTATTCTACCGGTCATACAAAATGATGATAATATCCCTCGATATATCGTCATTACTGGATTAGAGAAAGACGATAAAGACACCAGTAGTTTCCGTAAATTATCTACATATAATGCAATCAGAATAAATCGTGGTCTAGAGCACATTTCCAAAGACATATTGGAGGTTAAGTCAATGAGGTCAGGTGATCTGCTTATAAAGGTTCTCAATGTCGCGACAGCCGATAAATTCATCAAATCTAGACTCATTGACTCCATTCCAATCAAAACTACAAATCATATAAGCCTTAACTCAGTGCAAGGTAGAATTTATTCAAAACTTATTGAAAACATTAGCGAACAGGAACTTCTCGACTAACTTAAAAAATACAAAGTGGTCGAAGTTCGAAAAATGATGAAGAAAGAAAATGACTCGTTGGTTCCAACCGGTGCTGCTATTCTCACTTTCGATCAAATTCGTCGTCCACACGAAGTTAAAATAGGTTGGTTGAATTGCAAAGTAGATGAATATATTCAAAATCCAATGCGTTGTGTTAATTGCCAAAAACTAGGTCACACTAAGAATCGATGCACAAATGCCTCATCCTGCAAAAATTTCTGTCTCGCACCACACTCTGATAACTGCGTCCGAATTTTATGTATAAATTGCAACGAAGAAAGTCACACATCAAACGATCCCGCCTGTCCCGCCTTCCTCAGGTACAAGTCTGTCAACAAAATTAAAGCCGAAGGTCGCTGCACCGTACGCGACGCCTGGAAAATTTACAATGACAATCCTAGCCTTCACCAGCTACCTCCACCTAAAAAGAGAAATAATACTAACCCCACCATGGCAGAAATAATAAAAAAGAGAATAGACAACGAGAGAACATACTCAAAGAGCTTCCAAACCACTTCTCATGCTCCATCCGAAACAAATATACAAATAACAACAACCAAACCCAACACACCCCCCAACCAAGATCTAACAAAGGCCAAGCACTCCCACATTGTAAACGAAAACAAAAACGATAATACAACTCAATCTCTTAAGAATGAGCTTACCTCAGTTGACAACTCTCCTAGCGCCTCAATCTCCGGACAATTCGCAATTTACACACAACATTCCCCCCACGATGAAACGCAGCTGTCATCGCTATCAGAATCAGACACTGAAATGGGTAACGTAGAACCCAAAAAACCAACACTTGCTTACTCTCCTCCTGAAAACAAAAAAAATAATAACTCAAATACAATCAACAACCAAACACAACTCACCGCACAGTCAAACCCAAAAAACTTCATACACTCTGCAAAAAACTTTAAAAATAATCAATAATGACTCTATTGGATAATGATTTCATTATCCTCCAATGGAACATCCAAGTCTTTATTAATAACAAACATGCTCTAGAACTTTTAATCACAAAATGCAACCCAGATATTATAGCGCTCCAGGAAACACACATTATTACATCAAATTCTTACATGTTTAAACTTAAAAACTACAAACCATTTTATCACAATAAAGGATATGACTACTCCAAATCAGGCGTAGGATTTCTTGTCAAAAATAACATACCTGTGATATCCCACATAATTTCGACTTCAAATCTACTGTACCAAACAATAGAAATTCCTACACAGAAATCAATTAAGCTCACCAACATATACAGAGAGCACTACGTTTATATTTCAAGGGAAATCCTTAATGATATTCAAATTGATAACAGCAAGCATCATCTGATTTTAGGTGATTTAAATGCTAAAAACACAGTATGGGGCTCAAACACCACAAATAGTTATGGTACACTCTTTGAAGACTTCTCTAATGATCAAGGCCTCGTTATTCTAAACGATGGATCCCCCACACTTTTTAATACCAGAAACACCTTCTCTGCTGTTGGTGTAACATTTGCATCTGAAGATTTGGCTCCACATCTTCAATGGGAAGTTCTCCCTAACGGAGAAAGTAGAGACCATATCCCTATTCTGATACGCACACATGAAAGTAAACATCTTAAAAAACCGACGGTACGATTCAAAGAATCTCAGGCTAACTGGGATATGTTTACGTCATCAACGCACTCCCTATCTACAAGTTCCCCTCATTCTAATAACATCAACCAAGAAGCAGCCAAAATCAAAAAAATTTTAAGAACTGCAGCAGCGAAATCCATGCCAATAACTAAACAGAAGTCAAGAAATTGTAATAAAAATCCAGTATGGTTTAATAAGGACATTGCATTATTGGTTAAAGCCAATAACTTAGCCTGGAAAAAAGTTCGAAGATACCCAAATACTCAAAATTGCTTAGCATACAGAAAAGCGAGTGCCAAGGTAAAATATGAAAGCATCATAGCAAAAAGATCATCATGGGATAACTTCTTGAACACAATGGACCCAGCTTTGGACAGCAAAACCCTATGGAATCGAATAAAATCCTTAAGATCATCAAACTACACCCAAAATTTTCCCTATATTTTCCTCAATGGTACTCTGGAAAATGACCCAGAAAAAATATCCAATATTTTCTCTAAAACATGGGGAAAATATAGTGAGAATAATACTTTTTCAGACTACGTTATAACTAGGAAACGGAATTTCAACTTAAGTGATCTTCCTCACCAAGAAAACATATGCTTAGAGCTTATAGACGACATTTCAAGAAAGGAATTTGACACTACACTACAAATGCTTAAAGGTAACGCCCCTGGAGAAGACAAAATTACATATGCTATGGTTAAATCAGCAGCTGAAAGTCTTAAGAACCGAATTTGCTTGCTTTTTAACAACATCCTTCGGACTGGTATCTTTCCTCACGATTGGAAGAAAGATATACTTAAGCCGATTCCCAAGAGCTCTCGTAACTACCACCAACTTGATGGATATCGCCCGATATCCCTTCTTCCTGTTCTCTCCAAAATTTTCGAAAAAATTATAGGTCGTAGAATAGGCTGGCGGATGGAAAACTTAATTAGTAATAAACAACATGCTTTTAGACCGAACAGAGGAGTTCAATCTCTAATTCACCTCATGGAACATAAACTGGCAGACAATCTCTCAGCTCGAAAGCACAGCGTAGTGATGTCATCCGAGCTAGAGAAAGCTTTCGACCGCGTCACAACTTTTCCTGTAATTGAACAATTACATAAGTGGGGAGTTCCAGAAAAAATCTTAAAAGTTATCGTGTCCTTTTTATCCGGAAGAACCTTTTGCGTTAATGTCAACGGTTTTACCTCAATCAAATCAAATCTAGAAAACGGGGTACCACAAGGGTCGCCTTTATCAGTATAACTCTATAATACATACATAGACGCTCTTATAACGAAACTTGAAAAACCTAAACTTGGTCTAGATTTCGTTGGTGTATATGTAGACAACATCTACATAGTAGCCTCTGGAGATCCTTCCACTGTGAACACCATTCTTAAGTCAGCAGACGAAGAAATCCATATGTGGACCCAAGAAACCGGTGCTATTGTTCCACCATCCAAAATAGAGGCACTCCACCTTTGTCGGAAAAAGAAATGCTCATACACAAATTACCCACTCATAATTCGCGGCTCCACAGTCAATCTGAGAAAAGATCTTAGAATACTCGGTGTTACTTTCAGTAGCAATATGAAATGGGACCTTCACATCAAAAATACCGTTAATCAACTGAAGAATCGAAACAATGCTCTGAAAATGATATGTTCTCGCCGAAAAGGTCCACATCTGGAAACCGCCCTTAAAATAACCAAAACTCTGGTCGAAGGAACCCTCCAGCACGGAATTACTTTATTTATGTGGACTACAAAGAAAAACTTAGGGAGCATAGATATAGCCGTAAATGAATGTTACCGTACATCCACAGGAGCATTAAGGACAACACCAATCGAAGCTCTTAGAATAGAAGCCGGTTTTAAACCAATCATTAAACTAGGACAAAAAAGGGCGATAAATTTAATGAGCAAAGCCCTTACTGATACTTGTCATCCTCTTTACATCACTTCTAAAGAAACCTTGTCCAGGGAAAACCAAAACAAGAAAAACTCTTTATCTTCTATAAGCAAAATACTTGCCCTAATTTCATCTCACGGATGTACTCCTTTTAAAACTACAGAGAACTTATGCACACCGATTCTCCCCCCTTGGAAAAGACATTTGCTTAACATTGACACCAGCCTCTCCAGCCACAAAAAAAAAAATACTTCAAATTTACAATTCCGTATGTTTCATCGTGAATTAATTGAATCTATCATGCCTTTGAGGACGCTATACACTGATGGATCCTGTAAGGACAACAACTCTACTTACGCAGTCATCGAACTGAATCCAAGCAACGAAGAAATTATCCTTTTCCAAGGTATTCTTCCAGACGCAGCTGGTAGCTACCTAGCAGAAGTAACAGCATTGTTAAAAGCTCTTTCATTGGCACAAACCTGGGCAGTTAAGACATTGATTCTTACTGATAGCTTAAGTATCCTTTCAGGAATCAAAAGTGCTACAAATAACTGCTCTACTCTCAGATGCATTCGAAATACCCTCCATAATAACTCACATATAACTTTAGCATGGATACCAGGCCATGTTGGCATTACAGGAAATGAGGCTGCCGATACTGCAGCAAAAGAAGCGACTCGTTACCCGTATTCAACTGAGCTTCCTAACATCTCTCAACTCATCCGAAAAGTTATTAACTCAAACGAAAATATTGAACTCGAAAACTCCTGGCAAAGTGCACATAATTTCCTTCGGCAACATCACTCCACACATGTTCGTATTCCATACAACAAAACTCTAACAAGGGAAGAATGCATAACAATCTTTCGGATCAGAGTAGGTAAAACCCTATTTTCTAGTCGGCACTATTTTACTAACGTCACCCCAGAAGAGTGCGAGCATTGCAGAGAGGTCCTATCAGTTTGGCATATATTTGCCGATTGTCCTATTTCCCGGCAAACTACAGACACTAATTCTGTGGAAGATAAGCAAAAAAAATTAACCGAAGTACTTAATCCATCTGACGTTCGATCCTTTCAGCGCATTAAAGAAGCAACATCTTTACACAACAAGTTTAAAGACATTTAAAATAATTATGTAAATATTAAAATTTATTCCTAAAAGTATAAAATTCTCATTTTAAGAAGAATGTAAAATTACTTTTCTTTTCTTTTTTATTTATGTTATCGTATCAATTTTTGTATTCAATATTCAATAATTTTAAAACGACATCTATGGTCTTGCTGCCCTGATGTCTTCAAATGTAAATAATTTCAAAATTTATTTTGTAAGTTATTTTTGATAAATAAAATAAATAAATAAAATAGGGTAGAGTTGCCTTATTCCGGCCGTCTCCACTTTTCGGCCACCTGTCATAAAAAGCGTCGTTATTAGTGAAACTGTTGTCGTACTTCTCTAGTTCGAATTCTAAAATGATCTGTCATCTCTCTTTTATTAGTTTCAACATTTTCGTTCCATTATGCACCTATACTATGACACTTTTTAGGTCATTAGTTGTGCGATTTCGTCGGGACACGGTTGTGTTAAGTTTTGCTACCGAAAAGTTTTAGTGAGACATTGTTCCAGAATAAGTGTTTGTTTTGAAATATTGTTGGGTAAGTGTTTTTTATGAGTTTTTATTTGTTTATTGAGCTATATTTTATATAAATTTACCTTAAAAAGTAAACAAATGTTTATGTTTGCGATATTTTCAAGGGGGCCGGTAAAAGGACACACAAAAAACCCGTGTTGCCTTTTTTCGGCCACCCCGGCCGGAGATAGGAAACCACAACATTTTTTTGTTTTTTGAGTGAAGAGCACAAAATAAATGACTGCGTTATTATAAAGCTCTCTGAGCAAACAAAATCGTAGTATAGAGTATGGTATGGTTTCTATTATAAAAACAAGATGGCCGAATACTGGAAACTTTGTTTTCTTATTTCGGCCACCTTGAAAATATGAACTAAATTAACAAGCAATGTATTATTTATATTTTATTAAGATATAAAAGTAGGTATTTAAATATTTTAAAATGTATATATTATAAAATGTATATTTAAATATTTTAAAATTATTTAGGTACATAATATAGATTTAACCAAAATGAAATCGACAACTAAAGAAACGCCTTACACAAAAAAAGATTTGACACAAGCTCTTTTTGAAATTCGCGAAAATAAAATACCCATAAGGGAAGCAGAAGGAAGTTTTGCATTCCCAGGAGCACTCTTCAGGACCGTGTTCACGGCAGGGCATTAGACAAGCCCGGCATAAAAGGTCAATATACTGTCCTTTCGTTTGAAGAAGAGAGCAAGATTGTGAAGTGGCTTATCACTCTGGCCAAGTGGGGTTTTCCTCAAAGACAGGAAGATCTTCTTACCACAGTTTAAAAAATTCTTAACGATAATGGTCGAAAAACTCCGTTTAAGGATAACAAACCTGGCAAAAAATGGTATTATTCGTTTTTAAAGCGCCATCCTTCTTTAAGTATTCGTAGCCCTGAAGCAATTTCAAAATCTCGGGCTGTAATAACTGAGGAGGGTATTAGAAAGTGGTTTCGAGAGCTAAAAGAATATTTGAAAACAGAGAACGCGGAAGATATACTTGAAGATCCTGCAAGAGTTTTAAACAGCGACGAAACTGGCTTTAGTCTGGCTCCGAAAACCGGAAACGTACTTGCCCCAAAGGGATATAAAAACGTTTACGAAGTTAAATCATCGAATGAAAAAGAGACGCTCACTGTTCTTTTAACTTTTTCAGCATGTGGAAAAACGCTTCCACCCATGGTAGTTTTTTCGTATAAAAGATCACCATCATGGTTAAAAGCCATCGAAGCCAGCAAAACTAATTGGGTTTTCGGGAAAACGGAAAGTGGGTGGATGCGGAGCGAAACATTTCTCCAATATGTAAAAGATGGACTACACGTTTGGTTGTTAGAGAACGAAGTAAAACGTCCAATTCTATTTCTGGTTGATGGGCATAAATCACATATGTCAATGGAACTCAGTGAATTTTGCAGTTCTATTCATATATTTTTGTACGCTCTTCCGCCTAATACCACACATATAATGCAACCAGCCGATGTGGGTGCTTTTAAGGGATCAAAATCAGACTACCGAGACATTGTGTGCCAATTTAGTAGGAACAATCCCGGAACCTCTATCAAAAAGGAAAATTTTTGCGACATTTTGAGTCGAGTCCTCCAGTGCAAAGATCGAACAACCATAGTCCAAAACGCATTTAAGAAATGTGGGCTCTACCCCTTTAATCCTGATGCTGTTGACTACTCAAAATGCGTTCAAAACATTTTAGAGACAGTTAGCCAGAGTGACAATGAAAGCAACGTTTCTGGAAACCTTTCAGATAAAAGCTTTTCGGAAGCAAAACGGGTTATAACATTCGTTAAAAATGCTCTCGAATTAAACAATATTAGCTATAAAATTGTGCTTGATATTATCGGCCAAGCTCAACAGAGCCAAAGAGATACTAACAACAATTCTGTGGACACTATGGGTTCAAGAGATGTTAATAATGATATTGAAGGCACATACGAATTCAATCTTGCCGGAGAATTAGTAAAAATTCCTTCATATGCACATACTCATAATATTATCACAAATCAAGACGCAACACTATTAGAAAATGAGATTGGGTAGCAGATTTCCAAAAGTTTTCACAATATCACTCCAAGTCGGCTTAGTGTTACAGGTAGCCAATATTATACATTTAATAGTATCATTTACCCATTTACTTAATTACTAATATAATTTTAGAGCAACTGAGTCCTATAATTGAAGACTCTAGAGATGAAAGCATATTCAACGTTGAAGACGACGTTCCTTCATGTTCACCGACTCGCAATATCGTCACAAATCAAGACGTTTCACTTCTAGAAAATGATATCGGGGAGCAGGTGTTCAGAAATATTGACAATATCTCTTCAGGTCGGCTCAGTCTCACAGGTAGCTTAGGTATATCTTTCATTAAAAGGAATCGATTGCCTAGTTACCTCTTTAAATTTCAGAGCAACAAAGTTTAAGCCCTTTAATTGACGGCGACATAGATGAAATTGATTCGGATGACTTTGTACTTAAAGAAATCTGTTTACAGATTATTGAGGAAACAGAAGCAGGTAAAGTTGGTAAACTTCTGTAGGTATGAGTAGGTATAATTTTTTTTTTTTTTTCCCCAATAGATTTACAAAAACAAGGAGAACCTAAAGGTCCAAAAAGCGGAAGAAGTGTCACAAAGAAAACTGGATCGGCAGAAAAAAAGAGAAAAGAAAAAAACATCCCGTCCAAAGAAAAGTATTCCAAAATGCCCAGCCTGTGATCAAGACGTCCTTACAGACGTTGAAGACGAAGGGATGAAAAACATTGGCTGTGACCAATGTGACTCATGGTTTCATCTAAAATGTACCCCTTTTTCTACTTTCGAAGACGCTGCAATAGGGGATTTCATTTGTATCTCATGCTATGATCTAATATAATCGACCTATGCCTTCCAACCTAATTTATTTAATACTATTTTTGTGTTTTGGATTAAAGTTTTCTTTTTTGTTCATGTTTTTATTAATTTTATTTAAAGAATATTTATTTTTTGTTTGTTGTTTAACACTTGTTTTTTTGTTATAGGGTAAGGAATGAAAATAAATATCTAAGTTGAATTGTTATACATAGTTTTTTTTATTCAGGGGACTGAGTATAGGAGCCAAGGTGGCCGAAATTGGGATCCTAAGGGCCGAATACAGGAAAATATGAGTTTTTTTCATAAAAACGAAGAAAAATATTGTTTTACATTGAAATATTATTGTTTTATTTTTGTATATCTCTTAAGAAATATCAAATCAACAATATTAAAAAAAAAGCAATGTAAAAAACTTAACAATTCAAGCCACAATGACAAGTTTTGTAGGAAAATCGCGTTAAGGGGCCGGCAATAGGCAACTCTAACCTATGGAAATATTTTTTTGTCAATTCTTGTAACCAAATATGTAATAAATACGTTTTTCTTTCATTTTAAATATTTTGTTGTTTCTTAACGGTGAAATGTGGGTTTTTTTATAAAAGTCGCCTCACAGGCGAACAGTTACAAAATATGTTTACCATTCTAGGGTTAAAATAGTCACAAACAATAGTTTGAGTGTGTCAATCTTCAATTGACAACACAAGTTTGTTTTAATTCACCTTGTCATATGTCAAGCTTTTAAATTTATAAAACACCAGAAAATATTCTTTGATTTTGTTCTTGTAAAACAGTTTGACACGTCATTTTAAATTGTGAGATTTTTTTTTTAATTATATAATTTTAATTATATAATTTTGTTTATAATAATTTTTTATTTTTAAACTTTTTGGTATAATAAACTTGCTGGTTGAGTGGTATTGCTGATGTAATGGCGAATGCTAAAATAGATCCGAGTAACTACGAGATTGATAGCAGACAATCGGATCTTAGGATTAAGGTAAGAGATGTAGGATTGCATGGCCTTATTTTAAATTTACTTAAAAGTATTAATGTATACGGGCACTCGTTTACGCCAACTGAATATAAAAAATATAATATTGTCCTTCGCGGAATTTCGAGCAACTTTACTACCGATGAAGTGAGGGCAGGCATTCTATTGAGAGATGCATCCATCGGAGTCACTGTGAAACATTTTGAAACAAAATGGTCAAAGGAGAATAATATCCCCCTTGATTTATTTTTGTGCGTTCTGGAGGATAGGGAGAGTCTAATTAAGATTAAATCTCTAAAAATTATTTTGAGCCACAGAGTCAAATGGGACTCGGTTAAAGGTTCTGGAACCATTCAGTGCTATCGTTGCCAGCGTTTTGAACACGTATCAAACTATTGTGCATACTCTCCCAGGTGTGTAAAATGCACGAAGGAACATCCTGTAGGGCATTGCGGTTCGGTCCCAAAGACGAGAGTTCGGTGGCTGCCTGCGTCAACTGTGGTGAGTCAGGACATCCTGCAAGTTTTAAAGGATGTCCCAAACGGACTGAATTTCTAGCTAAGAAGGAGTTAAATCGTATTTCTTTAAATCAGAAGAAGAACTCTTTAAACGTCAAAATTCCTATACCTTTTAATAACAATCCCCATCTGGGTGTGTCCTTTGCTGAGGCAGTGAGAGGCGTGAACACTTCAGTGCCTTCGCCTCAACCCAATTCTTCCAATGTTAATAATAACGTATTTACAGAATTTCTAAACGAATCCGAAAATTTATTTGGCTTGCCCTTCAATACTTTGTTTTCAAAAATTAAAAACTTTTGGCCATCGTATACGAAACTTGAAAAGTCTCAAAAGCCAGGTGCTTACCTGGGATTCCTTGCTTCCTTGACCCCATGAGTCTAAACATTATCACGGTTAATGTCAACTCTTTTAGCTCCAGCGACAAAAAGATCGAGATCGACCTGCTTCTCAAAGCAACTCAACCTTTTGCACTTCTAATTCAAGAAACCTGCCTTAAAAACCAAAAGAGAGGTCGCTTCAACTCTAACTACGACTTTATTAACAGTGGTTCGGCCGCGGCACGGGTATTATGCTTAAAAGTAACATTAAGTCGTTTACCAAGGCGTTTCATAATAATATAATTTCAGCTACAATTGCTCTCATTCCATTAAAAGTTGAAAACATCACAAAGACACTTGCTTTGGTTTCGATTTACATCCCATGTAATATTGGTTGGAGACTGGTTAGAGCCCTAAATGACCTGCTGGACTGCCTTAGCGAGTATGATTTTATAATTCTGGGGGGTGACTTTAACTCCAGGCATTAACTGTGGGGTGACACAAAAGTTAACCTTAATGGACAATACTTTTATAAATGGTTTTCGGACAACAAATTTCTGGATTTTGACCTGGTAGCAGCCGAAGGTCCAACTCGGCCTAGCTCTGGGTCGCATATCGACTTTTTTTTAATTTCGGCTAATCTTCGATCCCCGAGTCACTTACCAAGTAATATAGCGTGTCTCACACTCGACCCGGTCTCTGATCATTATTCTGTCTTATTACATATCCATCTTCAAAATTTTATCCCCTTCCCTTCCCAAAACGCAAATTCTCGTTGTTTTAAAAACACAAATTGGCGCTCCTTCAATAATTCTTTGGATAGGCAGCTGGAAAATATTGCTGTTCCAACTGACAGAAACCTGTCAAATGTGGAGATTGACAACTTTATATCGGAACTGTCTAACATATTGTCAGGTTGCATCGAAAGATTCAGTAAATTAAAAAATTTCAAACCCCATTACCTTAAAATTTCACAAGATACTTTAAATTTATTCAAAATCAGAAAAAAACTGGAAAACTAAATTAAAGAGAATTTTTCACAGATTTAGCGATCGTTTAAATCAAGAATACCTGGATCTCTCAGCACGAATTAACTGCTTGAGCAAAATAATTAAGGATAAGGTTAGAATCGAAATTAATGCTGAGTTTCGCCTAAAACTAAAAAGTCTCAAACCTTCGACTAACGTCTTTAAAACAATAAACCAAATCACATCAAGGAAAAATATTAATAACGAACACCTTCAGTCTCTCCGTTGGAATAACCGCACACTATCCACTACAGCAGAAAAAGTCGAAGCCTTCAGACAATACTACTCAGAGTTTTATGACCTTAAAAAACCCTCAATTTGATAACGAAAACACTCTTTCAGTAACAACATTCAATAGCGCTTTCTCTTCTTGGAATAGTAACTTTACGTTAGACACCTTTTTACCTTCAAATAACTCAAATTCGAACTCCTCTGAAAATTTTGCGACCTCCAACCTTATTGTTTCTACTATTAAATCCCTGAACAATAAAAAGTCTACCGGTCCGGATTTGATTCCTAACTTTGTCAGCCGCAAAGCTAAAAACGTTCTGGCTAAACACCTCACGCCAATTTTTAACAATTGTATTAACAATTGTTATTTCCCTACAGCTTGGAAACATGCAAACCTTATTCCCCTTAAAAGAAAAGGAGCTTCAAATAAGCTGGAAGATTTTCGCCCTATTTCACTCCTGTCCAACATTGGAAAATTACTTGAAAGAATACTGTTGATGAAAATATATAATCATTTTGAGGACATTAACCTAATCCAGCATGAACAGTTCGGATTTAAACGCGGCCACTCAACCGAGCATGCCACCCTATTTCTTCAAAATAATATCTTAAATAACCTCAGATCAAAACAATGCACAGTTGCATGTGTAATTGATTTAACCAAAGCTTTTGACTCTGTTTGGCATGCGGGGCTCATTTACAAACTTAACCTTTTAAATTTCCCTACCCATTTCATAAAAATTCTAAAAAACTTCCTGTCTGATCGTAGTCTGTCCGTGGTTTTTGATAATGAAATATCCAATCCAATTCCTTTACTATCAGGTGTCCCACAAGGATCTATTTTGGGCCCTTTTTTATTCAACATCTATCTTTTGGATTTCCCTACTCAATGCTCTAATTCCAAATCCATCCTTTATGCTGACGATACGGTTATTTTTAGCGGTCATGAAAGACCACATGTAGCTCTCATCGAAGTTAAAAATCATTTGCAATTAATAGTACCTTATTACAGGAGATGGGGAATTGACATCAATGTTGGAAAGTGCGAATTGATTTGTTTTAGAAACGCTTCGGGCCGTGGACACCACCTCGCAGTCCGAGAGAGTAAACAGTTGAAGCTTGTTTTGGAAGACAATTTAATACCTCTTAAGGAGTCCATCAAATATCTTGGAATCTCTTTTCATGAACGTCTCAGAATGAACCCGCACGCGCGAGGTGCTCTAAATAAAGGTAAAGCAGCTGCAGCAATGCTAAAATCGCTTCTAAACTCTGGCGAAGTCGAGAAAAGAACAAAGCTGCTGATATATAAAATCCTCATCCGTCCTGTTATTACCTATGGTTTCTTGTCCTGGTTTCACATCTCACCAAGTGTCGCGCTGGAGCTACAAAGATTTGAAAGAAAAATTACCATTCTAGGGTTAAAATAGTCACAAACAATAGTTTGAGTGTGTCAATCTTCAATTGACAACACAATTTTTTTTGAATTCACCTTGTCATATGTCAAGCTTTTAAATTTATAAAACACCTGAAAATATTCTTTGATTTTGTTCTTGTAAAACAGTTTGACACGACATTTTAAATTGTGAGATTTTTTTTTTTATTATATAATTTTGTTTATAATCATTTTTTTCATTTTTAAACTTTTTGGTATAATAAACTTGTTGGTTGAGTGGTGTTTTTTTCAAAGAAAATTTCGACATATTATTTTTTTGTATGTGTTCCCTCAAGGCGTTTTCTCCGATCCACTAATTAGTTATGAATTTGGGAAGACTAGTTTTTGAAGACTTTTCAGGACATAACATGCAGTGATAGAATATTTTTCATAGGTGGATGTGACAACTTCGACATAGTTCGTTTCGTTTCCTTGAGTTTTTTTTTTGTATAATTTTTTTTTTATTTTTGAGCTTTAGAAGTTTTTGGTAAACTTCTAGTTAGGGGCTTCCATTAATATTTGAGGAATTGGTAGCCAAGGTGTCGCAACTGTTCCCATAGGGAATATTGTGTGGCAACATGGGTGGGTGTACCTCAGAGAGCAGTTACATCTTAAGCTCTGGAAAAAAATATATAAAAACAAAAATCAAAGGATTTTTTATATCTTTCTGGGGACACACCACCTTCACGCAACTTCGTTGCTCCGTTCAGAGTATCTTAAGTCGTCAGGCATGTGCATAAGTCTACTCTGGGTGGCCCCCTTCGCGGGAACAAAGGAATTTAGCTCTCTTCCTGGGGACAGTCCACGCTCACGCAACTTCGTTGCTCCGCTCAGCGTATGTTAAGTCGTCAGGTAGGCGGCATAGTCAACAATTTTTTTTTAAACATTTTTATTGGTATGTTTTTTTCAACATGGCAATGCTACGTACACCGCAGAAGAAAAAACAATAAGTAAATGTCAAACTACACACAATTTGTATGAAATTATAACCAAAAAAGTGCAATTTTATATGAGAAATAACTTTTAATTAATAAAAAAAATGTGCAAAAAGCGAAAGGCAGCTAAAGTAAATTTATGCCAAAAATTGTCCCAGGTATTGGAACTGGCCTAGGTGGTTTTGGTTGGTGCTAGCTATTGACTTGGTCCCTAATTATGAAAGTGGCTGGCATAGCTGATTTTGAGAGAAACCGAATTTCCAATGATGATGTTGCTGGAGAGTGTGTTGACTCTTGCTCTTTTTTCGCGAGCTTGTCTGAAATTTTTTTCGTTGAGTTTGAATACTTCTGGTATTCTTTTGAGGGGCAGCCCCGCCAATTTGTGGCGTGATGGTGGACACAATTAACGCATTGCGGTTTCCAGTTGGTCGTGTGGGTGACAGCACACTCTCCAGGGGGTGAATTCCTGGAAACTTTACGCATTGGTAATCCGTGCCACAATTTTCGGCAAGGTGGCCAAAAAGCCTTGACACCATCTGCATTGTAAAGCTTCCTTGTTACCCTTCGGTTTCTCCCACTTGACCTTGGTATTAAAGAGGGACTGAATTCCATTTACCTCGCTTGCAGGTTTGCCTGGTACCAACCTCACAAGAAATATATTATAGTCTATGTTGTTGTCTTTGTGAGACTTTATGGTCTCAAATTCAGACATTCCTTCGATCAGTCCCTGGACCGTCGCTTCAATTTCTTCACGAAACTTTGCGTCTTGCCTTTAGGGTGAACGAGCAATCCTGGACTTGACTCGCCCTAATAATCTCTATAAGTTCCCGGTGAAATTCTATTTTATCTACATACAGTTTCGATTTAAACACGTATGCATTTGTTTTTGGGTCTTTACGACTCCCCCAATTCACTACTTTAAAACCAAATAAGTGTTTCTGACTTTTTTAAACTTGCGACTAATTCGCGAACATTAAGTGTGGAACAGAATTATCGGTTGGCAAAACTTACCAGCCTTAATTTTAGGATGATTATTTCCGCATTCTCTGATGTCTTCCTCGTTGCTGCGTTGATGTTGTTGCTGCGTTGATTTTGTTGCTGCGTTGATGTTGTTGCTTGGTTGGGATTGAGATGTTGTCTGCATTTAAGATTTGTTTTTTTTTTTAAACTGTTGTTTCCCCCAGAATTGCGAATTTGTTGGTTTCGGTGATTGCTTCGACCTATTGGTTTACCGTTCTTGGTGGTGCTTTACTTTTAGTCATAGGAGTCCAGTTGTTGGGATTCTCCATTGAGATCTCCATGTCGTTGTCCGCTATAACTAATGGGGATGATTGTCCTCTCGGTTTGGCTTTAAGGACATCATCTTTCTGGGCTGTAGGTTTGCCCATTGGGTGGGCAAACCGGGTGGTTGGAGCGTGGATTTCATTTCTACTTTTTTTTTGTTTTATGTTAGCTGTCACTATCAGTACTTTGCAAACTTTGTGTTGCCATTAGTGCACAGAATATTACTTCACAATAAAATTTTTCGATTATTTCCCCTTGGGACACTTTTACTGTTTTATCGTTAAAATAATATTTTCCTTTGTTACTTGTCCATTGTTTGTTAATTTTATCTCTGCGTGTGCACGTGGCTGCAGTCAAAAACAAAATCGGGGAGTCAATAGTTAGATAGAAAATTTCAATCGGACAAAGTAGAATCAAATCAGAAGTAAACAACGCAATAGAAGGGAAAACAGTTATTTGATTGCCGGGCAGCATGACACTGTCAAACTGACATACACCACACATAGGGTGAGGTTGGAAATTGTAGAAATTTTATTGAAGAAAGTACTAAATCGCGTGATGCATGTGTAGTATGCATCGACTGTTATTAACTTAAACATTATAATATATATTGTAATAGAACTGTTGCTGTGGTGCAGGAAAATATATATTATCAATTGGAATCAATGGGTTTTCTTTTACTTCTTTCGGTTTTTTTTATAAACTTAATCATTTGCGAATTGGTGTCAAAACAAAGCTCATGAATTTTGGAACATGATTATCCAAAAATATTTAAATTTTCAATTATAGTTTTCGCAGAAAATCACTGATTTTTCCACTGATCAAAGATTTATTTTTGCGAAGTAATGATTGCCATTCCACCGAAATGAAACTTAGTTTTCACGTTTTGTGTTGTGATGTGCTATCTGTTTTACGAATGTTGCCTTACTTGAATTGTTTAGGATTGAAACGAATATTGGAGTTTGTAATAATACACTCCATAATATTTTCGTCGAACATTAGACGAAAGAAATCAAATACGGTCTTTCCAAGTAGATCTTCTACAATTTTCTTTATGCTAGCCTCTTCATTTGACGTAGCACTTGTCTCGTAGTCAATCGGTTTTATACACCATGAAACATATTCAACTCTAACTGATATGCTTGATGAAATCAATCCATTTCTACCTCATTACCAGAGTTAAATATCTCAAAGGTTCCTACTACATCTGAAGGAAAATTTTCCGTCCCGACTATGACGTCATCATCAAAGTTTTCTTCATCCGTTAGATCATCAACTTTGGGTGGAATGTAACAAATATGTATTTCCTCATCCAGATCAAAGTCTTCTATAATTGCTTCAAGTTCTCTTAAAGTCAAAGGCCTTTTATGATCATTGCGATATTTCATGTTACTCTAAAACAATAACAAATATAAAATCTACACATGTGTATTAATATCATTTCCGTAATTATTATTATTATTGTACACACCATTTTGTAAAATGTTTCCAAACTTCAAGCCAATTTTCAGATGAAATTAATCTATTTTTAATCTTTTTTTACCACAAACACTGCACTTGCACTACTTAGCAAAAAAGTAACACAAATAATTTAAACCAATAACATTTGTTGACACAAAAATTTCAAACTAAAGTTTCGTCGTTTGCCCTTATGTTGCGTTTTTGCAACGTTACTTTTCAAGGTCGATTAAATATACTAACTAAAACTAAATGTTAATTCTTTTGATTAAACTACTGCTATTTGCAGTATATTTTATACAAAACATAATTCAAACTATAAAAAATTGGAAAAACACTAATTTATAGGGAATTTATATCTATGTTTTTTGTCGGAAACTTGACAATTTTATTTAAGATGTTACGAGAAGTCCAAGAGCTGATACGCAAAATTAAAAATCCTTCAAGTTAAGATATTCCTAAAAGCAATATCAGAGAAATCAAATCAGAAATTTTAACTTTTATGGTCGACAAAAAAAAATGTTTTGCTCAATGTTGCGTTAACGCGACCATGGGAATAAATGGGTTAAAGTTGTTGTCATTTTCTATTTCATGAGTATTATTCAAAATGCTTGTTGGCACTAAATTTTTAGCGGTTGTTAAATATAACTTTTTGGTATAAAAATCATCCATTAAGAATTAGTAGCTTAGAACTTAAAAGTGAAGTGGGATAGTATTACCTTACCCGTTCGTTCAGGAAGTCAAATCAATACAAATTTAAATACTTTTCTCCAGCACTTCTAATTTACTTATCCTATATGGATAGTATATTATAACAGCTAGTTTTAGTAAACAACCGCTTAAAGTTGGTGTAAATAGATTTCGGTTTGAGCTAGATAGCAGACACTCTTATATCTGTGAATGTGATCTGCCAAATAATTGTTTAAACCAATATCTATTGACAATAACTTAAGCGATTGTATAAATGTATAACAATTTCTTCTAACAAGGGGGTTGGAAGTCCTGTGGACTATTTGTGAAGATAGCTTAGTTTGGGTTTGTGCCTAAATTGTTTTTTAATAATTTATATGCATATTATCTACGTTCCTTTTTACTTTGAAAATACTTTTTGTTTTGCAATATCAAGTTCCTATTTTTTATTTTCTTTAATAAAATAACAAATAAAATTACGCAGTATTATAATTTATATTAGAAGGTATAGCGTGCAACAAAGGAATGAAAACCTGCATTTGGTGGTAAGCCATTCGAACCATTTTCCATTTTATTTCGGTCATTTTGATTATATTTGTTTATCCTTTTTTTGAGTGGTGAAAGTGATCTACACTCTAAATATTTAAGCTCTTCGATTCGAGCGGAATTATAAAAAAATCAATACAACATAATTATATCTTACGCTCGACACTACACATGCATCACCCGATTTAGTACTTTCTTCAATAAAATTTCTACAATTTCCAACCCCAACCTATGTGTGGTGTATGTCAGTTTGACAGTGTCAAGCTGCCCGACAATCTAATAATTATTGACTTGTCAAAATATCATATTGGTTTTTTTTTGCTTATTTCTTGTATTTGCTTAACAAATGCGCCATTCACTAGAAGGAAACAAACAAACAATCTTAATGTATGTTTCTTTGAAAATATGCAAAAGTCACGGAGGAGCAGTTGCTGATATATGCAAGAAATGCAGTTGCTAGGCACTAGGAGAGATGAACAAATAATTAGAATCATCACTAACATTGCAAATTAGACGATAATTTTCACTCAGTCGACTGTGGTTAAGTTTTTTTTGTCATTGTTACCCAAAATCCTCCTTCCTTGCCTTCCTTGAAACCTCTTGCAACTAGCTGAAACGTCCGTTGGAATTGAGTGTCCCGACCAGTGCAAAGCGTTCACACTTGCACAGAAATCCTTGGCTTCAAACCAAGGATGTCTGCTGCAAATTTCGACCGATTAAAAAAAAAACGGCTTGCATCCGAATTTTGTGGCTTAAGTTAGATAAGGGACTTTCGAAACACCTACAGAAAGACAAGCCGATTATTACCGATGGAGCTGTCTCCAGATAAATATGTAGAAAGTCCGATGCTGTTCTGGCGCTAGCATCAATTGGATTTCAGAACATGCGATGGAAAGTGGGAAGACTGCATATCATTTGGTTTCTTTACTTTATTTCCTTTCAGATTTTATGAGTACATAAGTAGGTTTATTTTGATGGTGTCAATCGATTTTAGTTTGCTCTAGCGTCGATCATACATGTAACTCCACACTTACCTACTAAAATTGGGACTGAGAAACAGTACAGTCCAAAGTGTATGTTACGTTGCAAGATGCTACAGACGCCAAACTGATAGGCTAGGGTCAAAATATAGGCTGAGAACTAGGAGTATTTGTGAGTTAGGGCGCACGCCACCTTCAGACTGCATACACATTTAGTAATATCTGATCAAGGAGAGAAGAAATAATGAGCCTCGATTAAAGAAAAAGGTGCAGGCGCCAACCGGAAAATCACAATCATACGAATTTGGCAAACCAACCTGGAGATTGCCAGGTTACTTTTTTAACACAAGGCCGTTGAAACCTGATAACACTGCAGATTCATAGTTCGCCGGCTGTGATTTAAAACTAACCCGCCGAAAATGTTTTCTTAGTTGATTTTCACATTTAAGTCCCCATGTAGGACTTTCACATCGTTTTCAGGACAGTCTCCTTGGATTAAATATAAGTGGTCGTTAAATTGCTCCTTGATAGGATCTCCCGTCCATATCTAAATAATAAATAAACAAATTCCTACTCACCATATTGCCCTTTGCTCCCTATTTAATGTATGAGGCAGAAGGGTATACCTTTATAGATCTCCATGCCCGTTACCTAGTAGTTCTCATAGCTGAATGATAAAACTTTTTTATTTGTTTGTAAAAACTAACGTTTGCTCAATAAACACTAAATAAAATATTTTGAACTGATTTTTATGTTATTGGCGATGGCAATTCATCTGTTTGTGGTGCTGTCTGCTGTTTTAATTCAGTATCTGCGATTCGGAAAACATTTGTTGAGTGATTTACCAAGACGGCTGTCGGAGGTGGAATCTCTCGACTGAGGTTGGAAGGTGCTGTTTTCGGACGTCGATATGAAAGCTGTAAATAATCGAATTTTGCAACTAATTTCTACACCCCTATAGTCATATACTTACACTAAATCGTTTTGGTGGGTGCTTGTTGGCTTTTCTTCGTACCATATCCCTTACGGTGTCATATTTAATTCTTCCTTTTATACGACTGTGATTGACTTCCAGGTATGCGGCCATCCAATCAATACCAGCCCAAAGGTTACTGTATTCTGAGCAATTGAAGTGAATGGACTTTAGACTGGAAAAGTGTCGATTGGAAAGCGCCTCCAGAGCGAATTCATTCTCGATGTCATACAATTGTACTGTATCGCTGGCTAAATCCGATTTCGTGCCAACTAGAAGTACAGCTTTACCACTCATGAAGGGATTGGAAGCAATTTGATTTAAGAGTCGAAAGGACTCCTGAAGTTCGTCTAGGCTCACTGACATGTCATAGCAGCAGATTAAACCCATTGCCTGAAAGAGAAGATACAATTCAGTAGGAGAGAAACCTAGCAGGAAAGTTGAAATGAAAGGGTTTGTCGTCATAAGTACTCCTTACCGTTTTTGTAAAATCGCCTCATGAGAACTTTTTCAACTTACAGTTGAAAATTTGAGAGTAGAAAACGAGTGGCCGTTTGTTTGAAAGCTCACTCACTAGAACATACAAGCAGACGCATGGGGTTTGTTAGGTGGCATAGGTATTTTTTGAATGACTAAGCATATGACCTGAGATGTACAACTTGAGAACGATTTCAATTAGTATCCTTTTGAGTTTAGTTGATGATTACAAAAACAAATGAAATTCGTTCAATGATGGAATATAATGTTTGATATCATATACTGAATGTTAAGTGTACAATGGAGTGTGATTAATGTATCTGTTATCTTAGAGAAACGTGTTGTAGATTCCGCCTTTTATATGCACACATCACTACCGATGAGAAGGAAGACCGTTTCAAGGAGGAATCGAATGCGCAAAGCAACCTGGCGATCTCCAAATAAACAATATGGTCAATGATGCGAGACTCCCATTGAACATTTTGAGGGAGGAACGTCGAATTATTTGTCGTAGAAAAAACACGAATGGTGCAAAAAAAAATTGACCTCACGTTGACGCCTAAGTGAGCCGGAGATTGCCAGAGTCTCATCCCCATAGTTTACTAATGTCAACACCCAGTAGATACTTACTTACTTACTTAAGTGGCGCTACAGTCCGGAATGAAACTGGGCCTCAACCAATATGCCTTCGCTAACTGCCTCCAGTTTCGCAAGTTGGTTGAGGTCGGTCTCTACTTGTGCGTCCCACTTAAGGCGAGGTCTTCCTCTACTGCGTCAGACGTCTGGCTGGGAATCGAAGACTCTACGAGCCGGAGTATTGGTGTACATTCGTTCTACATGTCCTAGCCATCTTAAACGTCCAGTCATCACAGGCATGTCACTATACAGCTCGTATATTTCTTGGTTGAATCTTCGTTTCCATATCCTAAGATTTTTCGAAGAATTTTCCTCTCGAAACGACGAAGGATTTCTTCATCCGCTTTTGATATAGTCCATGCTTCCCCACCGTAGAGCTGGACTACGATGATGAGGGTCTTTTATAGGATCTCCTTAGTGAGAGCTATACTACGAAATTGCTGTGTGTGCCTAAAGAAACAGCAGTTGGCAAGAGTAATTCTTCGTTTAATCTCTGACGAGATGTTGTTGTCAGAGTTAATACCGGACCCGAGGTAGTCATAGTTATACTTGTCGATGGTGACGTCATGTTCAATTCGTCGATGTTGGGTGTTCTTTCTTGTTGACAGCATATATTTAGTCTTACCCTCATTTACCTTTAGCAGTAGTAGCAAACGTGACTATGACATCACGTTCAGTCCGACCAATGATGATAACACCGTCGGCGTATACTAGTAGTTGCACCGAATTTAGGAAGACTGTGCGTCTGGTGTTGGCTCAGGAGTCTTGCACAATAATCTTTAGAATCAGATTAAAGAAATCACAGCGCATCGCCTTGCCTAAATCCTTTTTTGGTATCGCATGTGTAGGTGAGGTCGTTTCTGACCCTGATGGAGCGCACAAACGTCATCCTACACACACGGACGAGTTTGGGCGGTATACCAAAACTAGACACCGCTCTATATAGTTCGTCTCTTTAAATGCTGTCGTGAAAAGGTGGAGGGTATCGATTTGGACTTCTTGGGTTTTTCCACGGTTTGCCGAAGTGAGACAATTTGATCAGTTGTGGACTTTCCTGTCCTAAAACCAATTGATAAGGGCCGATCAGGCCTGATGTATCAGGCGCTCACATATTACGGCAGATAGGTTCTTGTAGGCGATATTGAGGAGACTTATGCCACTGTAGTTGGCGCAGTTAGATTAGGTTTTATGGGTTGTTGATGCCCAAGTGAGTCGTCAAACCCGAATAGGCCTACGTGGGCCCATAGCGATACCCTTATTGTACCTGAAGAGAACGCTGCGTTATTAAGAAGAGTGATACCAAAGATTATAAAGCCATACAGATGACCCACTGTATACAAGAAAAATTGTTCTATGGCGGTCGTTGGCACAGCCCGCCGTAAGTTTGGATCTCTTTTTTCATGTTTGCTCGTGCACACCGCCCGTACCGTGAAGCTTGTGAACAAAAGTTTCGGTTTTTTTTTTCTTCTGAATGCGTCATGGCTTTATAATCTTTGGTGATACTTAGGTGATTTGTGTTGGTCCATTAGCTATAAATATGAAGTTGCTCCAACCCGACTTGCAGCAGAAGCTGACGATCTGTGCAATTGGTGCTGTGGCCAGATCCGTCAAGTCCTCGTAGTAGAAGCTGCAGAGGATTTTGTTACGGATGTTGCTGGTCGAGGGGCAGTGATATTGAAGGTGGACGGTGCAGTTACGTTAATCCTATGGGAGTGTTTACCTAGCATATTGTAACCTGTTATGACTCTAACCCCTATAGGAACGGAAGCTCTGTTCAGAGCTATAAGCTTGTTAGATTTATTACCGCTTATTTCAGGCCAAATGTCTTAAGTGTGTTTGCAAGTGTTGATGTTTTGCCACCTAGATTTTGTTTCACTTTGTGTGAAAGGAGATGCAGCTGGACGATCCTAGTCTGGCTAGGTCGTCAGCTTTTTCGTTTACCGGAATTCCATTGTGTCCTGGCAGTGGCACCCAGATAATTTGGACTCTGTTCTGGTTACAAGGAGCCTTAAGCTGTGAGTGGCAACTCGGGTTCAATTACTCGTGATTTTATTATGTTGGATGCCGGAGCTTTTATGACCGCTTGGCTATCTACGTAAATGGAGATATTCTCTTGTGATATGTCCAATACTCTAGCCGATTTGGCAGCTTCGAGTATCGCTAGGATCTCTGCTTGGAAAACACAACCCGATTCTTTTGGAGTAGACCCCAGAGCCTACTCCTATTTTCATTTTAGATCCATCGGTATATTTCGTTATTGGATAACACATTGTTTGACGACAATTCGTCTATAGGTATTCTGGTTGAGTATTAACTATCAAAGACGTGATATGGGATGGTGTAGTCAGATGACCCAATCCCATATTCTGCATAGGTTGCCAGCTTCTTTGAGGCGTGATGCGCTTTTCGCTGCCGTGGCAATCCGCTGTAGGTTGATTTAGAATTGTTTCCAAACCAGCTATGGGGCTGGTTCGCATAGCTTCTGTTATATGTTCTGATGTTCTTTGAACCTTTGGCAGTGCAGTTATTTGCTTCGTCTTTTTTATGGAATTCCACCAGACTAAGCAATCGTAGGTGATAATTGACCTGACGACAGCTGTGTTTAGCCATTTCATGACCTTGGAGGTGGGACCCCATTTCTTACCGCAGATCATACTGCAGCTGTATAGTGCAACATTAACTTTCTTTACGCTTTGGTTTATGTTAAGATTCCAGTTTGGCGTGCTATTGAGTATCACCGCAAGGTGCCGCAAACTCTGTGATTGATCGATCTCTTGTTAGTGAAGAGCGCTAGTTCAGATTTCTTCGAATTTTCAACTAGGCCGCAAGGTTCTGACCATCTGTTGAGTATGTTAATTCTTGTTTGCATGATTGCGCTTAGAGTCGATGGGAATTTCCCATATTCCATGTACCCCCATCATTTGCGTAAGCCACCGTTTTTGTTGCGGTGGTTTTTAATCGCCTCAATGCTTCGTTGATTACCATTAGCCAGAGGAGTGGAGAAATAACAACCCCCTGTGGAGCACCTCTCGTCGTTATTATCCTTTTGTAAAATCTCCCAGTGAGGATGAAATGATGCGTTTCTTAAGCATGGCAATGAAACAGTCACTGATGACAGTATTTATTCCTGCTTTTCACAGTTCTATCTCGATTGCTTCCGTTTTTACATTGTTGAAGGCTCCTTCTATGTCTACGAAGCCTGCTAGTGTGTATTCTTTATGATATGTTGATTTTATTGTTTGAACTACTTCATGACGAGCCTTTGATATAGGCATGTTGATTTGAGGAAAGGTAGTCTGGATTACTACGGATTTGAATGACTACCAGTCTTTCCAGTGAGGGAAGAGGAAAGGCTGATTGAGCTGTATTTTTTCGCGATTGTGTGACTGCATTTCCCTGCTTTTGGTATGAATATCACATTGACTTCACGTCACGCTTTAGGAAGTCAATTTAGCCTTAGACATCCCCGGAGCGAATTGACTAGTGTTAAGAGGGTCTCCTTTTTTGTGGATCGAGCAAACGATGGTAAGGTTCCATTCTTATGGCATGGTGGATGTTATTAAGCCAGTCATCTCCGTCGGCTTTATAAAGCTCAGAGGTAAGGCCGTCGCTTCCGGCAGCCTGTTTAAGCTTAAGTTTAGATATTGCTATCAGTAGTTTACTCAGGTCAGGTTTTTTTTTTTTTTTTTATAATTTACACGTACTCAAGGGGTTATGAATACCCTTTTATATGTTACCATAGTACGAGCGTTAGAAAAGGGGAAGAAAGAGAGGATAGGAAAGATTTTGGATGTAGTGGAGACTTAACTCCATGGGTGGTGTCCGAACTAGCTTCGGGGAGTCACTTTTTCTTGTGTTCGTTAAATTTGAAGAAATTCAAGATGGTGTGCATACTTTTAGGTATTACACCGAACTTTTATTTCTCTTAAATAAAAGTGAAATGGATTTTGGTTGGGATTGAACGCGCAACCTTCCACTCAACAGACGAACACATTACCACCGCGGTTGGTAGTTTTTGCTGTCGTTGGCAATATTGTACTGTTCATTCTGCCTGACAGCGGAACGTTGTTCGCAAACCGGTTAACAATCTACAGAAGTGGTTCTTCCATATCCTCATCATCGACTGTGTCTCAACTACAATATTTCCTTGTGCATCTCGACATGATTCTTTTTGAACCTCGTATCCTTTGCTTTGACGTTTTACACTTTGGTAAAACTTGCGAACATCGTTCCTGGAGTGGCACCTCTCTATATCCTCGATCGCGCGCTTTTCTTGCTCTTCATTCTTGTTTCTGAAAAGCCGGTGTTACTTCCTTCTTCACTCGTCTTCACCGGCAGCTTAGCCTTGTAGGCCTTGTTGTTGGTTGCGAGGATATGTCAGCATTTTTCATCAAACCAAGGGCTTGCACTCAGGTCTTGGCGGTCTCTTGCGATTGCAGTCTTCCCACATTAAATATTTTCACAGTATTTCTGGATGGTTGTGTCATGGTGGATAGCCGCTTTCTTACCTTGGCTGCAATAAGGTAGTGGTTCGATGCTCGATGCGTGCCTCTTCTTTATCGCAATGTTATCAATTTGGTTGATCTAAGGAGCTCGTAGAAGCAATCCTTAGCTATATAATCGTTTTCCTCTGTCCTTGCGCGGGAATATATAAGGCTAATGTTGGCGCATTTTGCGTTGATGCGGATTATTACAAAGTGTTCGCTAATTTCTTGGAAACATAAGACTTCTTCCCCTTATGACAAATCCATATCCGAAGAGTCGATGTTTCGGCTCACTATAACATGGTCCGTAGTAGATGTCACAGTTTTTCATTCTCGTTTTGCACGGCCCATCCCATCGTATTTCCTGGATGGCAGTAATTTCTGCTGCAGTTGTAGCGGTTTAGGGCTTCCACTAGTTGTTCGCTTGCAACTCTCCTGTTTAATGTTCACACATTCAATGTGCAGATACGAACGTCGTTGTCCTTTTTTCGTTTAGCAAGGTCGTCAACAATAAAATCAGTCCTTTCCGAGGCTATTGATTGCCTCGTAACTAGTGGATTTTTTCATAGATGGGCATTTAATCCAAAACACAACCCACAACCTGGAGGGCCAGTGCCAATTTATTAGATACTCCAAGGACATCTAATAAATCCACTTCGGGATTGAGCGCTGCCATTGGCCTTTCGGTTCATTCGCCACCATCTCTGTTCCATGGGCCAGGGACTTACCCTTGAAATTACTAGAAAACCTGTGGTCCGAATATGTCGAAGCAGCTTGCCTAATTTCGCCTGGGCCAGCAGGCCGGGTATTCATTCAGTGACATTCTCATACCGGTGCTGTTTTTCGTCGTGTTATCAACACTCGCACTTATAGTTTAGCAAGTCAAATCCGGTTGGATGAGGCCAGTACCCGATAGTTTGCATTTGGAGGTTAAAAATAAGGACTTGATGTGAAGTCAGAGTTACAACCACTGGCAATCGATAAGTTAAAGCCAATCAAAGCTTTTCAATATGCTTTATGGAATTTCGACCATAGAACACCTTTTATATGATAGGCAAGAACCTGGCTTGACCTTATTGCTAAACTTAATGTGTCGGTAGGCGGTGTACGTCTTCCTTCATTACACTCATAGACCCACTGCGGTACCCGTTGGGAGTTTACGTTTTCTCATTCATTTATCCCAATATTGTCCATTTTTGATGGTTCCAATCAGCCATCCAGATGCTATTGCATTTCGGATAGATCCGTGAGGTGATGCAAAAAATATTTTCCTGAGGTTCTCATCCTTAGTTAACTGAAGCCAGGGAGTTACACCTGTTTTTGGCGATATTCATTGCTTTCTGTCCCATCCGTGATTTGAAGTCACATAGTGGCGGTTTAACAGACTGATCAATGCTGAAGGCAGATCCTTTTCCTCGCAGTTCAGCAGGAATTGCATTGCCCTGTACGCCTCTGCGTAGGGGGACCAAGCAAAACGTAGTATTGTGTTGGATGCCAAGAATAATGTGTTAACATACTTGGTCTTGTCCTAATTTTCTGTTAGATCCAGTTTTGCCGATTTCCTACCTTTAGTAACCAATGTTGCTGTGACATCACTGGTGGCCGACCAACGACATCAAAATCGTCGGTAGTTGCACCGACGTCGGTAGTTGCACAGTTTTATGGAATGTTGTCCCGCTGGCGTTGACGGGCTCATTGGCGCAATGGTTGGTGCGGTGGACTGCAGCGCAGGAGGTCAGCCGTAGCAATACCAAAATTATTTTTCACTGGTGATAAATCAACCGAGTTGTATCAGCGAGCTTTACAATCGGATAGCACCTCATAACTCATGACTACACATCAAGTGCTTATTTTTATCCTCCAAGTGGTAGCCATCGGGTACTGGACTCATCCAATTAGATTTGGTTTTGTAAACAATAAGCGCCAGTGTTGATGACACGAAGAAAAAGAGCAAGACTATAAAAAGTCTGGTGGGAATGGCATGGAATAAATACCCGGCGGGCTTACCCAGGCACACTGAGACAAGCTGCTTCGAAATATTCGGACAACAGGTTGTCTAGAAATTTAAAGGGTAAGTCGAGCCCCTTGAACATAGATAGTGGCGGCTGAACCGAAAGTCCAACGGCAGCGCTCAATCCCTTAGTGAATACTGTTGGCCCCATGTATTAGGGGTATCTAATAAATCGGAACTGGCCCTCCAGGTTGGGGGTTATGCTTTTTACCCACTCATTTAAAAAAACATTGTAACGAAGCAAGCAATAGCCTCGGAAAGTAATGATTTTATTGTTGACGACCCTGTTAAACGAAAAAAGCACAACGACGCTCATATCGTATCTGAAATGTTATAACCGGAGAATTTCAAACGAACAACTACTAGCGCAAGCCCTTAACTGCTACAAAGCAGGCATTACTGCCATTTAGGAAATATGATGGGCCGGAAAAAAAGAGAATAAAAAACTGAAATCTACTACGGACCGTGTTATAGTGAACAGAAACAGCGAATATTCGGATGCGGATTCGTTATAAGTCCCTGACTTTGACAAGAAGTCTTACGTTGCCAAGACATTAGCGAACACATTGAGACAATCCGCACCAAGGCCGAATTCGCCAACATAAGCCTTATATACGCTCACGCCCCGGCGGAGGAAGAAGATGATATAGCTAAGGATTGCTTCTACGAGCTGCTTGACAAAATCTACGAGCGACTACCGAAGTACGATATTAAGATCTTGCGGAGATATTTTAACGCTAAGGTAGGAAAAGATGATATATTTAGCAGTATTGTCAGGAGTCATAGCAACGGAATTAGGGAATTCGCTGCGGAACGAAATTCCACTATAGCCAGCTCGCGGTTTCCTTCACGATATCGACGAGAGGACATGGCGATCTCCACATCAACGAATGGTCAACCAAATTGATCACATTGTGATAGACATTTAATTAATTTGGATGTCCGAAGAGCTAACATCGACTCGGACCGCTACCTTGTTGCAGCCAAGGTAAGAATGCCGATATCCACCGTGCCACAACAATCCAACAAGAGACCGCCAAGACCTTCGCGCAACCAACCAGAAACCCCTGGTTTGATGAGAAATGCCGAAGTATGCTCGCAGCCAAAAACTAAGCCTACAAGGCTAAGCTGCAGGTGAAGACGAGAGCTGCCATTGAACTCTATAGGCAGAGAAGAAGGAAGTAACACCGGCTTTTCAGAAAGAAGAATGAAGAGCAAGAAAAGCGCGCGATCGAGGATATAGAGAGGTGCCACTCCAGGAACGATGTTCGCAAGTTGTACCAAAGTGTAAAACGTCAAAGCCAAGGATACGAGGCTCGAGCAGAATCATGTCAAGATGAACAAGGAAATATCGTAGTTGAGACACAGTCGATGCTGAGAATATGGAAGAACTACTTCTGCAGAATGTTACACGGTGATAACAATCAACAACCTGTCGACAGAACGAAAAATTCAATATTGGCAACGACAGCGAAAACTGCGAACCATCTGACCTGAGTGAACTGAGGACAGCAATATCTAAATTCAAGCTTAATAAGGCAGCCGGAAGAGACGGCCTTACCGCTGAGCTTTATAAAGCCGGCGGAGATGACTTGCTAAATAACATCCACCAACTCTTAAGCGAAATCTGATCGGATGAAAGTATGCCTGAAGAATCGTCTGCCCGATCCACAAAAAAGGAGCCCCTCTAAACTGCCAACACTAGTTAGTACATTCCGGGAATGTCTAAAGCTAAATTGTCTTCCCAAAGCGTGGTGTGAAGTCAATGTGATATTCATACCAAAGGCAGGGAAATGCAGTCACACAATCGTGAAAAATTACAGACCAATCAGCCTTTCCTCATTTCTATTGAAAAGACTGGAAAGACTACTAGACATTCAAATCCGTAGTAACTTGAATCCAGGCTACCTTTCCTCAAATCAACATCCATATATCAAAGGAAAATCGGTACAAACTGCTTCATGGGGTAGTTCAAACAATAGATAAATCAACATACCATATCACAACATATCACACTAGCAGCCTCACAGAAGGAGCCTTTAGCAACGTTAAAACGGAAGCAATCGAGATAGCGCTTGGAAAAGCAGAAATAGATACGGTCATCAGTGACTGCATCATAATGCTTAGCCGTCTGCTGCTGCTGCTGCTGATGATGAACTGCGAGGTGGAGAAATGAGAGAGACGGCATGTAATTAGATATTAAAACCTACACTAATGACATCTGGTAGTCGTTGTTTCCTTGCTCTCAACACCTACCTCACCTAAGATAGGTCATAATCCTTCATCCAACCAGGAATATTAATATTTCGTCCTGGCGAAGACACCTTCTGCCTTTCAGCAGTATGGCTTGTAGAAGGGAACCCATAAAACTCTGATGATTCCGATGTTGCTGTTGCTTTGGAGACTGATCCATTGAGAACATCGTCATCCTCTCTGACTGGGTCTTAGGCATGTTGACCCATTTCTGGTTTAAATAAATCAATTATCTCGAGGAATGTGTTTGATGAGTTTGGTTTATCGTTTTCTGTAGAAAACCGTGACTTTATCTGATTCGTATTACTAAAACAATGTTATTGACGTTTCCTTTTTGTGCAATAATAGTGCCGGGTGGCCAATATTCCTTATTTTTGCGATGATCTTGGCATGGACCTTGTCTCTAATGATGAAGTGTCTCTTCTTAGCATCATGATGCTTGTTATACTGTTCGTTATGTTTTCCATTGGTACTTGTTGAAAATGTTTGTTTCGGTTTTTTATAAATCCAAGGTAGTTGTTAATTTTCTACCAATAAATGCTTCTGCTGGTGACTTGAAATCGAGAACATTACGGTTTGGTGTTGAACGCTATGCTTGTAAGAATTTTTCCAAGTTCTCTTGAATACTTCCTTCATGCTTGAGTTTCTTAAGCGCTCTTTTAAACGTATCTACAAATCGCTCTGCTTGACTGTTGGACTGTGGATGAAAAGCAGATGTCCGTAGATGTTGAGTTCCTCTGGACTGCAAAAAAAAACTCTGAAACTGATGAATTGAGTTACATTGTCTGAAACAATTTTCTGACAGTCACCACATCGATAAAAGAAGGCAGTAAGACTACTGATGATAACGCTTGATGTTAGATTAGTGAGTTTTAATACTTCCAACCGTTTTAAGAACGTGTCCACTATGACGAAATAGTATACCCCATCACAGGGACCTGCGAAATCAATATCAATTCGATCCATTGCAGATCTTGTTTCCGGCCATGATTGCAGTGTTGTTTTGAGAGGACACTTAGCAGCGCTGGCACAGGGTTGACATTGTTGCACATATGCTGTTATGTCTTCATCTATCTTGGGCCAATACACATGACATCTGGCAATAGTTTTCATTAGGTCTATACCAGGATGACCTCGATGAAGTTGTCGAATAATTCGATTTTGCAGAACATCCGGTATGACGATCGTGTCGTTGAACATCAAAACTTCATTGACTACTGCATGGCCTTCCCTTCTGGTAAAGCATGAGCACAGTGAGGATGGTATGGTGAAACTTCCATCCTGAGTTCATAGCTCTGATGACTGACTGCAGAAACTGAACTGCTCTTTGTTGCGTGTACTACCTTTTTGAAGTTGACAAGAAGGACTTTGATTGTTTTGAGCAAATGAGATGAAAAATCGTCTCAAATCGAGCTCAGGCTATGACTATATCTTCTTGCAATTTGTTTTTTTTTTACCAATTAGGCCAATTTACCGAATTCTGTTGTGGAGATGTATTGAATGTCAAAATCGTACATCAATATAGTAAGCGCCCATATCTGTAGCCAATTTGCGGTGTATATGAGAATTCCTTTCTTGCTTCCGAAGATTTACAGGAGCGGTTTATGATCCGTGGGAAGATGAAATTTGCGACCGAAAATCTAAAAAAAAATTAAATTTATGGCGCAACAGGCTCGTTAGTGCGAAGGGTCAGCTTTTTTCTCACAAACATTCATGTGTGCGTGTGTACTTCTTTGCACGATGGCGGGACCTCCTGTTTTATGCCGAATCCGAACGGCTAAGTTGAGATAAGCTATTCATGACAATTGATACTACTCGGTTGATTTGTGAGATCATCACGAGAGGAGGGCCAGTGAAAAATCATGTGTTGCTACGACTGGGAATCGGACCCAGACCTTCTGCGCGGCAGTTCAAAGCACTCACCATCGCGCCACTGAGCCCGTCGAAAATCATACGGTGGAATTTCTTAACAGCAAAACTGTACCGCGTCTCAGATGGTGTCAAAGATCCAGCAGCATGAGCGTTTACTTTTCCGAAACGTCTGAAAAAGAAATGTAGGATGCATGTGCCTATCCCGACATGGGATGCATCGACCGCAACTTTTATGGGTGAGAATTTTGGCATTTATCCGAGCATTCAAAGTTTGCATTTTTCTGTAGCAAGCCATCCAATGGTGAACGGATTTCTCTCATTTGATTCACGACCTAACCATAATAATTAACAGCTCCGAGAAACGATCTGAGCTCGGTGATGTTCGTCGGTGCTGGCATACTTCGAATCAGATCAATTTTCTCTGGGTCTGGCCTCAAACCATTCTTGTCTATGATGTGACCCAAGTATTTGATATCAGGTACAACAAATGAAAACTTCTCTATTTTGATTCGAAAATTGTACTCCATGAGACGTTGAAGAACTTGGTTTAGATTATGCATGTGGTCTTTGAAGTTCTTTCCATTAATGACTCTGCTATCTAAATACGCTGCAACGCCATCCATACCCGCAAGCATAGCATCCATTAGTTGTTGAAATGCTCCTGATGCAGACTTAACTCCAGGCGATAGCCTATTGAACTTTAATGAAAATATGCATCAGCCAGATCTATGTGCATATAAAATGGGCTATTTGCTATTTTTGCGAAGATATCCTCAGGCAGGGGGAGTGGAAATTGATGGTGAGTCCGAGGAGTAGTCTGCACAAATGTGAACTCCTCCAGACGCCTTTCGAACAACCACAATTGGTGCTGGTCAGCTGGACCGATGATATTGCGATCTTGGTGACGTTGAAGCTTCTGTTCGATGGTCAGCAGTACTGAACATGCAACTGGCCGCTTAGCCCTGAAGACTGGTGTTGTGTCTGGTTTGAGATGCAGCTGTACTTGTGTTTTTGTACACACCGATGAACCTAAAAGTTCGACATATTTTTGTTTGATGCCTGCGATGGCTGCATTGCGATCAATGTCCGGTCCAACGATTCGACTGTAGACTGCGCTTATTGGTTGATCCCACAAATTGAATGCTCTGAATATGTCCCTAAGATTTCAAGGAATCAATTTTGGAAACATAGAATTTACGAATTTTGACATCCCCTTTGAGCTGAACTCGGCAGGTTAATTCAGCTATCAGCTTGATGTCGTCCAGCGATGTACTTTTGGCTTGGCTTTTCTGAAGTGATTTTCCGGGTTGACCCAACTTTTTCCACGTAGCGACGTCGATCATGCTGATGTCAGAGCCTGTGTCAATTTGTAGTTTGATGGAGTGCTCTACCTCATGCTTCTTGGTACTAACGATGACTGACACAAACTTTCGCCGCTGGGCACGATTGATGGAATTTACTTGCAATTAAATAGATTTGTTCCGGGGCGAAAATTTCTTTCGATTTTGATGCTGCTTACTCTTTTCGAATTGCTTGTTATTTGGTTTATTGTTTTTCGAAAAGCAGTTGCAGTAACCTTCCTTGTGACCATTTCAATTGCATTGCCTGCATTTATGATTTTGAAACGTGCAATCTCGTACAAAATGCATTCCACCACTGTTCCAACATGGTGTTTTTGGTTGGCTGCTTTACGGTCTTAAATGCTGCTGGTTTTTGAATTTATCCTGCATTGGAATTTGCCTTTCCTTTTTTACAGCATTGACTGCCACGTGCGGGGTTGACGAGTGCTTAATGAGGGCTGTATCTTTTTTAAGGTTAACATATTCTTGGACGCCCTACAACAGCTTATTCAAATCCAAATTTATGTCGTCTTCCAACGCAGACAAAAGTTCGATACGAATGTCAGAATCAGACCGTGATTGAAGACCTGTGACAAACACCAAGCATTTAAATTGTTTAACTTTCAATTCATTTAATCGGAAATCTTTGCAAGATTTATTGACTCGTGCTGCGTAGGTGGTAAAATCCTCTTCTGAAAACATGCACTGAAGAGAGATTCTGTCGCACCAAACATAATTTTGAGATTTGTAACCGTTTGATCAAAAGCTATGCCACGAGAAACCTGTGGTAAAATTTATGATGCATATTTTTCATGAGCAATTGGAATTAATTTTCTTATCAATAACCTCACTCTTGATGCATCATCGAGTGGACATATCACAAGAGAATATCTCCATTTACGTAGATAACCAAGCGGTCATAAAAGCTCCGGCATCCAACATAACAAAATCACGAGTAGTTGGACCCGAGTTGCCACTCACAGCTTAAGGCTCCTTGTAACCAGAACAGAGTCCAAATTATCTGGGTGCCACTGCCAGGACACAATGGAATTCCGGTAAACGAAAAAGCTGACGAGCTAGCCAGACTAGGGTCGTCCAGCTGCATCTCCTTATGCGACAATGGGGTTAGACCCCCCTTGCTTTAAAAAATAACCAGATTCACACAAAGTGAAACAAAATCTAGGTGGCCAAACATCAACACTTGCAAACACACTTAAGACCTTTGGACTGAAATAAGCGGTAATAAATCTAACAAGCTTATAGCTCTGAACAGAGCTTCCGTTTCTATAGGGGTGAGAAACATAACGGGTTACAATATGCTGAGTAAACACACGCATAGGATTAACGTAACTGCCTCGCACCAACTTTGCAGGAAGTGCGGAGACCCAGACGTTGATGAGGACATCGTCCACCTACAATATCACTGCCCCTCGACCAGCCACAGCCGTAACAAAATCCTCGCCAGCTTCTACTACGAGGACTTGACGGATCTGGCCACAGCACCAATTGCACAGATCGTCAACTTCTGCTGCAAGTCGGGTTGGAGAAAATTCTTATTTGTAGCTAATGGAGCAGCACAAATCATCTAAATATCACTCTTATTATTAACGCAGCTTTATTTACAGGTACAATAAAGGGTATCGCTATGAGCCCACGTAGGCCCAAACGGGTTTGACGACTCAATTGGGCGTCAACAACCCATAAAACCTAATCTAATTGCGCCTAACAGAAGCATGAGTTTTCTCAACATCGCCTACAAGATCCAATTTGCCCTAAAATGTGAGCGCCTGAAACCGTTTACCAACAGCGTGATCGGCCCTAATCAGTGTGGTTTTAGGGCAGGAAAACAACTGACCAAATTTTCACACTTTGGCACATTCTGAAAAAAAAAAAACACCAAGAAGTCCAAATCGATACCCACCACCTTTTCATCGATTTCAAAGCCGCATCCGATATCATTTATAGAGACAAGCTATACAGATCCATGTCTAGTTTTAGTATACCACCCAAACTAGTCCGTTTGTGTTGGATGACGGTGGAGAATTCTCGCCGCTCCATCAGGGTCGGAATCGAACTTGCCGACACATTCCATACCAAAAAGAGGTTTAGGCAGGGCGATGCACTGTCATGTGAATTATTCAACTTGATTCCTGAGCTGATTGTGCAAAACTCCCAAACCAAAACCAGAGGCACAATTTTCCAAAAATCGGTGCAACTACTAGCATACGCCGACGATATTGACATCATTGGTTGGACACAACGTGATGTCATAGTCACGTTTGCTACTGTAGAAAAGAAAGCGGCAAAGATGGGTTTAAAAGTAAATGAGAGTAAGAATAAGTATATGCTGTCAACACGAAAGAACACCCAACATCGACGAATTGAACATGACGTCACCATCGACAGGTATAACATTTTCTACCTCGGCTCTGCTATTAACTCTGACGACAACATTGTCAGAAATTAAACGAAGAATTACTCTTGCCAACCGCTGTTTCTTCACGCTAACAAGGAAATTTGGTAGTAAAGACCTCACTCGGACTACAAAGGAGATCCTTTGCAAGAACCTGATCATCCCAGTCCTGCTATACGGCGCTGAGACATGGACTGTATCAAAAGGGGATTGAGTAATCCTTGGTCGTTTCGAGAGGAAAATTCTTCGAAAAATCTAAGGCTATCGAAATGAAGATTCAATCACGAAATATATGAGCTGTGCATCGACATGCCTATGATAATTGGACGTTTAAGAGGGCTAGGACATGAAGAACGAATGGACAGCAATATTCCAACTCGCAGAGTCTTCAATTTCCACCCAGACGTCGGGCGCAGTAGAGGAAAACCTCGCTTAAAGTGGCGCGCACAACCGACCTCAACCAACTTGGAGTGCGCAACTGAAGTCAGCCGATTATTTATAGCTTTCACATCGACGTTCGTAAACAGCGCCTTCCAACCTCAGTAGAGAGATTCCACCTCCGTAAGACGTCTTGGTACATCAATCAACAAATGTTTTCCGTATCGTAGATAATGAATTAAAACAGCAAACAGCACCACAAACAGATGAATCGCCATCGCCAATAACATAAAAAAATCATTGCAAACGTTAGTTTTTACAAACAAATAAAAAAGTTTTATCATTCAGCTATGAGAACTAATAGGTAAAGGCGAGGAGATCTATAAAGACATAACCTTCTGCATCATACATTGAATAGGGAGCAAAGTGCATTATTTCTGGTGGACAATAACTTTTTTCATATTCTCTTCGGCTTGGACCCACATTCGGTTTTCATTTATATAAATGAATTGTTGACCACTTGGACGAAGCCTGTACTGTATAAGATGTGGTATGGCCAAGCGAGTGATTCGCATCCTGTGAAAATGCCACTACGGAATAGGCGGGAGACCCTATTAAGGAGGAATTTTACGACCAGTTACAGTTAAACCAAGGGGACCCAAAATCAACAAGGAAAACATTTTCGGCGCGTTAGTTGAAAATCACAGCCGACGAACTATGAATCTGCAGAACTGTGTCCACAAAGTTACCTGACTATCTCCAGGTTGGTCATAAGTTGGTTGGCCGAGTTTGTATGTTTCCGGTTACGAATTCGATTGGCTCCTGCATTTTCTTTTTTTAATCAAGGCTCATTATTTCTTCTCGGTTTGAGGAGATATAAATAAACGTGTATGCATGCTGAAGGTAGCGTGTTCCCTAACTCACAAATCCTCCTAGTTCTCAGCCTATATTCAGGCCCTAGCCTATCAGTTTGGCATTGGTGGCATCTTGCAACGTAACAGGCACTTTGGGCTGCACTGTTTCTCAGTCCCACTTTTAGTAAGTGTGGAGTTACATTACGATCGCCGTTAGAACATACTAAAATCGTATGGCGCCATGAAAAATAAACCTACTGATGTACTCATACAATCTGAAAGGAAGTAAAGTAAAGGAACCAAATGCAGTCGTCCTTTTTCCACAGCATGTTCTAAGAGCCTATTGATGCTAGCGCCAGAACAGCATCGGACTTTCTACCTATTTATCTGGAGACAGCTTCATCGGTAATAATCGGCTTCTGGCTTTCTACAGGCGTTTCGAAAGTCTCTTATCTAACTTAAGCCACAACATTCGGAAGCAAGCCGTTTTTTTTTTTGAATCGGTTGACATTTGCTGAAAGTGCAAAAATTATAGCGTGTGGAGAAGAATAATTCATAGGAATAGGCGCAGCAGATAGCAATCGGTTTGAAGCCAAGGATTTCTGTGCATGGGTGAACGCTTTGCACTGGTCGGGACACTCAATTCCAACGGACGTTTCAGCTAAATACAAGAGGTTTCAGATGTTTCATCAACACAATATATTTCAATGCAAGAAAGGATGATTTTGGGAATACAATGGCAAAAAATTTAACCACAGTCGAATGAGTGCAAATTAACGTCTAATTTCCAATGTTTGTTATGATTTCAGTTATTTGTTCATCTGCCTTAGTGCCACCAAGGTATTTGTCAATGGATTCATACACGCATTTCTCAGCAACTGCTCCTCCATAACATACATTTAGATTGTTTGTTTCTTTCTTTCTAGTGAAGGGCGCATTTATTTTTTTTATTTTAAAGAAAAACCAATTTATTTGATATTTTGACAAGAATTTAATTGAATTGAATTTTATTGAGTCTTTTTTGGTATCGATAATATTGTTATATATGTTTTTTTTTTCGTTTTTCTTATATTTAAATAATATCTTCGCATGTTTTTAATTCTTTTTTAATGCTACATGTATGAATTTTTACAATTGTTGTGGAGATCTTAATTGCCGGCTTTGTATTTACCTGGCTAACACAAATTGATTCACTTATTCTATTTAAGGTTTGACAATTTTAATTTAAAAACTTGAAGTTAAATGAATAGTGGGTATGCCAAGGAAATTTCCGATATTTTGACAAGTCAATAGTTATTTGTATGTATGTAGGATCGAGAAAATAAAAGTGGTGACACTGTTCACTTTTTACATTATGATCGTTTCACCCGACAAACGCAGACAGTCTCTCTGAAGTCGTCAACCCAAGAAGACGTCCTTATACGTGTACTGTGTATTGATTTTAAGAACATATATGTAAAACTTTCATTCCTTACTTAAATATAATATATCTAGTATAAAATAGTGTTTTTGTTTTGAATTTAAACCCACATGTATGCATTCATGTATTTTATATAGTCTTTCATTTAACGGTTACATTTTTATACAAGTGTTTTTTTTTTGCATTTTAGCTTGTGTGAAATTCGGAGGCTAGAATGTATGCCATCCTGTTCTGTTGCTCATATCTTTATATACATTAGAGTGCCTACATGGCATATCTTTTACTCTTATTTTACAAGGAGTAGCTCTTAACGTCGGAGCCATTTAATTTTAACTTTGAACAATATTTTCGTCTTACTCTACTTAACCTAACAACTGGTTTATATAATGATATTTTTCTTTTGACGCCAGCGTTTGGCTAGTTGTCTCTTTTCTGAGGTACCTACTGACTGTTTGAATCGTATAATTGCGCGATGTTTCTTTTTTTGGTTCGTTTTGTTTTTAGCTTTTGACATTTGTATTGCGATATTTGTTTTTTCTTTTTTATTACATGAGATGTTCTTAATTTCTATTTACAATGGTTGACCGAATAAAATAAAATACAATAATTTATGTTTTGCCGATCGATAATTATAGGCGGAATTATATCATTATTTAAATTTTACTTCTTATTTAGTTTTGTTTTTGTGAATTGTGGGAGTGTTTACCGGTTAGTCCCGGTTATGGACACTTACTGTGTTCAAGTAGAAACTGATTGCTCCATCTGCATTTGATAGGAGGTTTTCTGTTATAATACCTACAGGATATGGGTAGGGAGAGTTAGTCCAGGGTGTATCGCGTTATTTTGTGAAAATTTCTTAGAGCTGTTCTTAGCAAGAAGGGTTTTAATTAGTTCGATCCTCCTGCTATGTTCGATTAAGGACTGAACGTTAAAAATTTATAATTTTAAAATCATTATATGGTACTAACTGTAAGTTGGGGTAGGAGAATCAAGTAGTCCAACCTCTTTTGGGTAAAATTTACCTTAGCACAAACTCACTTTTTTGGCTTAAAAAAATTGTCTTTCCGTGCTGATCCTTTATCCGTTTTTAAAAATCATATTTAGTTCACAAGTTATGATTCACTTTTTTGGTTAAAAATCCATACACATGTAGGATCCATGTACACATAACGACAATAACCGAGACGAGTCAGACGACCATCAAGTCGAACGGACGCGTTTTTCCTTCCTTCCTTCTCGTAATAAGTAGTAGTTCATAATCATTTTAATAATAAAGCATCAAATATTATTCGTGTAGTGTTTTATTCTGAGTTTTAATCTGTGTGGACACAAAACCCCACACACATTGTGTGTAGTTGGATTTTTTTTTGCTGCTGCGGTGAACGCAGCATTTCCATGTTGAAAAAAACATACCAAATAAAAATATTTTAACAAAAAAAAACTGTTGACTAAGGCGCCTGCCTGACGACTTTACATACCCTGAGTGGAGCAACGAGGTTGTGTGAGCGTGAACTGTCCCCAGAAAGAGAGTTAAAATCCTTCCGCGAAGCGCGCCACCCAGAGTATCGTAAAAAAAAAACACTGTTGGACTTAGTCGCCTGCCTGACGATTTAACATACGCTGACCAGACAAACGAAGTTGAGTGAGCGTAGAAAGAGATTTTATTTTTTTATCTGGCAGGGCTGCAGTGATGTTCTTCTTCTTAGCCTACCTGTCAACTACAATCCGGCTATTCTTTATAAATATTAATAAAGAATAGCCGGATTTTTTCTATTCATATTTTTGAGGATTTAATTTTTTTATCTGGCAGGGCTGCAGTGATGTTCTTCTTCTTAGCCTACCTGTCAACTACAATCCGGCTATTCTTTATAAATATTAATAAATAATAGCCGGATTTTCTCTATTCATATTTTTGAGGATTTAATATTTTTATCTGGCAGGGCTGCAGTGATGTTCTTCTTCTTAGCCTACTTGTCAACTACAATCCGGCTATTCTTTATAAATATTAATAAAGAATAGCCGGATTTTTTCTATTCATATTTTTGAGGGTTTAATTCAATGCGCTGGTGAGATTTATTTAAATGGAATCCCCGAAGAAGGCTAGGCTAGGCTAGGCTAGTTTTTCATTAATTTTTGTCTAGCATGTAAGTTAGTTTTAAGTTGGATTAAAATAAAAATCAATAAAAAATAATAGGAAATACATATTTCGAGAATTATCAAGAAAATGGTGCAATATTTATAAAGAATAGCCGGATTTTTCCTATTCATATTTTTGAGGATTTAATTCAATGCGCTGGTGAGATTTATTTAAATGGAATCCCCGAAGAAGACTAGGCTAGGCTAGGCTTGTTTTTCATGAATTTTTGTCTTGCATGAAAGTGAGTTTTTAGTTGGATTAAAATAAAAATCAATAAAAAAAATAATAGGAAATACATATTTCGAGAATTATCAAGAAAATGGTGCAGTAGTTATAAAGAATAGCCGGATTTTTCCTATTCATATTTTTGAGGATTTAATTCAATGCGCTGGTGAGATTTATTTAAATGGAAACCCGGAAGAAGGCTAGGCTAGGCTAGGCTAGTTTTTCATTGATTTTTGTCTAGCATGTAAGTTAGTTTTAAGTTGGATTAAAATAAAAATCAATAAAAAATAATAGGAAATACATATTTCGAGAATTATCAAGAAAATGGTGCAATATTTATAAATAATAGCCGGATTTTTCCTATTCATATTTTTGAGGATTTAATTCTATGCGCTGGTGGGTTTATTTAAATGGAATCCCCGAAGAAGACTAGGCTAGGCTAGGCTAGGCTAGTTTTTCATGAATTTTGGTCTAACATGTAAGTTAGTTTTAAGTTGGATTAAAATAAAAAAGAATTAAAAAAAGAATAGGAAATACATATTTCGAGAATCATCAAGAAAATGGTGCAGTAGTTATAAAGAATAGCCGGATTTTTCCTATTCATATTTTTGAGGATTTAATTCAATGCGCTGTTGAGATTTATTTAAATGGAATCCCGGAAGAAGGCTAGGCTAGGCTAGGTTAGTTTTTCATTGATTTTTGTCTAGCATGTAAGTTAGTTTTAAGTTGGATTAAAATAAAAATCAATAAAAAATAATAGGAAATTGTAGTAGATTATACATTTTTGAAATCTCTGTCAATACTGTACAAGAGTGTGGCCGCTACTTAACTCTATAGAAAGGAGCAATCGCATCCAACTTAAGGTAAATGGCGGCCATCATCTTTTTTGAGACAGAGATAAAATCTATTTCCGTTTTGGGTAATCTCTCTCTTACTTTTTGACACTTCAGCGGCAAGACACGCCATTATATTAAATAAAGAAAAATAAAGTGATAACTAAGGCCAACTGCCAATTGTTATAAATAAAACAAAGCGTGTAGAAAACCCACTGATGCCAGAAAACCCGACTGATTTAAATTGCCGAGCAATGAGAAATCTCACCAAAGCACAAATGACCGAAGCCATACTTTCTGCTGGAATCGACGTTCCCAGTACAGCCACTCTGGCGCAGATCAGACCACTGCACATTGAAATTGTGCACGATAATTTAAATGATGAGTCACCCTCGGTCGATCATACTTCTGCGACACATAACCTTGTTCCTGCTGTTGGAACATCCGCCATTGATGATGAGACTTCTGCAAATTCTGCTTGTGCAACAACTTCCGCCACCACTGACGAAACTTCTGCGATTGAAGAGAACACCACCGCCGTTAAGACCTCCGCAAACTATGCTGCTGGGACTTCTGCTGCAACTGATGATGAAAGATGTATTGAAACTTCTGCTATCGCCGATGTAAGAACTTCTGTCACCACTGTTGTTAAAAATAATGCAACTAAAACTTCTCAAGCGACTGCCGACAGTTCTCCGACCCCTCTTATTGAAAACGCTTCCGCCCTTCCTCGTACAGGCGCTTTGTACCGAGACCTTCACTGCCCATCAGATGATCTGACTTCTGACTTTGACGCTGAAGAGGAGAAGGAACTTCAACGATTGGAACGACGCAAGAAAATCGCTGTATTAAAGAAGGAACTGGCAGAGATGGAGACTGTTCATCAATCAGGAAGACGAGTCGACTTCTCTGATATTGAAAATGCCATTCCCCATTTTTCCGGCGATAATTCGTACAGCGTCCGTAAATGGATTACCGACTTCGAGGATGTCGTCCTTTCATTGGGGTGTGATGAGCGCTTAAAATATTTGTCCGCACGCAGGCTCATGCAAGGCACTGCCAAAGTTTTGCTGCGAACAGTTCGAGTGGATTGCTGGGCAGCTTTGAGGAACCTTCTTTTAGAGGAAATCGACAGATGAGTGAGCAGACACGAAACTTATCGTCAGCTAAGCCAACGTACGCATCGCCGTGATGAACCATTGTTGCATTATGTCCTCTCAATGCAAGAGCTAGCCGCATATGCCGACATTGACGAAGCAGACCTCATTGCGTTCATAATTGATGGACTTGGCGATACACAATCTAACGTCTCGATACTCTACTCTGCCAAGTCAATGTCAGAGTTAAAGCATCTTCTTCCACGTTATGAGAAAAGGAGAGTGCCGAAGTCATCAACAGCTGTAACCAGAAGTGCAACAACAACGAACCGGAGCGCCGTAACTACCACATCGGCTGACATAATCAGATGTTTTAATTGTTCCACATATGGCCACATTGCTGCAAATTGCCCGAAGGAAAAACGACCCATTGGTTCCTGCTTCCGCTGTGCTGAGACTGTGCACGTTTATAGGGATGGCTTGAAGACGCCAAAAAATAGAAGAGTTGGAGCTGTCAACGAAGACAACGAAAACGAGATCAGATATAAACTTAATGCCGTACAAATGGTAAGCGTTGCCTTTATCTTAAGTAACAATAAGTGCACAACGTTTAATAATAACCTTATGTCTCTTTTGGACACTGGTAGTCCGATTAGTTTTATCCAGAAATCCGTGTTGCCTGAAGACGTTAAAATTGGAAGCTTAGTATATTCAAATTACAAGGGCCTAGGAGATTTTAAGCTCTATACATACGGTAGTATAATTTTTTATCTTAAACTTGCTTCTCAAGTAAAACCAGTTTCATTTTTGATCATTCCAGATGGAATAACACCTATGCCTCTCCTAATTGGCCGGGATGTACTTCAAGATTTGAATATTAGCTTACATATGAATTACAAAAATAATGAGTCTTCAGCGCAACTTTGTAAATCGGATAAAAATAAAAGAAATGTTTGTTTGTGCACTTACTTTATAAATTGTTTGGATAACAAAACAGCCTTTACTATTGACAAAGATTATAGAGTGGGCAATGAGTCTTGTGACGACATTCCGATCGCGAACGCGGAAAAGTTTGTTCAAAAAGAAACAAACTCGGTAAAAAGTGTTTCTGTTCTCCAATTGTTTTTGACAGTGATAATATTCACATGCCATCCGTACTTGAACCAAGACTTACGAATGAGACTGAAGACAAACCAGAGTTAGGACATGAACTTTTTGCAATAGAGGTAGATTCGACAGATAATATTGAGGTTAATCCAGAATTAGATCGCTTCATAGCTGATGAGGTTCGCACTGTTGTAAAGGATTATTATTTGAATTTTGACAAATCGAAGGTAGCACCAATAGAATATCAAATGGAAATCCGACTTGTAACAGATACCCCAACTTACTGTTGCCCTCGACGACTTTCTTTCGCAGAGAAAAAAGTTTCAGCTCTGAAGGATAAATTGTGTTCAGAAAACTTGAAGTCGTATGTACTTCAAGATGGTATTGTCTTCAGGAAACTTTAGAGTGGTCGATTATGTCTGTATGTCCCTTCCGACATGGAGACAAACCTTATTAGACATGTTCACGAGAAAATTGGTCATTTAGGGCTAACTAAATGCTGTGAACAAATCCGTATGCAACATGCGAATTGGGTTCAAACATTGTCTCAAGTCGAATACGCTTTGAATAATACGGTAAATAGGTCAATAAACACCACCCCTAGTAAGCTTCTATTTGGTGTAGACCAACGAGGTGTCATAGTTGATAAGCTTACGGAGTTCCTTGATGAAAAGGGATTAAATAACACAGTAAGAGACCTTTTTGGGCTAAGAGAGACTGCAGCTAAGACAATAGTTAAGGTTCAAGAATATAACCAGAAACAATCTTATGAAGAAGGTGACTATGTTGTAATCAAAAATGTTGATACCACCATTGGAACCAATAAGAAACTTATTTCTAAGTTTAAAGGACCATATGTTGTTCACAAGATTCTGCCACACGATCGTTATGTAGTCCGTGATATAGAAAACTGTCAGATCACTCAGTTACCATATGATGGTGTGGTTGAATCCAAAAACATTCGTTCTTGGAGAAGTCAATAAAGTAACAGCTGTTTTAAGGCAACGTTTGTCATTATATGATGAATTATGTATATTATTTTGGTAGTTTGTAATAGAGTTATTTTATAATTATGTTTGTATATTTTAACTTGTTGATCAGAGGCGATCATAATGTCAGATTGGACGAGATGTAGTAGATTATAAATTTTTGAAATCTCTGTCAATACTGTACAAGAGTGTGGCCGCTACTTAACTCTATAGAAAGGAGCAATCGCATCCAACTTAAGGTAAATGGCGGCCATCATCTTTTTTGAGACAGAGATAAAATCTATTTCCGTTTTGGGTAATCTCTCTCTTACTTTTTGACACTTCAGCGGCAAGACACGCCATTATATTAAATAAAGAAAAATAAAGTGATAACTAAGGCCAACTGCCAATTGTTATAAGCCACCACAAAATACATATTTCGAGAATTATCAAGAAAATGGTGCAATATTTATAAAGAATAGCCGGATTTTTCCTATTAAAATTTTTGAGGATTTAATTCCATGCGCTGCGCTGGTGAGATTTATTTAAATGGAATCCCCGAAAGCACAAAAGCAGAGCAAATTGCATCTATTACCTGTGAATATGTTAATTGGTACCATCAAGCGAATGATAGAAACTGTCCGTTGTTTCGTCGAAAAGTAAATGTGCTCAAGGAAATAACTCAATACTAGCAATTTTAATGAAATTGAGTTTATGATAAATAAAACTTTGATGTTCTTGCCGTCTCTGAAACTCATCTGACAGAGGACATCAAAAATAGTGAAATCAGTCTTCCACCCTACATTAATCCGTTGCGTTGCGATAGTACAAGCAGTCATACAGGCGGTGTCGTATTTTATATTAAAAAGAGTCTACGGTACAGAATTATTAGTGAAATACATATGTCGAAAAGTTATCAATTAAAAGTGTAACGTTTGCCCAAGACACCAAACCACGATCGACTTTGCGAACAGACCTTAGCGACTAATCTGTCATTGTATGTTTGCCCCTGGCTGTCATCAAACATTTGTCCATTTACCGCCATTTTTCAGTCGTCAACCAAGCAAGTCGGTCGTGGATAAAGTGCCAGCAAGTGAGTATGGATAAACATGAATTTGCCATATATATATGAATAATGTAATTTCAGAAAATATACCTCCAAATTGGAATTTACCAACGTGGTGTTCTTTTTTGGCATTTTTGTTTAAACGGTTGACGACAACATATTCCAATGATAGTGTGGTGTTTATCTTACGACGTCTTAACAAATGAATTTAAAGAAACTCTAGCGATTTTCTACAGATCTCCAAGTAGTTCTGAAAGTGAATTTTGTAGGACATTCTCAAATTGGCTTGATATGATATTGCATACAAATTCCGATATAACCATTTTCGAAGAACTTTAACATAAATGTTCTTAATATGGACAATACGTATACCAAAGTTTTACATGAAATTTTAATTCAAAACAACTCAAAACAAGTGATAAATACACCAACGAGGATCACTGAGCACACGAGGTCATTAATAGACTTTGTTATATGCTCCAGAGAGAAATATATTTGGGCAGATAAAGCTCCGGGATTAAAAGTTGATGATTATGATGTAATAGCGGTTAAAGTACTGGTACTTAATAAAAAAGCTATGAACGATAAAAAATACATCGACCTATTCAAATATAATAAAATCCAATTTAGAGCCCTTCTTATTGAAAAATGTGAACATTTAGATATTAATAATGACTTAAACTTAATATCGTTAATACTACAAGATAATCTAATATACTGTGCCAACAAACAAAAACAAAAAAAGACCAAAGTGCAAGTTAACACGATCACCTAGACGCAACCCGAAACATGTATCGGCATGAACAAACCTATTCCCAGATGAGTCAGCAGTTTATTGGAGCATTTACCCCAATGCATGCGCGAGGTAATTGACACCGAATCGGATGCACGCGCATTACAAAGAATAACGGAGCAGCTCAAATTGGTGGTAACCAATTCTGAGAGCTGGGTTAGGGTTTATGAAAGTATTGTTAGTCTAGATTTGGAGTCGGAGCGTGTCGGAATAAACTTTTGTAACGTACTGATCGTTTTGTTTTATTTGTTGAATAGGAAGTCGAACCGCTGGGCCCGCCCCTTGGCGGGCGATCGATTTTTTTTGGAGTCCTCCTACAGAATAACTTTAACTGGCGCCCCAGCAGGGACCGGCTTAAAATTCGTGTAACACAAGGTAATCTGGCAATGATGTCTCCTGAGAAGGAGAAATAAGCGAGACAACAGATGTATACGATCGCTAGATACATTTTGTTGAATAATGGTCGAGTTAGAATTCAAATAAATTCCTTTAAAATTAACTATTTTACCGATTTTAATTTACTTTGAAAGTTTGATTGTTTATTAAACGTTAAAGTTCAGAAGTGGTATAAGACCTAACTAAGTTAAGTTGATTCTTTTATATACATTCGATTGATACCTTGTATGTGAGTAATATAGTATTTTGTGTTTGCGATTGTGCTCGGAGCGTAGTTTAGCTTGAATTGTTTGTATTTCGTATTTCAAGAAAATTGGGTTTTGTGCCACCGAAGTGTTCAATTTTATATGTATATATATATATATATGGTTGTTGAAATCAGGGGCGATTCCTCTCAGTTAGCTAGTTTAGCGGCGCTAAACCAAGAATTTAAATAAATAAATTCTTTGAAATCGAATGACAAGGTTAAAGTAATTATGAATAATAATTTCCATAATAAATGGCATACTAAATAACAAAACTACCTATTTACAAATCATATTTTCCTACACACAACACAATACTCAGATACAAAAAATTTCCTTTCAAATATTCTTTAGCTTTAAAATTTGCGATATACAAAACATACCCAATTTCCTGCCTGCACTGCACACAGCATACACACAATCCAAAACTCCCTTAAAAAATACTCTCTCGCTTGTAGCTTTAGCCGTTTTGCGTAAAAAATTGCGCTACCAATTTCCATACAATCTATATATGAGTGTTTGACTACCAGTCATAAGCAAAACCCAGTAAAATAAGCGGAAGCGTTAGCGCAAACAAATGCGATAAACTTGAGAGAGGAGTCTGAGAGGAGAGACTCTGTACCAGAGATAAGGGAAGTAAAGAGATACCAATCTTCTCGGTTTGCCTACAAGCTAAATTCACCCATAATTACGTATCTTACACATACCATCACATTTTTAAACAAGTATGCGTGAGATAAGTTATTCCCCACATTTTTCGCTCAAAAATTTTCGATTTTCCCCCGCTACCTCGCCGACCTCACCCACAACCATCACAGAAAGGGGTGAAAATTTACATCGGAGTTAAAACAGCTGTAGCATTCCCACCACCAATGAGCGCATCCAAAAAAAAAGAGAAATAAGCATCGCGTTCAGTTTTGAAAATCCGTTTTAGTACAAAAAAAACCTACTGAGAACAATAAAATAGAATTCTAATTTTTCGTGTGCGTTGAATTCATTAATACTTCCATTAATTTTGTATTTGTGTTGTTACTGCATATGTAACCTAAGTCCATATGTTTGCGATAAATCGTTCCAATTTTCCTATTTATCTGTCTAACTCATTTTGTGATATTTTGATATATTTTCTTTGAAAAAACGGATAAGGGTTTTATTACATTTACCAAAAATGTGGAAAAAGGATATAAGTTTTATTACGTATATCCGGCTGTAGCAGACCATCATAAAAACGCAAGATGTTCTTAATGAGGAAACATTTTTGTTGTTTTTTTTTTCATTTTAAAAAGTACATATTGACATAAGTTCGAATCGAGAACATCGTAAATAGAGGAATAAATGTTGATGTTCGATCAGAATCGATTTATTTGATTTATATTGCGGGCTTATGCCATACTAAAACACATTTTCAACTTCTATCAAAGCATAAATCGTACTACAAAAATTATTGGAACTAGGATATTTTACAAGATATACATACTTTGCTTAGTTATGCCAAAAAATAACAGGAATACAGACTGTGACACAACTGTTGCAGCCGTATTAATAAAAAAATTAACAATTATTATCTAATCTTTTGATTAAAAGCTAATTATGAATTAAGAATATTTTTAATAGTTAATTTACGTTTGGGGACAAATCTCTTACTAAGTACATATATTCCATATTCCGTTGTTATTTATGTTATTTTTATTCTATATGTGCAATATACGTAAATAAACTTATATTTGTTTTATTTTAACCTGCTCAACACCTCGCTAAAATGTATCCAGCGGCTAATTGGATATTTAAAAAAAATGGGTTCAAATATGTTATGATTACATATGCTTCTGTTGAAAATAAGATCAAAATGTAATTTATATTGAAAAGTACTACCAACCAGAAAACACGTGTTCTAATTATTTAAGGTTTTCAATATTGCGTTTAAACTTTGAATAATATCAGTTTCGTTGTATGTTGAATATGTTTAACATGAACAAAGTAGGGCGTAAATCTTTATTCCGTGTGTCAATTGCGTTAAATTTTAACCAGTGAATGATTTTTGAAATTAGTATGGTGCAGAAAAGCCAAAAATTAAACATAAAGAAGATTATAATATATGACCCTCTTTTTAACGCAATTGACATACGGCCTTAGAAGTTTTCTCGTTAAATCCATTGATTTAAGGGCCAAACCCACCGAGCAACCGAAACCGAAACTTCGTTTTATTTTTTCATTTTTCTGTTCAATTATGACATTTCATTCCCACCGAGCATAGCACAGAAACTTTAAAAAAATTTAACGTCACATTTGACATTCAGTGAATTCAGAATGCGGATCTATAAAAAAAAGAAAATTTTGTTATATGTTGCGTTATATTTTGCAACGCTGAAAAGAACAAAACGTTAAAAATATTGGATTCATCCCCTAAATCGAGACCGAAAAATTAATGGAGAATCTTACCGAATCTCAACAAAATTGGAGGAGTATCCGGCCCGGTATTTCCGATATCAGATGCTTTTATGTTCCTGTTTTTATATTCTTTGCAAGTTTTATCATAAATAGATTTATGAGATTCTACTTCAAGAATTAGTTTCGACTCGAAACTGTATAATTCCTGTTTTCTTTGAATGCTAGCATCTTTAGCTTTTTTTTTTGCTTCAGCATTTTCTTTTCTAATTTTTTTAATTAATTCCATTTCCACTTTTATTTCACGTTAGCTTTTCATCACACAAAAAAGAAGAATAAATAAAAAAAAATTCAGGTTGACATAAAAAACGTCAGAAAACTGACGTCTGCGAACTTCGGCAAACAAAAATTACAACGATGAAAAAAAAAGTTGCAAGTTTCGGTACGTTGAATTGCAAAACTGCAAAATGAAAAAGTAAAATTTCGGTACGGGAAAAAAATAAAATCGTTTTATATCAAAATAAAAAGACTTTAAGAAATAAAAATAGATCAGATTAGTGTGGCTTATTAATATCTTTTATTTAAGAAGTATTTTTATTTGAAAAACACAGCAAATTTTAAGTAATTAGCAGTTAAAAAAAAATGAAAAACAAAGTTTCGGTTTCGGTTGCTCGGTGGGTTTGGCCCTTAAATCTATCAGCAAAAAAAAAACTGTTCACCATTAAATATGAAACTCAACTTTTTCTGATCAACAGGACATAATAAAAGTCGGTACTTCAAACACCATTTATTTCATTTATAAAAATAAGAAATGATCCTACTTATAATAACCCTGAGTTGAAAATATACTATCTTCAGAATCTTGCTTATCGAATAACGCAACACCAGATCACTCCGAAGTAGGAATCGACTAAAAAAACTCGTAGGGGATTATATTATATACTCTAGAAAATCATCTTGTGAATGAAAAATGAATTATTACACATAAATAGTTTGTTTCTGTACTGTAGTAGGAGTTGAATACATTCAATTCATATAATTTCCAAAAAATATTTACTTCACTGAACACATTCAGAAACATATGTTTATGTTCAACAAAAAATACAATTCTGAGCTGTCATTTAATCATTTGGTTTGTTTACATTTTTTTAATTGTTTTCGTTTGTTTGTGCTAAATTCAAACGAAAAAACGAAAAACAAACATAAACACATAATTTTAAAGCCGGATTTAAATTAATTAAAAAATATGAGCGTTAGTGAGAAAAGTAAAGTGTCGGAATGTGTCTTAGGGTGTGCTTGTTATACACATTTGCATCGCCCTAAGGAGGAGTCCAGGTAAGTTCTATTTGCACTTAAACCAAAGATTATAAAGCCACACAGATGACGAATTGAGAACAAAAAACAGAAACTTTTGTTCAACAGCTTCCAGGTACGGGCGGACGGTGTGCACATATGAGAATCGAGATAAAAATATATGGCGGGCTCTGCCAATACGACCCGCCATAGACCCATTTTTCTTGTATTGAGTTGAGTAGCTTTGTAATCTTTAATAAACAAAATTCTAGTAACACCAATTATTCACCCCTATCCATTTTTTTTGTGGATTGTTCCCTTTACTGGATTTTGAAAGAGGGGTTATTGTTTTTCGTTTGGTCCACTATCATTGTTTTAGCAGTAGCTAAATATCCGGGTACTGCAATAAACATAACGTACGAAACGTACGACATAACGATAAACGTAGTTTATCGGACTGATTTTACTTCATTCATCTCTGGTTGTGATAGTCAAGTAGTTTATAAACTGCCGTATATTCATTGCAGTACGGCTATTTAGCTTTATACTAGAACGGCGGTTTTGTTAAATGTGTTTATTGACATGTTTAGTAGGACACAGGTCAATTTACACAGGTAACCTAATGTTGATTTCAGTTAAGAATATATGCGTTTCTTGACATTTGATACAAGTAGAATGAAAAAAATCGGGTGCAATATGCCTACTGGGGAAACCGAACACCCGAAAGCAAAAAAATCGGTTAACGCACCTTAAGGCATACCTCATGGGTGGTGTGGAAATGCTTTCATAAATAATATGAATATAAAAAAAACACTCTTCATGTTCAACATATACGGATACTCTGTATTTCCATTTCCCATATAGTTATACAAATACAAAAAAAATTGAACATTTTACAGGTCACTTCTATTGTACCATAATAGCTCACCACCGTCTCTAGGTCAGAGATCATCACGATTATCACAAGAAGCGAAGCAGGATTTACAAAAAAACAAAAAACGACTACGATGCAAGGGATGAATATCCAAGGTCACTGTCATAAAGTGCAATTCGTTTGGCGGACAAGCAGTAAATACAAACGTATTTGTATTTGATAGGAAACAACTGTTTTAATTGGTTTTAAATAAAAAAAGATATGCCATTTTATAGTGGTTTTTAATAACTAATATTGTGGTCTAATAAACTTTTTTTTTATCTGATAATTAGAAAAACACAAGCAAAACATTTCTTGAATTTCCTGCCAAAAAAGTTTACAATGACATTTCTAGAATTCTGAAAAAAAAATAAAATGTCAATTGAAATGTCATTACAAAAATAAATCTACCACACTTCTAAACAGCTGTTAATGAAAGTGTTCAAACCTCAAATTTCTCGTCTGCTGAATTCTTTTAGTCGGAAATACATGTATTCACTGACAAGAGTGCATTGGTAGTGGATTACAACAAAAACAACCAACTCTTGCGGGGATTCAGGGTGAGAGAGGTAGAAGTTTGGTATCTCTTTACTTCCCTTATCTCTGGGCTAGTTTTTCATTGATTTTTGTCTAGCATGTAAGTTAGTTTTAAGTTGGATTAATATAAAAATCAATAAAAAATAATAGGAAATACATATTTCGCGAATTATCAAGAAAATGGTGCAATATTTATAAAGAATAGCCGGATTTTTCCTGTTCAAATTTTTGAGGATTTAATTCAATGCGCTGGTGAGAATTATTTAAATGGAATCCCGGAAGAAGGCTAGGCAAGGCTAGGCTAGTTTTTCATTGATTTTTGTCTAGCATGTAAGTTAGTTTTAAGTTGGATTAAAATAAAAATCAATAAAAAATAATAGGAAATACATATTTCGCGAATTATCAAGAAAATGGTGCAATATTTATAAAGAATAGCCGGATTTTTCCTGTTCAAATTTTTGAGGATTTAATTCAATGCGCTGGTGAGATTTATTTAAATGGAATCCCGGAAGAAGGCTAGGCAAGGCTAGGCTAGTTTTTCATTGATTTTTGTCTAGCATGTAAGTTAGTTTTAAGTTGGATTAATATAAAAATCAATAAAAAATAATAGGAAATATATATTTCGCGAATTATCAAGAAAATGGTGCAATATTTATAAAGAATAGCCGGATTTTTCCTGTTCAAATTTTTGAGGATTTTATTCAATGCGCTGGTGAGATTTATTTAAATGGAATCCCGGAAGAAGGCTAGGCTAGGCTAGGCTAGTTTTTCATTGATTTTTGTCTAGCATGTAAGTTAGTTTTAAGTTGGATTAATATAAAAATCAATAAAAAATAATAGGAAATACATATTTCGCGAATTATCAAGAAAATGGTGCAATATTTATAAAGAATAGCCGGATTTTTCCTGTTCAAATTTTTGAGGATTTAATTCAATGCGCTGGTGAGATTTATTTAAATGGAATCCCGGAAGAAGGCTAGGCAAGGCTAGGCTAGTTTTTCATTGATTTTTGTCTAGCATGTAAGTTAGTTTTAAGTTGGATTAAAATAAAAATCAATAAAAAATAATAGGAAATACATATTTCGAGAATTATCAAGAAAATGGTGCAATATTTATAAAGAATAGCCGGATTTTTCCTCTTCAAATTTTTGAGGATTTAATTCAATGCGCTGGTGAGATTTATTTAAATGGAATCCCGGAAGAAGGCTAGGCTAGGCTAGGCTAGTTTTTCATTGATTTTTGTCTAGCATGTAAGTTAGTTTTAAGTTGGATTAATATAAAAATCAATAAAAAATAATAGGAAATACATATTTCGCGAATTATCAAGAAAATGGTGCAATATTTATAAAGAATAGCCGGATTTTTCCTGTTCAAATTTTTGAGGATTTAATTCAATGCGCTGGTGAGATTTATTTAAATGGAATCCCGGAAGAAGGCTAGGCAAGGCTAGGCTAGTTTTTCATTGATTTTTGTCTAGCATGTAAGTTAGTTTTAAGTTGGATTAAAATAAAAATCAATAAAAAATAATAGGAAATACATATTTCGAGAATTATCAAGAAAATGGTGCAATATTTATAAAGAATAGCCGGATTTTTCCTGTTCAAATTTTTGAGGATTTAATTCAATGCGCTGGTGAGATTTATTTAAATGGAATCCCGGAAGAAGGCTAGGCAAGGCTAGGCTAGTTTTTCATTGATTTTTGTCTAGTATGTAAGTTAGTTTTAAGTTGGATTAAAATAAAAATCAATAAAAAATAATAGGAAATACATATTTCGCGAATTATCAAGAAAATGGTGCAATATTTATAAAGAATAGCCGGATTTTTCCTGTTCAAATTTTTGAGGATTTAATTCAATGCGCTGGTGAGATTTATTTAAATGGAATCCCGGAAGAAGGCTAGGCAAGGCTAGGCTAGTTTTTCATTGATTTTTGTCTAGCATGTAAGTTAGTTTTAAGTTGGATTAATATAAAAATCAATAAAAAATAATAGGAAATATATATTTCGCGAATTATCAAGAAAATGGTGCAATATTTATAAAGAATAGCCGGATTTTTCCTGTTCAAATTTTTGAGGATTTTATTCAATGCGCTGGTGAGATTTATTTAAATGGAATCCCGGAAGAAGGCTAGGCAAGGCTAGGCTAGTTTTTCATTGATTTTTGTCTAGCATGTAAGTTAGTTTTAAGTTGGATTAATATAAAAATCAATAAAAAATAATAGGAAATATATATTTCGCGAATTATCAAGAAAATGGTGCAATATTTATAAAGAATAGCCGGATTTTTCCTGTTCAAATTTTTGAGGATTTTATTCAATGCGCTGGTGAGATTTATTTAAATGGAATCCCGGAAGAAGGCTAGGCTAGGCTAGGCTAGTTTTTCATTGATTTTTGTCTAGCATGTAAGTTAGTTTTAAGTTGGATTAATATAAAAATCAATAAAAAATAATAGGAAATACATATTTCGCGAATTATCAAGAAAATGGTGCAATATTTATAAAGAATAGCCGGATTTTTCCTGTTCAAATTTTTGAGGATTTAATTCAATGCGCTGGTGAGATTTATTTAAATGGAATCCCGGAAGAAGGCTAGGCAAGGCTAGGCTAGTTTTTCATTGATTTTTGTCTAGCATGTAAGTTAGTTTTAAGTTGGATTAAAATAAAAATCAATAAAAAATAATAGGAAATACATATTTCGAGAATTATCAAGAAAATGGTGCAATATTTATAAAGAATAGCCGGATTTTTCCTGTTCAAATTTTTGAGGATTTAATTCAATGCGCTGGTGAGATTTATTTAAATGGAATCCCGGAAGAAGGCTAGGCAAGGCTAGGCTAGTTTTTCATTGATTTTTGTCTAGTATGTAAGTTAGTTTTAAGTTGGATTAAAATAAAAATCAATAAAAAATAATAGGAAATACATATTTCGAGAATTATCAAGAAAATGGTGCAATATTTATAAAGAATAGCCGGATTTTTCCTCTTCAAATTTTTGAGGATTTAATTCAATGCGCTGGTGAGATTTATTTAAATGGAATCCCGGAAGAAGGCTAGGCTAGTTTTTCATTGATTTTTGTCTAGCATGTAAGTTAGTTTTAAGTTGGATTAAAATAAAAATCAATAAAAAATAATAGGAAATACATATTTCGCGAATTATCAAGAAAATGGTGCAATATTTATAAAGAATAGCCGGATTTTTCCTGTTCAAATTTTTGAGGATTTAATTCAATGCGCTGGTGAGATTTATTTAAATGGAATCCCAGAAGAAGGCTAGGCTAGGCTAGGCTAGTTTTTCATTGATTTTTGTCTAGCATGTAAGTTAGTTTTAAGTTGGATTAAAATAAAAATCAATAAAAAATAATAGGAAATACATATTTCGAGAATTATCAAGAAAATGGTGCAATATTTATAAAGAATAGCCGGATTTTTCCTGTTCAAATTTTTGAGGATTTAATTCAATGCGCTGGTGAGATTTATTTAAATGGAATCCCGGAAGAAGGCTAGGCAAGGCTAGGCTAGTTTTTCATTGATTTTTGTCTAGTATGTAAGTTAGTTTTAAGTTGGATTAAAATAAAAATCAATAAAAAATAATAGGAAATACATATTTCGAGAATTATCAAGAAAATGGTGCAATATTTATAAAGAATAGCCGGATTTTTCCTCTTCAAATTTTTGAGGATTTAATTCAATGCGCTGGTGAGATTTATTTAAATGGAATCCCGGAAGAAGGCTAGGCTAGTTTTTCATTGATTTTTGTCTAGCATGTAAGTTAGTTTAAAGTTGGATTAAAATAAAAATCAATAAAAAATAACAGGAAATACATATTTCGCGAATTATCAAGAAAATGGTGCAATATTTATAAAGAATAGCCGGATTTTTCCTGTTCAAATTTTTGAGGATTTAATTCAATGCGCTGGTGAGATTTATTTAAATGGAATCCCAGAAGAAGGCTAGGCTAGGCTAGGCTAGTTTTTCATTGATTTTTGTCTAGCATGTAAGTTAGTTTTAAGTTGGATTAAAATAAAAATCAATAAAAAATAATAGGAAATACATATTTCGAGAATTATCAAGAAAATGGTGCAATATTTATAAAGAATAGCCGGATTTTTCCTGTTCAAATTTTTGAGGATTTAATTCAATGCGCTGGTGAGATTTATTTAAATGGAATCCCGGAAGAAGGCTAGGCAAGGCTAGGCTAGTTTTTCATTGATTTTTGTCTAGTATGTAAGTTAGTTTTAAGTTGGATTAAAATAAAAATCAATAAAAAATAATAGGAAATACATATTTCGAGAATTATCAAGAAAATGGTGCAATATTTATAAAGAATAGCCGGATTTGTCCTCTTCAAATTTTTGAGGATTTAATTCAATGCGCTGGTGAGATTTATTTAAATGGAATCCCGGAAGAAGGCTAGGCTAGTTTTTCATTGATTTTTGTCTAGCATGTAAGTTAGTTTTAAGTTGGATTAAAATAAAAATCAATAAAAAATAATAGGAAATACATATTTCGCGAATTATCAAGAAAATGGTGCAATATTTATAAAGAATAGCCGGATTTTTCCTGTTCAAATTTTTGAGGATTTAATTCAATGCGCTGGTGAGATTTATTTAAATGGAATCCCGGAAGAAGGCTAGGCAAGGCTAGGCTAGTTTTTCATTGATTTTTGTCTAGCATGTAAGTTAGTTTTAAGTTGGATTAAAATAAAAATCAATAAAAAATAATAGGAAATACATATTTCGAGAATTATCAAGAAAATGGTGCAATATTTATAAAGAATAGCCGGATTTTTCCTGTTCAAATTTTTGAGGATTTAATTCAATGCGCTGGTGAGATTTATTTAAATGGAATCCCGGAAGAAGGCTAGGCAAGGCTAGGCTAGTTTTTCATTGATTTTTGTCTAGTATGTAAGTTAGTTTTAAGTTGGATTAAAATAAAAATCAATAAAAAATAATAGGAAATACATATTTCGAGAATTATCAAGAAAATGGTGCAATATTTATAAAGAATAGCCGGATTTTTCCTCTTCAAATTTTTGAGGATTTAATTCAATGCGCTGGTGAGATTTATTTAAATGGAATCCCGGAAGAAGGCTAGGCAAGGCTAGGCTAGTTTTTCATTGATTTTTGTCTAGTATGTAAGTTAGTTTTAAGTTGGATTAAAATAAAAATCAATAAAAAATAATAGGAAATACATATTTCGCGAATTATCAAGAAAATGGTGCAATATTTATAAAGAATAGCCGGATTTTTCCTGTTCAAATTTTTGAGGATTTAATTCAATGCGCTGGTGAGATTTATTTAAATGGAATCCCGGAAGAAGGCTAGGCAAGGCTAGGCTAGTTTTTCATTGATTTTTGTCTAGCATGTAAGTTAGTTTTAAGTTGGATTAATATAAAAATCAATAAAAAATAATAGGAAATATATATTTCGCGAATTATCAAGAAAATGGTGCAATATTTATAAAGAATAGCCGGATTTTTCCTGTTCAAATTTTTGAGGATTTTATTCAATGCGCTGGTGAGATTTATTTAAATGGAATCCCGGAAGAAGGCTAGGCAAGGCTAGGCTAGTTTTTCATTGATTTTTGTCTAGCATGTAAGTTAGTTTTAAGTTGGATTAATATAAAAATCAATAAAAAATAATAGGAAATATATATTTCGCGAATTATCAAGAAAATGGTGCAATATTTATAAAGAATAGCCGGATTTTTCCTGTTCAAATTTTTGAGGATTTTATTCAATGCGCTGGTGAGATTTATTTAAATGGAATCCCGGAAGAAGGCTAGGCTAGGCTAGGCTAGTTTTTCATTGATTTTTGTCTAGCATGTAAGTTAGTTTTAAGTTGGATTAATATAAAAATCAATAAAAAATAATAGGAAATACATATTTCGCGAATTATCAAGAAAATGGTGCAATATTTATAAAGAATAGCCGGATTTTTCCTGTTCAAATTTTTGAGGATTTAATTCAATGCGCTGGTGAGATTTATTTAAATGGAATCCCGGAAGAAGGCTAGGCAAGGCTAGGCTAGTTTTTCATTGATTTTTGTCTAGCATGTAAGTTAGTTTTAAGTTGGATTAAAATAAAAATCAATAAAAAATAATAGGAAATACATATTTCGAGAATTATCAAGAAAATGGTGCAATATTTATAAAGAATAGCCGGATTTTTCCTGTTCAAATTTTTGAGGATTTAATTCAATGCGCTGGTGAGATTTATTTAAATGGAATCCCGGAAGAAGGCTAGGCAAGGCTAGGCTAGTTTTTCATTGATTTTTGTCTAGTATGTAAGTTAGTTTTAAGTTGGATTAAAATAAAAATCAATAAAAAATAATAGGAAATACATATTTCGAGAATTATCAAGAAAATGGTGCAATATTTATAAAGAATAGCCGGATTTTTCCTCTTCAAATTTTTGAGGATTTAATTCAATGCGCTGGTGAGATTTATTTAAATGGAATCCCGGAAGAAGGCTAGGCTAGTTTTTCATTGATTTTTGTCTAGCATGTAAGTTAGTTTTAAGTTGGATTAAAATAAAAATCAATAAAAAATAATAGGAAATACATATTTCGCGAATTATCAAGAAAATGGTGCAATATTTATAAAGAATAGCCGGATTTTTCCTGTTCAAATTTTTGAGGATTTAATTCAATGCGCTGGTGAGATTTATTTAAATGGAATCCCAGAAGAAGGCTAGGCTAGGCTAGGCTAGTTTTTCATTGATTTTTGTCTAGCATGTAAGTTAGTTTTAAGTTGGATTAAAATAAAAATCAATAAAAAATAATAGGAAATACATATTTCGAGAATTATCAAGAAAATGGTGCAATATTTATAAAGAATAGCCGGATTTTTCCTGTTCAAATTTTTGAGGATTTAATTCAATGCGCTGGTGAGATTTATTTAAATGGAATCCCGGAAGAAGGCTAGGCAAGGCTAGGCTAGTTTTTCATTGATTTTTGTCTAGTATGTAAGTTAGTTTTAAGTTGGATTAAAATAAAAATCAATAAAAAATAATAGGAAATACATATTTCGAGAATTATCAAGAAAATGGTGCAATATTTATAAAGAATAGCCGGATTTTTCCTCTTCAAATTTTTGAGGATTTAATTCAATGCGCTGGTGAGATTTATTTAAATGGAATCCCGGAAGAAGGCTAGGCTAGTTTTTCATTGATTTTTGTCTAGCATGTAAGTTAGTTTAAAGTTGGATTAAAATAAAAATCAATAAAAAATAACAGGAAATACATATTTCGCGAATTATCAAGAAAATGGTGCAATATTTATAAAGAATAGCCGGATTTTTCCTGTTCAAATTTTTGAGGATTTAATTCAATGCGCTGGTGAGATTTATTTAAATGGAATCCCAGAAGAAGGCTAGGCTAGGCTAGGCTAGTTTTTCATTGATTTTTGTCTAGCATGTAAGTTAGTTTTAAGTTGGATTAAAATAAAAATCAATAAAAAATAATAGGAAATACATATTTCGAGAATTATCAAGAAAATGGTGCAATATTTATAAAGAATAGCCGGATTTTTCCTGTTCAAATTTTTGAGGATTTAATTCAATGCGCTGGTGAGATTTATTTAAATGGAATCCCGGAAGAAGGCTAGGCAAGGCTAGGCTAGTTTTTCATTGATTTTTGTCTAGTATGTAAGTTAGTTTTAAGTTGGATTAAAATAAAAATCAATAAAAAATAATAGGAAATACATATTTCGAGAATTATCAAGAAAATGGTGCAATATTTATAAAGAATAGCCGGATTTTTCCTCTTCAAATTTTTGAGGATTTAATTCAATGCGCTGGTGAGATTTATTTAAATGGAATCCCGGAAGAAGGCTAGGCTAGTTTTTCATTGATTTTTGTCTAGCATGTAAGTTAGTTTTAAGTTGGATTAAAATAAAAATCAATAAAAAATAATAGGAAATACATATTTCGCGAATTATCAAGAAAATGGTGCAATATTTATAAAGAATAGCCGGATTTTTCCTGTTCAAATTTTTGAGGATTTAATTCAATGCGCTGGTGAGATTTATTTAAATGGAATCCCGGAAGAAGGCTAGGCAAGGCTAGGCTAGTTTTTCATTGATTTTTGTCTAGCATGTAAGTTAGTTTTAAGTTGGATTAAAATAAAAATCAATAAAAAATAATAGGAAATACATATTTCGAGAATTATCAAGAAAATGGTGCAATATTTATAAAGAATAGCCGGATTTTTCCTGTTCAAATTTTTGAGGATTTAATTCAATGCGCTGGTGAGATTTATTTAAATGGAATCCCGGAAGAAGGCTAGGCAAGGCTAGGCTAGTTTTTCATTGATTTTTGTCTAGTATGTAAGTTAGTTTTAAGTTGGATTAAAATAAAAATCAATAAAAAATAATAGGAAATACATATTTCGAGAATTATCAAGAAAATGGTGCAATATTTATAAAGAATAGCCGGATTTTTCCTCTTCAAATTTTTGAGGATTTAATTCAATGCGCTGGTGAGATTTATTTAAATGGAATCCCGGAAGAAGGCTAGGCTAGTTTTTCATTGATTTTTGTCTAGCATGTAAGTTAGTTTAAAGTTGGATTAAAATAAAAATCAATAAAAAATAACAGGAAATACATATTTCGCGAATTATCAAGAAAATGGTGCAATATTTATAAAGAATAGCCGGATTTTTCCTATTCAAATTTTTGAGGATTTAATTCAATGCGCTGGTGAGATTTGTTTAAATGGAATCCCGGAAGAAGGCTAGGCTAGGCTAGGCTAGTTTTTCATTGATTTTTGTCCAGCATGTAAGTTAGTTTTAAGTTGGATTAAAATAAAAATCAATAAAAAATAATAGGAAATACATATTTCGCGAATTATCAAGAAAATGGTGCAATATTTATAAAGAATAGCCGGATTTTTCCTGTTCAAATTTTTGAGGATTTAATTCAATGCGCTGGTGAGATTTATTTAAATGGAATCCCGGAAGAAGGCTAGGCTAGGCTAGGCTAGTTTTTCATTGATTTTTGTCTAGCATGTAAGTTAGTTTAAAGTTGGATTAAAATAAAAATCAATAAAAAATAACAGGAAATACATATTTCGCGAATTATCAAGAAAATGGTGCAATATTTATAAAGAATAGCCGGATTTTTCCTGTTCAAATTTTTGAGGATTTAATTCAATGCGCTGGTGAGATTTATTTAAATGGAATGCCGGAAGAAGGCTAGGCTAGGCTAGTTTTTCATTGATTTTTGTGTAGCATGTAAGTTAGTTTTAAGTTGGATTAAAATAAAAATCAATAAAAAATAATAGGAAATACATATTTCGACAATTATAAAGAAAATGGTGCAATATTTATAAAGAATAGCCGGATTTTTCCTGTTCAAATTTTTGAGGATTTAATTCAATGCGCTGGTGAGATTTATTTAAATGGAATCCCGGAAGAAGGCTAGGCAAGGCTAGGCTAGTTTTTCATTGATTTTTGTCTAGCATGTAAGTTAGTTTTAAGTTGGATTAAAATAAAAATCAATAAAAAATAATAGGAAATACATATTTCGAGAATTATCAAGAAAATGGTGCAATATTTATAAAGAATAGCCGGATTTTTCCTATTAATATTTTTGAGGATTTAATTCAATGCGCTGGTGAGATTTATTTAAATGGAATCCCGGAAGAAGGCTAGGCTAGGCTAGTTTTTCATTGATTTTTGTCTAGCATGTAAGTTAGTTTTAAGTTGGATTAAAATAAAAATCAATAAAAAATAATAGGAAATACATATTTCGAGAATTATCAAGAAAATGGTGCAATATTTATAAAGAATAGCCGGATTTTTCCTATTCATATTTTTGAGGATTTAATTCAATGCGCTGGTGAGATTTATTTAAATGGAATCCCCGAAGAAGACTAGGCTAGGCTAGGCTAGTTTTTCATTGATTTTTGTCTAGCATGTAAGTTAGTTTTAAGTTGGATTAAAATAAAAATCAATAAAAAATAATAGGAAATACATATTTCGAGAATTATCAAGAAAATGGTGCAATATTTATAAAGAATAGCCGGATTTTTCCTGTTCGATTTTTTGAGGATTTAATTCAATGCGCTGGTGAGATTTATTTAAATGGAATCCCGGAAAAGGGCTAGGCTAGGCTAGGCTAGTTTTTCATTGATTTTTGTCTAGCATGTAAGTTAGTTTTAAGTTGGATTAAAATAAAAATCAATAAAAAATAATAGGAAATACATATTTCGAGAATTATCAAGAAAATGGTGCAATATTTATAAAGAATAGCCGGATTTTTCCTGTTGAAATTTTTGAGGATTTAATTCAATGAGCTGGTGAGTGAGGCTAGTTTTTCATTGATTTTTGTCTAGCATGTATGTTAGTTTTAAGTTGGATTAAAATAAAAATCAATAAAAAATAATAGGAAATACATATTTCGAGAATTATCAAGAAAATGGTGCAATATTTATAAAGAATAGCCGGATTTTTCCTATTAATATTTTTGAGGATTTAATTCAATGCGCTGGTGAGATTTATTTAAATGGAATCCCGGAAGAAGGCTAGGCTAGGCTAGTTTTTCATTGATTTTTGTCTAGCATGTAAGTTAGTTTTAAGTTGGATTAAAATAAAAATCAATAAAAAATAATAGGAAATACATATTTCGAGAATTATCAAGAAAATGGTGCAATATTTATAAAGAATAGCCGGATTTTTCCTATTCATATTTTTGAGGATTTAATTCAATGCGCTGGTGAGATTTATTTCGAAGAAGACTAGGCTAGGCTAGGCTAGTTTTTCATTGATTTTTGTCTAGCATGTAAGTTAGTTTTAAGTTGGATTAAAATAAAAAACAATAAAAAATAATAGAAAATACATATTTCGAGAATTATCAAGAAAATGGTGCAATATTTATAAAGAATAGCCGGATTTTTCCTGTTCGAATTTTTGAGGATTTAATTCAATGCGCTGGTGAGATTTATTTAAATGGAATCCCGGAAAAGGGCTAGGCTAGTTTTTCATTGATTTTTGTCTAGCATGTAAGTTAGTTTTAAGTTGGATTAAAATAAAAATCAATAAAAAATAATAGGAAATACATATTTCGAGAATTATCAAGAAAATGGTGCAATATTTATAAAGAATAGCCGGATTTTTCCTGTTCAAATTTTTGAGGATTTAATTCAATGCGCTGGTGAGATTTATTTAAATGGAATCCCGGAAAAGGGCTAGGCTAGGCTAGGCTAGTTTTTCATTGATTTTTGTCTAGCATGTAAGTTAGTTTTAAGTTGGATTAAAATAAAAATCAATAAAAAATAATAGGAAATACATATTTCGAGAATTATCAAGAAAATGGTGCAATATTTATAAAGAATAGCCGGATTTTTCCTATTAATATTTTTGAGGATTTAATTCAATGCGCTGGTGAGATTTATTTAAATGGAATCCCGGAAGAAGGCTAGGCTAGGCTAGTTTTTCATTGATTTTTGTCTAGCATGTAAGTTAGTTTTAAGTTGGATTAAAATAAAAATCAATAAAAAATAATAGGAAATACATATTTCGAGAATTATCAAGAAAATGGTGCAATATTTATAAAGAATAGCCGGATTTTTAGTATTCATATTTTTGAGGATTTAATTCAATGCGCTGGTGAGATTTATTTAAATGGAATCCCCGAAGAAGACTAGGCTAGGCTAGGCTAGTTTTTCATTGATTTTTGTCTAGCATGTAAGTTAGTTTTAAGTTGGATTAAAATAAAAATCAATAAAAAATAATAGGAAATACATATTTCGAGAATTATCAAGAAAATGGTGCAATATTTATAAAGAATAGCCGGATTTTTCCTGTTCGAATTTTTGAGGATTTAATTCAATGCGCTGGTGAGATTTATTTAAATGGAATCCCGGAAAAGGGCTAGGCTAGGCTAGTTTTTCATTGATTTTTGTCTAGCATGTAAGTTAGTTTTAAGTTGGATTAAAATAAAAATCAATAAAAAATAATAGGAAATACATATTTCGAGAATTATCAAGAAAATGGTGCAATATTTATAAAGAATAGCCGGATTTTTCCTGTTCAAATTTTTGAGGATTTAATTCAATGAGCTGGTGAGTGAGGCTAGTTTTTCATTGATTTTTGTCTAGCATGTATGTTAGTTTTAAGTTGGATTAAAATAAAAATCAATAAAAAATAATAGGAAATACATATTTCGAGAATTATCAAGAAAATGGTGCAATATTTATAAAGAATAGCCGGATTTTTCCTATTAATATTTTTGAGGATTTAATTCAATGCGCTGGTGAGATTTATTTAAATTGAATCCCGGAAGAAGGCTAGGCTAGGCTAGTTTTTCATTGATTTTTGTCTAGCATGTAAGTTAGTTTTAAGTTGGATTAAAATAAAAATCAATAAAAATTAATAGGAAATACATATTTCGAGAATTATCAAGAAAATGGTGCAATATTTATAAAGAATAGCCGGATTTTTCCTGTTCAAATTTTTGAGGATTTAATTCAATGCGCTGGTGAGATGTATTTAAATGGAATCCCGGAAGAAGGCTAGGCTAGGCTAGGCTAGCTTTTCATTGATTTTTGTCTAGCATGTAAGTTAGTTTTAAGTTGGATTAAAATAAAAATCAATAAAAAATAATAGGAAATACATATTTCGAGAATTATCAAGAAAATGGTGCAATATTTATAAAGAATAGCCGGATTTTTCCTATTAATATTTTTGAGGATTTAATTCAATGCGCTGGTGAGATTTATTTAAATGGAATCCCGGAAGAAGGCTAGGCTAGGCTAGTTTTTCATTGATTTTTGTCTAGCATGTAAGTTAGTTTTAAGTTGGATTAAAATAAAAATCAATAAAAAATAATAGGAAATACATATTTCGAGAATTATCAAGAAAATGGTGCAATATTTATAAAGAATAGCCGGATTTTTAGTATTCATATTTTTGAGGATTTAATTCAATGCGCTGGTGAGATTTATTTAAATGGAATCCCCGAAGAAGACTAGGCTAGGCTAGGCTAGTTTTTCATTGATTTTTGTCTAGCATGTAAGTTAGTTTTAAGTTGGATTAAAATAAAAATCAATAAAAAATAATAGGAAATACATATTTCGAGAATTATCAAGAAAATGGTGCAATATTTATAAAGAATAGCCGGATTTTTCCTGTTCGAATTTTTGAGGATTTAATTCAATGCGCTGGTGAGATTTATTTAAATGGAATCCCGGAAAAGGGCTAGGCTAGGCTAGGCTAGTTTTTCATTGATTTTTGTCTAGCATGTAAGTTAGTTTTAAGTTGGATTAAAATAAAAATCAATAAAAAATAATAGGAAATACATATTTCGAGAATTATCAAGAAAATGGTGCAATATTTATAAAGAATAGCCGGATTTTTCCTGTTCAAATTTTTGAGGATTTAATTCAATGAGCTGGTGAGTGAGGCTAGTTTTTCATTGATTTTTGTCTAGCATGTATGTTAGTTTTAAGTTGGATTAAAATAAAAATCAATAAAAAATAATAGGAAATACATATTTCGAGAATTATCAAGGAAATGGTGCAATATTTATAAAGAATAGCCGGATTTTTCCTATTAATATTTTTGAGGATTTAATTCAATGCGCTGGTGAGATTTATTTAAATGGAATCCCGGAAGAAGGCTAGGCTAGGCTAGTTTTTCATTGATTTTTGTCTAGCATGTAAGTTAGTTTTAAGTTGGATTAAAATAAAAATCAATAAAAAATAATAGGAAATACATATTTCGAGAATTATCAAGAAAATGGTGCAATATTTATAAAGAATAGCCGGATTTTTCCTATTCATATTTTTGAGGATTTAATTCAATGCGCTGGTGAGATTTATTTAAATGGAATCCCCGAAGAAGACTAGGCTAGGCTAGGCTAGTTTTTCATTGATTTTTGTCTAGCATGTAAGTTAGTTTTAAGTTGGATTAAAATAAAAATCAATAAAAAATAATAGGAAATACATATTTCGAGAATTATCAAGAAAATGGTGCAATATTTATAAAGAATAGCCGGATTTTTCCTATTAATATTTTTGAGGATTTAATTCAATGCGCTGGTGAGATTTATTTAAATGGAATCCCGGAAGAAGGCTAGGCTAGGCTAGTTTTTCATTGATTTTTGTCTAGCATGTAAGTTAGTTTTAAGTTGGATTAAAATAAAAATCAATAAAAAATAATAGGAAATACATATTTCGAGAATTATCAAGAAAATGGTGCAATATTTATAAAGAATAGCCGGATTTTTCCTATTCATATTTTTGAGGATTTAATTCAATGCGCTGGTGAGATTTATTTAAATGGAATCCCCGAAGAAGACTAGGCTAGGCTAGGCTAGTTTTTCATTGATTTTTGTCTAGCATGTAAGTTAGTTTTAAGTTGGATTAAAATAAAAATCAATAAAAAATAATAGGAAATACATATTTCGAGAATTATCAAGAAAATGGTGCAATATTTATAAAGAATAGCCGGATTTTTCCTGTTCGAATTTTTGAGGATTTAATTCAATGCGCTGGTGAGATTTATTTAAATGGAATCCCGGAAGAAGGCTAGGCTAGGCTAGTTTTTCATTGATTTTTGTCTAGCATGTAAGTTAGTTTTAAGTTGGATTAAAATAAAAATCAATAAAAAATAATAGGAAATACATATTTCGAGAATTATCAAGAAAATGGTGCAATATTTATAAAGAATAGCCGGATTTTTCCTATTAATATTTTTGAGGATTTAATTCAATGCGCTGGTGAGATTTATTTAAATGGAATCCCGGAAGAAGGCTAGGCTAGGCTAGTTTTTCATTGATTTTTGTCTAGCATGTAAGTTAGTTTTAAGTTGGATTAAAATAAAAATCAATAAAAAATAATAGGAAATACATATTTCGAGAATTATCAAGAAAATGGTGCAATATTTATAAAGAATAGCCGGATTTTTCCTATTCATATTTTTGAGGATTTAATTCAATGCGCTGGTGAGATTTATTTAAATGGAATCCCCGAAGAAGACTAGGCTAGGCTAGGCTAGTTTTTCATTGATTTTTGTCTAGCATGTAAGTTAGTTTTAAGTTGGATTAAAATAAAAATCAATAAAAAATAATAGGAAATACATATTTCGAGAATTATCAAGAAAATGGTGCAATATTTATAAAGAATAGCCGGATTTTTCCTGTTCGAATTTTTGAGGATTTAATTCAATGCGCTGGTGAGATTTATTTAAATGGAATCCCGGAAGAAGGCTAGGCTAGGCTAGTTTTTCATTGATTTTTGTCTAGCATGTAAGTTAGTTTTAAGTTGGATTAAAATAAAAATCAATAAAAAATAATAGGAAATACATATTTCGAGAATTATCAAGAAAATGGTGCAATATTTATAAAGAATAGCCGGATTTTTCCTATTAATATTTTTGAGGATTTAATTCAATGCGCTGGTGAGATTTATTTAAATGGAATCCCGGAAGAAGGCTAGGCTAGGCTAGTTTTTCATTGATTTTTGTCTAGCATGTAAGTTAGTTTTAAGTTGGATTAAAATAAAAATCAATAAAAAATAATAGGAAATACATATTTCGAGAATTATCAAGAAAATGGTGCAATATTTATAAAGAATAGCCGGATTTTTCCTATTCATATTTTTGAGGATTTAATTCAATGCGCTGGTGAGATTTATTTAAATGGAATCCCCGAAGAAGACTAGGCTAGGCTAGGCTAGTTTTTCATTGATTTTTGTCTAGCATGTAAGTTAGTTTTAAGTTGGATTAAAATAAAAATCAATAAAAAATAATAGGAAATACATATTTCGAGAATTATCAAGAAAATGGTGCAATATTTATAAAGAATAGCCGGATTTTTCCTGTTCGAATTTTTGAGGATTTAATTCAATGCGCTGGTGAGATTTATTTAAATGGAATCCCGGAAGAAGGCTAGGCTAGGCTAGTTTTTCATTGATTTTTGTCTAGCATGTAAGTTAGTTTTAAGTTGGATTAAAATAAAAATCAATAAAAAATAATAGGAAATACATATTTCGAGAATTATCAAGAAAATGGTGCAATATTTATAAAGAATAGCCGGATTTTTCCTATTAATATTTTTGAGGATTTAATTCAATGCGCTGGTGAGATTTATTTAAATGGAATCCCGGAAGAAGGCTAGGCTAGGCTAGTTTTTCATTGATTTTTGTCTAGCATGTAAGTTAGTTTTAAGTTGGATTAAAATAAAAATCAATAAAAAATAATAGGAAATACATATTTCGAGAATTATCAAGAAAATGGTGCAATATTTATAAAGAATAGCCGGATTTTTCCTATTCATATTTTTGAGGATTTAATTCAATGCGCTGGTGAGATTTATTTAAATGGAATCCCCGAAGAAGACTAGGCTAGGCTAGGCTAGTTTTTCATTGATTTTTGTCTAGCATGTAAGTTAGTTTTAAGTTGGATTAAAATAAAAATCAATAAAAAATAATAGGAAATACATATTTCGAGAATTATCAAGAAAATGGTGCAATATTTATAAAGAATAGCCGGATTTTTCCTGTTCGAATTTTTGAGGATTTAATTCAATGCGCTGGTGAGATTTATTTAAATGGAATCCCGGAAAAGGGCTAGGCTAGGCTAGGCTAGTTTTTCATTGATTTTTGTCTAGTATGTAAGTTAGTTTTAAGTTGGATTAAAATAAAAATCAATAAAAAATAATAGGAAATACATATTTCGAGAATTATCAAGAAAATGGTGCAATATTTATAAAGAATAGCCGGATTTTTCCTGTTCAAATTTTTGAGGATTTAATTCAATGAGCTGGTGAGTGAGGCTAGTTTTTCATTGATTTTTGTCTAGCATGTAAGTTAGTTTTAAGTTGGATTAAAATAAAAATCAATAAAAAGTAATAGGAAATACATATTTCGAGAATTATCAAGAAAATGGTGCAATATTTATAAAGAATAGCTGGATTTTTCCTGTTCGAATTTTTGAGGATTTAATTCAATGCGCTGGTGAGATTTATTTAAATGGAATCCCGGAAAAGGGCTAGGCTAGGCTAGGCTAGTTTTTCATTGATTTTTGTCTAGCATGTAAGTTAGTTTTAAGTTGGATTAAAATAAAAATCAATAAAAAATAATAGGAAATACATATTTCGAGAATTATCAAGAAAATGGTGCAATATTTATAAAGAATAGCCGGATTTTTCCTGTTCAAATTTTTGAGGATTTAATTCAATGCGCTGGTGAGATTTATTTAAATGGAATCCCGGAAAAGGTTTAGGCTAGGCTAGGCTAGTTTTTCATTGATTTTTGTCTAGCATGTAAGTTAGTTTTAAGTTGGATTAAAATAAAAATCAATAAAAAATAATAGGAAATACATATTTCGAGAATTATCAAGAAAATGGTGCAATATTTATAAAGAATAGCCGGATTATTCCTGTTCAAATTTTTGAGGATTTAATTCAATGAGCTGGTGAGTGAGGCTAGTTTTTCATTGATTTTTGTCTAGCATATAAGTTAGTTTTAAGTTGGATTAAAATAAAAATCAATAAAAAATAATAGGAAATACATATTTCGAGAATTATCAAGAAAATGGTGCAATATTTATAAAGAATAGCCGGATTTTTCCTATTAAAATTTTTGAGGATTTAATTAAATGCGCTGCTGGTTAGATTTATTTAAATGGAATCCCGGAAGAAGGCTAGGCTAGGCTAGTTTTTCATTGATTTTTGTCTAGCATGTAAGTTAGTTTTAAGTTGGATTAAAATAAAAATCAATAAAAAATAATAGGAAATACATATTTCGAGAATTATCAAGAAAATGGTGCAATATTTATAAAGAATAGCCGGATTTTTCCTGTTCAAATTTTTGAGGATTTAATTCAATGCGCTGGTGAGATGTATTTAAATGGAATCCCGGAAGAAGGCTAGGCTAGGCTAGGCTAGCTTTTCATTGATTTTTGTCTAGCATGTAAGTTAGTTTTAAGTTGGATTAAAATAAAAATCAATAAAAAATAATAGGAAATACATATTTCGAGAATTATCAAGAAAATGGTGCAATATTTATAAAGAATAGCCGGATTTTTCCTATTAATATTTTTGAGGATTTAATTCAATGCGCTGGTGAGATTTATTTAAATGGAATCCCGGAAGAAGGCTAGGCTAGGCTAGTTTTTCATTGATTTTTGTCTAGCATGTAAGTTAGTTTTAAGTTGGATTAAAATAAAAATCAATAAAAATTAATAGGAAATACATATTTCGAGAATTATCAAGAAAATGGTGCAATATTTATAAAGAATAGCCGGATTTTTCCTATTCATATTTTTGAGGATTAAATTCAATGCGCGTGAGATTTATTTAAATGGAATCCCCGAAGAAGATTAGGCTAGGCTAGGCTAGGCTAGTTTTTCATGAATTCTTGTCTAGCATGTAAGTTAGATTTAAGTTGGATTAAAATAAAAAAGAATTAAAAAATAATAGGAAATACATATTTCGAGAATTATCAATAAAATGGTGCAATATTTATAAAGAATAGCCGGATTTTTCCTGTTCAAATTTTTGAGGATTTAATTCAATGCGCTGGTGATATTTATTTAAATGGAATCCCGGAAGAAGGCTAGGCTAGGCTAGGCTAGGCTAGCTTTTCATTGATTTTTGTCTAGCATGTAAGTTAGTTTTAAGTTGGATTAAAATAAATGTCAATAAAAAATAATAGGAAATACATATTTCGAGAATTATCAAGAAAATGGTGCAATATTTATAAAGAATAGCCGGATTTTTCTTGTTCAAATTTTTGAGGATTTAATTCAATGCGCTGGTGAGATTTATTTAAATGGAATCCCGGAAGAAGGCTAGGCTAGGCTAGGCTAGGGTAGTTTTTCATTGATTTTTGTCTAGCATGTAAGTTAGATTTAAGTTGGATTAAAATAAAAAAGAATTAAAAAATAATAGGAAATACATATTTCGAGAATTATCAAGAAAATGGTGCAATATTTATAAAGAATAGCCGGATTTATAATGTTCAAATTTTTGAGGATTTAATTCAATGCGCTGGTGAGATTTATTTAAATGGAATCCCGGAAGAAGGCTAGGCTAGGCTAGGCTAGTTTTTCATTGATTTTTGTCTAGCATGTAAGTTAGTTTTAAGTTGGATTAAAATAAAAATCAATAAAAAATAATAGGAAATACATATTTCGAGAATTATCAAGAAAATGGTGCAATATTTATAAAGAATAGCCGGATTTTTCCTGTTCAAATTTTTGAGGATTTAATTCAATGAGCTGGTGAGTGAGGCTAGTTTTTCATTGATTTTTGTCTAGCATGTAAGTAAGTTTTAAGTTGGATTAAAATAAAAATCAATAAAAAATAATAGGAAATACATATTTCGAGAATTATCAAGAAAATGGTGCAATATTTATAAAGAATAGCCGGATTTATCCTTTTCAAATTTTTGAGGATTTAATTCAATGCGCTGGTGAGATTTATTTAAATGGAATCCCGGAAGAAGGCTAGGCTAGGCTAGGCTAGTTTTTCATTGATTTTTGTCTAGCATGTAAGTTAAGTTGGATTAAAATAAAAATCAATAAAAATTAATAGGAAATACATATTTCGAGAATTATCAAGAAAATGGTGCAATATTTATAAAGAATAGCCGGATTTTACCTGTTCAAATTTTTGAGGATTTAATTCAATGAGCTGGTGAGTGAGGCTAGTTTTTCATTGATTTTTGTCTAGCATGTAAGTTAGATTTAAGTTGGATTAAAATAAAAAAGAATTAAAAAATAATAGGAAATACATATTTCGAGAATTATCAAGAAAATGGTGCAATATTTATAAAGAATAGCCGGATTTTTCCTATTCATATTTTTGAGGATTTAATTCAATGCGCTGGTGAGATTTATTTAAATGGAATCACCGAAGAAGACTAGGCTAGGCAAGGCTAGTTTTTCATTGATTTTTGTCTAGCATGTAAGTTAGTTCTAAGTTGGATTAAAATAAAAATCAATAAAAAATAATAGGAAATACATATTTCGAGAATTATCAAGAAAATGGTGCAATATTTATAAAGAATAGCCGGATTTTTCCTGTTCAAATTTTTGAGGATTTAATGCAATGCGCTGGTGAGATTTATTTAAATGGAATCCCGGAAAAGGGCTAGGCTAGGCTAGGCTAGTTTTTCATTGATTTTTGTCTAGCATGTAAGTTAAGTTGGATTAAAATAAAAATCAATAAAAATTAATAGGAAATACATATTTCGAGAATTATCAAGAAAATGGTGCAATATTTATAAAGAATAGCCGGATTTTACCTGTTCAAATTTTTGAGGATTTAATTCAATGAGCTGGTGAGTGAGGCTAGTTTTTCATTGATTTTTGTCTAGCATGTAAGTTAGATTTAAGTTGGATTAAAATAAAAAAGAATTAAAAAATAATAGGAAATACATATTTCGAGAATTATCAAGAAAATGGTGCAATATTTATAAAGAATAGCCGGATTTTTCCTATTCATATTTTTGAGGATTTAATTCAATGCGCTGGTGAGATTTATTTAAATGGTATCCACGAAGAAGATTAGGCTAGGCTAGGCTAGTTTTTCATGAATTCTTGTCTAGGATGTAAGTTAGTTTTAAGTTGGATTAAAATAAAAAAGAATTAAAAAATAATAGGAAATACATATTTCGAGAATTATCAAGAAAATGGTGCAATATTTATAAAGAATAGCCGGATTTTTCCTATTCATATTTTTGAGGATTTAATTCAATGCGCTGGTGAGATTTATTTAAATGGTATCCCCGAAGAAGATTAGGCTAGGCTAGGCTAGTTTTTCATGAATTCTTGTCTAGCATGTAAGTTAGTTTTAAGTTGGATTAAAATAAAAAAGAATTAAAAAATAATAGGAAATACATATTTCGAGAATTATCAAGAAAATGGTGCAATATTTATAAAGAATAGCCGGATTTTTCCTATTCATATTTTTGAGGATTTAATTCAATGCGCTGGTGAGATTTATTTAAATGGTATCCACGAAGAAGATTAGGCTAGGCTAGGCTAGTTTTTCATGAATTCTTGTCTAGGATGTAAGTTAGTTTTAAGTTGGATTAAAATAAAAAAGAATTAAAAAATAATAGGAAATACATATTTCGAGAATTATCAAGAAAATGGTGCAATATTTATAAAGAATAGCCGGATTTTTCCTATTCATATTTTTGAGGATTTAATTCAATGCGCTGGTGAGATTTATTTAAATGGTATCCCCGAAGAAGATTAGGCTAGGCTAGGCTAGTTTTTCATGAATTCTTGTCTAGCATGTAAGTTAGTTTTAAGTTGGATTAAAATAAAAAAGAATTAAAAAATAATAGGAAATACATATTTCGAGAATTATCAGGAAAATGGTGCAATATTTATAAAGAATAGCCGGATTTTTCCTATTCATATTTTTGAGGATTTAATTCAATGCGCTGGTGAGATTTATTTAAATGGAATCCCCGAAGAAGACTAGGCTAGGCTAGGCTAGTTTTTCATTGATTTTTGTCTAGCATGTAAGTTAGTTTTAAGTTGGATTAAAATAAAAATCTATAAAAAATAATAGGAAATACATATTTCGAGAATTATCAAGAAAATGGTGCAATATTTATAAAGAATAGCCGGATTTTTCCTGTTCAAATTTTTGAGGATTTAATTCAATGCGCTGGTGAGATTTATTTAAATAGAATCCCGGAAAAGGGCTAGGCTAGGCTAGGCTAGTTTTTCATTGATTTTTGCCTAGCATGTAAGTTAGTTTTAAGTTGGATTAAAATAAAAATCAATAAAAAATAATAGGAAATACATATTTCGAGAATTATCAAGAAAATGGTGCAATATTTATAAAGAATAGCCGGATTTTACCTGTTCAAATTTTTGAGGATTTAATTCAATGAGCTGGTGAGTGAGGCTAGTTTTTCATTGATTTTTGTCTAGCATGTAAGTTAGATTTAAGTTGGATTAAAATATTTATAAAGAATAGCCGGATTTTTCCTGTTCAAATTTTTGAGGATTTAATTCAATGCGCTGGTGATATTTATTTAAATGGAATCCCGGAAGAAGGCTAGGCTAGGCTAGGCTAGGCTAGCTTTTCATTGATTTTTGTCTAGCATGTAAGTTAGTTTTAAGTTGGATTAAAATAAATATCAATAAAAAATAATAGGAAATACATATTTCGAGAATTATCAAGAAAATGGTGCAATATTTATAAAGAATAGCCGGATTTTTCCTATTCATATTTTTGAGGATTTAATTCAATGCGCGTGAGATTTATTTAAATGGAATCCCCGAAGAAGATTAGGCTAGGCTAGGCTAGGCTAGTTTTTCATGAATTCTTGTCTAGCATGTAAGTTAGATTTAAGTTGGATTAAAATAAAAAATAATAGGAAATACATATTTCGAGAATTATCAATAAAATGGTGCAATATTTATAAAGAATAGCCGGATTTTTCCTGTTCAAATTTTTGAGGATTTAATTCAATGCGCTGGTGAGATTTATTTAAATGGAATCCCGGAAGAAGGCTAGGCTAGGCTAGGCTAGGGTAGTTTTTCATTGATTTTTGTCTAGCATGTAAGTTAGATTTAAGTTGGATTAAAATAAAAAAGAATTAAAAAATAATAGGAAATACATATTTCGAGAATTATCAAGAAAATGGTGCAATATTTATAAAGAATAGCCGGATTTTTCCTGTTCAAATTTTTGAGGGTTTAATTCAATGAGCTGGTGAGTGAGGCTAGTTTTTCATTGATTTTTGTCTAGCATGTAAGTTAGTTTTAAGTTGGATTAAAATAAAAATCAATAAAAAATAATAGGAAATACTTATTTCGAGAATTATCAAGAAAATGGTGCAATATTTATAAAGAATAGCCGGATTTATAATGTTCAAATTTTTGAGGATTTAATTCAATGCGCTGGTGAGATTTATTTAAATGGAATCCCGGAAGAAGGCTAGGCTAGGCTAGGCTAGTTTTTCATTGATTTTTGTCTAGCATGTAAGTTAGTTTTAAGTTGGATTAAAATAAAAATCAATAAAAAATAATAGGAAATACATATTTCGAGAATTATCAAGAAAATGGTGCAATATTTATAAAGAATAGCCGGATTTTACCTGTTCAAATTTTTGAGGATTTAATTCAATGAGCTGGTGAGTGAGGCTAGTTTTTCATTGATTTTTGTCTAGCATGTAAGTAAGTTTTAAGTTGGATTAAAATAAAAATCAATAAAAAATAATAGGAAATACATATTTCGAGAATTATCAAGAAAATGGTGCAATATTTATAAAGAATAGCCGGATTTTTAATGTTCAAATTTTTGAGGATTTAATTCAATGAGCTGGTGAGTGAGGCTAGTTTTTCATTGATTTTTGTCTAGCATGTAAGTTAGATTTAAGTTGGATTAAAATATTTATAAAGAATAGCCGGATTTTTCCTGTTCAAATTTTTGAGGATTTAATTCAATGCGCTGGTGATATTTATTTAAATGGAATCCCGGAAGAAGGCTAGGCTAGGCTAGGCTAGGCTAGCTTTTCATTGATTTTTGTCTAGCATGTAAGTTAGTTTTAAGTTGGATTAAAATAAATATCAATAAAAAATAATAGGAAATACATATTTCGAGAATTATCAAGAAAATGGTGCAATATTTATAAAGAATAGCCGGATTTTTCCTGTTCAAATTTTTGAGGATTTAATTCAATGCGCTGGTGAGATTTATTTAAATAGAATCCCGGAAAAGGGCTAGGCTAGGCTAGGCTAGTTTTTCATTGATTTTTGCCTAGCATGTAAGTTAGTTTTAAGTTGGATTAAAATAAAAATCAATAAAAAATAATAGGAAATACATATTTCGAGAATTATCAAGAAAATGGTGCAATATTTATAAAGAATAGCCGGATTTTACCTGTTCAAATTTTTGAGGATTTAATTCAATGAGCTGGTGAGTGAGGCTAGTTTTTCATTGATTTTTGTCTAGCATGTAAGTTAGATTTAAGTTGGATTAAAATATTTATAAAGAATAGCCGGATTTTTCCTGTTCAAATTTTTGAGGATTTAATTCAATGCGCTGGTGATATTTATTTAAATGGAATCCCGGAAGAAGGCTAGGCTAGGCTAGGCTAGGCTAGCTTTTCATTGATTTTTGTCTAGCATGTAAGTTAGTTTTAAGTTGGATTAAAATAAATATCAATAAAAAATAATAGGAAATACATATTTCGAGAATTATCAAGAAAATGGTGCAATATTTATAAAGAATAGCCGGATTTTTCCTATTCATATTTTTGAGGATTTAATTCAATGCGCGTGAGATTTATTTAAATGGAATCCCCGAAGAAGATTAGGCTAGGCTAGGCTAGGCTAGTTTTTCATGAATTCTTGTCTAGCATGTAAGTTAGATTTAAGTTGGATTAAAATAAAAATCAATAAAAAATAATAGGAAATACATATTTCGAGAATTATCAAGAAAATGGTGCAATATTTATAAAGAATAGCCGGATTTTACCTGTTCAAATTTTTGAGGATTTAATTCAATGAGCTGGTGAGTGAGGCTAGTTTTTCATTGATTTTTGTCTAGCATGTAAGTAAGTTTTAAGTTGGATTAAAATAAAAATCAATAAAAAATAATAGGAAATACATATTTCGAGAATTATCAAGAAAATGGTGCAATATTTATAAAGAATAGCCGGATTTTACCTGTTCAAATTTTTGAGGATTTAATTCAATGAGCTGGTGAGTGAGGCTAGTTTTTCATTGATTTTTGTCTAGCATGTAAGTTAGATTTAAGTTGGATTAAAATATTTATAAAGAATAGCCGGATTTTTCCTGTTCAAATTTTTGAGGATTTAATTCAATGCGCTGGTGATATTTATTTAAATGGAATCCCGGAAGAAGGCTAGGCTAGGCTAGGCTAGGCTAGCTTTTCATTGATTTTTGTCTAGCATGTAAGTTAGTTTTAAGTTGGATTAAAATAAATATCAATAAAAAATAATAGGAAATACATATTTCGAGAATTATCAAGAAAATGGTGCAATATTTATAAAGAATAGCCGGATTTTTCCTATTCATATTTTTGAGGATTTAATTCAATGCGCGTGAGATTTATTTAAATGGAATCCCCGAAGAAGATTAGGCTAGGCTAGGCTAGGCTAGTTTTTCATGAATTCTTGTCTAGCATGTAAGTTAGATTTAAGTTGGATTAAAATAAAAAATAATAGGAAATACATATTTCGAGAATTATCAATAAAATGGTGCAATATTTATAAAGAATAGCCGGATTTTTCCTGTTCAAATTTTTGAGGATTTAATTCAATGCGCTGGTGAGATTTATTTAAATGGAATCCCGGAAGAAGGCTAGGCTAGGCTAGGCTAGGGTAGTTTTTCATTGATTTTTGTCTAGCATGTAAGTTAGATTTAAGTTGGATTAAAATAAAAAAGAATTAAAAAATAATAGGAAATACATATTTCGAGAATTATCAAGAAAATGGTGCAATATTTATAAAGAATAGCCGGATTTTTCCTGTTCAAATTTTTGAGGGTTTAATTCAATGAGCTGGTGAGTGAGGCTAGTTTTTCATTGATTTTTGTCTAGCATGTAAGTTAGTTTTAAGTTGGATTAAAATAAAAATCAATAAAAAATAATAGGAAATACTTATTTCGAGAATTATCAAGAAAATGGTGCAATATTTATAAAGAATAGCCGGATTTATAATGTTCAAATTTTTGAGGATTTAATTCAATGCGCTGGTGAGATTTATTTAAATGGAATCCCGGAAGAAGGCTAGGCTAGGCTAGGCTAGTTTTTCATTGATTTTTGTCTAGCATGTAAGTTAGTTTTAAGTTGGATTAAAATAAAAATCAATAAAAAATAATAGGAAATACATATTTCGAGAATTATCAAGAAAATGGTGCAATATTTATAAAGAATAGCCGGATTTTACCTGTTCAAATTTTTGAGGATTTAATTCAATGAGCTGGTGAGTGAGGCTAGTTTTTCATTGATTTTTGTCTAGCATGTAAGTAAGTTTTAAGTTGGATTAAAATAAAAATCAATAAAAAATAATAGGAAATACATATTTCGAGAATTATCAAGAAAATGGTGCAATATTTATAAAGAATAGCCGGATTTATAATGTTCAAATTTTTGAGGATTTAATTCAATGCGCTGGTGAGATTTATTTAAATGGAATCCCGGAAGAAGGCTAGGCTAGGCTAGGCTAGTTTTTCATTGATTTTTGTCTAGCATGTAAGTTAGTTTTAAGTTGGATTAAAATAAAAATCAATAAAAAATAATAGGAAATACATATTTCGAGAATTATCAAGAAAATGGTGCAATATTTATAAAGAATAGCCGGATTTTTCCTATTAATATTTTTGAGGATTTAATTCAATGCGCTGGTGAGATTTATTTAAATGGAATCCCGGAAGAAGGCTAGGCTAGGCTAGTTTTTCATTGATTTTTGTCTAGCATGTAAGTTAGTTTTAAGTTGGATTAAAATAAAAATCAATAAAAAATAATAGGAAATACATATTTCGAGAATTATCAAGAAAATGGTGCAATATTTATAAAGAATAGCCGGATTTTACCTGTTCAAATTTTTGAGGATTTAATTCAATGAGCTGGTGAGTGAGGCTAGTTTTTCATTGATTTTTGTCTAGCATGTAAGTTAGATTTAAGTTGGATTAAAATAAAAAAGAATTAAAAAATAATAGGAAATACATATTTCGAGAATTATCAAGAAAATGGTGCAATATTTATAAAGAATAGCCGGATTTTTCCTATTCATATTTTTGAGGATTTAATTCAATGCGCTGGTGAGATTTATTTAAATGGTATCCCCGAAGAAGATTAGGCTAGGCTAGGCTAGTTTTTCATGAATTCTTGTCTAGCATGTAAGTTAGTTTTAAGTTGGATTAAAATAAAATAGAATTAAAAAATAATAGGAAATACATATTTCGAGAATTATCAAGAAAATGGTGCAATATTTATAAAGAATAGCCGGATTTTTCCTATTCATATTTTTGAGGATTTAATTCAATGCGCTGGTGAGATTTATTTAAATGGAATCCCCGAAGAAGACTAGGCTAGGCAAGGCTAGTTTTTCATTGATTTTTGTCTAGCATGTAAGTTAGTTTTAAGTTGGATTAAAATAAAAATCAATAAAAAATAATAGGAAATACATATTTCGAGAATTATCAAGAAAATGGTGCAATATTTATAAAGAATAGCCGGATTTTTCCTGTTCAAATTTTTGAGGATTTAATGCAATGCGCTGGTGAGATTTATTTAAATGGAATCCCGGAAAAGGGCTAGGCTAGGCTAGGCTAGTTTTTCATTGATTTTTGTCTAGCATGTAAGTTAAGTTGGATTAAAATAAAAATCAATAAAAATTAATAGGAAATACATATTTCGAGAATTATCAAGAAAATGGTGCAATATTTATAAAGAATAGCCGGATTTTACCTGTTCAAATTTTTGAGGATTTAATTCAATGAGCTGGTGAGTGAGGCTAGTTTTTCATTGATTTTTGTCTAGCATGTAAGTTAGATTTAAGTTGGATTAAAATAAAAAAGAATTAAAAAATAATAGGAAATACATATTTCGAGAATTATCAAGAAAATGGTGCAATATTTATAAAGAATAGCCGGATTTTTCCTATTCATATTCATTCATTGAGGATTTAATTCAATGCGCTGGTGAGATTTATTTAAATGGTATCCCCGAAGAAGATTAGGCTAGGCTAGGCTAGTTTTTCATGAATTCTTGTCTAGCATGTAAGTTAGTTTTAAGTTGGATTAAAATAAAAAAGAATTAAAAAATAATAGGAAATACATATTTCGAGAATTATCAAGAAAATGGTGCAATATTTATAAAGAATAGCCGGATTTTACCTGTTCAAATTTTTGAGGATTTAATTCAATGAGCTGGTGAGTGAGGCTAGTTTTTCATTGATTTTTGTCTAGCATGTAAGTTAGATTTAAGTTGGATTAAAATAAAAAAGAATTAAAAAATAATAGGAAATACATATTTCGAGAATTATCAAGAAAATGGTGCAATATTTATAAAGAATAGCCGGATTTTTCCTATTCATATTTTTGAGGATTTAATTCAATGCGCTGGTGAGATTTATTTAAATGGTATCCCCGAAGAAGATTAGGCTAGGCTAGGCTAGTTTTTCATGAATTCTTGTCTAGCATGTAAGTTAGTTTTAAGTTGGATTAAAAAAAAAAAGAATTAAAAAATAATAGGAAATACATATTTCGAGAATTATCAAGAAAATGGTGCAATATTTATAAAGAATAGCCGGATTTTTCCTATTCATATTTTTGAGGATTTAATTCAATGCGCTGGTGAGATTTATTTAAATGGAATCCCCGAAGAAGACTAGGCTAGGCAAGGCTAGTTTTTCATTGATTTTTGTCTAGCATGTAAGTTAGTTTTAAGTTGGATTAAAATAAAAATCAATAAAAAATAATAGGAAATACATATTTCGAGAATTATCAAGAAAATGGTGCAATATTTATAAAGAACAGCCGGATTTTTCCTGTTCAAATTTTTGAGGATTTAATGCAATGCGCTGGTGAGATTTATTTAAATGGAATCCCGGAAAAGGGCTAGGCTAGGCTAGGCTAGTTTTTCATTGATTTTTGTCTAGCATGTAAGTTAAGTTGGATTAAAATAAAAATCAATAAAAATTAATAGGAAATACATATTTCGAGAATTATCAAGAAAATGGTGCAATATTTATAAAGAATAGCCGGATTTTACCTGTTCAAATTTTTGAGGATTTAATTCAATGAGCTGGTGAGTGAGGCTAGTTTTTCATTGATTTTTGTCTAGCATGTAAGTTAGATTTAAGTTGGATTAAAATAAAAAAGAATTAAAAAATAATAGGAAATACATATTTCGAGAATTATCAAGAAAATGGTGCAATATTTATAAAGAATAGCCGGATTTTTCCTATTCATATTCATTCATTGACGATTTAATTCAATGCGCTGGTGAGATTTATTTAAATGGTATCCCCGAAGAAGATTAGGCTAGGCTAGGCTAGTTTTTCATGAATTCTTGTCTAGCATGTAAGTTAGTTTTAAGTTGGATTAAAATAAAAAAGAATTAAAAAATAATAGGAAATACATATTTCGAGAATTATCAAGAAAATGGTGCAATATTTATAAAGAATAGCCGGATTTTTCCTATTCATATTTTTGAGGATTTAATTCAATGCGCTGGTGAGATTTATTTAAATGGTATCCCCGAAGAAGATTAGGCTAGGCTAGGCTAGTTTTTCATGAATTCTTGTCTAGCATGTAAGTTAGTTTTAAGTTGGATTAAAATAAAAAAGAATTAAAAAATAATAGGAAATACATATTTCGAGAATTATCAAGAAAATGGTGCAATATTTATAAAGAATAGCCGGATTTTTCCTATTCATATTTTTGAGGATTTAATTCAATGCGCTGGTGAGATTTATTTAAATGGTATCCCCGAAGAAGATTAGGCTAGGCTAGGCTAGTTTTTCATGAATTCTTGTCTAGCATGTAAGTTAGTTTTAAGTTGGATTGAAATAAAAAAGAATTAAAAAATAATAGGAAATACATATTTCGAGAATTATCAAGAAAATGGTGCAATATTTATAAAGAATAGCCGGATTTTTCCTATTCATATTTTTGAGGATTTAATTCAATGCGCTGGTGAGATTTATTTAAATGGAATCCCCGAAGAAGACTAGGCTAGGCTAGGCTAGTTTTTCATTGATTTTTGTCTAGCATGCAAGTTAGTTTTAAGTTGGATTAAAATAAAAATCTATAAAAAATAATAGGAAATACATATTTCGAGAATTATCAAGACAATGGTGCAATATTTATAAAGAATAGCCGGATTTTTCCTATTCATATTTTTGAGGATTTAATTCAATGCGCTGGTGAGATTTATTTAAATGGAATCCCCGAAGAAGACTAGGCTAGGCAAGGCTAGTTTTTCATTGATTTTTGTCTAGCATGTAAGTTAGTTTTAAGTTGGATTAAAATAAAAATCAATAAAAAATAATAGGAAATACATATTTCGAGAATTATCAAGAAAATGGTGCAATATTTATAAAGAATAGCCGGATTTTTCCTGTTCAAATTTTTGAGGATTTAATGCAATGCGCTGGTGAGATTTATTTAAATGGAATCCCGGAAAAGGGCTAGGCTAGGCTAGGCTAGTTTTTCATTGATTTTTGTCTAGCATGTAAGTTTAGTTGGATTAAAATAAAAATCAATAAAAATTAATAGGAAATACATATTTCGAGAATTATCAAGAAAATGGTGCAATATTTATAAAGAATAGCCGGATTTTACCTGTTAAAATTTTTGAGGATTTAATTCAATGAGCTGGTGAGTGAGGCTAGTTTTTCATTGATTTTTGTCTAGCATGTAAGTTAGATTTAAGTTGGATTAAAATAAAAAAGAATTAAAAAATAATAGGAAATACATATTTCGAGAATTATCAAGAAAATGGTGCAATATTTATAAAGAATAGCCGGATTTTTCCTATTCATATTCATTCATTGAGGATTTAATTCAATGCGCTGGTGAGATTTATTTAAATGGTATCCCCGAAGAAGATTAGGCTAGGCTAGGCTAGTTTTTCATGAATTCTTGTCTAGCATGTAAGTTAGTTTTAAGTTGGATTAAAATAAAAAAGAATTAAAAAATAATAGGAAATACATATTTCGAGAATTATCAAGAAAATGGTGCAATATTTATAAAGAATAGCCGGATTTTTCCTATTCATATTTTTGAGGATTTAATTCAATGCGCTGGTGAGATTTATTTAAATGGTATCCCCGAAGAAGATTAGGCTAGGCTAGGCTAGTTTTTCATGAATTCTTGTCTAGCATGTAAGTTAGTTTTAAGTTGGATTAAAATAAAAAAGAATTAAAAAATAATAGGAAATACATATTTCGAGAATTATCAAGAAAATGGTGCAATATTTATAAAGAATAGCCGGATTTTTCCTATTCATATTTTTGAGGATTTAATTCAATGCGCTGGTGAGATTTATTTAAATGGAATCCCCGAAGAAGACTAGGCTAGGCTAGGCTAGGCTAGTTTTTCATTGATTTTTGTCTAGCATGTAAGTTAGTTTTAAGTTGGATTAAAATAAAAATCTATAAAAAATAATAGGAAATACATATTTCGAGAATTATCAAGAAAATGGTGCAATATTTATAAAGAATAGCCGGATTTTTCCTATTCATATTTTTGAGGATTTAATTCAATGCGCTGGTGAGATTTATTTAAATGGAATCCCCGAAGAAGACTAGGCTAGGCAAGGCTAGTTTTTCATTGATTTTTGTCTAGCATGTAAGTTAGTTTTAAGTTGGATTAAAATAAAAATCAATAAAAAATAATAGGAAATACATATTTCGAGAATTATCAAGAAAATGGTGCAATATTTATAAAGAATAGCCGGATTTTTCCTGTTCAAATTTTTGAGGATTTAATGCAATGCGCTGGTGAGATTTATTTAAATGGAATCCCGGAAAAGGGCTAGGCTAGGCTAGGCTAGTTTTTCATTGATTTTTGTCTAGCATGTAAGTTAAGTTGGATTAAAATAAAAATCAATAAAAATTAATAGGAAATACATATTTCGAGAATTATCAAGAAAATGGTGCAATATTTATAAAGAATAGCCGGATTTTTCCTATTCATATTTTTGAGGATTTAATTCAATGCGCTGGTGAGATTTATTTAAATGGTATCCCCGAAGAAGATTAGGCTAGGCTAGGCTAGTTTTTCATGAATTCTTGTCTAGCATGTAAGTTAGTTTTAAGTTGGATTAAAATAAAAAAGAATTAAAAAATAATAGGAAATACATATTTCGAGAATTATCAAGAAAATGGTGCAATATTTATAAAGAATAGCCGGATTTTTCCTATTCATATTTTTGAGGATTTAATTCAATGCGCTGGTGAGATTTATTTAAATGGAATCCCCGAAGAAGACTAGGCTAGGCTAGGCTAGGCTAGTTTTTCATTGATTTTTGTCTAGCATGTAAGTTAGTTTTAAGTTGGATTAAAATAAAAATCTATAAAAAATAATAGGAAATACATATTTCGAGAATTATCAAGAAAATGGTGCAATATTTATAAAGAATAGCCGGATTTTTCCTGTTCAAATTTTTGAGGATTTAATTCAATGCGCTGGTGAGATTTATTTAAATAGAATCCCGGAAAAGGGCTAGGCTAGGCTAGGCTAGTTTTTCATTGATTTTTGTCTAGCATGTAAGTTAGTTTTAAGTTGGATTAAAATAAAAAAGAATTAAAAAATAATAGGAAATACATATTTCGAGAATTATCAAGAAAATGGTGCAATATTTATAAAGAATAGCCGGATTTTTCCTATTCATATTTTTGAGGATTTAATTCAATGCGCTGGTGAGATTTATTTAAATGGAATCCCCGAAGAAGACTAGGCTAGGCAAGGCTAGTTTTTCATTGATTTTTGTCTAGCATGTAAGTTAGTTTTAAGTTGGATTAAAATAAAAATCAATAAAAAATAATAGGAAATACATATTTCGAGAATTATCAAGAAAATGGTGCAATATTTATAAAGAATAGCCGGATTTTTCCTGTTCAAATTTTTGAGGATTTAATGCAATGCGCTGGTGAGATTTATTTAAATGGAATCCCGGAAAAGGGCTAGGCTAGGCTAGGCTAGTTTTTCATTGATTTTTGTCTAGCATGTAAGTTAAGTTGGATTAAAATAAAAATCAATAAAAATTAATAGGAAATACATATTTCGAGAATTATCAAGAAAATGGTGCAATATTTATAAAGAATAGCCGGATTTTTCCTATTCATATTTTTGAGGATTTAATTCAATGCGCTGGTGAGATTTATTTAAATGGTATCCCCGAAGAAGATTAGGCTAGGCTAGGCTAGTTTTTCATGAATTCTTGTCTAGCATGTAAGTTAGTTTTAAGTTGGATTAAAATAAAAAAGAATTAAAAAATAATAGGAAATACATATTTCGAGAATTATCAAGAAAATGGTGCAATATTTATAAAGAATAGCCGGATTTTTCCTATTCATATTTTTGAGGATTTAATTCAATGCGCTGGTGAGATTTATTTAAATGGAATCCCCGAAGAAGACTAGGCTAGGCTAGGCTAGGCTAGTTTTTCATTGATTTTTGTCTAGCATGTAAGTTAGTTTTAAGTTGGATTAAAATAAAAATCTATAAAAAATAATAGGAAATACATATTTCGAGAATTATCAAGAAAATGGTGCAATATTTATAAAGAATAGCCGGATTTTTCCTGTTCAAATTTTTGAGGATTTAATTCAATGCGCTGGTGAGATTTATTTAAATAGAATCCCGGAAAAGGGCTAGGCTAGGCTAGGCTAGTTTTTCATTGATTTTTGTCTAGCATGTAAGTTAGTTTTAAGTTGGATTAAAATAAAAATCAATAAAAAATAATAGGAAATACATATTTCGAGAATTATCAAGAAAATGGTGCAATATTTATAAAGAATAGCCGGATTTTACCTGTTCAAATTTTTGAGGATTTAATTCAATGAGCTGGTGAGTGAGGCTAGTTTTTCATTGATTTTTGTCTAGCATGTAAGTTAGATTTAAGTTGGATTAAAATAAAAAAGAATTAAAAAATAATAGGAAATACATATTTCGAGAATTATCAAGAAAATGGTGCAATATTTATAAAGAATAGCCGGATTTTTCCTATTCATATTTTTGAGGATTTAATTCAATGCGCTGGTGAGATTTATTTAAATGGTATCCCCGAAGAAGATTAGGCTAGGCTAGGCTAGTTTTTCATGAATTCTTGTCTAGCATGTAAGTTAGTTTTAAGTTGGATTAAAATAAAAAAGAATTAAAAAATAATAGGAAATACATATTTCGAGAATTATCAAGAAAATGGTGCAATATTTATAAAGAATAGCCGGATTTTTCCTATTCATATTTTTGAGGATTTAATTCAATGCGCTGGTGAGATTTATTTAAATGGAATCCCCGAAGAAGACTAGGCTAGGCTAGGCTAGTTTTTCATTGATTTTTGTCTAGCATGTAAGTTAGTTTTAAGTTGGATTAAAATAAAAATCAATAAAAAATAATAGGAAATACATATTTCGAGAATTATCAAGAAAATGGTGCAATATTTATAAAGAATAGCCGGATTTTTCCTGTTCAAATTTTTGAGGATTTAATTCAATGCGCTGGTGAGATTTATTTAAATGGAATCCCGGAAAAGGGCTAGGCTAGGCTAGGCTAGTTTTTCATTGATTTTTGTCTAGCACGTAAGTTAAGTTGGATTAAAATAAAAATCAATAAAAAAAAAAAGGAAATACATATTTCGAGAATTATCAAGAAAATGGTGCAATATTTATAAAGAATAGCCGGATTTTTCCTGTTAAAACTTTTGAGGATTTAATTCAATGCGCTGGTGAGATTTATTTAAATGGAATCCCGGAAGAAGGCTAGGCTAGGATAGTTTTTCATTGATTTTTGTCTAGCATGTAAGTTAGTTTTAAGTTGGATTAAAATAAAAATCAATAAAAAATAATAGGAAATACATATTTCGAGAATTATCAAGAAAATGGTGCAATATTTATAAAGAATAGCCGGATTTATCCTGTTCAAATTTTTGAGGATTTAATTTAATGCGCTGGTGAGATTTATTTAAATGGAATCCCAGAAGAAGGCTAGGCTAGGCTAGGCTAGTTTTTCATTGATTTTTGTCTAGCATGTAAGTTAGTTTTAAGTTGGATTAAAATAAAAATCAATAAAAAATAATAGGAAATACATATTTCGAGAATTATCAAGAAAATGGTGCAAAATTTATAAAGAATAGCCGGATTTTTCCTGTTCAAATTTTTGAGGATTTAATTCAATGCGCTGGTGAGATTTATTTAAGTGGAATCCCGGAAAAGGGCTAGGCTAGGCTAGGCTAGTTTTTCATTGATTTTTGTCTAGCATGTAAGTTAGTTTTAAGTTGGATTAAAATAAAAATCAATAAAAAATAATAGGAAATACATATTTCGAGAATTATCAACAAAATGGTGCAATATTTATAAAGAATAGCCGGATTTTTCCTATTAATATTTTTGAGGATTTAATTCAATGCGCTGGTGAGATTTATTTAAATGGAATCCCCGAAGAAGAATAGGCTAGGCTAGGCTAGGCTAGTTTTTCATGAATTCTTGTCTAGCATGTAAGTTAGTTTTAAGTTGGATTAAAATAAAAAAGAATTAAAAAATAATAGGAAATACATATTTCGAGAATTATCAAGAAAATGGTGCAATATTTATAAAGAATAGCCGGATTTTTCCTATTCATATTTTTGAGGATTTAATTCAATGCGCTGGTGAGATTTATTTAAATGGAATCCCCGAAGAAGACTAGGCTAGGCTAGGCTAGTTTTTCATTGATTTTTGTCTAGCATGTAAGTTAGTTTTAAGTTGGATTAAAATAAAAATCAATAAAAAATAATAGGAAATACATATTTCGAGAATTATCAAGAACATGGTGCAATATTTATAAAGAATAGCCGGATTTTTCCTGTTCAAATTTTTGAGGATTTAATTCAATGCGCTGGTGAGATTTATTTAAATGGAATCCCGGAAAAGGGCTAGGCTAGGCTAGGCTAGTTTTTCATTGATTTTTGTCTAGCATGTAAGTAAAGTTGGATTAAAATAAAAATCAATAAAAAATAATAGGAAATACATATTTTGAGAATTATCAAGAAAATGGTGCAATATTTATAAAGAATAGCCGGATTTTTCCTGTTAAAACTTTTGAGGATTTAATTCAATGCGCTGGTGAGATTTATTTAAATGGAATCCCGGAAGAAGGCTAGGCTAGGCTAGTTTTTCATTGATTTTTGTCTAGCATGTAAGTTAGTTTTAAGTTGGATTAAAATAAAAATCAATAAAAAATAATAGGAAATACATATTTCGAGAATTATCAAGAAAATGGTGCAATATTTATAAAGAATAGCCGGATTGTTCCTATTAACATTTTTGAGGATTTAATTCCATGCGCTGGTGAGATTTATTTAAATGGAATCCCGGAAGAAGGCTAGGCTAGGCTTGGCTAGTTTTTCATTGATTTTTGTTTAGCATGTAAGTTAGTTTTAAGTTGGATTAAAATAAAAATCAATAAAAAATAATAGGAAATACATATTTCGAGAATTATCAAGAAAATGGTGCAATATTTATAAAGAATAGCCGGATTTTTCCTTTTAAAATTTTTGAGGATTTAATTCCATGCGCTGCTGGTTAGATTTATTTAAATGGAATCCCAGAAGAAGGCTAGGCTAGGATAGTTTTTCATTGATTTTTGTCTAGCATGTAAGTTAGTTTTAAGTTGGATTAAAATAAAAATCAATAAAAAATAATAGGAAATACATATTTCGAGAATTATCAAGAAAATGGTGCAATATTTATAAAGAATAGCCGGATTTTTCCTTTTAAAATTTTTGAGGATTTAATTCCATGCGCTGCTGGTTAGATTTATTTAAATGGAATCCCAGAAGAAGGCTAGGCTAGGATAGTTTTTCATTGATTTTTGTCTAGCATGTAAGTTAGTTTTAAGTTGGATTAAAATAAAAATCAATAAAAAATAATAGGAAATACATATTTCGAGAATTATCAAGAAAATGGTGCAATATTTATAAAGAATAGCCGGATTTTTCCTGTTCAAATTTTTGAGGATTTAATTCAATGAGCTGGTGAGTGAGGCTAGTTTTTCATTGATTTTTGTCTAGCATGTAAGTTAGTTTTAAGTTGGATTAAAATAAAAATCAATAAAAAATAATAGGAAATACATATTTCGAGAATTATCAAGAAAATGGTGCAATATTTATAAAGAATAGCCAGATTTTTCCTTTTAAAATTTTTGAGGATTTAATTCCATGCGCTGCTGGTTAGATTTATTTAAATGGAATCCCAGAAGAAGGCTAGGCTAGGATAGTTTTTCATTGATTTTTGTCTAGCATGTAAGTTAGTTTTAAGTTGGATTAAAATAAAAATCAATAAAAAATAATAGGAAATACATATTTCGAGAATTATCAAGAAAATGGTGCAATATTTATAAAGAATAGCCGGATTTTTCCTTTTAAAATTTTTGAGGATTTAATTCCATGCGCTGCTGGTTAGATTTATTTAAATGGAATCCCAGAAGAAGGCTAGGCTAGGCTAGTTTTTCATTGATTTTTGTCTAGCATGTAAGTTAGTTTTAAGTTGGATTAAAATAAAAATCAATAAAAAATAATAGGAAATACATATTTCGAGAATTATCAAGAAAATGGTGCAATATTTATAAAGAATAGCCGGATTTTTCCTGTTCAAATTTTTGAGGATTTAATTCAATGAGCTGGTGAGTGAGGCTAGTTTTTCATTGATTTTTGTCTAGCATGTAAGTTAGTTTTAAGTTGGATTAAAATAAAAATCAATAAAAAATAATAGGAAATACATATTTCGAGAATTATCAAGAAAATGGTTATATTTATTTAAATGGAATCCCAGAAGAAGGCTAGGCTAGGCTAGTTTTTCATTGATTTTTGTCTAGCATGTAAGTTAGTTTTAAGTTCGATTAAAATAAAAATCAATAAAAAATAATAGGAAATACATATTTCGAGAATTATCAAGAAAATGGTGCAATATTTATAAAGAATAGCCGGATTTTTCCTTTTAAAATTTTTGAGGATTTAATTCCATGCGCTGCTGGTTAGATTTATTTAAATGGAATCCCAGAAGAAGGCTAGGCTAGGATAGTTTTTCATTGATTTTTGTCTAGCATGTAAGTTAGTTTTAAGTTGGATTAAAATAAAAATCAATAAAAAATAATAGGAAATACATATTTCGAGAATTATCAAGAAAATGGTGCAATATTTATAAAGAATAGCCGGATTTTTCCTTTTAAAATTTTTGAGGATTTAATTCCATGCGCTGCTGGTTAGATTTATTTAAATGGAATCCCAGAAGAAGGCTAGGCTAGGATAGTTTTTCATTGATTTTTGTCTAGCATGTAAGTTAGTTTTAAGTTGGATTAAAATAAAAATCAATAAAAAATAATAGGAAATACATATTTCGAGAATTATCAAGAAAATGGTGCAATATTTATAAAGAATAGCCGGATTTTTCCTGTTCAAATTTTTGAGGATTTAATTCAATGAGCTGGTGAGTGAGGCTAGTTTTTCATTGATTTTTGTCTAGCATGTAAGTTAGTTTTAAGTTGGATTAAAATAAAAATCAATAAAAAATAATAGGAAATACATATTTCGAGAATTATCAAGAAAATGGTGCAATATTTATAAAGAATAGCCAGATTTTTCCTTTTAAAATTTTTGAGGATTTAATTCCATGCGCTGCTGGTTAGATTTATTTAAATGGAATCCCAGAAGAAGGCTAGGCTAGGATAGTTTTTCATTGATTTTTGTCTAGCATGTAAGTTAGTTTTAAGTTGGATTAAAATAAAAATCAATAAAAAATAATAGGAAATACATATTTCGAGAATTATCAAGAAAATGGTGCAATATTTATAAAGAATAGCCGGATTTTTCCTTTTAAAATTTTTGAGGATTTAATTCCATGCGCTGCTGGTTAGATTTATTTAAATGGAATCCCAGAAGAAGGCTAGGCTAGGCTAGTTTTTCATTGATTTTTGTCTAGCATGTAAGTTAGTTTTAAGTTGGATTAAAATAAAAATCAATAAAAAATAATAGGAAATACATATTTCGAGAATTATCAAGAAAATGGTGCAATATTTATAAAGAATAGCCGGATTTTTCCTGTTCAAATTTTTGAGGATTTAATTCAATGAGCTGGTGAGTGAGGCTAGTTTTTCATTGATTTTTGTCTAGCATGTAAGTTAGTTTTAAGTTGGATTAAAATAAAAATCAATAAAAAATAATAGGAAATACATATTTCGAGAATTATCAAGAAAATGGTGCAATATTTATAAAGAATAGCCGGATTTTTCCTGTTCAAATTTTTGAGGATTTAATTCAATGCGCTGGTGAGATTTATTTAAATGGAATCCCGGAAAAGGGCTAGGCTAGGCTAGGCTAGTTTTTCATTGATTTTTGTCTAGCACGTAAGTTAAGTTGGATTAAAATAAAAATCAATAAAAAATAATAGGAAATACATATTTCGAGAATTATCAAGAAAATGGTGCAATATTTATAAAGAATAGCCGGATTTTTCCTGTTCAAATTTTTGAGGATTTAATTCAATGCGCTGGTGAGATTTATTTAAATAGAATCCCGGAAAAGGGCTAGGCTAGGCTAGGCTAGTTTTTCATTGATTTTTGTCTAGCACGTAAGTTAAGTTGGATTAAAATAAAAATCAATAAAAAATAATAGGAAATACATATTTCGAGAATTATCAAGAAAATGGTGCAATATTTATAAAGAATAGCCGGATTTTTCCTGTTAAAACTTTTGAGGATTTAATTCAATGCGCTGGTGAGATTTATTTAAATGGAATCCCGGAAGAAGGCTAGGCTAGGCTAGTTTTTCATTGATTTTTGTCTAGCATGTAAGTTAGTTTTAAGTTGGATTAAAATAAAAATCAATAAAAAATAATAGGAAATACATATTTCGAGAATTATCAAGAAAATGGTGCAATATTTATAAAGAATAGCCGGATTTTTCCTGTTCAAATTTTTGAGGATTTAATTCAATGAGCTGGTGAGTGAGGCTAGTTTTTCATTGATTTTTGTCTAGCATGTAAGTTAGTTTTAAGTTGGATTAAAATAAAAATCAATAAAAAATAATAGGAAATACATATTTCGAGAATTATCAAGAAAATGGTGCAATATTTATAAAGAATAGCCGGATTTTTCCTGTTCAAATTTTTGAGGATTTAATTCAATGCGCTGGTGAGATTTATTTAAATGGAATCCCGGAAAAGGGCTAGGCTAGGCTAGGCTAGTTTTTCATTGATTTTTGTCTAGCACGTAAGTTAAGTTGGATTAAAATAAAAATCAATAAAAAATAATAGGAAATACATATTTCGAGAATTATCAAGAAAATGGTGCAATATTTATAAAGAATAGCCGGATTTTTCCTGTTCAAATTTTTGAGGATTTAATTCAATGCGCTGGTGAGATTTATTTAAATAGAATCCCGGAAAAGGGCTAGGCTAGGCTAGGCTAGTTTTTCATTGATTTTTGTCTAGCACGTAAGTTAAGTTGGATTAAAATAAAAATCAATAAAAAATAATAGGAAATACATATTTCGAGAATTATCAAGAAAATGGTGCAATATTTATAAAGAATAGCCGGATTTTTCCTGTTAAAACTTTTGAGGATTTAATTCAATGCGCTGGTGAGATTTATTTAAATGGAATCCCGGAAGAAGGCTAGGCTAGGCTAGTTTTTCATTGATTTTTGTCTAGCATGTAAGTTAGTTTTAAGTTGGATTAAAATAAAAATCAATAAAAAATAATAGGAAATACATATTTCGAGAATTATCAAGAAAATGGTGCAATATTTATAAAGAATAGCCGGATTTATCCTGTTCAAATTTTTGAGGATTTAATTTAATGCGCTGGTGAGATTTATTTAAATGGAATCCCGGAAGAAGGCTAGGCTAGGCTAGGCTAGTTTTTCATTGATTTTGGTCTAGCATGTAAGTTAGTTTTAAGTTGGATTAAAATAAAAATCAATAAAAAATAATAGGAAATACATATTTCGAGAATTATCAAGAAAATGGTGCAATATTTATAAAGAATAGCCGGATTTTTCCTATTCAAATTTTTGAGGATTTAATTCCATGCGCTGCTGGTTAGATTTATTTAAATGGAATCCCAGAAGAAGGCTAGGCTAGGCTAGTTTTTCATTGATTTTTGTCTAGCATGTAAGTTAGTTTTAAGTTGGATTAAAATAAAAATCAATAAAAAATAATAGGAAATACATATTTCGAGAATTATCAAGAAAATGGTGCAATATTTATAAAGAATAGCCGGATTTTTCCTGTTCAAATTTTTGAGGATTTAATTCAATGAGCTGGTGAGTGAGGCTAGTTTTTCATTGATTTTTGTCTAGCATGTAAGTTAGTTTTAAGTTGGATTAAAATAAAAATCAATAAAAAATAATAGGAAATACATATTTCGAGAATTATCAAGAAAATGGTGCAATATTTATAAAGAATAGCCGGATTTTTCCTGTTCAAATTTTTGAGGATTTAATTCAATGCGCTGGTGAGATTTATTTAAATGGAATCCCGGAAAAGGGCTAGGCTAGGCTAGGCTAGTTTTTCATTGATTTTTGTCTAGCACGTAAGTTAAGTTGGATTAAAATAAAAATCAATAAAAAATAATAGGAAATACATATTTCGAGAATTATCAAGAAAATGGTGCAATATTTATAAAGAATAGCCGGATTTTTCCTGTTCAAATTTTTGAGGATTTAATTCAATGCGCTGGTGAGATTTATTTAAATAGAATCCCGGAAAAGGGCTAGGCTAGGCTAGGCTAGTTTTTCATTGATTTTTGTCTAGCACGTAAGTTAAGTTGGATTAAAATAAAAATCAATAAAAAATAATAGGAAATACATATTTCGAGAATTATCAAGAAAATGGTGCAATATTTATAAAGAATAGCCGGATTTTTCCTGTTAAAACTTTTGAGGATTTAATTCAATGCGCTGGTGAGATTTATTTAAATGGAATCCCGGAAGAAGGCTAGGCTAGGCTAGTTTTTCATTGATTTTTGTCTAGCATGTAAGTTAGTTTTAAGTTGGATTAAAATAAAAATCAATAAAAAATAATAGGAAATACATATTTCGAGAATTATCAAGAAAATGGTGCAATATTTATAAAGAATAGCCGGATTTATCCTGTTCAAATTTTTGAGGATTTAATTTAATGCGCTGGTGAGATTTATTTAAATGGAATCCCGGAAGAAGGCTAGGCTAGGCTAGGCTAGTTTTTCATTGATTTTGGTCTAGCATGTAAGTTAGTTTTAAGTTGGATTAAAATAAAAATCAATAAAAAATAATAGGAAATACATATTTCGAGAATTATCAAGAAAATGGTGCAATATTTATAAAGAATAGCCGGATTTTTCCTATTAAAATTTTTGAGGATTTAATTCCATGCGCTGCTGGTTAGATTTATTTAAATGGAATCCCAGAAGAAGGCTAGGCTAGGATAGTTTTTCATTGATTTTTGTCTAGCATGTAAGTTAGTTTTAAGTTGGATTAAAATAAAAATCAATAAAAAATAATAGGAAATACATATTTCGAGAATTATCAAGAAAATGGTGCAATATTTATAAAGAATAGCCGGATTTTTCCTGTTCAAATTTTTGAGGATTTAATTCAATGAGCTGGTTAGTGAGGCTAGTTTTTCATTGATTTTTGTCTAGCATGTAAGTTAGTTTTAAGTTGGATTAAAATAAAAATCAATAAAAAATAATAGGAAATACATATTTCGAGAATTATCAAGAAAATGGTGCAATATTTATAAAGAATAGCCGGATTTTTCCTATTAAAATTTTTGAGGATTTAATTCCATGCGCTGCTGGTTAGATTTATTTAAATGGAATCCCGGAAGAAGGCTAGGCTAGGCTAGTTTTTCATTGATTTTTGTCTAGCATGTAAGTTAGTTTTAAGTTGGATTAAAATAAAAATCAATAAAAAATAATAGGAAATACATATTTCGAGAATTATCAAGAAAATGGTGCAATATTTATAAAGAATAGCCGGATTGTTCCTATTAACATTTTTGAGGATTTAATTCCATGCGCTGGTGAGATTTATTTAAATGGAATCCCGGAAGAAGGCTAGGCTAGGCTTGGCTAGTTTTTCATTGATTTTTGTTTAGCATGTAAGTTAGTTTTAAGTTGGATTAAAATAAAAATCAATAAAAAATAATAGGAAATACATATTTCGAGAATTATCAACAAAATGGTGCAATATTTATAAAGAATAGCCGGATTGTTCCTATTAACATTTTTGAGGATTTAATTCAATGCGCTGGTGAGATTAATTTAAATGGAATCCCGGAAGAAGGCTAGGCTAGGCTTGGCTAGGCTTGTTTTTCTTGAATTTTTGTCTTGCATGAAAGTGAGTTTTTAGTTGGATTAAAATAAAAATCAATAAAAAATAATAGGAAATACATATTTCGAGAATTATCAAGAAAATGGTGCAATATTTATAAAGAATAGCCGGATTTTTCCTATTCATATTTTTGAGGATTTAATTCAATGCGCTGGTGAGATTTATTTAAATGGTATCCCCGAAGAAGATTAGGCTAGGCTAGGCTAGTTTTTCATGAATTCTTGTCTAGCATGTAAGTTAGTTTTAAGTTGGATTAAAATAAAAAAGAATTAAAAAATAATAGGAAATACATATTTCGAGAATTATCAAGAAAATGGTGCAATATTTATAAAGAATAGCCGGATTTTTCCTATGCATATTTTTGAGGATTTAATTCAATGCGCTGGTGAGATTTATTTAAATGGAATCCCCGAAGAAGACTAGGCTAGGCTAGGCTAGTTTTTCATTGATTTTTGTCTAGCATGTAAGTTAGTTTTAAGTTGGATTAAAATAAAAATCAATAAAAAATAATAGAAAATACATATTTCGAGAATTATCAAGAAAATGGTGCAATATTTATAAAGAATAGCCGGATTTTTCCTGTTAAAACTTTTGAGGATTTAATTCAATGCGCTGGTGAGATTTATTTAAATGGAATCCCGGAAGAAGGCTAGGCTAGGCTAGTTTTTCATTGATTTTTGTCTAGCATGTAAGTTAGTTTTAAGTTGGATTAAAATAAAAATCAATAAAAAATAATAGGAAATACATATTTCGAGAATTATCAAGAAAATGGTGCAATATTTATAAAGAATAGCCGGATTTATCCTGTTCAAATTTTTGAGGATTTAATTTAATGCGCTGGTGAGATTTATTTAAATGGAATCCCGGAAGAAGGCTAGGCTAGGCTAGGCTAGTTTTTCATTGATTTTTGTCTAGCATGTAAGTTAGTTTTAAGTTGGATTAAAATAAAAATCAATAAAAAATAATAGGAAATACATATTTCGAGAATTATCAAGAAAATGGTGCAAAATTTATAAAGAATAGCCGGATTTTTCCTGTTCAAATTTTTGAGGATTTAATTCAATGCGCTGGTGAGATTTATTTAAATGGAATCCCGGAAAAGGGCTAGGCTAGGCTAGGCTAGTTTTTCATTGATTTTTGTCTAGCATGTAAGTTAGTTTTAAGTTGGATTAAAATAAAAATCAATAAAAAATAATAGGAAATACATATTTCGAGAATTATCAAGAAAATGGTGCAATATTTATAAAGAATAGCCGGATTTTTCCTATGCATATTTTTGAGGATTTAATTCAATGCGCTGGTGAGATTTATTTAAATGGAATCCCCGAAGAAGACTAGGCTAGGCTAGGCTAGTTTTTCATTGATTTTTGTCTAGCATGTAAGTTAGTTTTAAGTTGGATTAAAATAAAAATCAATAAAAAATAATAGGAAATACATATTTCGAGAATTATCAAGAAAATGGTGCAATATTTATAAAGAATAGCCGGATTTTTCCTGTTCAAATTTTTGAGGATTTAATTCAATGCGCTGGTGAGATTTATTTAAATGGAATCCCGGAAAAGGGCTAGGCTAGGCTAGGCTAGTTCTTCATTGATTTTTGTCTAGCACGTAAGTTAAGTTGGATTAAAATAAAAATCAATAAAAAATAATAGGAAATACATATTTCGAGAATTATCAAGAAAATGGTGCAATATTTATAAAGAATAGCCGGATTTTTCCTGTTAAAACTTTTGAGGATTTAATTCAATGCGCTGGTGAGATTTATTTAAATGGAATCCCGGAAGAAGGCTAGGCTAGGCTAGTTTTTCATTGATTTTTGTCTAGCATGTAAGTTAGTTTTAAGTTGGATTAAAATAAAAATCAATAAAAAATAATAGGAAATACATATTTCGAGAATTATCAAGAAAATGGTGCAATATTTATAAAGAATAGCCGGATTTATCCTGTTCAAATTTTTGAGGATTTAATTTAATGCGCTGGTGAGATTTATTTAAATGGAATCCCGGAAGAAGGCTAGGCTAGGCTAGGCTAGTTTTTCATTGATTTTTGTCTAGCATGTAAGTTAGTTTTAAGTTGGATTAAAATAAAAATCAATAAAAAATAATAGGAAATACATATTTCGAGAATTATCAAGAAAATGGTGCAAAATTTATAAAGAATAGCCGGATTTTTCCTGTTCAAATTTTTGAGGATTTAATTCAATGCGCTGGTGAGATTTATTTAAATGGAATCCCGGAAAAGGGCTAGGCTAGGCTAGGCTAGTTTTTCATTGATTTTTGTCTAGCATGTAAGTTAGTTTTAAGTTGGATTAAAATAAAAATCAATAAAAAATAATAGGAAATACATATTTCGAGAATTATCAACAAAATGGTGCAATATTTTTAAAGAATAGCCGGATTTTTCCTATTAATATTTTTGAGGATTTAATTCAATGCGCTGGTGAGATTTATTTAAATGGAATCCCCGAAGAAGAATAGGCTAGGCTAGGCTAGGCTAGTTTTTCATGAATTCTTGTCTAGCATGTAAGTTAGTTTTAAGTTGGATTAAAATAAAAAAGAATTAAAAAATAATAGGAAATACATATTACGAGAATTATCAAGAAAATGGTGCAATATTTATAAAGAATAGCCGGATTTTTCCTATTCATATTTTTGAGGATTTAATTCAATGCGCTGGTGAGATTTATTTAAATGGAATCCCCGAAGAAGACTAGGCTAGGCTAGGCTAGTTTTTCATTGATTTTTGTCTAGCATGTAAGTTAGTTTTAAGTTGGATTAAAATAAAAATCAATAAAAAATAATAGGAAATACATATTTCGAGAATTATCAAGAAAATGGTGCAATATTTATAAAGAATAGCCGGATTTTTCCTGTTAAAATTTTTGAGGATTTAATTCAATGCGCTGGTGAGATTTATTTAAATGGAATCCCGGAAAAGGGCTAGGCTAGGCTAGGCTAGTTTTTCATTGATTTTTGTCTAGCATGTAAGTAAAGTTGGATTAAAATAAAAATCAATAAAAAATAATAGGAAATACATATTTCGAGAATTATCAAGAAAATGGTGCAATATTTATAAAGAATAGCCGGATTTTTCCTGTTAAAACTTTTGAGGATTTAATTCAATGCGCTGGTGAGATTTATTTAAATGGAATCCCGGAAGAAGGCTAGGCTAGGCCAGTTTTTCATTGATTTTTGTCTAGCATGTAAGTTAGTTTTAAGTTGGATTAAAATAAAAATCAATAAAAAATAATAGGAAATACATATTTCGAGAATTATCAAGAAAATGGTGCAATATTTATAAAGAATAGCCGGATTGTTCCTATTAACATTTTTGAGGATTTAATTCCATGCGCTGCTGGTTAGATTTATTTAAATGGAATCCCAGAAGAAGGCTAGGCTAGGCTAGTTTTTCATTGATTTTTGTCTAGCATATAAGTTAGTTTTAAGTTGGATTAAAATAAAAATCAATAAAAAATAATAGGAAATACATATTTCGAGAATTATTTAATTCAATGAGCTGGTGAGTGAGGCTAGTTTTTCATTGATTTTTGTCTAGCATGTAAGTTAGTTTTAAGTTGGATTAAAATAAAAATCAATAAAAAATAATAGGAAATACATATTTCGAGAATTATCAAGAAAATGGTGCAATATTTATAAAGAATAGCCGGATTTTTCCTTTTAAAATTTTTGAGGATTTAATTCCATGCGCTGCTGGTTAGATTTATTTAAATGGAATCCCAGAAGAAGGCTAGGCTAGGATAGTTTTTCATTGATTTTTGTCTAGCATGTAAGTTAGTTTTAAGTTGGATTAAAATAAAAATCAATAAAAAATAATAGGAAATACATATTTCGAGAATTATCAAGAAAATGGTGCAATATTTATAAAGAATAGCCGGATTTTTCCTGTTCAAATTTTTGAGGATTTAATTCAATGAGCTGGTGAGTGAGGCTAGTTTTTCATTGATTTTTGTCTAGCATGTAAGTTAGTTTTAAGTTGGATTAAAATAAAAATCAATAAAAAATAATAGGAAATACATATTTCGAGAATTATCAAGAAAATGGTGCAATATTTATAAAGAATAGCCGGATTTTTCCTTTTAAAATTTTTGAGGATTTAATTCCATGCGCTGCTGGTTAGATTTATTTAAATGGAATCCCAGAAGAAGGCTAGGCTAGGATAGTTTTTCATTGATTTTTGTCTAGCATGTAAGTTAGTTTTAAGTTGGATTAAAATAAAAATCAATAAAAAATAATAGGAAATACATATTTCGAGAATTATCAAGAAAATGGTGCAATATTTATAAAGAATAGCCGGATTTTTCCTATTCATATTTTTGAGGACTTAATTCAATGCGCTGGTGAGATTTATTTAAATGGAATCCCCGAAGAAGACTAGGCTAGGCTAGGCTAGGCTTGTTTTTCTTGAATTTTTGTCTTGCATGAAAGTGAGTTTTTAGTTGGATTAAAATAAAAATCAATAAAAAATAATAGGAAATACATATTTCGAGAATTATCAAGAAAATGGTGCAATATTTATAAAGAATAGCCGGATTGTTCCTATTAACATTTTTGAGGATTTAATTCCATGCGCTGGTGAGATTTATTTAAATGGAATCCCGGAAGAAGGCTAGGCTAGGCTTGGCTAGTTTTTCATTGATTTTTGTTTAGCATGTAAGTTAGTTTTAAGTTGGATTAAAATAAAAATCAATAAAAAATAATAGGAAATACATATTTCGAGAATTATCAACAAAATGGTGCAATATTTATAAAGAATAGCCGGATTTTTCCTGTTCGAGTTTTTGAGGATTTAATTCAATGCGCTGGTGAGATTAATTTAAATGGAATCCCGGAAGAAGGCTAGGCTAGGCTTGGCTAGGCTTGTTTTTCTTGAATTTTTGTCTTGCATGAAAGTGAGTTTTTAGTTGGATTAAAATAAAAATCAATAAAAAATAATAGGAAATACATATTTCGAGAATTATCAAGAAAATGGTGCAATATTTATAAAGAATAGCCGGATTGTTCCTATTAACATTTTTGAGGATTTAATTCCATGCGCTGGTGAGATTTATTTAAATGGAATCCCGGAAGAAGGCTAGGCTAGGCTTGGCTAGTTTTTCATTGATTTTTGTTTAGCATGTAAGTTAGTTTTAAGTTGGATTAAAATAAAAATCAATAAAAAATAATAGGAAATACATATTTCGAGAATTATCAACAAAATGGTGCAATATTTATAAAGAATAGCCGGATTTTTCCTGTTCGAGTTTTTGAGGATTTAATTCAATGCGCTGGTGAGATTAATTTAAATGGAATCCCGGAAGAAGGCTAGGCTAGGCTAGGCTAGTTTCTCATTGATTTTTGTCTAGCATGTAAGTTAGTTTTAAGTTAGATTAAAATAAAAATCAATAAAAAATAATAGGAAATACATATTTCGAGAATTATCAAGAAAATGGTGCAATATTTATAAAGAATAGCCGGATTTTTCCTGTTAAAATTTTTGAGGATTTAATTCAATGCGCTGGTGAGATTTATTTAAATGGAATCCCGGAAGAATGCTAGGCTAGGCTAGGCTAGTTTTTCATTAATTTTTGTCTAGCATGTAAGTTAGTTTTAAGTTAGATTAAAATAAAAATCAATAAAAAATAATAGGAAATACATATTTCGAGAATTATCAAGAAAATGGTGCAATATTTATAAAGAATAGCCGGATTTTTCCTGTTAAAATTTTTGAGGATTTAATTCAATGCGCTGGTGAGATTTATTTAAATGGAATCCCGGAAGAAGGCTAGGCTAGGCTAGTTTTTCATTGATTTTTGTCTAGCATGTAAGTTAGTTTTAAGTTGGATTAAAATAAAAATCAATAAAAAATAATAGGAAATACATATTTCGAGAATTATCAAGAAAATGGTGCAATATTTATAAAGAATAGCCGGATTGTTCCTATTAACATTTTTGAGGATTTAATTCCATGCGCTGGTGAGATTTATTTAAATGGAATCCCGGAAGAAGGCTAGGCTAGGCTTGGCTAGTTTTTCATTGATTTTTGTTTAGCATGTAAGTTAGTTTTAAGTTGGATTAAAATAAAAATCAATAAAAAATAATAGGAAATACATATTTCGAGAATTATCAAGAAAATGGTGCAATATTTATAAAGAATAGCCGGATTTTTCCTGTTAAAATTTTTGAGGATTTAATTCAATGCGCTGGTGAGATTTATTTAAATGGAATCCCGGAAGAAGGCTAGGCTAGGCTAGGCTAGTTTTTCATTAATTTTTGTCTAGCATGTAAGTTAGTTTTAAGTTAGATTAAAATAAAAATCAATAAAAAATAATAGGAAATACATATTTCGAGAATTATCAAGAAAATGGTGCAATATTTATAAAGAATAGCCGGATTTTTCCTGTTAAAATTTTTAAGGATTTAATTCAATGCGCTGGTGAGATTTATTTAAATGGAATCCCGGAAGAAGGCTAGGCTAGGCTTGGCTAGTTTTTCATTGATTTTTGTTTAGCATGTAAGTTAGTTTTAAGTTGGATTAAAATAAAAATCAATAAAAAATAATAGGAAATACATATTTCGAGAATTATCAAGAAAATGGTGCAATATTTATAAAGAATAGCCGGATTTTTCCTGTTAAAATTTTTGAGGATTTAATTCAATGCGCTGGTGAGATTTATTTAAATGGAATCCCGGAAGAAGGCTAGGCTAGGCTAGGCTAGTTTTTCATTAATTTTTGTCTAGCATGTAAGTTAGTTTTAAGTTAGATTAAAATAAAAATCAAGAAAAAATAATAGGAAATACATATTTCGAGAATTATCAAGAAAATGGTGCAATATTTATAAAGAATAGCCGGATTTTTCCTGTTAAAATTTTTGAGGATTTAATTCAATGCGCTGGTGAGATTTATTTAAATGGAATCCCGGAAGAAGGCTAGGCTAGGCTAGTTTTTCATTGATTTTTGTCTAGCATGTAAGTTAGTTTTAAGTTAGATTAAAATAAAAATCAATAAAAAATAATAGGAAATACATATTTCGAGAATTATCAAGAAAATGGTGCAATATTTATAAAGAATAGCCGGATTTTTCCTGTTAAAATTTTTAAGGATTTAATTCAATGCGCTGGTGAGATTTATTTAAATGGAATCCCGGAAGAAGGCTAGGCTAGGCTTGGCTAGTTTTTCATTGATTTTTGTTTAGCATGTAAGTTAGTTTTAAGTTGGATTAAAATAAAAATCAATAAAAAATAATAGGAAATACATATTTCGAGAATTATCAAGAAAATGGTGCAATATTTATAAAGAATAGCCGGATTTTTCCTGTTAAAATTTTTGAGGATTTAATTCAATGCGCTGGTGAGATTTATTTAAATGGAATCCCGGAAGAAGGCTAGGCTAGGCTAGGCTAGTTTTTCATTAATTTTTGTCTAGCATGTAAGTTAGTTTTAAGTTAGATTAAAATAAAAATCAATAAAAAATAATAGGAAATACATATTTCGAGAATTATCAAGAAAATGGTGCAATATTTATAAAGAATAGCCAGATTTTTCCTGTTAAAATTTTTGAGGATTTAATTCAATGCGCTGGTGAGATTTATTTAAATGGAATCCCGGAAGAAGGCTAGGCTAGGCTAGGCTAGTTTTTCATTAATTTTTGTCTAGCATGTAAGTTAGTTTTAAGTTAGATTAAAATAAAAATCAATAAAAAATAATAGGAAATACATATTTCGAGAATTATCAAGAAAATGGTGCAATATTTATAAAGAATAGCCGGATTTTTCCTGTTAAAATTTTTGAGGATTTAATTCAATGCGCTGGTGAGAATTATTTAAATGGAATCCCGGAAGAAGGCTAGGCTAGGCTAGGCTAGTTTTTCATTAATTTTTGTCTAGCATGTAAGTTAGTTTTAAGTTAGATTAAAATAAAAATCAATAAAAAATAATAGGAAATACATATTTCGAGAATTATCAAGAAAATGGTGCAATATTTATAAAGAATAGCCGGATTTTTCCTGTTAAAATGTTTGAGGATTTAATTCAATGCGCTGGTGAGATTTATTTAAATGGAATCCCGGAAGAAGGCTAGGCTAGGCTAGTTTTTCATTGATTTTTGTCTAGCATGTAAGTTAGTTTTAAGTTGGATTAAAATAAAAATCAATAAAAAATAATAGGAAATATATATTTCGAGAATTATCAAGAAAATGGTGCAATATTTATAAAGAATAGCCGGATTTTTCCTGTTCAAATTTTTGAGGATTTAATTCAATGCGCTGGTGAGATTTATTTAAATGGATTCCCGGAAGAAGGCTAGGCTAGGCTAGTTTTTCATTGATTTTTGTCTAGCATGTAAGTTAGTTTTAAGTTGGATTAAAATAAAAATCAATAAAAAATAATAGGAAATACAGTAGACTCCCGTTAGCGTGAACACCGGTAAGTGTGAACACCGGATAACGTGAACAAATTTTTTTTTTGCTTGACATCTCTAAAAGGTGAACAAATCATGAACACTCTAAAACGTGAACAACCATTTTTGCTTCAGGTTAACAGTAAACTGTTTGGGCAAGCTGCATTTTTTCATAGAATTCCTTATTCTTGGTACAATACATGCTTCGTCATTTACAGTTTACAGTTTGTTGCACGTCAGTTCGTGTCAGTTCCTTGTTGTTCCTTGGAATATTGTTTTTGATTGTCTTGTCTGGTCGATTTGTTTCGGTTTTCTTTGTTTTTTGTCATCATAAGTTTTAAACGCGTGACGGTTTAGTACTTTGCGTCAACATGTCCCCAAAGAAACCAAAGTTTTTGTCACTTAAGGACAAATGCGCGATAATTGAGCAATTCCGTAGTGGTTCCAGTGTAACAAGTCTGGCAAAAAAATACGACGTTGCAAAGTCTACTATTTGTGCTGTTAACAAAAAGAGTGAACAAATCGTAAAGTGTGTAAGCAACACATTTTCGGGGCCAGGGAAAAGAAAAACACTTCGATCATCGGAACATCCCAAAATGGAAAAGGCACTATACCGGTGGTTTCTCGAGCAACGTGAAAAAAATTATCCGATCAATGGCCTGATGATAAAGGCAAAAGCTTTGTCACTGCATTCTCAAATTAAGGAGAACCGAAGTAGCTTCAATGCTAGCGAAGGGTGGATGCAGAGATTCAAAACTCGATACGGTGTGAGATTTATTAAAATCACTGGTGAAAAACTGTCTTCCCAGCCCGAGCTGGTAGACCCATTCAAACGTAAGCTGCAGGAAACGATTGATACGATGGGGTTGACCACCGACCAAGTTTATAACGCAAACGAAACCGGGCTGTTTTGGAAACTTTTGCCGGACAAAACATATGTTTCGTCATTAGAAAAAAACGCCCCTGGCAGAAAAACCGACAAACAACGCGTAACTTTTCTCGCGTGTACAAATGCAACTGGATTGCATAAGCTTAAGCCATTAGTGATTGGGAAGGCAAAAAATCCTCGTTCATTCAAAAATTTTAACTGCCCAGTAGACTACAAAAATTCGAAATCATCCTGGATGACAGCGGCTATATTCAAAGATTGGTTTCATGATTCATTTGTGCCACAAGTATGTATGACGAAAATTAGCCAAATGCATAAAGACTTTAATACTAAGCTTTTTTAGGTAACATCGTTTTTGAAAAATCAGGGTCTACCAGTGAAAGCCCTTCTGCTGTTAGACAATGCTCCATCGCATCCTCCAATAAGTGAGTTAACCACAGATGATCACTCTATAACAGCGATGTTTATGCCTCCAAATGTGACGCCACTGATCCAACCCATGGATCAAAATGCGATCAGAATAACAAAGCTTTACTACAGAACTAGTCTGTTAGCTTCGGTTGTAGCGAAACAAGAGGATATTCCAGAATCACTGAAAAAGTTAACTCTAAGAGATTCCATTTCATTTTTAAAATCAGCTTGGGATCGATTGGAAACGGACACAATAGCAAAGTGCTGGAAAAATATTCTAAGTTTTGTTGAAGAAGAAGACATGGAACAATGCGAAAACATTCTTATGACTGATATAAAACATTTAGTCTCGTGGCTAAACATGAATAAGCTAAAGTTAAATGAACAAAAAACAAAATTAATGACAATTAACCTAGATAGCGAAGCAAATATTGAAATAAATGGAAAAGCGATAGAAAATGTCAAAAGCATAAAATATTTAGGAATAATAATAGACAAAGAACTAAAAATGGATGAACACGTAAATTATATATGTAAAAAAATGGGCAAAAAGATCGGTTTCTTTAAAAGGATTCGAAAGAAAATGGACCATATGACAGCAATTAATGTTTACAACACCATTATAAAACCATACTTTGAATATTGTTCTACCATTTTATTTATATGTTGCAATCAAGGACAAATCGAAAGGCTGCAGAGACTCCAAAATAAGGTTATGAGGAGCATATTAAAATGCAACAGGTTTACACCGATAAGGCAAATGTTGGACGCGTTGAGGCTGGAGCTTAACACACTAATAACTGTTTTTAAAATAAAGTATGGCGAGGAACCCGCATATTTAACAAGGGAAGTCAGGCTTGTGAGTGAAGACCAACCAAACAACCTTCGAAATGCGAGTGACTTCAGTTTGAGTTTTCAAACTACAACAGATGCTCAGAAGACGATACTTTATAAAGGGATAAAGCTGTTTAATATATTACCAAATGATATAAAAATTGAAAAAAAATTTTAAAATTTTAAAAGCAAATGTATCCAATTTGTAAAAAGAAATTTGTAAAATGTACTGCAAAAAGAAAACTAAAATTGAAAATTGTTAACATTATATGTAATTATAAAGTATTTTGAATACTAATAAATATATACTACTAAAAAAGTAGCTGCAAAATCCACAAAATTTAATTTGCTCTGCACAAGTTTTTGAAGTTAGACGCCTTATATAATTTATTTAATATGTTAATTCGATTTAAGGGCTGTAAGAAACAAACTTTTTTTTTTCATTTCGAACTGATTTTTATTTTTATTTTTAATTGTTTGTAAAAGATCTCTTCATACCATAGACTGAAATATGTGATCTCCAAATATTCCTATAACATTTCTAAGGTAATTGTTGAAACCGACACATACTAATCCTTCGACGTTGACCAAGAGACCCGCACAGATTGAGAGCGAAGCACGTGCACATCATATTCGTGCACATATATGAGTGTGCAGAGGTATAGAACTAGACAGAAGAAGAGCAGGCGGACATGTATTCGTGCACATGTATGGCGGCACGGAGGTTTAGCCACGTTGTTTAGCAACGGCGACGATCAGTTGACACCGGGTCTACAACGGAGATACTTGTACACTTAAAATACGGAAATAAATAGTTAAAGAATAAGTTTTGTTTTTTACTTTGTAGTGTTCTTTTGGAAGATAGATAAACATTTAGGTAAGCATAATACAGTCCACAATCGCCGAGATAAATGAGCCATCGAACAATATTTAATATGGAATTATTTTTTTGTCAATCCTTGTAACCAAATATGTAATAAATACGTTTTTCTTTCATTTTAAATATTTTGTTGTTTCTTAACGGTGAAATGTGGGTTTTTTATAAAAGTCGCCTCACAGGCGAATAGCTAAAAAATATGTTTACCATTCTAGGGTTAAAATAGTCACAAACAATAGTTTGAGTGTGTCAATCTTCAATTGACAACACAATTTTTTTTTAATTCACCTTGTCATATGTCAAGCTTTTAAATTTATAAAACACCTGAAAATATTCTTTGATTTTGTCCTTGTAAAACAGTTTGACACGACATTTTAAATTGTGAGATTTTTTTTTTTTATTATATAATTTTGTTTATAATAATTTTTTTCATTTTTAAACTTGTTGGTATAATAAACTTGTTGGTTGAGTGGTGTTTTTTTTAAAAAGAAAATTTCGACATATTATTTTTTTGTATGGGTTCTCTCAAGGCGTTTTCTCCGATCCACTAATTAGTTATGAATTTGGGAAGACTGGTTTTTGAAGACTTTTCAGGACATAACATGCAGTGATAGAATATTTTTCATAGGTGGATGTGACAACTTCGAGATCTCATCATGGGATGACATCGATGACGAGGAGGAAGATGACAGTGTTAGTTAGGGGCTTCCATTAATATTTGAGGAATTGGTAGCCAAGGTGTCGCAACTGTTCCCATAGGGAATATTGTGTGGCAACAGGGGTGGGTATACCTCAGAGAGCAGTTACATCTTAAGGATTTTTTATATCTTTCTAGGGACACACCACCTTCACGCAACTTCGTTGCTCCGTTCAGAGTATCTTAAGTCGTCAGGCATGTGCATAAGTCTACTCTGGGTGGCCCCCTTCGCGGGAACAAAGGAATTTAGCTCTCTTTCTGGGGACAGTCCACGCTCACGCAACTTCGATGCTCCGCTCAGCGTATGTTAAGTCGTCAGGTAGGCGGCTTAGTCAACAATTTTTTTTTAAATATTTTTATTGGTATGTTTTTTTTCAACATGGCAATGCTACGTACACCGCAGAAGAAAAAACAATAAGGAAATGTCAAACTACACACAATTTGTATGAAATTATAACTAAAAAAGTGCAATTTTATATGAGAAATAACTTTTAATTAATAAAAAAAAAAGTGCAAAAAGCGAAAGGCAGCTAAAGTAAATTTATGCAAAAAATTGTCTCAGGAATTGGAACTGGCCTAGGTGGTTTTGGTTGGTGCTAGCTATTGACTTGGTCCCTAATTATGAAAGTGGCTGGCATAGCTGATTTTGAGAGAAACCGAATTTCCAATGATGATGTTGCTGGAGAGTGTGTTGACTCTTGCTCTTTTTTCGCGAGCTTGTCTGAGATTTCTTTTCGTTGAGTTTGAATACTTCTGGTATTCTTTTGAGGGGCAGCCCTGCCAATTTGCGGCGTGATGGTGGACACAATTAACGCATTGCGGTTTCCAGTTGGTCGTGTGGGCGACAGCACTCTCTCCAGGGGGTGAATTCCTGGATACTTTACGCATTGGTAATCCGTGCCACAATTTTCGGCAAGGTGGCCAAAGCCTTGACACCATCTGCATTGTAAAGCTTCCTTGTTACCCTTCGGTTTCTCCCACTTGACCATGGTATTAAAGAGGGACTGAATTCCATTTACCTCTCTTGCAGGTTTGCCTGGTACCAACCTCACAAGAAATATAATAGTCTATGTTGTTGTCTTTGTGAGACTTTATGGTCTCAAATTCAGACATTCCTTCGATCAGTCCCTGGACCGTCGCTTCAATTTCTTCACGAAACTTTGCGTCTTGCCTTAAGGGTGAACGAGCAACCCTGGACTACATACAGTTTCGATTTAAACACGTATGCATTTGGGTGAACGAGAAACCCTGGACTTGACTCGCCCTAATAATCTCTATAAGTTCCCGGTGAACTTCTATTTTATCTACATACAGTTTCGATTTAAGCACGTATGCATTTGTTTTTGGGTCTTTACGACTCCCACAATCACTACTTTAAAACCAAATAAGTGTTTCTGACTTTTTAAACTTGCGACTAATTCGCGAACATTAAGTGTGGAACAGAATTATCGGTCGGCAAAACTTACCAGCGTTAATTTTAGGGTGATTATTTCCGCATTCGCTGATGTCTTCCTCGTTGCTGCGTTGATGTTGTTGCTTGGTTGGGATTGAGATGTTGTCTGCATTTAAGATTTGTTTTTTTTTTTAAACTGTTGTTTCCCCCAGAATTGCGAATTTGTTGGTTTGGGTGATTGCTTCGACCTATTGGTTTACCGTTCTTGGTGGTGCTTTACTTTTAGTCATATGAGTCCAGTTGTTGGGATTCTCCATTGAGATCTCCATGTCGTTGTCCGCTATAACTAATGGGGATGATTGTCCTCTCGGTTTAGCTTTAAGAACATCATCTTTCTGGGCTGTAGGTTTGCCCATTGGGTGGGCAAACCGGGTGGTTGGAGCGTGGATTTAATTTCTACTTTTTTTTTGTTTTATGTTAGCTGTCACTATCAGTACTTTGCAAACTTTGTGTTGCCATTAGTGCACAGAACACTACTTCACAATAAAACTTTTCGATTATTTCCCCTTGGGACACTTTTACTGTTTTATCGTCAAAATAATATTTTCCTTTCGGGGAGTCAACAGTTATTTGATTGCCGGGCAGCATGACGCTATCAAACTGACATACACCACACATAGGGATAGGGTGAGGTTGGAAATTGTAGAAATTTTATTGAAGAAAGTACTAAATCGCGTGATGCATGTGTAGTATGCATCGACTGTTATTAACTTAAACATTATAATATATATTGTAATAGAACTGTTGCTGTGGTGCAGGAAAATATATATTATCAATTGGAATCAATGGGTTTTCTTTTACTTCTTTCGGCTTTTTTTATAAATTTAATCATTTGCGAATTGGTGTCAAAACAAAGCTTATGAATTTTGGAACATGATTATCCAAAAATATTTAAATTTTCAATTATAGTTTTCGCAGAAAATCACTGATTTTTTCACTGATCAAAGATTTATTTTTGCGAAGTAATGATTGCCATTCCACCGAAATGAAACTTATAGCGTTTTCGATTGGGATACAAAAAGCACTCTTTTTATACTCTAGAGCACTTTTTTTACTCTAGAGTAATTTTTTCGTTTTCGATTGGGATACAAAAAGTACTCTTTTTTTACTCTAGAGTACTTTTGGAGAATCTGGATTCAAAGTCAGATTTACACCAACATGCACCAACACAAAAACATTTAACATCTGACGTATGTCAGTTTGAAGTTTGCATTTCGCAGTTAGATTTGTGTTTTGATTTTGTGATTTGAAATAAAATAAGTTTATTAAGAGAAAAATGGAATCAACATTGAACAAATTATTGGAATATTCTTCCTCATCATCATCGTCGTCTTCCTCATCATTATCATCATCAACATTATCTACATCAAGCGACAGTTTTTTCGATTCATCTTCCGCTGATGATTATTTTGAAGTGGAAAAATTGTCACCGTCACCTCCGATTTCATCTACAGGATCAACGGCATTTTCGTTTGAATCCGAAAATGATGACGAGCATCATCCAGTTGCCAACAAACCACCTAAACGGCAACAAAAAAAAAGTGTTCAAGTAACCATGTTTCAGCAATACATGAAACAAAGAGCCGAACATTTTGAACGACGCGAGGCAAAATATGAAGAAAAATTAAAAATGAAAAGAGAAAGGGACAAGAAAAGAGATGAAGAAAAAGCAATGCGCGAGAAAAAAAAGGAACTACGCTTAAGGGAAAAAGAGGAAGCAAAACAACAGCGTTATATTGAAAATCAACTTTTAATAAAAGAACTTTTAAAAAAATAAAGATATTAGAAAAAATATGGAAGTACAATACAGTTTTTTTATATTGTTGCTGCTATCATATTCCGCTTAATTTGTCCTCTATGAAGCAAGATTGTTTCCACAACGTTTTCTTCTTCTCCTAGAGTATTTCTATCTTCTCCTCGATCTTCCGTTGAATAAGCATTGTTGCTCTGATCCAGCCACAAATCGCCTTCTTCAATGCACAAGTTATGCATCACACAACAGCCAAGAACAAACTTTGACATTCTCGAAACTGTAAAAAAATCTAACCGGGTTAGTTGCCTAAATCTTTGCTTAAGCAAACCAAAACAATTTTCTATTTTGACTCTGGTTTGGCAATGTTTTTTGTTGAACTTTTTTTGCTGAGTGCTAAGGTGACCATAGTCCCGATATGGAGTAATTAAGTATTCCCTTAGAGGGTATGCAGCATCTCCCAGAAGGTGGTACTTGTTCTCGCAAATTCTTGAAATATCCTTCGATATATGCGACATTGAAAAAACACGAGAATCGTGTATTTTGCTTGTGGCTCCAACAAACACATCAAGGAACTTCTTGTCTGCATCGCATATGCCTTGAAGTGTTATTGAGAGCAGTCCGTGGCGGTTTATATATGTCGATCTTATTTTATTCGCTGGCTTCCGAATATATATGTAACTGCCATCAATGCACCCTAAAACGTTGTGGAATCCTGCAATCTGTAGGTATATTTTTTATTTGGGATTAATGTTATCGTAAAAGTGGATTTAACCTTTGCAAATTCTGCACAGTTTTGTTCTTTTTCGGCACTTGTTGATGGCATCTTAATGTGTTGAGTTGAAATGTCGAAAAGGAATTCCAAAAAATTCGTTTGGTATTTATATGCACTCGACAGTGAAAAATTAAACAGATTGGAAACTTCTCGATACGTGTTTTTGTTTCCGGCAAACCTTTAAATTAAAAAGATCACTACATTGCAATTAAAATTTCTAGAATTACAAACCACAAGAACGACAAACATTGGGCCTGAGCGCTCACAGCCTTTTTCCCACCGCAATTTCGTTTTTCCATAAAATGTTTCGAGTTTGCAAACTGCTCTGCTATTTTTGTTGCAGTTTGCCGGGAAACTCTAAAATGTCGACGAAACTATGAACAGAACTTATTAATATTTAATTTCTACAGTAACTTTAATATTACCCACTTCTTCGTCCGCATAGTTTGCGACAACATCATCAATGAATTTTGTCACCGAATGCCTTTCGTTTTTTCCAAACAATTTTTCCACTTCAAAATAATCATCAGCGGAAGATGAATCGAAAAAACTGTCGCTTGATGTAGATGATGTTGATGATGATAATGATGAGGAAGACGACGATGATGATGAGGAAGAATATTCCAATAATTTGTTCAATGTTGATTCCATTTTTCTTTTAATAAACTTATTTTATTTCAAATCACAAAATCAAAACACAAATCTAACTGCGAAATGCAAACTTCAAACTGACATACGTCAGATGTTAAATGTTTTTGTGTTGGTGCATGTTGGTGTAAATCTGACTTTGAATCCAGATTCTCCAAAAGTAATCTAGAGTAAAAAAAGAGTACTTTTTGTATCCCAATCGAAAACGAAAAAATTACTCTAGAGTAAAAAAAGTGCTCTAGAGTATAAAAAGAGTGCTTTTTGTATCCCAATCGAAAACGCTATCAGCAAATAGCGGTAGTGTAGCTGGCGGGGAGGAAGTATTGGCAGGCATTCGACATAAGGCATCCTGTTTATAGAAAACTTGACCCTGCGATAACCCCGTGTCAATGCAGATGGAATCATCCTTTGCAATGATATCCAATACATCCGCATCGTAAATTGTCTCTTCTCGGACAGCCCCACTTGTTTTGTTGTTATCAAGCGCTTTTTTTGTGCGCCTGATAACACATTTGTAGCGACTCTCCACCTGGATACCATCTAACACTGTGCCGAACTTCTTCCTTATCGCACTTGCCATATGGTCCCACATAATTTTTTTTGTCCGGAATTTTTTTAACGGACCCACAGAATCCAGCAGTTGGGAGTATAAATGGAGCATAAACCTGGTTTCTTCTTGGCTCCATTTAAACAAAGGTCGAGCGCCATTACCTAATAAATAGAACTAAATGAATTCAATGTTTGTCTTTTTATTTGTTGCTACTTACTGGAACATGGTTGGTTTGGATTTTCTTCCTCCTCGCATGCATTCTCTTCTGCCTCCATATGTGTCTCTAAATAAAATAGTTACAAATTATAAATTGCATTTTAGAGTGTATACAAATTACCGGATTTATCCGCATTCAGTTCATCCAAACCGTAGAACTCTTTCACATTTGAATATGCAACTTGCAATATTTCTCCATCTGTAATAAGACAATTTGTTTCTCGTTTTTTTCTAATTTATTTATGTATTTATTTACCTGTTGAGTTCTGGAGTAAAACTTGACCGTTTTCTACAAAAATGATTCCAGATTCATTGTTTATAATGGAGTAATTATTTAAATTGATCTCTTCCATTTTTATACCTACCTTTCTTCTAAAATTAAAATTAATTAAAAACCATCATTTGAAATTTTCTTTTACTAATTGCAGTTTTCACTGATAACAAAAAATAAATCTTGATCAGTGATATAAAATTGATTTTCTGCAAAAACTATAATTAGAAATTTTAATGTTTTTGGATAATCATGTTCTAAAATCCATAAGCTTTGTTTTGACACCAACTTGCCAATGGTTGAATTTTTAAAAGAGCCGCAATTAGTAAAAGAAAAAAGAAAATTTCAAATAATGGTTTACAATGACAGCTATAGCTGCGGCATAAAGATAAACAATAAGCTGTCAAATGGCACACTAACACATACACAAAACCAGAGTAAACTCTTTGATGTTCGATTGGGATGGGTAAAAACTGAAATCCGAGAGTAAATCTAAAAATCCCAATCGAAAACGCTATTAGTTTTCATGTTTTGTGTTGTGATGTGCTATCTGTTTTACGAATGTTGCCTTACTTGAATTGTTTAGGATTGAAACGAATATTATTGTTTGTCATACGAACGAACGCATTGAGATTGAGTCATACCCAAGCTCACCAAATGTCATTTTTAATTTGATAATTGTAGTAATGTAAATCATTAGCAATTGAAAATGACAAAAAAAAAATGCAATTATGCAACCTTCTGAATTGGTGGGAGACTTTAAGAACCTCCTGAAGATTGACGTTTATGTCGTCAAAGAATCACACCTAACAGTGAAACTAACCACCAATTTAGTTTTTATTTGTATTATCATATATATGTATATATATATATCTCGTGTCACTGTGTTTGTGGCCGAACTCCTACGAACTCCTCCTCCTCTGGCGGTTTCTTTAATAAAATGTTTTCTGTGTATTTGGCTATGAGAATATGTCGTAAAGTTTATTTGTTTTGAAAACCTCCCAGTGCCACGACCATTTTTCAGAACAACGTGGTTTTTGGCTAAGCCGTAAGAAATTTTGAAAAAAAAATTATCCACTGATTAACATTTTAACGCAATTGACACACGGCCTAAGTGGCATGTGTACTGGATGCGCCACTGAAATAAATGACTGGAATAATTGTATCTGTCAAAACCACTTCATGAACAATCAAGAAACTGCGGAAACATCCGAGGATATTACATCTCTTTCTAGATCAGTATTTGGAGTGTTATAAATAGAGGTGAAGCTACAACTAGTCATTTAGTCTAAATTGTGACCTCAACGTCATTTGAATAGTCTTGACTGAGTAAATCACCTAAGTGAATTTCGGATAGTGATAATAGTGCGCAAATTAAATCGTTGGTAATGAATTTCGAACAAATGTAATTGAATTGTTAAACGATAATAAAGTCATAACCGTTTTGTAAATAATAGAATTCTAGAAATAAGAGTGAGTTAAAAGAAATAATTGTTAAACATAAAAAAGAAAAGTATTTTATCATTCGAAACCCGGCTTAATTCCACAGTATCATACAAATCGGTCGATACAGTTTTCCGATGCTAACGAAATTGTAAACTGTCGATTAGAATTTTTGAACTCAATGGGCTTTCGCACGCGAGTATGCTTCAATCAGTTGAACGGGTGAGAAGGGAACACAGTTTCAGAGCCACTGGAAAGCAATTTGTTATCAACATTTTTTTGGTTGAAGAGTTATGAAATTAAAAAAAAACACGGCCGCTAGTTCTGTGTTTCAATAAAAAATAAATTGTTCAAGCTAAATAAATATGCAGCATTCAGTTTTAATTGTTTGTGGAGTATATTATTGGGGAAACAAAAAAGAAACAAAACTGACTGTACAGTACTGGCTTTGTGTGCGTATGAAACAAAAAGTTGGTTATACTAAACAACCTGCGACCGTTTAAACATGTCCCTGTGTGTTTGGAAAGTAACCATATTTACTATGGTTGAAGCATTCTCGTGTGAGTATGTCCACTGGACTTACCAGGCCCCATACCCTCTACGAAAGTTGAAAATTAGATCTCCGGTAATCTTACTTCGGAAGTGAAACCCGTTCATGCGCAATATCGAAACCACCATTTTGAGTGGCGACTTTCAAGGCAAAAATGTTCTCTTGCTACGCATTCCAATGATTGCCACAGTCGTGTGAATTGTCAAAAGCGTTTGCGGCTTAGATTTTCACACGGACAATTATATGTGACACACAGCCTGACACAACTATATATTTTTTCTCCGAAATTAATTCAGTATTGATTTTCTTTATTTTATTTTTCTATTTTTATTACTTTTTCACTTTACATTTTCTTTTCAGAAAAGTCAGTTATGTGATTGAAATATATGAATTAAGAAAATGAAGGGTGTGTTTTTATTTTTATCGGCTGTCAAGTTCAGTCTGCACGTATATGCTCGATATAAACGTAGAATCTGTACTCAGTGGCGAATAAGTTTCATTCGCTGTCGTCTTATGTAGGTAAATGGCCCAGTACAGCCGCATCCGAAATCGGGTAGAGAAAATTCCCAGAACAGAACTACGACAAACAACAACAGCACACTTTAAGTTTTCAATTTATTATTTCACTCTCATTTGTAGTTACGTTCGATTTCTTTGAAATCGATAAACTATTGTTTTATTTTATCGATCACATTCGATCAGTTTTATCAATCGTTATTTGTTATATAGTAACCAAAATATTCACTAGAAACAATATATAGACAAAAAAACGTTTGCGAGTCAACGTGTACTTAACTTTCGGTTTTTTTACATATCTAGCCACATAGATCCAAATATTTCACCCACGCCTTCCTGAGCGTTTTTTCTTTTTTTTCAATAATAGCTCTGTTTTTCGAAATACACGTGGATGAAAATCCAAGCTCTGTTTTAATAAATAAAAATCTACATATCTAGATCGGCGTTTCCTAAATGCCATGGTGCGTTGGCTATGCTAAGTGTAGTACTTTGTTTGGAAGGTTTGTATCCTTTGTAATTTTGTTTTGCATGTGAATTTAAAAATTAGAGGGTTCATTTAATCTGGTCTGTCAATTTATGGTTGATATTGCTAATCCGTTCACGGAGGGCACGATTCGATCCCTGATCAAAAATATCGGCAATGGACGTTTAAGATGTGCAGGATATGTAGAGTGAATTACCACCAATACTCCGGCTCGCAGAGCAAGATCGTGCCTTAAATACCTGTCACCACTTTTCGCACGTCGTTATTTAAGGCCGTTACTCATTAACAAGGGTATATGCATGCAACATCGTAAGATAAAAGCATGCGAAAATTTTAAACTTAACGACCTCGTTTGTCATAAACCATTGGGCCTGTATCCTACTTTGTTTTCAGTTTTGTATCTTTCTGATTTACGCGTAAATATTCAACAAACAATTAAAACTGAATCGTAACGGTTTATTTTGCGTGTATAGTTTTTTGTTTGTTGAAATTCTCGTTTGTTTTTTTTTATTTAACTCGATTGACATTGACCAAGCCATAGTCCCTTTTTTAATATCTCAATTGTCAGAAACACATGTATTTGTTCGGATGAAAAATTGCTGTCAAGCGACTCCCAAACTGTGCTCCCTCCTAACCCTTCCAAACCAACACATGAGTTTCAACCAATTGAAGCATACTCGCGTGCGAAAGCCCATTGAATCTTATCTGATTTTACTTGATTTTACACCAACAGAAATATTTACTCGATTTAGTAATTTCTTCAATAAAATTTCTACAATTTCCAGCCCCACCCTATGTGTGGTGAATGTCGTATGCCCGGCAATCTAATGACAATTGACTTGTCAAAATATGATTGGTTTTTCTTTGCTTATTTCTTGTATTTGCCAAATAAAAGCGCCATTCGCTACAAGGAAACAAACAAACAATCTAAATGTATATTTCTTTGAAAATATGCAAAAGTCACGAAAGAGCAGTTGCTGAGAAATGCAGTTGCTAGGCACTAGGAGAGATGAACAAATAACTGGAATCATCACAAACATTGCAATTGAGACGATAATTTTCACCCAGTCGACTGGTTAAGTTTTTTTTTTGCCGTTGTATACCCAAAATACTTCTTCCTTGCATTGGGTTATACGACGAATATTTAATTAAATTTAATTTCAATACGAAATAATTCGCGGTACAAAAAACAAACAAACATATCTGAGAGGAAGAGCTGACAAGTGACAGATGACATTTATTCGCAAAATGATGAATACCTATATTTTTAGTTCAGTGGATTATTCATCCGGCGAAAACGAGAAAGGTTTAGGGACAGGATTTATAAAGTAGGGACTACAACCTTGAACAAAACACTCAAACTAGTTGATTTAAAAACAGAGAATTTGCTGTTCGGTTTCGGCGAGACGGTTTCCTGTAACGTAAATTGATTTGAATGATTTAAATTAATTAACGTAACAATGCAAACGTTAATGTAAAGCCGCTACATATATATTATCGTTTTTTCCAGTAGGGATTTAAATGAAAATACATATATAGATAAAGTGAAAATATAAGAGAATTCCACCAACAAAGGAAGGTACCTGCATGCAGTGTTTCGACCAAACAAAGGGTGAATGAAGAAAAAATTAAAAGTAACTATATATATATATATACATATATATAAAGAATCAAAATTTCGCGGGGGACCATTAAAAGTAGTAGTGATAAAATTCGTGATAAAAGACGGCAAAGGAGGCCAAATTCAATATATATAGCTATTTAACGGGTGTAGATATATAAAAGGATTTGGGAAGAATAATTTAATTAGAATATATTCAAATTGTTGCAGTGGGAAAATTAATAAAATCTCAAATTTGTTGAAAATTTAAAAGCAACAACATGAATTTTAATTAAACGGTTTGAAGAGGATGAGGAGGAGGTTTGGAAAGGGAGGTGAAATGGAGGGATCAAGGAATTGAAGATGCCATATTAAGGGACATTCAAGGCGAGTATGGGATGGTTGGATGTTGTAGAACGAGAGTAGACTCTGATTGGCTTTAACTTGGCAATGCCCAGTGTTGTAAATCTGACTACACATCAGTGCTTATTTCTTACCTCCAAGTGGTAACCATCGGGTACTGGTCTCATCCAACCGAATTTGACTTGCTAAACGATAAGCGCGACTGTTGATAACACGACGAAAAACAGCAAAACTATAAACAGCCAGGTCAGAATGGCACGGAATGAATACCCGGCCTGCTCTCCTAGGCTGCATCGACATATTCGGACAACAGGTTGTCTAGGAATATCAAGGGTTAGTCAGGCCCCTTGAACAGAGCTTGTGGCGGATGAACCGAAAGGCAAACGGCAGCGCTCAATCCCGTAGCCTATACTGATGGCCCGGTGTCCTAGAGGTATCTAATAAATTGGAACTGGCCCTCCAAGGGGGTTGTGCTTTGTGTTAACTACCCAACCATGGAAAAATCAAACGGTAACGAATAGCCTCGGAAAGGACTGATTTTATTGTTGACGACACGGCTAAACGAAAAAAGGACAGCGACGTTCGTATCTGCACCTGGAATGTGAGAATATTAAACAGGAGAGGTGCAAGCGAACAACTAGCGGAAGCCCTAAACTGCTACAAAGCAGACATTACTGCCATCCAGGAAATACGATGGGATGGGCCGGGCAAAAAGAGGATGAAAAACTGTGACATCTACTACGGACCGTGTTATTGTGAGTAGAAACAACGACTATTTGGATGCGGATTTGTTATAAGTGCCAGACTTAGGCAAGAGGTCTTATGTTTCCGAGACATTAGCGAACGCATTGTAACGATCCGCATCAAGGCCAAATTCGCCAACATTAGCCTTATATGCGCTCACGCCCCAACGCCCCAACCTATGATCGACTACCGAAGTGCGATGTTCAAACCGTACTGGGAGATTTTAACGCATAGATAGGAAGAGAAGACATCTTTAGCAGTATTGTCGGAAAACATAGCCTACACGTCTGGTAACGGACTTAGGCTAATTGACGTCGCTACCGAACGAAATGCAACTATAACCAGCACACGGTTACCTCACCTCGATATCCATAAGGGGACATGGCGGTCTCCAGATCAGCGAACGGTCAATCAAATTGGTCATATAGCGATAGACAAGAGGCACGCATCCAGTATTTTGGATGTGCGAACACTCCTAGGGGCTAACATCGCCTCGGACCACTACCTTGTTGCAGCCAAGGTTAGAATGCGGATATCCACCACGCCACAGCACTCCAGAAATACTGTAAGAAAATTTAATGTCGAAAGACTGCAGTCGCAAGAGACCGCCAAGACCTTCGCGCAACGCATAGCCCTAAACCTCTCGATTAACACCACACCACCGCATCGAATGTCGAAGAACTATGGCAACGATGCCTTCTATTCATCGATTTCAAAGGCGCATATGACAACATTTGTAGAGACGAACTATACAGAGCCATGTCTAGTTTTGGTGTACCGCCCAAACTCGTCCGTTTGTGTAGGATGACGATGGAGTATTCTCGCTGCTCCATCAGGGTCGGAAACGACCTCACTGACGCATTCGATACGAAACAAGGATTTAGAAAAGGCGATGCGCTGTCATGTGACTTCTCAATCTGATTCTTGAGAGGATTGTGCAAAGCTCACGAGCCAACACCAGAGGCGCAATTTTCCAAAAATCTTCATAACTACTAGCATACGCCGACGATATTGACATCGTTGGTAGGAGCCAACGTGATGTCATAGCCACGTTTGCTAGTATAGAGAAGGAAGCGGCAAAAATGGGTTTAGCAGTAAATGAGGGCAAGACGAAGTATATGCTGTCAACACGAAAGGACACACAACATCGACGAATTGGACAGAACGTCACCATTGACAGATATAACTTTGAGGTAGTACGGGACCTTATCTATCTCGGTTCCGCTATTAACTGTGACAACAACACCTCGTCAGAAATTAAGCAATTACTCTTGCCAACCGATGTTTCTTCCGGCTAAGAAGGCAGTTCAGTAGTAAAGCCCTCACTCGAACTACTAAGGACATCTTATAGAAGACCCTGATCATACCAATCCTGCTCTACTGCGCTGTAGCATGGACCGTCTCAAAAGCGGATGAAGAAATCCTTGGTCGATTTGAGAGGAAACTTTTTCGACGGGCTATGGAAACGAAGATTCAACCAAGAACTATACGAGCTGTACAGCGACATGCCTCTGGTCAAAAAACTCCGCATTGAACGTTTAAAATGGCTAGGACATGTAGAACGAATGGACACCAATACTCCGGCTCGCAGAGTCTTCGATTCCCAGCCAGAAGTTGGACGCAGTAGAGGAAGACCTCGCATTAAGTGGCGCGCACAAGTAGAAACCGACCCCAACCAACTTGGAGTGCGCAACTGGAGGCAGTTAGCTAAGGACCGGGCTAATTGGAGAGGCATGTTGGTTGAGGCCCAGGTTCATTTCGAGCTGTAGCACCACTTAAGTAAGTAAGGCGAGTATGGAGACCAAGGTAGGGTGGGTACGACAATTTTCTCGCAGGCGAATAATCATCTTTTTGCCACAAGACTGGCATGATTTTTGTGACGAGTCCGAGTCAAGGGCCTACGCCCTCCGACGAGCAGAAAGCCGGAACCAGCATGCCAGTAACGACTCGTGAACCAGCACGCAACAAACGCATAATTTCATCCTCATTGGGAGATTTTACCAAAAGGATAATAACGGCGAGAGGTGCTCCACAGGGGGTTGTTCTTACTCCACTTCTTTGGCTACTGGTAGTCGACGAAGCATTGAGGAGATAAGAAACCACCGCAATAAGAACGGTGGCTTACGCTGACGATGAGGTTTCATTTATCGACTCTAATCGCGATCATGCAAACAAGAATAAACATACTCAACAGATGGCCAAACTTTGCAGCCTATGTGTAAATCCGAAGAAAACTGAACTAGTCCTCTTCACTAACCAGAGATCAGTCATTGTCAGTAGCTGCTCAATCACCCTCTCATACCCTCTGATAATCGATAGCAAGCCAAACTGGAATCATAACATAAACCAATGCGTAAAGAAAGCTAATATTGCACTATACAGCTGCAGTATGATCTGCGGTAAGAAATGGGGTCCCTCCTTCAAGGTCATGAAATGGTTATACACAGCTGTCGTCAGGTCAATTATCACCTACGATTGCTTAGTCTGGTTGAATTCCATCAAAAGGACGAAGCAAATAACTACACTGCCAAAGGTTCAAAGAACATCAGAACATATAATAGAAGCTATGCGAACCAGCCCCACAGCTGGTTTGGAAACAATTCTAAATCGACCTACAGCGGATTGCCACGGCAGCGAAAAGCGCAGCACGCCTCAATGGATCATCTGACTACACCATCCCATATCACGTCTTTGATACTTAATACTCAACCAGAATACCTAGGAGAGACGAATTGTCGTCAAACAATGTGTTATCCAATAACGAAATAGCAATCTATACCGATGGATCTAAAATGTAAATAGGAGTAGGCTCTGGGGTCTACTCCAAAAGAATCGGGTTAAACACATCGATTTGCAAACTCGTGCTGTGCTTTCCAAGCAGAGATCCTAGCGATACTCCAAGCTGCCAAATCGGCTAGAGTATTGGACATATCACAAGAGAGTATCTCCATTTACGTAGAAAGCCAAGCGGTCATAAAAGCTCTGGCATCCAATATAATAAAATCACGAGTAATTGGACCCGAGTTGCCACTCATAGCTTAAGGCTCCGTGTAACCAGAACAGCGTCCAAATTATCTGGGTGCAAGGACACAATGGAATTCCAGGAAACGAAAAAGCTGACGAGCTAGCCAGACTAGTATCGCCCAGCTGCATCTCCTATGCGACAATGGGGTTAGACCCCCTTGCTTTCAAAAAACAGAAAATAACCAGATTCACACAAAGTGAAACAAAATCTAGGTGGCAAAACATCAACACTTGCAAACACACGAAAGACCTTTGGCCTGAAATAAGCGGTTATAAATCTAACAAGCTTACAGCTCTGAACAGAGCTTCCGATTCTATAGCGGTGAGAGTCATAACAGTTTACAATATGCTGGGTAAACACTCCCATAGGATTAACGTGACTGACCCGCACCAACTTTGCAGGAAGTGCGGAGATCCATACGTTGATTGTATACCTAATGTGTCACTGCCCCGCCACTAGCAACAGCAAAATCCTCGGCAGCTTCTAGTACGAGGACTCGACGGATTTAGCCACAACACCTATTGCTTCTGCTGCAAATCGGGTTGGAGCAATTTCGTATTTGTAGCTAATGGAGCAGCACAAATCACCTAAGTATCACCAAAGATAATAAAGCCATGACGATTTCAGGACAAAAAAAAACAGAAACTTTTGCTCACAAGCTTCATGGTACGGGCGGGCGGTGTGCACGTGCAAACCTGAAAACGAGAACCAAACTTATGGCGGGCTGTGCCAGTACGACCGCCACCTGTATGGCTTTATAATCTTTGGTATCACTCTTCTTAATAACGCAGCTTTCTCTTCAGGTACAATAAGGGTATCGCTATGGGCCCACGCAGGCCTATTCGGGTTTGACGACTCACTTGGGCGTCAACAACCCATAAAACATAATCTAACTGCGCCATCTACAGTGGCAGAAGTCTCCTCAATATCGCCTACAAGATCATATCTGCCGTTCTATGTGAGCGCCTGAAACCGTTTATCAACAGCCTGAACGGCCCTTATCAGTTGGTTTTAGGACAGGAAAGTCCACAACCGATCAAATTTTCACACTTCGGCAGATCGTGGAAAAAACCCAAGAAGTCCAAATCGATAGTTTTGGTAACAGAGTCAGAATCGACATCACCCACACATGCGATACCAAAAAAGGAATTAGGCATGCGATGCGCTGACATGTGATTTCTTAAATCTGATTCTAGAGAGGATTGGGCAAGACTCCCTAGCTAACACAAGAGGCACAGTCTTCCAAAAATCGGTGCAACTACTAGCATACGCCGACGATATTTACATCATTGGTCGGACTCAACATGATGTCATAGTCACGTTTGCTAATATAGGAAAGGAAGCGGCAAAGATGAGTTTAAAAATAAATGAGGATAAGATTAAGTATATGCTGTCAACACGAAAGGACACCCAACATCGACGAATCGAACTGAAAGTCACCATCGACAGGTATAACTTTGAGGTAGTTCGGGACTTTGTCTACCTCGGCTTCGCTATCAACTATGACAACATCTCGTCAAAAATTCAACGAAGAAATACTCTGGCCAACCGATGTTTCTTCAGGCTAACGAGGCAATTTCGTAGTAAAGCCCTCACTAAGGAGATCTTATATAAGACCCTGATCATCCTAATCCTGCTCTACGGCGCGGAAGAGTGGACCATATCAAAAGCGGATGCAGAAATCCTTGGTCGTTTCGAGAGGAAAATTCTTAGTCCCATTTGCGTTGACGGACTATGGAAGCGAATATTCAACCAAGAAATATACGAGCTGTACAGCGAAACGTCCCTGATGATTGGACGTTTAAGATGGCTAGGACATGTAGAACGAATGGCCACCAATACTCCGGCGCGCAGAGTCATCGATTCCCAGCCAGACGTCGGACGCGCACAAGTATAACCCGACCTTAACCAACTTGGAGTGCGCAACTGGAGGCAGTTAGGGAAGGACCGGTCTAATTGGGGATGCATGTTGGTTGAGGTCCAGTTTCATTCCGGACTGTAAGTATCTGTAATGTAAGTAAGTATCCACTGGGTGTTGACATTAGTATAGGATGAGAATGAGACTCTGGCAATCTCCGCCCCACTAAGGCGTCAACGTGAGATCACGTTTTTTTGCACCATTCAAGGTTTCTTCTCGTTGGGCTGGCTCCGAATTTGGCTACGAAAAAAAATGGTCAGATTTGACGTTTTTCCCTCCAAATGTTTGTACATCTAGAATATTGAATCGGGGTCTCGCATATTTGAGCACATTGTTGATCTGCAGATCGCCAAATTGCTTGGTGCATTCGATTCCTCCTTGAAACAGTCTTCCCTCTCATGGGTAGTGGCGTGTGCATATGAAAGGCTGATGCTACAGCACGTTTCTCTAAGACAACAGATACATTAATCACACTCCATTGTACACTTAACATTCAGTATATGATATCAAACATTATATTCCATCATTGAACGAATTTCATTTGTTTTTGTAATCATCAACTAAACTCAAAAGGATACTAATTGAAATCGTTCTCAAGTTGTACATGTCTGGTCACATGCTTAGTCATTCAAAAAATACCTATGCCACCTAACAAACCCCATGCGTCTGCTTGTATGTTCTAGTGTGTGAGCTTTCAAACAAACGGCCACTCGTTTTTACTCTCAAATTTTCAACTGCAAGTTGAAAAAGATCTCATGAGGCGATTTTACAAAAACGGTAAGGAGTACTTATGACGACAAACCCTTTCATTTCACCTTTCCTGCTAGGTTTCTCTCCTACTGAATTGTATCTTCTCTTTCAGGCAATCGGTTTAATCTGCTGCTATGACATGTCAGTGAGCCTAGATGAACTTCAGGAGCCCTTTCGACTCTTAAATCAAATTGCTTCCAATCCTTTCATGAGTGGTAAAGCTGTACTTCTAGTTGGAACGAAATCGGATTTAGCCAGCGATACAGTACAATTGTATGACATCGAGAATGAATTCGCTCTGGAAGCGCTTGCCAAACGACACTTTTCCAGTCTAAAGTCCATTCACTTCAATCGCTCAGAGTACAGTAACCTTTGGGCTGGTATTGATTGGATGGCCGCATACCTTGAAGTCAATCACAGTCGTATAAAAGGAAGAATTAAATATGACACCGTAAGGGATATGGTACGAAGAAAAGCCAACAAGCACCCACCAAAACGATTTAGTGTAAGTATATGACTATAGGGGTGTAGAAATTAGTTGCACAATTCGATTATTTACAGTTTTCATATCGACGTCCGAAAACAGCACCTTCCAACCTCAGTCGAGAGATTCCACCTCCGACAGCCGTCTTGGTAAATCAATCAACAAATGTTTTCCGAATCGCAGATACTGAATTAAAACAGCAGACAGCACCACAAACAGATGAATTGCCATCGCCAATAACATAAAAATCAGTTCAAAATATTTTATTTAGTGTTTATTGAGCAAACGTTAGTTTTTACAAACAAATAAAAAAGTTTTATCATTCAGCTATGAGAACTACTAGGTAACGGGCATGGAGATCTATAAAGGTATACCCTTCTGCCTCATACATTAAATAGGGAGCAAAGGGCAATATGGTGAGTAGGAATTTGTTTATTTATTATTTAGATATGGACGGGAGATCCTATCAAGGAGCAATTTAACGACCACTTATATTTAATCCAAGGAGACTGACCTGAAAACGATGTGAAAGTCCTACATGGTGACTTTAATGCGTATATCAACATAGAAAACATTTTCGGTGGGTTAGTTGAAATTCACAGCCCGCGAACTATGAATCTGCAGTGTTATCAGGTCTCAACGGCTATGTGTTAAAAAAGTAACCTGGCAATCTCCAGGTTGGTTGGCCGAATTCGTACGATTGTAATTTTCCGGTTGGCGCCTGCATCTTTTTCTTTAATCGAGGCTCATTATTTCTTCTCTCCTTGATCAGATATTAATAAATGTGTATGCAGTCTGAAGGTTGCGTGTACCCTAACTCACAAATCCTCCTAGTTCTCAGCCTATATTCAGACCCTAGCCTATCAGTTTGGCGTCTGTAGCATCTTGCAACGTAACAGGCACTTTGGGCTGCACTGTTTCTCAGTCCCACATTTAGCAAGTGTGGAGTTACCTGTATGATCGACGCTAGAGCAAACTAAAATCGATTGAGGCCATAAAAATAAACCTACAGATGTACTCATACAATCTGAAAGGAAGTGAAGGAAAGAAACCAAATCATGCTACTTCACTGAATCGGTAAAATCGGCTTTTGTCTTTCTGTAGAGGTGTTCAAAAAGTCTCTTATCTAACTAAAGCCACAAAATTTGGAAGCAAGTCATTTTTTTATCGTCCGACATTGGCTGAAAGTGCAAAAAGGATGTGTGGAGAGGAATTAATCCTAAGAAAAGGCTCAGTAGATATCCTTCGGTTTGAAGCTAAGGATTTCTGAGCTATGTGAACGCTTTGCACTAGTCGGGACACTCAATTCCAACGGTCGTTTCAGCTTATTGCAAGAGGTTTCAGAAATTTCATCTACACAACATAATCCGATGCAAGGAAGGATGATTTTGGGAATAACAATGGCAAAAAACTTAACCAACGTCTAACTTGCAATGTTTGTGATTATTTCAGTTATTTATTCATCTCTCCCTAGTGCCGAAAAGGTATTTGTCAATGGAGTCCTTCTAATGAATGGCGCATTTATTTAGCAAATATAAAAAATAAGAAATATAAGAATAAGAGAAGAAAATAAATTTAATTTTATATTTTGACAAGTCAATAGTCTTCTAACATTTGATTGCCGGGCAGCTGACACTGTCAAACTGACATACACCACACATTGGGTTGGTTTGGATATTGTAGAAAATTTTATTGAAGAAAGTACTAAATGGGGGGATTCATGTGTAGTTTGAACAGGACTGGTATTATCATTAAAAACATAATAAATTTTGTAATAAAAGTTATTGCTGTGGTGCAGCAACATAAATATTATCAATTGAAATCATTGAAAATTTTCTTTTACTTGTCCTTTTTTTTTAAGTTCAATCATTTGCGAATTGGTGTCAAAACAAAGCTTATGAATTTTGGAACATGATTATAAAAAAATATTGAAATGTTTAATTATAGTTATCGCAGAAGACCACTTCTATTTTTTCACTGATCAAAGATTTATTTTGGTGAAGCAATGATTGCCATTCCACCGAAATGAAACTTAACGTTCAAGTGATTCCTATAAGCTGGTACGGAGGTAAAATTTCAGTTGCACCATGTTTTGTGTTGTGATGTCCTATCTATTTCACGAATAGTGCCTTACTTGAATTGTTCAGAATTTTTACGAATATTATTTTTTGTGTCATACGCAAGCTCACGAAATGTAACTTTTAATTTGACGTGGTAATTGTAATAAAATAAATAAAAAAATGTAGAATTATAAACTTTAAGGAAATAACATTGGTAAGTGAAATTAACAAAATTAAAAAAAAAATGGGTAGACGCGGTGTAGTGGTAATGTGATCGCCTGTTGAATGGAAGGTTGCGCGTTGAATCCCAGCCAAAATCCATTTGACGTTTGTTTAAAAGAAATAAAAAAAGGTCGGTTGTTATAGCTTAAAGTATGCACCATCTTGAATTTCTTAAAATTTAACGAACGCAAGAAAAAGTGACTCCCCGAAGTTAGTTCGGACACCACCCATGGAGTAAGTCTACACTTAAAACGCTCTTTCTGTGGTTACATATAAAGGGTATTCATAACCCCTTGAGTACGTGTAAAATAAAAAAATGGCAACTATGCAAACTTCTGAAATAGTGGGAGACTCTAAAATCCTCCTGAAGATTGACATATATGTCATCAACGAATCACACCGAGTAGTTAAACTAATCACCAATCTAGTTTTCATTTGTATTATCGCATATATATATATCTCGTGTCACGGTGTTTGTGACCGAACTGCTCTGAAACGGCTCTGGCGGTTTTTGATAAAATGTTTTGTGTGTGTAAGAAATTTTGGAGATGTGTTTAAGCAAGATTTTTAGATATTCTAAACATCTATATTCGTCAACCCAAAGTTTTTTTTGCAACACAGCAGTCAATGCCAGACGAATTGGTGTTTTAAAAATCGGTCGATACGGTTTTGTTGAAATAGAATGTTATTTATGTCATTTACATGTTTTACATTTACATTTACATCGAAAGAAATCGTCTTTTTTTTATCGTGGTATTTAATTTCAGCGCCTTAGTATACCGCGTTGTTTTTTGCCTATGATTTCCTGTTTCCGCGGACAGTCCTGGTAGCAAAAAATCCTTCATTTCTCAAATAAGCCAATAGGCTAAAGCTGGTAAAAAAGTTATCAAAATGTACCTTACGAGCATTTACATTTTCGGTAACTTTCAAGAGATCTATAGCAACTTGGCCCCCTAGACTAAATTTCCTTTTGGCATATTTGACTTTTTTTCCACCATATGGTATGAACTGATACAAATATCCATCACTTGACGTAAGGCACCATATCTTGAACCCAAAGCGTACCGGCTTTCCTTTTAGGAACATTTTCACCGAATGACGGCCAAAGTAAGGCACCACTTGTTCATCTATTAACAATTGATGGGAAAAGATACCATACTTCAAGAAATTGTTGTTCAAAAGATTAAACAGCGGACGCAGTTTCGCCAATTTGTCCTACAGATCCAATTGAGTGTTATCTGCCACATTGATGTTTTGCTTGATCTCAGAAAATCTGTTTCGAGACATTGCATTTATAACAATTGGAACCCCTTTATCTTTATCAGACGACCAGTAAAGTTTTACTTGTGGAAGTGTGTGATATCCGCTTAGAATTAATATTCCAAGAAAAATGTCTAGGTCACTTTTATCTAAGCAAAACTGATGGCGGTTCTTACCCCTTGAATATTTAATGGAGTTTGTAATAATACACTCCATAATATTTTCGTGGAACATTAGACGAAAGAAATCAAATACGGTCTTTCCAAGTAGATCTTCTACAATTTTCTTTATTCTAGCCTCTTCATTTGACGTAGCACTTGTCTCGTAGTCAATCGGCTTTATACACCATGAAACATCTTCAACTCTAGGTGATTTGCTTGATGAAGCTTTAGTAACCTCGTGGTGCATATTACCATCCATTTCTACCTCATTACCAGAGTTAAATATCTCAAAGGTTCCTACTACATCTGAAGGAAAATTTTCCGTCCCGACTATGACGTCATCATCAAAGTTTTCTTCATCCGTTAGATCATTAACTTTGGGTGGAATGTAACAAATATTTATTTCCTCATCCAGATCAAAGTCTTCTATAATTGCTTCAAGTTCTCTTAAAGTCAAAAGCCTTTTATGATCATTGCGATATTTCATGTTACTCTAAAACAATAACAAATATAAAATCTACATATGTGTATTAATATCATTTCCGTAATTATTATTATTATTGTACACACCATTTTGTAAAATGTTTCCAAACTTCAAGGCAATTTTCAGATGAACTTAATATATTTTTAATCTTTTTTTTACCACAAACACTGCACTTGCACTACTTAGCAAAAAAGTAACACAAATAATTTAAACCAATAACATTTGTTGACACAAAAACTTCAAACTAAAGTTTCGTTCGTCCCAATGTTGCGTTTTTGCAACTTTACTTTTCAAGGTCGATTAAAGATACAAACTAAAACTAAATGTTTATTCTTTTGATCAAACTACTGTTATTTGCAGTATATTTTATACAAAACATAATTCAAACTATAAAAAATTGGAAAACCACTAATTTATAGGGAATTTATAAACTATGTATGTTTTTTGTCGGAAATTTGACAATTTTATTAAAGATGTTACGAGAAGTCCAAGAGCTGATACGCAAAATTAAAAATAATTTCCTTCAAGTTTAGATATTCCTAAAAGCAATATCAGACAAATCAAATCAGAAATTTAAACTTTTATGGTCGAAAAAAAAAAATGTTTTGCTCAATGTTGCGTTAACGCGACCATGGGGATAAATGGGTTAAAGTTGTTGTCATTTTATATTTCATGCCTATTATTCAAAATGCTTGTTGGCACTAAATTTTTAGAGGTTGTAAAATATAACTTTTTGGTATGAAAATCATCTATTAAGAATAAGTAGTTTAGAACTTAGAAGTGAAGTGGGATAGTATTACCTTACCCGTTCGGTCAGGAAGTCAAATCAATACAAATTTAAATACTTTTCTCCAGCACTTCTAATTTACTTATCCTATATGGATAGTATATTATAACAGCTAGTTTTAGTAAACAGCCGCTTAAAGTTGGTGTAAATAGATTTCGGTTTGAGCTAGATAGCGGACACTCTTATATCTGTGAATGTGATCTGCCAAATAATTGTTTAAACCAATATCTATTGACAATAACTTAAGCGATTGTATAAATGTATAACAATTTCTAACAAGGGGGTTGGAAGTCCTGTGGACTATTTGTGAAGATAGCTTAGTTTGGGTTTGTGCCTAAATTTTTTTTAATAATTTATATGCATATTATACTACGTTCCTATTTACTTAAAAAATAATTTTTGTTTTACAATATCAAGTTCCTATTTTTTATTTTCTTTAATAAAATAATAAATAAAATTACGAAGTATTATAATTTATATTAGAAGGTATAGTGTGCAACAAAGGAATGAAAACCTGCATTTGGTGGTAAGCCATTCGAACCATTTTGCATTTTATTTTGGTCATTTTGATTATTTTTGTTTATCCTTTTTTTGAGTGGTCAAAGTGATCTACACTGTAAATATTTAAGCTCTTCGATTCGAGCGGAATTATAAAAAAGTCAATACAACATAATTTTACCTTACGCTCGACACTACACATGCATCACCCGTTTTAGTACTTTCTTCAATAAAATTTCTACAATTTCCAACCCCAACCTATGTGTGGTGTATGTCAGTTTGACAGTGTCAAGCTGCCCGGCAATCTAATAATTATTGACTTGTCAAAATATCATATTGGTTTTGTTTTGCTTATTTCTTGTATTTGCTAAACAAATGCGCCATTCACTAGAAGGAAACAAACAAACAATCTAAATGTATGTTTCTTTGAAAATATGCAAAAGTCACGGAGGAACAGTTGCTGAGATATGCAAGAAATGCAGTTGCTAGGCACTAGGAGAGATGAACAAATAATTAGAATCATCACTAATATTGCAAATTAGACGATAATTTTCACTCAGTCGACTGTGGTTAAGTTTTTTTTGTCATTGTTACCCAAAATCCTCCTTCCTTGCCTTCCTTGAAACCTCTTGCAACTAGCTGAAACGTCCGTTGGAATTGAGTGTCCCGACCAGTGCAAAGCGTTCACACTTGCACAGAAATCCTTGGCTTCAAACCTGCAAATTTCGACCGATTAAAAAAAAAAACGGCTTGCATCCGAATTTTGTGGCTTAAGTTAGATAAGGGACTTTCGAAACACCTATAGAAAGACAAGCCGATTATTACCCATGAAGCTGTCTCCAGATAAATAGGTAGAAAGTCCGATGCTCTTCTGGCGCTAGCATCAATTGGATTTCAGAACATGCTATGGAAAGTGGGAAGACTGCATATCATTTGGTTCCTTTACTTTATTTCCTTTCAGATTTTATGAGTACATAAGTAGGTTTATTTTGATGGTGTCAATCGATTTTAGTTTGCTCTAGCGTCGATCATACATGTAACTCCACACTTACCTACTAAAATTGGGACTGAGAAACAGTACAGTCCAAAGTGTATGTTACGTTGCAAGATGCTACAGACGCCAAACTGATAGGCTAGGGTCAAAATATAGGCTGAGAACTAGGAGTATTTGTGAGTTAGGGCACACGCCACCTTCAGACTGCATACACATTTAGTAATATCTGATCAAGGAGAGAAGAAATAATGAGCCTCGATTAAAGAAAAAGGTGCAGGCGCCAACCGGAAAATCACAATCATACGAATTTGGCAAACCAACCTGGAGATTGCCAGGTTACTTTTTTAACACAATGCCGTTGAAACCTGATAACACTGCAGATTCATAGTTCGCCGGCTGTGATTTAAAACTAACCCGCCGAAAATGTTTTCTTAGTTGATTTTCACATTTCCCCATGTAGGACTTTCACATCGTTTTCAGGACAGTCTCCTTGGATTAAATATAAGTGGTCGTTAAATTGCTCCTTGATAGGATCTCCCGTCCATATCTAAATAATAAATAAACAAATTCCTACTCACCATATTGCCCTTTGCTCCCTATTTAATGTATGAGGCAGAAGGGTATACCTTTATAGATCTCCATGCCCTTTACCTAGTAGTTCTCATAGCTGAATGATAAAACTTTTTTATTTGTTTGTAAAAACTAACGTTTGCTCAATAAACACTAAATAAAATATTTTGAACTGATTTTTATGTTATTGGCGATGGCAATTCATCTGTTTGTGGTGCTGTCTGCTGTTTTAATTCAGTATCTGCGATTCGGAAAACATTTGTTGATTGATTTACCAAGACGGCTGTCGGAGGTGGAATCTCTCGACTGAGGTTGGAAGGTGCTGTTTTCGGACGTCGATATGAAAACTGTAAATAATCGAATTGTGCAACTAATTTCTACACCCCTATAGTCATATACTTACACTAAATCGTTTTGGTGGGTGCTTGTTGGCTTTTCTTCGTACCATATCCCTTACGGTGTCATATTTAATTCTTCCTTTTATACGACTGTGATTGACTTCAAGGTATGCGGCCATCCAATCAATACCAGCCCAAAGGTTACTGTACTCTGAGCGATTGAAGTGAATGGACTTTAGACTGGAAAAGTGTCGTTTGGCAAGCGCCTCCAGAGCGAATTCATTCTCGATGTCATACAATTGTAGTGTATCGCTGGCTAAATCCGATTTCGTGCCAACTAGAAGTACAGCTTTACCACTCATGAAGGGATTGGAAGCAATTTGATTTAAGAGTCGAAAGGACTCCTGAAGTTCGTCTAGGCTCGCTGACATGTCATAGCAGTAGATTAAACCCATTGCCTGAAAGAGAAGATAGAATTCAGTAGGAGAGAAACCTTGTACCCAATAGCATCAAAACCTAGCAGGAAGGTTGAAATGAAAGGGTTTGTCGTCATAAGTACTCCTTACCGTTTTTGTAAAATCGCCTCATGATATCTTTTTCAACTTGCAGTTGAAAATTTTATAGCAAAAAAACGAGTGGACGTTTGTTTTAAAGCTCAGTAACTAGACATACAAGCAGACGCACGGGGTTTGTTAGGTGGCATAGGTATTTTTTGAATGACCAAGCAAATGACCAGACATTTACAACTTGAGAACGAATTCAATTAGTATCCCTTTGAGTTTAGTTGATGATTACAAAAACAAATGCAATTCGTTCAGTGAAGGATTATAATGTTTGATGTAATATACTGAATGTTAAGTGTATAATGAAGTGTGATTAATGTATCTGTTATCTTAGAGAAACGTGTTGTAGAATCAGCCTTTTATATGCACACGCCACTACCGATGAGAGGGAAGACCGTTTCAAGGAGGAATCGAATGCGCATTTTTTGTCGTAGACAAATTTGGAGGCCGTCCAACGAGAAGAAACATGAATGGTGCAAAAAAAAGTGACCTCACGTTGGCGTAGTGAGCCGCAGATTGCCATATTCTCATCCTCATCCTTTACTAATGTCAACACCCAGTAGATACTGACTTAAGTGGCGCTACAGACCGGAATGCAACTGGGCCTCAACCAACATGCCTTCGCTAACTGCCTACAGTTTCGCAATCCAAGTTGGTTGAGGTCGGTTTCTTCTATAGCGCGCCACTTAAGACGAGGTCTTCCTCTACTGCGTCCGACGTCTGGCTGGGAATCGAAGACTCTGCGAGCCGAAGTAATGGTGTCCATTCGTTCTACATGTCCTAGCCATCTTAAACGTTCAATCATCAGAGGCATGTCGCTGTGCAGCTCGTATATTTCTTGGTTGAATCTTCGTTTCCATAGCCTAAGATTTTTCGAAGAAATTTCCTCTCGAAACGACCAAGGATTTCTGCATCCGCTTTTGATACAGTCCATGCTACAGCGACGTAAGCAGGACTGGGATCATCAGGGTATGATATAGGGTCTCCTTAGCAATTCGAGTGAGGGGTTTACTACGAAATTGCTTTGTTAGCCTGAAGAAACAGCGGTTGGCAGGAGTCATTCTTCGTTTAGTTTCTGACGGGATGTTATTGTCAGAGCTGATAGAGGAGCCGAGGTAGACAAAGTCCCGTGCTACCTCAAAATTATACTTTTTGATGGTGACGTTCTGGTTAATTCGTCGATGTTGGGTGTGCTTTCGTGTTGACTGCATATACTTAGTCTCACCCTCATTTACTGTTAAACCCATTTTTGCCTCTTCCTTCTCTATACTAGTAAACGTGACTAGGTAATCACGTTGGGTCTGAATAATGATGTCAATATCGTCGGCGTATGGTAGTAGTTGCACTGATTTTTGGAAGATTGTGCCTCTGGTGTTGGCTGGGGAGTCTTGCACAATCCTCTTTGGAATCAGATTGAAGAAGTCACATGGCAGCGCATCGCCTTGCCTAAATCGTGTTTTTGGTATCGAATGTGGCGGTGAGGTAGTTTCTGACTCTGATGCTGCGCGAGAATTCTCCACCGTCATCCTACAAAAACTAGACATGGCTCTGTATAGTTTGTTTCTACAAATGTTGTCGGGTGCGGCTTTGAAATCTAAGAAAAGGTGTTGCGTATCGATATGGACTTCTTGTAATTTTTCCAGGATCCAACGAAGTGTGAAAATTTGATCAGTTGTTGAATTTCCTGTTCTAAAACCACACTGATAAGGGCCAAGCAGGCTGTTGGTAAACGGTTTTAGGCGCTCACATATTACGGCAGATATGATCTTGTAGGCGTTGTTGAAGAGACTTATCCCTCTGTAGTTGGTGCAGTCCAGAGGGTCTCCTTTTTTGTGGGTTGGGTCAAACGATGATGAGGTTCTTTTCTTCAGGCATACTTTCATCCGAACAGATTTTGCTTATGAGTTGGTGGATGTTACTTAAAGTCATCTTCGCCGGCCTTATAATTCTTAGCTGGAAGTCTGTGATTTCCGGCAGCCTTATTAAGCTTGAGTTTAGATATTGCTATCCTCACTTCATTCAGGTCGGGTGGTTGGCAGTTTTCGCTGTTGTTGCCATTATGGAATGGTTCGTTCTGCCTGACAGCGGGATGTTTTTCTTCATCGTTTAAGAGTCTGCATATCCTCAACATCCACTGTGTCTCAACTACGATATTTCCTTGTTCATCTCGACAGGATTCTGATCGAGGCTTGTATCCTTGTCTTCGACGTTTTACACTTTGGTAAAACTTGCGAACATCGTTCCTGGAGTGGCACCTCTCTATATCCTCGATCGCGCACTTTTCTTGCTCTTTTTCTACATTCCGAAAAGCTGGTGTTCTTCCCTTCTCCTCTGCCTCAATGACAGCTCTTCTCTTCACCTGCAGCTTAGTAATATTATCCGTAATCTGGGCTGCGAGCATTTGTGGGCGTTCCTCATCAAACCATGGGTTTTTTTGCTGGTAGGCGCGACCTAGCACATCAGTTGCGGCTGATCCAATGGCTTGTTGGCATCACTGCCATTGTTCTACGAATTTCGATGCTGGTATGGGGAATACCAGCACTCATTTGGTAAGTAGCAGACTTCAAACAGTCTAAAACCACTGGAACTAAACATTTCGAAATCGATGCCAAAAGCAAGCATTTTCTACAAGAGGGTTTGATGCCAAACCCTGTCAGATGCCTTTGAAATATCAAGTGCAATGATGATGTTTTCGCCACCAAGGTTGATTGATTGGTTTAACTTTTCGGTGAGATTGACATCAAATCACCAGTAGACCTGTTGCTACGAAAACCCTATTGTCGGTCATTGAGGAGTTTTCGTGAGTGAAAATATTTCATAAGCTGACGGTTTGTCAGCGTTTCCATGACCTTAGACGGATAGGAGGTAAGTGCGATTGGTCGGTAGTTGGAGAGGGAAGAAGATTCGCCTTTCTTGGAGACGGGCTGGGCAAATGCAGCTTTCCATCGATTCGGGAAAGTCCTGATGAATAGGATAGATAGAAAAGCTTACGCAATTATTACGCATTCTTCAGAATTATGGTGGAGATACCATCTGGACCAGCAGATTTGTGTCAAAATCGATTAATACTCCTGCGAATGTATGAGTACGTAAGTGGATTGGTCCCATAGAATTTTCTACATTCTCTAGTACAGGGGGAGACTAGGCAGAATCTGGCAGCGTAGAATTGGCTGTAAAGTGAGCAGCGAGCAGATTGGCTTCGTCCAGAGACGTGTCATTGTAAATGAGCGTTGGGATGGAAGATGAGGTCGAATTCTTAATGTTTTTTTCATAAACGGCAAAAAGGTTTTACTACCATTGGGACATTGTAGAATTTCTTGCCTCAACTCTTGGTCTTGCAAGAATTTGACACGCTTAATGTGGGCGTTGCAGTAATAAACTAAACTCTTTCAACCTAGCAGTCTCTTTACAGCTCGAGTTATAACACCTGTTTACCTTCCGTTTGGTACTCCTTAGCCGGTGAGGGATAAAGGATTTCATAACCAGGGTGATGGTGTTAGTTATCACATCAGCCGTAGCATCCACGTCACTATCGAGGAAGCATACTTACCAGTTAAAATTCTAAAGAGCTTTAAAGCTTTCCATTTGGCTTGCTCGTAATGCCGTATAGTTCTTCTAGGATTTTTTTCTCTAATTTTTTTTCGGCGTTTATGCATTTGATGGATTGGTGTCACGACTGACGGCGTGAGCATGGACAACATGACTACTGGCTTCTTTGTCCTTGTCCAAAGATTAAGCAGTCATACAGATGACGCGCTGCATAGTAGAAAAATTGTTCTATGGCGGGTCGTACTAGCACAGCCCGCCATATGTATGGATCTCGTTTATCATGTGTGCACGTGCACATCTCCCGCCCGTACCATGAAGCTGCTGAGCAAAAGTTTCTGTTATTTTTCTCAATGCGTCATCTATATGGCTGTATAATCCTGGCTTTGCCATAGAAACAAGAAGCGACATTAGTACCATAAAAGCAAAAGATGGTAGTGTTCAGTGCACGTTTTGGGTTCAGAAATTGAAGAGGGCTGAAGATCTTGTTTGATTTCTAACGGTGCCCGAAATCATCACATTTCAATCCATCAAAATCTCTGCTAGATTGTATGAATTAAATAATTTGTCAGTGTGAACTGTTCTACCACTGGCCATATATTTATTTCCTCATCAATTTCATGACATGGCTTCATGGTTCGTCTCTCCTTGGCATCCTGGTGGTTTTCCCTCATACATTTTTCGTATCAGGCAATAATTTGAAACGGAATCGCAAATCTACCAAAAATTTATTCCGTATTTTGCGGGCTTACTCAGAATATGTTGAGTACACCTAGTTCGTCCGCTATACGGAAATAAGTGCTCATCGATGGTCATTTGACCGGCAGTGGTGTATGCTATCTCGAAGTTAGCCATCAGCATGAGCAGATTTCCTGTGTTGAATATTCTCTGCACGAGTGTTACCGTTATCGAAGCATATGTATGTGGTCAAGTGTGAACCGAAGGACATGGTGGCTCTGTAGATGGGAATATTGTTGTTTTAACTCGTCTATAATCATGTTCCTGCCTGCGAATTGGAGTGGAACCATCAGCAAACACCAATATCATAAAGAATGCTTACATTTCGTCCTCGTTGATCATCGTCAGAACCTACTGTGTTTTTATTAGGATGCTTGTCGTTTCATAGTCCAAAGGATTCGATGGCTTATCGATTAGTTTCCCGCATGATAATTTTCACAATTTCGGGGGATAACAACGATTTGAGGATTGCTTGGTGATGCGGCAATTGTTGCCACATTATGCGAATGTAGCCTTCAAGAAAGTGGTGGATTCGCATTAAATATCTTGCGATCTTTCGAAAGGTAAGCCTCTTTCTAAACAGGCGCAGCCTCGTAGTCTAATACAACAGCACTGGATAAGGAAGTTCAGGTTGGGCTTCATTTTACAAATCCTCCGCGTAGTCGTAATTTCAATCATCCAAAAACGGCCTCATACTAAATTTCTTTTTCAATATCGAATGGAAAACTAAATTACACTCGAAAGAAATCGAATACCAAACCGACAGCCAATTTACGTGCGATATTAACACAATGACTCTACTCAGACCCAGGATTGCAGTGATCTCGACATTCCTTCTATAAGGTACCATTCGTAAGGTTGATGTTGACTCTGAGGAGGATAATTTCTTTAATTATTTTTAAAAAAAATCGTTGCTATCAACAGCGATATTTTGTCCAAGGTAGTGCATCGACAGTACTTTTTTTGTCTTGTCCCCAATGACGGTAAATGCGTCTAAATAATTTCGATGTCTTCTGCGTACCCCAGTAGATAATACATTCACTATCAACAACTGCCCTGCGCGGTACCTGTTGCAGCACGAGATTAAAAAAAAAATGCATGATAGCGCTTTTTCTGGCAGGAAGCCTGTACAAAATTGGAAAAGCTCAGATGACCTGTTTCCAAAACGACTGTTGCATCGCGTGTTCTCTAATGTTAGGCGACACATCTGTAAAGTTTTGATAGTGATGGTATACCTAATTCCGCCATCGCTTTTCAAAGCTGTAACCGTTAGATGCTAACGTGGTGTGTTACGTATTGAAATTTTGGTTTGACTTCGATGCCAAAAAAAAGGAGAAATTTCAGAGTGTTCAGAGCCAATTACAGAGGCATAAGTCTCCTCAACATCGCCTAGAAGATCTTATCTGTCGTAATATGTGAACGCCTGAAACCGTTTACCAACACCCTGATCGGCCCACCACCTATTCATCGATTTCAAAGCCGCATATGACAGCATTTATAGAGACGAAGTATACAGAGCCGTGTCTAGTTTTGGTATACCATCCAACTCGTCCGTTTGTGTAGGATGACGATGGAGAGTTCTTGATGCTCCATCAGGGTCGGAAACGACCTCACCGACACACTCGATACAAAAAAGAAGTAAGGCGATGCGCTGTCATGTGATTTTTTTAATATGATTCTTGAGATGACTGTGCAGAACTCTCTAGCCAACACCAGAGTCACAATTTGGCATATGCCGACGATATTGACATCATTGGCAGGTCTCAACGTGATATAATAGCCACGTTACTAGTATATAGATAGAAGCGGCAAAAATGCGTTTAGCAGCAAATGAGGGCAAGACTTAGTATATGATGTCAACACGAAAGGACACACAACACCGACGAATTGGACATAAAAAAAAATGTATGGCGCAACAGGCTCTTTACTACCCAGGGCCTAGCTTTTTTCTCTTAGCACGATGGCGGGAACTCCTGTTTTATGCCGAATCCGAACGGCTAAGTTGAGATAAGCTATTCATGACAATTGATACTACTCGGATGATTTGTGAGATCATCACGAGAGGTGGGCCAGTGAAAAATCATGTGTTGCTACGGCTGGGAATCGGACCCAGACCTTCTGCGCGGCAGTTCAAAGCACTAACCATCGCGCCACTGAGCCCGTCGAAAACCATACGGTGGAATTTCTTAACAGCGAAAATGAGCGCCGCCGCTTCTTCCTCAATTTGACTGTACCGCATCTCAGATGGTGTCAAGGATCTAGCAGCATGAGCAAAAAATGAAGGATGCATGCGCCTATCCCGACATGGGATGCATCGGCCGCAACTTTTATGGGTAAGAATTTTGGTATTTATCCGATCATTCAAAGTTTGCATTTTTCTGTAGCAAGCCATCGAATGGTGAACGGATTTCTCTCATTTGATTCACGACCTTACCATAATAATGAACAGCTCCGAGAAACGATCTGAGCTCGGTGATATTCGTCGGTGCTGGCATACTTCGAATCCGATCAATTTTCTCTGGGTCTGGCCTCAAACCATTCTTGTCTATGATGTGACCCAAGTATTTGATATCAGGTACAACAAATGAAAACTTCTCTATTTTGATTCGAAAATTGTACTTTATGAGACGTTGAAGAACTTGGTTTAGATTATGCATGTGGTCTTTCAAGTTCTTTCCATTAATGACTCTGTCATCTAAAAACGCTGCAACGCCATCCATAACCGCAGCAAGGATAGCATCCATTAGTTGTTGAAATGCTCCTGATGCAGACTTAACTCCAGACGATAGCCTATTGAACTTAAATGAACGTTCTGCGTACTGATGGTAAGCAGCTTCCTAGATTCCGGTGAGACATCAACTTGAAAATATGCATCAGCCAGATCTATGCGCATATAAAATGGGCTATTTGCTATTTTTGCGAAGATATCCTCAGGCAGGGGGAGTGGATATTGATGGTGAGTCCGATGATTGGCTTAGACCTGAGGAGTAGTCTCCACAAATGCGAACTCCTCCAGACGCCTTTCGTACAACCACAATTAGTGCTGGTCAGCTGGACTGATGATATTGCGATTTTGGTGACGTTGAAGCTTCTGTTCGATGGGCAGCAGTACTGAACATGCAACTGGCCGCTTAGCCCTGAAGACTGCTGTTGTGTCTGGTTTGAGATGCAGCTGTACTTGTGTTTTTGTACACACCGATGAACCTAACAGTTCGACATATTTTTGTTTGATGCCTGCGATGGCTGCATTGCGATCAATGTCCGGTCCAACGATTCGACTGCAGACTGCGCTTATTGGTTGATCCCACAAATTGAATGCTCTGAATAAGTCCCTAAGATGTTCAAGGAATCAATTTTGGAAACATAGAATTTAAGAATTTTGACATTCCCTTTGAGCTGAACTCGGCAGGTTAATTCAGCTATCAGCTGATGTCGTCCAGCGATGCACTTTTGGCTTGGCTTTTCTGAAGTGATTTTCCGGGTTGACCCAACTCTTTCCACGTAGCGACGTCGATCACGCTGATGTCAGAGCCTGTGTCAATTTGTAGTTTGATGGAGTGCTCTACCTCATGCTTCTTGGAACTAACGATGACTGACACAAACTTTCGCAGCTGGGCACGATTGATGGAATTTACTTGCAATTGAATAGATTTGTTCCGGGGCGAAAATTTCTTTCGATTTTGATGCTGCTTACTCTTTTCAAATTGCTTGTTATTTGGTTTATTGTTTTTCGAAAAGCAGTTGCAGTAACCTTCCTTGTGACCAACTCGATTGCATTTATGATTTTGAAAATTGAAACGTGCAATCTCGTACAAAATGCATTCCACCACTGTTCCAACATGGTGTTTTTGGTTGGCTGCTTTATCCTGCATTGGAATTTGCCTTTCCTTTTTTACAGCATTGACTGCCACGTGCGGGGTTGACGAGTGCTTAATGAGTGCTGTATCTTTTTTAAGGTTAACATATTCTTGGACGCCCTACAACAGCTTATTCAAATCCAAATTTATGTCGTCTTCCAACGCAGACAAAAGTTCGATACCAATGTCAGAATCAGACCGTGATTGAAGACCTGTGACAAACACCAAGCATTTAAATTGTTTAACTTTCAATTCATTTAATCGGAAATCTTTGCAAGATTTATTGACTCGTGCTGCGTAGGTGGTAAAATCCTCTTCTGAATTTTTCATTGTTTGCAAGCAGCGAAAACGTGCACTGAAGAGAGATTCTGTCGCACCAAACATAATTTTGAGATTTGTAATCGTTTGATCAAAAGCTATGCCACGAGAACCCTGTGGTAAAATTTATGACGCATATTTTTCATGAGCGATTGGAATTAATTTTCTTATCAATAATCTCACTCTTGATGCATCATCGAGTTGCTTTCCATGGACTTACGACCAAATTAATGCTTAACCGTCTGCTGCTGCTGATGATGAAAGGCGAGATGGAGAAATGAGATAGACGGCATGTAAACAGATATTGCAACCCACACTAATGACATCTGGTAGTCGTTGTTTCCTTGCTCTCAACATAAACGAAATCCTAAAGAAAGCTAATAGAATCTGCGGTATGAAACGGAGTCCCTCCCCGAAGGTCAGAAAATGCCTATACTCAGCTGTCGTCAGGCCAATTCTCACCTACGGTTGCTTAGTCTGGTGGAATTCCATGAAAAAGAAGAAGCATATGACTGCACTGACAAAGGTTCAAAGAACAGCACGTGTATTGATAACAAAAGCTATGGGTACCGGCCCCACAGCAGGCTTCGAAACAATTCTAAATCTCCCCCCCATCGACCTACAGTCTATTGCCACAGCAGCGAAAAGCTCAGCACGCCTCAAAGAAGCTGGCAACCTATGTAGAATATGAGAATGAGGCATCTGCCTGCACCATCACATATCACATCTATGATAGTAAATACCCAAACAGAATACCTAGGAGAGACGAATTGTCGTCAAACAATGTGGTATCCAATAACGAAATAGCAATCTATACTGATGGATCTAAAATGAAGATAGGAGTAGGCTCTGGGGTCTACTCCAAAAGAATCGGGTTAAACACATCGATTGGCAAACTTGTGCTGTGTTTTCCAAGCAGAGATCCTAGCGGTACTCGAAGCTGCCAAATCGGCTAGAGTATTGGACATATCACAAGAGAATATCTCCATTTACGTAGATAACCAAGCGGTCATAAAAGCTCCGGCATCCAACATAACAAAATCACGAGTAGTTATACCCGAGTTGCCACTCATAGCTTAAGGCTCCTTTTAACCAAAACAGAGTCCAAATTATTTGGGTGTAAGGGCACAATGGCATTCCAGGAAACGAAAAATCTGACGAGCTAGCCAGACTACGATCGTCCAGCTGCATCTCCTTATGCGACAATGGGGTTAGACCCCCCTTGCTTTAAAAAAAAAAACAGAAAATAACCAGATTCACACAAAGTGAAACAAAATCTAGGTGGCCAAACATCAGCACTTGCAAACACACTTAAGACCTTTGGACTGAAATAAGCGGTAATAAATCTAACAAGCTTATAGCTCTGAACAGAGCTTCCGTTTCTATAGGGGTGAGAGGCATAACGGGTTACAATATGCTAGGTAAACACTCGCATAGGATTAACGTAACTGCCTCGCACCAACTTTGCAGGAAGTGCGGAGACCCAGACGTTGATGAGGACATCGTCCACCTACAATATCACTGCCCCTCGACCAGCCACAGCCGTAACAAAATCCTCGCCAGCTTCTACTACGAGGACTTGACGGATCTGGCCACAGCACCAATTGCACAGATCGTCAACTTCTGCTGCAAGTCGGGTTGGAGAAAATTCTTATTTGTAGCTAAAGGAGCAGCACAAATCATCTAAGTATCACTCTTATTAGTAACGCAGCTTTATTTACAGGTACAATAAAGGGTATCGCTATGAGCCCACGTAGGCCTAAACGGGTCTGACGACTCACTTGGGCGTCAACAACCCATAAAACCTAATCTAATTGCGTCTAACAGAAGCATGAGTTTTCTCAACATCGCCTACAAGATCCAATCTGCCCTAAAATGTGAGCGCCTGAAACCGTTTACCAACAGCGTGATCGGCCCTAATCAGTGTGGTTTTAGGGCAGGAAAACAACTGACCAAATTTTCACACTTTAGCACATTCTGAAAAAAAAAAAAAAACCAAGAAGTCCAAATCGATACCCACCACCTTTTCATCGATTTCAAAGCCGCATCCGATATCATTTATAGAGACAAGCTATACAGATCCATGTCTAGTTTTGGTATACCACCCAAACTAGTCCGTTTGTGTTGGATGACGGTGGAGAATTCTCGCCGCTCCAACAGAGGTTTAGGCAGGGCGATGCACTGTCATGTGAATTATTCAATTTGATTCTTGAGATGATTGTGCAAAACTCCCAAACCAAAACCAGAGGCACAATTTTCCAAAAATCGGTGCAACTACTAGCATACGCCGACGATATTGACATCATTGGTTGGACACAACGTGATGTCATAGTCACGTTTGCTACTGTAGAAAAGAAAGTGGCAAAGATGGGTTTAAAAATAAATGAGGGTAAGACTAAGTATATGCTGTCAACACGAAAGCACACCCATTGCACACACCAAAGCATTGTCTACCTCGGCTCCGCTATTAACTCTGACGACAACATCTCGTCAGAAATTAAACGAAGAATTACTCTTGCCAACCGCTGTTTCTTCAGGCTAACAAGGAAATTTGGTAGTAAAGACATCACTCGGACTACAAAGGAGATCCTATGCAAGAACCTGTTCATCCCAGTCCTGCTATACGGCGCTGAGGCATGGACTGTATCAAAAGCGGATTAAGAAATCTTTGGTCGTTTCGAGAGGAAAAATTCTTCGCAAAATCTTAGGCTATGGAAATGAAGATTCAATCAAGAAATATACGAGCTGTACATCGACATGCCTATGATAATTGGACGTTTAAGATTGCTAGGACATGAAGAACGAATGGACAGCAATGTTCCGACTCGCAGAGTCTTCAATTTCCACCCAGACGTCGGACGCAATAGAGGAAAGTGGCGCGCACAACCGACCTCAACCAACTTGGAGTGCGCAACTGAAGTCAGCCGATTATTTATAGCTTTCACATCGACGTTCGTAAACAGCGCCTTCCAACCTCAGTAGAGAGATTCCACCTCCGTAAGACGTCTTGGTACATCAATCAACAAATGTTTTCCGTATCGCAGATAATGAATTAAAACAGCAAACAGCACCACAAACAGACGAATTGCCATCGCCAATAACATAAAAAATCATTGCAAACGTTAGTTTTTACAAGCAAATAAAAAAGTTTTATCATTCAGCTATGAGAACTAATAGGTAAAGGCGAGGAGATCTATAAAGACATAACCTTCTGCATCATACATTGAATAGGAAGCAAAGTGCATTATTTCTGGTGGACAATAACTTTTTTCATATTCTCTTCGGCTTGGACCCATATTCGGTTTTCATTTATATAAATGAATTGTTGACCACTTGGACGAAGCCTGTACTGTATAAGATGTGGTATGGCCAAGCGAGTGATTCGCATCCTGTGAAAATGCCACTACGGAATAGGCGGTAGACCCTATTGAGGAGGAATTTTACGACCACTTACAGTTAACCCAAGGGGACTCTCCTGAATAGGGGAATTTCAATGCGAAAATCAACAAGGAAAACATTTTCGGCGCGTTAGTTGAAAATCACAGCCGACGAACTATGAATCTGCAGCACTGTGATCAGGTTTCAACGACTTTGTGTCCACAAAGTTACCTGACTATCTCCAGGTTGGTCATAAGTTGGTTGGCCGAGTTTGTATGTTTCCGGTTACGAATTCGCTTGGCTCCTGCATCTTCTTTTTTTAATCAAGGCTCAATTTTTCTTCTCGGTTTGAGGAGATATAAATAAACGTGTATGCATGCTGAGGGTAGCGTGTTCCCTAACTCACAAATCTTCCTAGTTCTCAGCCTATATTCAGGCCCTAGCCTACCAGTTTGACATTGGTGGCATCTTGCAACGTAACAGGCACTTTGGGCTGCACTGTTTCTCAGTCCCACTTTTAGTAAGTGTGGAGTTACATGTACGATCGCCGTTAGAACAAACTAAAATCGATTGGTGCCATGAAAAATAAACCTACTGATGTACTCATACAATCTGAAAGGAAGTAAAGTAAAGGAACCAAATGCAGTCGTCCTTTTTCCACAGCATGTTCTAAGAGCCTATTGATGCTAGCGCCAGAACAGCATCGGACTTTCTACCTATTTATCTGGAGACAGCTTGATCGGTAATAATCGGCTTCTGTCTTTCTATAGGCGTTTCGAAAGTCTCTTATCTAACTTAAGCCACAACATTCGCAAGAAAGCCGTTTTTTTTTCGAGTCGGTTGACATTTGCTGAAAGTGCAAAAATGAGTGTGTGTGTGTGGAGAAGAATAATTCATAGGAATAGGCGCAGCAGATAGCAATCGGTTTGAAGCCAAGGATTTCTGTGCATGGGTGAACGCTTTGCACTGGTCGGGACACTCAATTCCAACGGACGTTTCAGCTAAATACAAGAGGTTTCAGATGTTTCATCTACACAATACAATCCGATGAAAGGAAGGATGATTTTGGGAATACAATGGCAACAAATTTAACCACATTCGAATGAATGCAAATGAACGTCTAATTTCCAATGTTGGTTATGATTCCAGTTATTTGTTCATCTGCCTTAGTGCCACCAAGGTATTTGTCTATGGATTCGTACACGCATTTCTCAGCAACTGCTCCTCCATAACATACATTTATGTATTTACCTGGCTAACACAAATTGATTCACTTATTCTATTTTAGGATTGACAATTTTAATTTAAAAACTTGAAGTTAAATGACTTGAGAGCATGTTGCTCTATAGTGGGTATGCCAAGGAGATTTCCGATATTTTGACAAGTCAATAGTTATTTGTTATTCATGTATTTTATATAGTCT